>CM060430.1:167028763-167649596 GCA_030545235.1 Helianthus tuberosus | reverse complement strand
GTTTTCTACCACCTCCCTCCAGACGAGACAATACGTGTCTCATATGCTGATGAGGCCTTCACAGTGAAACAGGTGGTCTTTGGCACTGTTCATTCAACTTCCCTATTATCATATATTAATAGCTATAATACGAGTACAATAGACAACGTTAACAGGAACCCGTGAACTCCATCAATTCTTGTGTAAACATCTTCATATATAGGTTAACATTTGTACCACAATGTTATATGTTTTATCTATTATTCCATTAGAGCACCAAGCATATACTAAATTAGTTTAAATTAAATTATCATTTCTGATAACGATAATTCTTGTATTTTTTATATAAACTTTGCTTTACTACCTAATAAATGTGCAACTATAAAACACATGACATGCTTTAAAGTACCTTTGGTTCCTTCTTTTTCTTACACAAACCAAACACAGTTTTTTTCTTCTTTGTTAATGTAAAACTGTCTACAATTAGTGAATGTTTCACTAGAAAAATAAGTGTTTGTTAGGCGTTGTTCCTAATCATGAGTAAGAAACCCGAAATTAGTACATGTGTGTAAAATTAACCTCTTTTCAATCAGTTGTTCTTTCTTTAAAAAAGCTTCGTATATTTGTTTTTGTTTGTCTAGGTGGAGAC
The DNA here is from genome assembly GCA_030545235.1 of Helianthus tuberosus. Classification (NCBI taxonomy): domain Eukaryota; kingdom Viridiplantae; phylum Streptophyta; class Magnoliopsida; order Asterales; family Asteraceae; genus Helianthus; species Helianthus tuberosus. Next base: position 167,648,968 of record CM060430.1, on the reverse strand, counting down.
TTAACAACAACCTTTCTATCTAGCATCGTTCTGTCATAGTAACACTTAATTGCAAAGTTATACTCTTAATCTCTTATCCACAACCAGTACATCCAAAACGCGTTAATAATATTTGAGGTCAACATTTCTTCTGCGTATAACATATTTGTGTTATTTTTGTATGTTAAAAATAACTATGTACAATCAAATAAATATATGTTACCGTGCAAACTTTACTTTCCATGTGATCCATTGATTTGTGGCGTTGGCATCTCCTCCCCAATCTTTTTCATATTTAATGAATGCACATGTTGGTGACGATGCAAATGTATTAACTTTTCATGGTAGAGATAACGTATATATAAAACATACATTTTTTGTATATTTGATTCATAAATACATCATACATGATGAATTTGTATTACATCATGACAAATTTTTTATTTTATTTTTTTGTATATTTGATTCATAAATACTGTACATCATACATGATGCATTTGTATTATATACACGTCAAAAATAAATTAAGACAATTGCTTTGAATGTCAATATTCGTATTTATTTGAATTTATGAAATTAATGCTTACCAAGAAAAGGAGGTTTCTTTTGAAAACCATTATAAGCTTTGGTTGCCCACGCAAACATACCTCAACTACTCACATTGAATGTTTTTACTAGAAGATATTAACAAGGGCACACGTTTTATGCAAATAGGGTTGATTTTATATTTTGTAAATCTTCTGTGCACTTTATTCTTTCCTATGCATATATTTCATTTCATTAAATACATCTACACTTTATTTGTTGGGGAATTTTTAGAAAACGGATGATGAGAGAGGCGTGTAATCACTCTCAGATCAAATTATTTCGGTGGTTCACCCGAATAATTCAATCGGATACAACTCTGATTTCGAGAAATTGAACCTGAGTATGTATTTTACGTGAATTGATTGAACCAGAAAAATGTGATCAAAACTGTGTTTTCGAGTTTTGGGGGTGTTTGCAGATAACTATCTCTGGCAGTTATCTTCTAATTTTAATTAAAATTGCATTAAAACAGCTCGACCCCAGCCAGGGGCTCTGCCCCTTGGACCCTGCTCCCAGGGGCGCTGCCCCCGGACCCCCGCCAAGGGGGCACTGCCCCCTTAGAACCCCCGTAGGGTACGGGCTCTGCCCGTACACTCCAAATAATAATAACTCAAACAAGCGTGCACTCCCGCACCTTCTAACCTGCTTGATGTGTATTATTATTCGCTTTGATCACCAAGTCAATCCCCCGATTACACTAAAATATCTAACATTATTCATGTTGTATATATATAATTTTATATATAATTATGGTTTTGCTTTTATAAAACGTTTTTTTTATTATTTAAAAAATAAATTCAATAACAATCAAAAAGCCGGTATCAATTGACTCCACCAATTGATGAACAACCGGGAGTCTCTGGAAGGCCGAAAGTATTTCCAAAATGCAAAACGTTTTGATTCATATAATCCAACTAGTTGATGCCCCGCCCGCGTTGCGGGGTGATGGCCAAATAATGAGCGAGTGTTAGTCAGTTCATTGACACGAAAAACAATTAAATCGAGTCAACCAATTAAAACAAAACACTTTTATAGTTTTGATAAAAAAAAACTAAAACAATGGCAATATTATAATTTTTAACTGAGCGAAAGTTGTATTTTTTTACTGGGGTAAAATCGTAATTTGACAAAAGCTAAAGTAATGGCAGTACTGTAAATTTGAACCTGGGGCAAAATTGTAAATTTTCACAGGGGCAAATTCGTAATTTTTAACTCGGGTGTAACAACGTAATATAAATTTGAACTAAGGGCACAATCATAATTTTAAGCTTGAGGCAAAAGCACAATTTTATTTTGAACCGAAGGCAAAATCATAATTTTGAGTTGGGGCAAAAACATAATTTTATTTTGAACTGGGGAAAAAACGTAATTTTGAATTGAGGGCGAAATCACAATTTTTAAACGGGGAAAAATCATATTTTTGAACAGAGGGCAAAATCGTAATTTTTAAGTGGGGGCAAAAACAAAATTTTATTTTAAACTGGGGGCGAAAATGTAATTATGAGCTGAGGGCAAAACCACAATTTTATTTTGAATGGAGGGACAAATCGTAATTTTGAGCTGGGGACAAAAGCGTAATTTTATTTTGAGTTGGGGGCAAAACCGTTATTTTAAAGAGGGACAAAAACGTGATTTTAGAATGGATATAAAATAATAAACTAGTTGGTCCAATGGGAGAGTGCCAGGCAAAGTCGTAATTTTGAAGTGAGGGCAATATCGTAATTTTGAAATGGGGACAAAAAGCGTAATTTTATTTTGAGGTGGGGGCAAAAACGTAATTTTAAAATGGATATAAAACAATAAACGTGTTGGTCTAATGGGGGAGTGCCAGGCTGCCAGGCAGCTGCCTGGCACTATTTCCCCATTTGGTTTTTGGCCTGGCACTATTCCCCCGTTTGATTTTTGTATATGTAGGAAATAATCATGCAATTTAAGGATTAGGATCAAATACAAAGGATCCTAATTGTAATAAGGATTTATAGAGTGACAAGTGTCCAATAATCTAAAAAACACAAAAAAACCCCACTACAAAAAAAAAAAAACCTTAAACATCCACCACCACCACCAAAAACCTAACCCCCCCCCCCCCCCCACATCACCCACCCAAATTTTTTTTTTTTTGCCGAGGGGGTGGGGGTTTAGGTTTTTGGGTAGTGGTGGGGGTGGGTGTTTAGTTTTTTTTTTTTTTTTGGATGGGGGGGGGTAGGTTTTTGGGGGTGGGGGGTTAGGTTTTTTGGGGGTTTTTTTGGTGAGGTATAGTTTTTTTTTTTTTGCCCGGGGGGGGGGGGGGGGGGTGGTGGGGGATTTAGGTTTTTGGGTGGTGGTGGGGTGGGGGTGGGTGTTTAGGTTTTTTTATGGTGATGTAGTGGGTTTAGTTTTAGGTTATTGGACACTTGTCATTCTATAAATCCTTCTTACAATTAGAAGCCTTTGTAGAATAACTTGACCCGCAATTTAATATATGGGCTTACCACTCACACGGGCCTGTGGGATCTCATGTTTATATGTTATACGGGCCTATCCTCAGGCACAAAATAATTGGGCTTTGGAATTCGTAATATAAATTGGGCCGGGCTTTGGAACAGGTTCAGGTAGAGTATAATCCAACTGCTTCAATGAGTACCCGACTTGACGATTTTTCATCGGTCCTATATCCTAAGATTAGAAACCAGTTATACCCTACCTGAACCAGCCCTAAGATTAGAACCCGGTTATACCCTACCTGAACCGGCCAAAACCCAAACTGAACCTGATCACTCCCGTCTCCAAAACCAACTCGCTTCTCTCTCTTTCTTGTTATTTATTATCATTATCATATATTATATATATATTGTTGACGAGTGATGACGAATAGTAACTTTATTTTTAAAATAATATATAGTTTTTTATTAATTTATTATTTAATATATTATAATAGTTTATTATTATATTTACTTTAGTAACATATTTTTCTTTTTTTTTAAAACATATATTTCCTTTACCTTTTTTAATAATTGTTTTTAACATATATTAATTAATCGATTAATTTAATACTTCTTTAATAATTTACGTTTATAATTTTTTTCTAAAAACTTAATAACGTGGTTGTGATTGATTTTTTTCTCTGACATTGACATTCTGTTATAAGTTGTTAAAAACGAAGTTGTACTCAAAATAAAGTATTTATTTGGTATCATAAAAAAGATGACAAACTAAATCGTTCTAATGGTTTGACTTTCTAAACAACATGCTTTATTTTCAAATCACGTTTGTTTTTCATTATCATTAATTTGCTCGTTTTCGTAGCAACGCGCGATATAAAAAAACTAGTATATATAAAATGACAAGTTCTTAACTATAGTTATATTTGTGGATTTTGACTTTTAAGCCACAAAGTTGCTTTTCTTTTGATTTGGATAAGGGAAAACGAGTTTGTAGCTGGACAAGCAACAACAAAGGCTGAATCGAAGAAAGTTGATAAGCACGCTAAAACTTGTGCAGAGAACCAACATGTTTTTGTCCCTTTTGCCTTTGACACATTTGGCTCCCTAGCGCCAGAAGCTATCCAATTCCTGACCAGGGTCCAACGGGTCATCCATAACAATTGCTCAGCCTCAGGGGGACGGGGTTTTGTCTTTGGTAGATTAGGGTTTGCAATTCAGAAAGGTGTGGCGGCGCAGCTTGTTGCACGTCTACCTTCTGTTTTGATGTAACTTGACAAGTATGAATGAAATCCATCAGTTAAAAAAAAAAGGTTTGAATTGAAATTTCTATGGGGAATAAAAAAAAAAATTGGATACCATTTTATCCTTTAGCATTTTCATGTGTACCTAAAATGATGTTTATAATTATGAAAATTTTATGAAGAGTTGTTTCAATTTCTAATTAATATATAGGGTTTTTTTATAATATTTTTATTACTTTAATATTATAATAAATAATTATTTATTTATTTTTAACCTTAAATATATTTTGATTTTTGATTTTTACTTTTAATATTCTTTTTTTAGTATTACTGATGTCGAGTGAACATCGGTACCGGTACCCTATAACATTGGTTTACATTTTTTTATATAAAATGATGTTGATTACCTTTTTTCGTTTTTTTTGTTAATATAATATAACGTTTTATAAAATTCTGTGTATACCATCACGATGTGTTTTTTTTTCTAAAATAAAATAAAAGTTCTATTTGAATGAGTCAAATATAGGTGATTATCTTTTTATGTTCACAAATCGAACATATACCAACCAGACATCGGTATCGTTACGGTATTCATTTTTATGGTTTTCTCGATGTGGCGCTATAAAATTTATTGAATGTAGAGTTGTATTTGCAATAAAGTATTTTTGTATCGTGAGCTGTATTGAATGTCTGTACCATACCGGTATCGGAACGAATCAGATCGACACCGACCAAACAATGCTGATACTGGTACTACGGGTATTTGTTTTTATGGTTTTTAATCGATGTAAAACACGTGCCAATTGCTATGACGAGTTTTGGTATCGTACTGATATACGGTAATAAACCGAATCGATACCGACCAAAATAGTTATCAAGTTTCATATATGTTATATTTAGCTAACAAATATGAAACTTAAGTAACATTTATAAATAAAAAAAAATCACATCATATCAACTTAAGTGATTTTGTAGTTTGAAAGAAAGTGTAAGCGACTTTAGTAAAACACTAAAGAAATCTCCTTACCAAAGTAAGTTTCTATATAATATACAACTATGACAACAATCTACTCATCAAACTTTTCTGATCTTCAAATATATACAAATACTACTAGTAAGCCAAAACAAACAAATTCCTAAAATGACAATAACACCCCCAACATCTTTGACACTTTACCATCACTCAAAAGCTACAAACTTTGATCACACATATGTGATCTTAATTAAACATCCGATGGGCTTTCAAATTGTTTGTTCCCAGGACTTTTTGAGCCAGCAGGACCGTTCTCACTGACGTTTGAGTTGTGTAGTCCCGCTTCTTGTACGTTGCCAGTTGACCTTGGTTGACCATTAGTGGTTGGATCCATCCTACGGCTGTCATCTGCGCTTGATGGGAATCTGACAGCCGAACTGAACATGGGTTGCATTAAGCACCTTTTGTCAAAAACTTCACGCAATGAGACTCGACATACGGGGCACGTGCAGTGCTGCTGCAGCCAGATGTCGATACACGATGAGTGGAAAAAGTGTCCACACGAGGGCAGAATACGAAGGGTGTCATCTGCGTGGTATTCTGAAAGACAAACTATACATCTACAAGAATTTAAAAAATGAAAACGTTAGTAAGAAGTGAGTTCATGTGATGTGGTCAAAAAGTCAACTAATCCAAAAGTCAACGCATCGTAGATTGAGTAACCCATAAATTCCGTTGACCAAAACTTCTTTAGATGGAATATGTTGGGTAATTTGCAGTTGATTACTTCTGATTAAAGAGAAGTAATGTACTATATTTGATATAAAAAATGCACTTCAAGTGGCATGAATACCATTCAAAAAAGTTGACTTTTCCAAGTCAAATTGATATTTTTGCAACTGCAATTTTGGGTTGGTATGTAAATTCTTACAAGAAAGTTGAAAGACATTGTTAAATCTTTATAAAATAAGATAGAATTTGTATAACTCTTGTATTTAAAAATCGTTAAGATTTTTTTTCTTATCAAATTAGCCAAGAACTAAAAAAAAAACCATATACCATCTCGCCTATTGTTGTGCGCGATACATTATTGTAAGTTGTAACACATCGAATCAAAAACTCAAAACATCAACTTACTGAGCATCTTTTGAGCACGAAAAAAACGGATCGCTATATTTCTTTGTAGGGAAGCTTGCTGCAACAAAAGGTTCACCTCCGCGTACGCCACGCTCCATCTAACAACATAAAAAAAAGGCGAAAAATCGTCATCAAAAGCTAACAAGTGATAACAATTATTGAAGCCTGAACCAATTGTAAAAAAAAAAAAAAGTAACAAGTACCAAAGAAAAAACATGAATGAAAACACCAATACCCTAACACCATCCGTAGTTCCGTACACAAAAAAGGTATGGTATAGCTGCTAAAGATGGATAAAGAACAAAACTAACATGGTAGCATTATTGATTGGACCCCATATCTTTACCCAACAGAAGTACCACTTCAAGAATAATCAAATCACCAGAAGTTTCAAATGTAACCCCTTTTATACACTTTTTTTTAATTTATTTTTTCTTTATCAGGCCATTCACCGAAAGTTGTTGCTTGAGAGTTTAGACCACTTGTCACATACCCATATCCACCTTACCAAATTTGTTACACACAATCAGAAAGCTTGAAATTTAAAACTATTTTTAGAAACACCTATACCAAATTTGGGATTTTTTTTTAGTAATCTTTCGGAATACTCAAGAAACCGAAAATACGCTGCTAACCAACGAGATCAGGTAAATTCAGCTTTATTCGGATAGGTAGCCTCAAGGGGGTGTAAAAGGGATTAAATGTATAAAAATTAAAAGTAAAAAAAAAAAAAAAAAAAAAAAAAAAAACAGGAGAAGCTGGATTCAAACTCGAAACTAGAAAGCAAACCCATAAGTCAACCTTAACTTTAAAATTGGAATCTTTTTTTAAAAAAGGGGATTAAATGATAATTGGAATAATATAATTAATGGTGTTGAATGTGAGATGAAAACATAGTACAGAAACACTTACAGCGTTGAGATCAGATCTAGAAGACATACGAAAGGATCTTCTGGAAGATATGTAATGAATTCGAGCACAGATAAGTCTCGTACACACGAACACTATAAACATAGTACTCACTGTAAATCCGATTACAGTCATCACCAAGTTAATTCTAGGGGACATCATGTTTCCAATTTCTCAACAATTTTTTCTACAAATTTAACAGGTAACAATTGAAGCTCACATCATACGCATCATCTCAACCAAAACTAAAGTTGTAAAATCATGTGATGTTTTTCTGTCTTCTCTCACCGGAGCCAATTGACAATCTATATTTGTCTGTTCTCCTATCGTGGTATAATATATCTATCCAAAATCTCATTGTTTGTCTCGTGGACAAACGACGAATCAAGAACAATTGAGAGCTTCTAATGTTGGATCAGATTTGTATGTAAAAGATTGAGGTTTTTTTTTTTGTGGGTGTTGATGAAATATTGAAAATAGAAGAATCTACAAGAAAAAAAAATGGTGGGGTTGTGAGATATTGCTGTGGAGTGTGAAATAGGAAGGGATTTAGAAGGAAGAGAATATTTTATAGTGGGTTTCTGATAGATTTATTTCAAATGGAACCTTTGGTTAATAAGGTATTTTGTTTTAGTCCTGGTATTATTGGATGATTAATTGTAGCCCCCATACATATTGTAGTTATTTTTTGAAGTAATGCTTAATTTTTACCCTACATAAACCATTTTATTATAAATATATATATAAATATAAATAAATATTATATATGTAGGGGAAAGTTACTATACAAATAAAGTTAACGTACTAAACGTACGAATAACATGAAAAAGCAAAAAACACACGGTGACATTTTTGTAATTATCTGCTTGTAGTGTAATTATCAAAATTACTCTACAAATGATATTGTAGAGTAATTTTGATCATGTAGAGTAATTTCGTAAAATGTTCTTATAGATTAATTTTGATCTTGTAGGATAATTATCAAAATTACACTAACCCCCCCACCCCCCTAAAAACCTAAAAAAAACCTAACCCCCACCCCACCCCCACCCCCAAGCTAAAAGCTAAAAACTAAACCATAAAGCTAAACCTCATAATTAAATGCTAACAAAATTACTCTACAAGATTAAAATTACTCTACAGGATCATTTTATAAAATTACTCTACAAGATTAAATTTACTCTACAGGATCATTTGTAGAGTAAATTTTGAACTGTATGTTGTTTGATAAACTTGCAGGGTAATTTTGATTCACTTGTAAAGTAATTTTGATGCAGAGTAATTTTGATACACTTGTAGAGTAATTTTGATAATTACCTTACAAGAATAAAATTACTCTACAAGAACATTTTACAAAATTACTCTACAAAATATCAAAATTACTCTACACGATCATTTGTAGAGTAATTTGATAGTTATTGATAATTACGAAAATGTCACCGTGTTTTTTTATCTTTTCCTTCAGTTCATACGTTTTGTACTAACTTTATTTGTATTTAATCTTTTACCTATATATGTATATATATTAATTATATTATATATTATTTATTTATTTATTTTGTGAATGTCCATGAATAGTAAATCTATTTTTAAGTATTTGTTTTACTTCTTTCTAATAATATTTTATTCATAATTAAATTTGATTTTTTTCTAATAACTTGCTTACGTTAATTTAAAAAAAAATGTATATATACAACTCTGCAACTATGTTTATTTTGCGATAAAATTAATGAATATGGATATTGTGTCGTTGTCATACTAAACTGTGACAAAACATTAATATTAGTATCATTACCATGACGATAATCCCTGCCTCATCTTCCTAACCACCATTTACTTTTAAGAGATTGAAATCGAGGACAAAAACATGAGTTTGAATAATGCTTGTAGAGTTGTAGGTGTCTTCTCTTTCATTCCATAAACCTTAAAGTTTTACAACCACATGTAAGGGACAGTGTTACCTCATACCTTGGATAAGCTCGTTAAAAATAAGGTTTTAGATAAAGTTGTTTCAATTTTTTTTTATATCCTTTTCTACTATTTAAGTACGGATTTCTATTCATATTTGCAACCAAAAATCAATTTTGGATGCACCATTTGGATATAAGATCAATTTAAAGATTCTTATTTCTTTAATATATGTGTTTAACCTAGTTTTTTCTTGACATGAAGAAGGTATGGTGGTGGCAGGGGCGATGCTTTGAAGGGGCCGGGTGGGGACACCCAAGTGATTCTCTCATCAAAAGTCATATTTATTATTGTCCAATAGGAAACATTAATTGAGACACCCAAGTGATTCTGCAAAAACCTTAAAATTTTCAGAACAATCGGAATCAGAATCAGGGCCCCTAAAACTCAGAGGGGGTAAACCCTAGTTACGATTATCTAAATAAAACGCTGTCAAATTAGAATTTTACGAAGTTGTCAACTCAGCTAGGCTAGTCCAGGACGTGGCCACCCTATGGTCATTAGGTGTCCCTTGCGCACCGTAAGGGATAAGTCTTACGGTGCGCAAGCCTGGCCAAATTTTGGGTATAAATAGCGGACTTTGGAAATCGAATTTGGGCACTGAAACGACGAACAAAGTCGAAATATACACTGAGATAAGCTCTGTTTACTATTAAAAACACACACGATTCACTAATCGCCGCCGCAATACAGGGTAATAACTCGATCGCTGCTACAATTCAATGTCCGATCGATTAAACTATCCAATGGATGTTTAAGTGCTGCCCACATTAGGGTTTATGCTTTGTCATTCGTCGTTAATTCGATGGATGTTTAAGTATCGCACTTTGTCATTCGTTGTGAGGGTTTGATCTCGTGAGTTATCGTAAATGCTGTATTAAGTTACTAACCGAATTGTGTGCATGTTATTAAATTTAGGTTAAAAGGCTAATCAGTAGGCTAGGCTCTGCTCAAATTAAATCTGCAATGTGAGTCATTCTCTTTTTATCAAATTTGTTTACAAAAGTATGTTTATTTTCAAGGTTATAATTACAGGGATTAAGTCTTTGTAATCACCATATTACAGCCGGTATGTGGGGTTTTGTATACATAACTTGATAATCGTCACCATTGGGGCAGCCAATGGGGGATATGACCATAGTCACAGATCCGGTCGAGTGACAAATACCGTGGGTAGTTGGTTTGATATCAGAAATATTGTCATCGCTCTTAATACTGTGAATTATAACAAATGAGTCGTTTTAGTAAAAAGAATGATTCACTCAGTATTTCCCGCTGACAAAACCTTTTTCAAACATGTTTCAGGTGATCTGTTGTGATCCAGGAAAAGTGCCGAGAAGCACTAAAAGCTTAAGGAAGTGGCTCAGTATAAAATAAAGAAACATGTTTTGTAAAATAAAAGATTTCTACGTGAAATCTTATGATTGTAAATTACCGGGTTTTATCCCGAGTTGTGAAATAAAATAATCGGGAACTTTGCAGTTTTTAAAAGATCCTGAAGTAAACTTCCGCTGTTAAATAAATACCACGGGATTTTCTGTTCTGCGGCTCCTGAAACGAGTCAAACATGGTCAGGGGCCGTGACAGAAAAAGGTGGTATCAGAGCCACTGATTTAAGCCAATTAAGTATTTAGAAAATACTTAATTTTTTTTATTAATTACTATTTTGTGATTATGTGTTTTATTATCTGACTAATTGTGTACAGTATGAGCAGATCTCTATATGCTAGCCACTGTAGCAATAAATACAAATCTTTAAAATAATCTGACTCAAAGTTTTAGCACCCGGATTACCTACAGTCTAGAAACCTTACCCAGTAAATAAATAAGTAAACCTTAGTGTGTTTTAATTTTCAGTTGTTTTGGTAGTTACCCAGTATGAAATAATATTTAAAAGTTTTTCTATAAAATTTTGTTATAATTTTTAACTTAGTAATTGTGTGTATTTTGATAAACAGCATGAGTGATTTGTCTGATGCCCTTCAGAATTTAAATCTCTATCCAGTAAGAATAGAGGTTTCCAGAGATTTCAATAGGTATATACCAGAAATAGAAAAACCTATAGAATTCAATGCTTTACCTCTCGAGAAACCCAAGCCTAAGAAAATGGAAATTGGGGAAAGCTCTAGGCAAATTGAGGGGTTACCATCTCAGGAAGAGCTAGATTTTATATTGGCAAGCTATAATACTATTAAGCCTGTTAATGAAAATGTTTTTATTCACTCTCTTGAAACACAACTACCAATGAACTTAGAACCAGCTATTCCAAACCCTTCAGTCCACTCGCAACCTTTAGGAATAGACGAATGGTTGACTAATGAAATACAATTCCAAAACAATCCCTATAAGCTTTTTCCTCAGTTCGATCCAGAACCTTTACCAAATCCACCAATGAGTAACGAAAATATGGCTGAACTCCGCCACTTTGGCGAAGAACTAATGGATGCTGGGAATAGGATCTAAGAGATTGGGGGACAGATCTCCTGGAAATACGATGAGAGGGAACGCCGTTACTAGAACATCATCTGACAAAGGATAGGGGATTTATGGAACTGTGGTTGTGTAATAGTAATAGTAAAAATCAGTCTGTAAAATAACTACAAATAAAACTTTGTAAGATAATAGTGTGTATTGATGCATATTATAAATATATAAAAAGTAGAATCGAGAAATCGATAATTTTGGTTAAATTTGTGTTGTGAAATTGTATGATTGTTTGTGTTTTAATTGATACTAATAAATTATATATATTAATTATCAGATGGAAAACGCTAATAATGAACCAGTTAATGAGGTTAATCAATCTGAACAACAACTGGGGGATCAATATATGACTAGGCAAGATATAGAAAATACCGTTGCTCAAGGGATAGCTAATGCTATTCCCGCAATAGTCGCTGCTGTCCAGAAACCTATTGAACCTCAACAAATCGTTCCTAGCAAACGTATTTCTGAAGATAACTTCAGTAATAGCATAAACGGAGGCAATGATCCTATTAATCACAATAATGACCCACGGCAGGCTCCGCTCCCTAAGAAAATGAAAGCTGCAACACCTGGTTGCACTTATAAAGAATTTCTTGCTTGTAAACCATCTGAGTTTGCAGGCAATGAAGGAGCGACCGCAGCACTGCGTTGGTTAGAGAAGACCGAGGCAGTGATTACAATAAGTAAATGTGCCAAGGACGATCAGGTCATGTACGCGTCAAATCTTTTTAAAGAAGGTGCGCTAGAATGGTGGAACACGGTGTTACAAGCAAAAGGAAGAATGATGGCGTACGCTATGCGTTGGGAAGAATTTAAGAGTCCTGTAGAAAGAAAATTATGTCCCGAATATGAAAGAGATCAAATGGTGAATAAGTTCTTAAACCATCGAATGATGGGTGTAGATTGTCGCGGTTATACTTCGACATTCTTTGAATATGCTAGAGTGGTACCAACACTGGCTTCGCCAGAACCGGTACTCATTTCTCGCTATATATGGGGCTTGATTGGTGAAATCCGCAATATCGTTAAAGCTGCGAGACCTCGTACGATTGACGATGCTGTGGAATTAGCCAATACCCTAACTGACGAACTGATACGCACGCAAGATGAAAACAGGAAGAAGGAACTGGCTCAGAAAATTACCCAAGGATTTCGTACGGGTAATAATAACAGATTCAAGAGAAGAGGAATAGGGCAATCTCCAACTCCGTCATTCTGCAGGAAATGCAAAAAGAAACATTATGGAAGATGCGATATAACCTGCAATTTTTGCAAAACTATAGGACATCGTGAAGAAAACTGCAGGAAGAAATCCACAATTTGTTATAATTGTGGTGAAGCATGGCATTTCAAAACAGAATGTCCTAAATTGGTCAAACCAGCAGACAACAAAGCCAAGACAGCTGACGGAGCTACTAAGAAGAATGTTCGAGCTTTTCAATTAACTACTCAGGAAGCCAAGATGATTCCAGATGTGATAGCTGGTACGTTCCTAGTTCACAACGTATATGCAAAAGTATTATTTGACTCTGGTGCAAACCAAAGTTTTATCAATACTTCATTCTGCCAAGCTCTTAACCTACCTTTAACCAAACTTAGGCAGATCTTTACAGTCGAAACGGCAGACAGAAATTCTGTCAGCATAGATAAAGTTTTGCAAAAGGAAAATATAGAACTCTCAGGTCATAAATTCTTTGCAAACCTATTACCTATGAAATTAGCCGAATTTGATGTTGTGTTAGGAATGGATTGGTTAGTGGCCAACCATGCTCGAATTCTTTGTGATCAGAATTCCATAGAAATTCAAACACCTACTGGAGAAGTAATCATAATTACAGGAGACAAACCACGTAAGCCCATGAAGTTCATATCAGTAATGAAAGTTGCTAGTTATGAACGAAAGCAAGGAATAGTATATATGATTTCGGTAATCATTAGTACTAAGGGAAAAGAACTTAAGGAGATTCCTGTAGTCTCGGAATACCCAGATGTATTCCCAGAAGAGTTACCAGGGTTACCACCAGATAGGGTAGTAGAGTTTAGGATTCATCTAATTCCAGGAACTATACCGATAGCCAAGGCACCTTATCGGTTAGCACCTACCGAAATGTTAGAACTGAAAAAGCAATTAGATGAATTACTAAGCAAAGGATTCATACAACCTAGTTCATCCCCGTGGGGAGCACCAGTATTGTTTGTTAAGAAAAAGGATGGTTCAATGCGAATGTGTATTGATTATAGAGAATTGAATAAAGTTACAATTAAGAATCGATACCCATTACCTAGGATTGATGATCTTTTCGATCAACTTCAAGGAGCTAGATATTTTTCTAAGATCGACTTACGTTCCGGATATCATCAATTGAAGGTACAAGAAGAAGACATACCTAAGACTGCTTTCAGAACTAGGTATGGTCATTACGAGTTTACAGTCATGCCCTTCGGGTTAACGAATGCACCTGCAACATTCATGGACATGATGAATAGAATCTGTAAACCATACTTGGATAAATTTGTAATTGTCTTTATAGACGATATACTTATTTATTCCAAAAGTCAGGACGAACATTGTCAGCATTTGCATGTACTCTTAACTTTGTTAAGAAAAGAAAAGTTGTATGCCAAATTCTCAAAATGTGAATTTTGGTTGCAAGAAGTGCAATTTCTAGGAAACATGGTGAATCACGAAGGTATTCATCTATATCCTGCTAAGATAGAAGCAATTACCAAATGGAAGGTTCCGCAATCCGCAATGGAAATTAGAAGTTTTATAGGTTTAGCTGGATATTATAGACGGTTTATTAAGGATTTTTCCAAAATAGCTGTACCATTAACTAAGCTAACTTGTAAAGCAATTAAGTTTGAATGGGGACCTAAACAAGAAGAAGCCTTTAGAATCTTAAAACAGAAATTAACCAATGCTCCAATCTTAGCATTACCAGAAGGAACTGAAGATTTTGAAGTATATTGTGATGCTTCAAAACTAGGATTTGGATGTGTGCTGATGCAACGCAAAAAGGTAATTGCGTATGCTTCAAGACAATTGAAAAAGCACGAAGAAAACTATACGACTCATGACTTAGAATTAGGAGCCGTAATTTTTGCCCTTAAGATTTGGAGACATTATCTGTACGGAAGTAAATTTACTGTCTATACAAATCATAAGAGTTTAAGATATATATTTGGGCAAAAAGAGTTAAACACGAGGCAAAGAAGATGGATGGAAATCCTAAGTAATTACGACTGTGATATTCAGTATCACGAAGGAAAGGCAAATGTAGTTGCAGATGCCTTAAGTCGTAAGTATCATGAAAAACAACGACGAGTTCGCGCTCTTAGGTTAAATCTACAATTAGATTTAATGGAACAATTGAAAAATGTTCAAGAAACAACAATCAAGGATGATGCTGAAGGAATGAAGGGACGAATAAAAGAATTAGAGCAAGGAGCTGATGGAATTTGGAGATTCCACAAAAGCAGAATTTGGGTACCTAAGCAGGGAGAATTAAGAAATAAATTTTAGAAGAAGCCCATAAGTCTAGATATACCATGCACCCTGGAAATAATAAGATGTACCAAGATTTGAGAAATAATTTCTGGTGGATAGGCATGAAAAAGGACATAGCTAGATATGTTTCTAAGTGTCTTACTTGTTCACAAGTTAAGGCAGAACACCAGAAACCTTCAGGTCTACTACAACAACTAGAAATGCCTGTATGGAAATGGGAACTCATAACAATGGATTTTGTTACTAAGTTACCCAAAACCAGAAAAGGTAATGACGCGATTTGGGTAATTGTGGATCGATTAACCAAATCTGCTCACTTTCTACCAATGAAAGAAACCTTTAGCATGGAAAGATTGGCAAAGTTGTATGTAGATGAAATCGTATCTCTATATGGAGTTCCACTCTCCATTGTATTAGATAGGGATAGTCGTCACTTCTCATTTCTGGAAAAGTTTCCAAGAAGCAATGGGAACTAGACTAAACCTAAGCACGGCATATCATCCATAAACAGACGGCCAAAGTGAAAGGACGATACAAACTCTAGAAGACATGCTCCGAGCATGTGTGATAGATTTTGGTGGAAACTGGGATGATCATTTACCTTTAATTGAATTCTCCTATAACAATAGTTATCATTCAAGTATTGAAACTGCCCCATTCGAGGCACTTTATGGAAGAAAGTGCAGAACTCCAGTATGTTGGACAGAAATAGGAGAAAGTCAATTGTCAGGTCCTGAGATTGTGCAAGAGACGACTGGCAAGATTACTCAAATCAAGGAAAGGCTGAAGACGGCTCGAGATCGCCAGAAGAGTTATGCAGACAATAGATGCAAGCCGTTAGAATTCCAAGTTGGAGACAGAGTACTGTTGAAAGTTTCCCCTTGGAAAGGAGTTGTTAGATTCGGTAAGAAAGGAAAGCTAAGTCCCAGATACGTAGGACCATTTCCAGTGATCCAACGTATAGGACCAGTTGCTTATCGTTTACAACTACCAGAGGAATTAGCTGGAGTACATGATGTATTTCATGTATCCAATCTCAAGAAATGTCTATTAGACGAATCTCTGGTAGTACCTCTTCGAGACATAGAGGTAAACGAAAAGCTAAAATTTGTTGAGAAACCTCTTCAGATAGAAGATCGAAAGGTGAAATTTCTCAAGCACAAGCGTCTAGTTCTAGTTAAAGTCAAGTGGGATTCAAAGAGAGGACCCGAATACACTTGGGAACTGGAATCAGAAATGAAGCGAAAGTATCCTTAATTATTCTAGTAAATCTCGAGGACGAGATTTTTATTAAGGTGGGGAGAATGTAATAACTCTCATCAAAAGTCATATTTATTATTGTCCAATAGGAAACCCTAATTGAGACACCCAAGTGATTCTGCACAAACCCTAAAATTTTCAGAACAATTGGAATCAGAATCAGGGCCCCTAAAACTCAGGGGGGGTAAACCCTAGTTACGATTATCTAAATAAAACGCTGTCAAATTCGAATTTTACGAAGTTGTCAACTCAGCTAGGCTAGTCCAGGACGTGGCCACCCTATGGTCATTAGGTGTCCCTTGCGCACCGTAAGGGATAAGTCTTACGGTGCGCAAGCCTGGCCAAATTTTGGGTATAAATAGCGGACTTTGGAAATCGAATTTGGGCACTGAAACGACGAACAAAGTCGAAATATACACTGAGATAAGCTCTGTTTACTATTAAAAACACACACGATTCACTAATCGCCGCCGCAATACAGGGTAATAACTCGATCGCTGCTACGATTCAATGTCCGATCGATTAAACTATCCAATGGATGTTTAAGTGCTGCCCACATTAGGGTTTATGCTTTGTCATTCGTCGTTAATTCGATGGATGTTTAAGTATCGCACTTTGTCATTCGTTGTGAGGGTTTGATCTCGTGAGTTATCGTAAATGCTGTATTAAGTTACTAACCGAATTGTGTGCATGTTATTAAATTTAGGTTAAAAGGCTAATCAGTAGGCTAGGCTCTGCTCAAATTAAATCTTCAATGTGAGTCATTCTCTTTTTATCAAATCTGTTTACAAAAGTATGTTTATTTTCAAGGTTATAATTACAGGGATTAAGTCTTTGTAATCACCATATTACAGCCGGTATGTGGGGTTTTGTATACATAACTTGATAATCGTCACCATTGGGGCAGCCAATGGGGGATATGACCATAGTCACAGATCCGGTCGAGTGACAAATACCGTGGGTAGTTGGTTTGATATCAGAAACATTGTAATCGCTCTTAATACTGTGAATTATAACAAATGAGTCGTTTTAGTAAAAAGAATGATTCACTCAGTATTTCCCGCTGACAAAACCTTTTTCAAACATGTTTCAGGTGATCTGTTGTGATCCAGGAAAAGTGCCGAGAAGCACTAAAAGCTTAAGGAAGTGGCTCAGTATAAAATAAAGAAACATGTTTTGTAAAATAAAAGATTTCTACGTGAAATCTTATGATTGTAAATTACCGGGTTCTATCCCGAGTTGTGAAATAAAATAATCGGGAAATTTGCAGTTTTTAAAAGATCCTGAAGTAAACTTCCGCTGTTAAATAAATACCACGGGATTTTCTGTTCTGCGGCTCCTGAAACGGGTCAAACCGGGTCGGGGGCCGTGACAGTAACCTCCACCTTTTCGAGTGTGTTTTGTTCCTGAAAAGTAAAGCTAAACTAGAAAACATAAAAGTTAATCTAAACTAAAACTAAAGATAGTTCCACGGAATGCCTCCGTGGTGCGCCACGTTTATAAGGGTCCTTGGCTAGACCCAAAGTCAGTCATCTGTTTCCCAAGTGGGATGTTGTGCATCCCATGTTGCACCGTCGGAGAGCATCAAACCAAGCATGAGTCTATGAAATTCATGTAGTTGACCGGGTCGTCGTCTTCTACTCTTTTCCCAACCCCGAACTCCATCTCTTTGTCCCCAACCCTCAATGTTAACTTCCCACCATTCATATCTACCATTGCGTGAGCAGTGGCTAGGAATGGTCTTCCTAGAATGAGTGGAACTTTGGTGTCTTCCTCCATAGAGTATGACAAAGTCGGCCGGGAAGACAAAGTCTCCGACTTTTACCAATATATTTTCGTCGACACCTTGTGGATATTTGATAGACCTATCGGCGAGTTGTATTCTCATCTTTGTGGGACTTATTTTACCTAGTCCTAGTCGGTCAAACATTGATGCGGGCATGAGATTGATTCTGGCCCCTAGATCGGCTAGCGCATTGCGTATAGGTGATCCCCCAATGGAACAAGGGATGGTGAAGCTTCCGGGGTCTATTTTATTTTGTGAGAGTTTGTTAAGTAATACGGCGGAGCATTCTTTACTTAAATGAACTAATTGCAATGTTTCAATTTTCCTTTTGTGAGTGAGAAGGTCTCTCATAAATTTTGAATATTTAGGCATTTGTGTGAGCACTTCCACAAATGGAAGATTGATGTGCAATTGTTTTAGTAAGTTTACGAATTTTGTGAATTGCTCATCGGTCTTTTGGCGAAGTAACCAACCGGGGTAGGGAACCGAGTGGTTCTTGGTAGGTTCGTGATTTGGTGGAGGAGTTGTTTCTTTATGGGGTATTTTTGAAGTTGTGGTTTGATTGGATAGACTTTTGTCGGATGGAGGTAGCGGAGTCTCCTCGGGACCTATGGTACGGTTTCTCAATGTGATGAGATGCAATTCCGTCTTTGGGTTGGTCTCGGTATTGCTGTGTAACGCGCCTTGCGGTCTCTCGGAGAAATTTTGAGCTAGTTGATTTAGTTGTTTTTCAATGTTTTGAATACAAGCTTACTGATTTCTAAATCTCGATTCCATTTGTTAGAATCAATCTGAGTTTTTCTGTTCGGTGTCAGAGATGAGGCGTGAGATAGTATCTTCAAGCCTCTCTCGTCCCCCTTGTTGTTGTTGGGAGAAATTTGTGACTCATTTCTTGGTTTTTGAAAGTTTGTTCGTTGGTTTTGGTTTTGTTGGTTACTACCATTGCCGAGTTCTCTCCAACCAAGGTTAGGGTGGTTACGCCATCCTTGGTTGTAGGTACCCGTTGGGGGACCCGACGTATTAGGTCTATTATCAATGTAGTTAACCATTTCTGTTTGATTATCCACATCTTTCATACAACTCCAATTTTCATGTGGCCCACCACACCATTCGCAAGCCATAACCGAGGCCGTTTTTCCATTTCTAACTTTTTTATTTTTGAAAATAGGGCATCGATTTGGGCTTGTAAAGAATTGCTTTCGTCTACCTTATGGGCGCCCAGGGCAATAGATTTTGTGCCTCGGGGAGTATGCCATTGAAAATTGTTTTGAGCAATTTTCTCAATTTAATTATAAATTTCATTTGGGCGACGATTACATAGAAGTCCCCCGGAGCTAGAGTCAAGCGTTTGTCTTGTGTGTGGCAACAACCCATTATAGAAAGTGGATACTTGTTGCCATATTGCAAGACCATGATGAGGGCACTTTCTTAATAGCTCCTTGAACCTTTCCCAAGTTTCATATTAGGATTCCCTGTCCTCTTGTGAGTATGTATTAATTTCAGTCATTAATTTAGCCGTTTTAGAAGGAGGAAAATACTTATATAGAAACTTTTGGGCTAGTTTATCTCAAGTGTTTACCGAACCATTTGGGAGGGTGTTAAGCCAAGCCTTAGCTCGGTCTTTTAGGGAAAAAAGGTAACATTCGGAGGCGGATGGCGTTGTTTGATGCCCCGTTGATCCGAAAAGTATCACATATTTCCAGAAAGTTGGTAATACGTAAATGGAGATCTTCGTCCGCAAGCCCATGAAAAGTTGCGGAGTTTTGGAGCATTTGAATCAAATGCGGTCGAAGTTCGAAGTTGTTGGCATCGACATTCGATGCATTGATAGCGGCGCTGAGATTTCCTACCGTGGGTCGTAGGTAATCCATTAGGGTACGCTGATCCGCCATTGGAAGTGGGTACCCCGAAACTTTCTCTTGGATTTTAGCTTTAAGTCTTTTGCTTAGAAAGCGTTCGGGTTCGTCTAGAGGTTTTTTATGTCTTTACTGGAACTGGAGCTCATGCATTGCGTAGGGAGTTCAGGTGTTGCGCCTGGGTTCCTCGTCCTGTGATAAAAACAAAAAAAAGATTGTTGGTCAGAAGTCTCACCACGGCCCCGTGGTCACTGACCACGGCTCGTGTTCGGGGTTACAGTGATTGTTTTCTGGATCCCAGTTACTAGAGGGTTCAACATGGCCCCGTGCTTTATCGGCACGTCCCCGTGGTCGCCTTTTTGTAACTCAGAAAACAAAAAACTGCCAATAAGGGTGCTGGCCACGGCCCGTGTCAGAGCAGGCACGGCTCCGTGCTGAAGTGTGCAGAAGCTGAAAAATCTAGAAAAGTCCTAAAAAAATAGAAAAAATAAGAAAAATGATTAGGCGTTGATTCCTAACTTTCTTAAAATCCTTGTGTCCCCGGCAACGGCGTCAAAAACTTGGTGTGTGTCGGGTGTATTATGATTTTATTGATATTTTAAGCCCATTTTACACATTAATCAAGTTTTAAATTTATAAAACACGATATTCTACTAACACTAAACATACACATGGGCAAGTGCACCCATCGTGAGCGTAGTATAGCGTTGGTAAGATACCGAGGTCGTCCAAGGACACAAGAGCTTTTAGTACCGGTTTATCCTCAACGTCGAATCAAACTAAAATTTTTAGAAAAGGTTTTAACATGAAAAATAAAAACTAAAATGCTGAAAATAAAAATAAAAATAAAACAGATAGACAAGATGAATCACTTGGATCCGACTTGCCGTTAGACCGTGGGGTATGGTGGGGCTTGGGTTGGGGGCATGAGTTGACACGAAGAGTTCGAGGCCCCCCCACCAGTGAGTGACGTGTCCGTGGGGTATGGCGATGCTTGGGTTGGGTTGGGGCGTGGCTTGGCAGTTTATTAAAAAAAATTACAAAAAATTAAAAAAATACACACAACATTAAAAAAAAGCCTAAAATTTTATTAATTACAAAATAAAAAAACCTAAAAACGATTACAAAATAAAAAAACCCTAAACATTACAAAAAACCTAAAAATGATTACAAAATAAAAAAAACCTAGAGCGTTAGGTAAATTTCAAAAAGCGCGAGCTTGTCGAACGGCCTTCGCTCCTTGCCCCGAAACTCAATGTTCGCCACTGCCACCCGGTCCTCCTGGCTTAACTCACCGCTCGAAACGGCTTCGTAGTAGGCCTTGAAACGATCAAGCTTCGGCCGTAGCTCGCGCCATTTATGTTGGCACGCGTTTAAGTTGTGTCGGTCGTGTCCGACGTTATGTCGGTAGCTTGCAAAGGCTTCCGGCCAATAGCGTGTTTGACCGGGTTGTCGCCCCTTCATTGCGTCAACGACGCTTGTGACGAGAGCTAACTCTTCTTCGTGGGTCCAAGAGGCCATCTTCTTCGGGTTGGGGTAGCGGGTTCGTGGGATCAAGTGGGTTATGGTTGGGGTAGCGGTGGACAGCGATGGTTTGGGATGGGGTAGCCGGTGGACAGGGATGGTTTGGGATGGGGTAGCCGGTGGGGTTGGGGTTACATTTATAGGGGATGTTGATTGTTGGGGGGTTGGGGTGACCGCTTGGCTTGGCCAAACGGTTAGATTTTAAAATTCAAACACCCGCTATGACATGGCCAACAAAGCGAATAGGAGGCCGCCACATCGGATCGCTAGCCCGCCCCACGCCCGGCTTCAAACCCAAGCCCCAAGGGCCACGCCCCAACCCAAGCCCACCCGGGGTGGTGGCTTGGGCGTTTTCCCCCCAACCCACGCCCCAACCCAAGCCCCATACCCCACAGTGTTAATGTATCCTTGGATGATTTCCACACTTTTTCACTTTTTAAGTGATTATCTTAGTTATAGTAGTAGGCCCCTCTTTTGAAGGTGGCGTTACCCTCAACCCAATGGTTTGAGTCAGCAAGGATACAATCCTAAAGGGTTGGAATATTGGAAGATAATTAATTAAGTTATTAATGTGAAAAGTGGTAGGCCCCTCTTTTGAAGGTGACGTCACCCTCGGCTAAGTCTTTGAGTCAGCAGGGATACAATCCTAAGTAGCCAGTTTAATGTATTAATAGTAGTTTACATATGAGGGGATCAAGCCATTCGCATCCGCTGGACACGCCCCCGTGGCCATCTCCTTTCTCTTTTTCTTCATTTATTGCAATTGTCTGCGTTAGGCTCCACACGGCATCGTGTTCGCTGGGCACGTCCCCGTGTGCAGAAGCGTATCTGTACTATTAAGATTTGCAAGATTCTGTGAATCTTAGAGTTGACCACGCCCCGTGGTGGGAATAGAAGCTTCCACAACTTTGTCAATTTATGCAGACACCTGACCATGCCCCCGTGTCCAGTGGGCACGGGCCGTGGTCAGCCTTCTGTTTCTTGTTTTTACTTGGGAAGATGCTGTCGAGGGGTCGGGCATGCCACATTTATTCCTTTTCTTTGTATTTATGTTAGTTTTTGCTGCATATTTGTTCCTTTTGTTCGTTTAAGCTCATTTGGTCCCGAAAATACAAAAGGAAGACAAAAGCACACTTTTCCAACATTAGTACTAAAAAAGGGTTAGTTTTATGCCTTATTTGATGTAATTTATATGTTGCATTTTACACAAATCATTGGTTCTTTTTTATCACGACGCTTTCGGTTGTAAATTTGTAAAAATATAACCTTTTTAAAACTTGTTATTCCCAAATTAAACCAAGACAAGTAAAAAAATTTGAATTTTTTTTTTGAAAAAAAATTTGGGGTGATTAGCGGTTCCAATAGAGTTTTGTGTAAGGCTTGTTATTAGGAAGACAAAAGCACACTTTTTCTAACATTAGTACTAAAAAATGGTTAGTTTTATGCCTTATTTGATGTAATTTATATGTTGCATTTTACACAAATCATTGGTTCTTTTTTATCACGACGCTTTCGGTTGTAAATTTGTAAAAATATAACATTTTTAAAACTTGTTATTCCCAAATTAAACCAAGACAAGTAAAAAAATTTGGGGTGATTAGCGGTTCCAATAGAGTTTTGTGTAAGGCTTGTTATTAGGACTTGCAAAATTCAAGGTTTTAACATCCCCCCACACTTAAATTACACATTGCAATGTGTCCCAAAAATGAGTTTTTAGGTTGATTGAATGTATTAAAAGGTGTTGAAAAACAAAAGTTTGTGTTACTGGGCGTCTGGCAACGGCCTCGTGTTGGTCTGGGCACGGCCCCGTGTTCAGATTGCCAGTAACACAATTAAACAGAAGGCTGGGCACGGTGCGTGTTCAGTGAGCACGGCCCCATGTCCAGTTACCTGAACTGGGCAAATTTCTGCAGAAACTTGGGCACGAGGCGTGTTGGGATGAGCACGGCACCGTGCTGAACTTGCTGTAATGCTGAAAAATCATCGGGAGGCTCTGTTTTTGTGCATGGGGGTGTGGTTTTAAAGTTCCCTTTTTAGCCTCCACTTTTTCGAGTGTGTTTTATTCTTGAAAAGTAAAGCTAAACTAGAAAACATAAAAGTTAATCTAAACTAAAAACTACGGATAGTTCCCCGGAATGCCTGCGTGGTGCGCCATGTTTATAAGGGTCCTTGGATAGACCCAATGTCAGTCATATGTTACCCGAGTGGGATGGCTCGCATCCCATGTTGCACCGTCGGAGAGCGTTATCCAAGCTTGAGTTTATGACATCCATGTAGTTGACCGGGTTGTCTTCTACTCTCTTCCCAACCCCGAACTTCTTCTCTTTGTCTCCGACCTCCAATGTTAACTTTCCATCACTTATATCTACCATTGCGTGAGCGGTGGCAAGGAATGGCCTTCCTAGAATAAGTGGCACTTCGGTGTCTTCCTCCATATCTAGTATGACAAAGTCGTGCGGGAAGACAAAGTCTCCGACTTTTACCAGTAGATTTTCAGCGACACCTTGTGGGTATTTAATAGACCTATCGGCAAGTTGTATGTTCATCTTTGTGGGACTTGTCTTACCTAGTCCGAGTCGGTCAAACATTGATGCGGGCATGAGATTGATGCTTGCCCCTAGGTCGGCTAGTGCATTACGTATAGGTGATTCCCCAATGGAACAAGAGATGGTGAAGCTTACGGGGTCGATTTTCTTTTGTGAGAGTTTGTTGAGTAGCATGGCGGAGCATTCTTCACTTTGACTAATTGCAATGTTTAAATCTTTCTTTTGTGAGTGAGGAAGTCTCTCATAAATTTTGAATATTTTGGCATTTTAGTGAGGACTTCCACAAATGGAAGATTGATATGCAATTGTGTTAGTAAGCTTGACCCAGGTCTTTGCAGGATCTATATATTGAACAAGGCAAGAACCTTACTAAACCATTCTCTTAACCCCCGACCAAGTAGCCAACATATCTCTATATAGACCGTAGAGATATGAATGGTGTAAATCTTTTACTTTATATAGACAGTAAAGTAATGCCAAGACACCAAGGACAAATGATAAAGAAGTTTCACCTTCAACATAAGAAACTAGTTATTAAAGTCATTAATACAAAACCAAATAAAAAGTGCGAAAAGATTAAAAATCAAACATTTCTTTAACTGAAATGTCCATAATACGTAGGTTATATAGACCGTAGAGATATGAATGGTGTAAATCTGTTATGTGAGATGTCGTATCTCCTCCAGTTGCACCAAACATTTCTTTAACTGAAATGTCCATAATACGTTAACTAATAACTTGTTCAATTCATTTTCTATCTCATTATATGGAATTTTATATTCATCACACCTAATCATATGTGATGTATCGTTCTTTTTCGGTTTGGTCAAGTATATAGCTTGCCTCACCTTTTATACTTAGTGTATTTCCCGGATTCGAGCGTATTAATACACTCCTCCCAAACACTTTTATATCATTTACTTCTCTAATTCTTTCAATTAAAACTCATTTATAGTTAGTTCTTACCGGAAGTCTTGATCAAGCCTTGAACCGAACACATTTCGTCTTAAACCTTAAGCTCTGATTACCAACTAGTAAGACCCATACTAATTATACGAATAAAACTTTAATAAAAGTTGACATTTAACTTACAAAAATGCCAATTACAAAATTTCAAACATGATTCATAGATAACTAGTCATTAGAAGTCTTCAAATATGTTTTTCTAACATTTTACAATGTTTAGAATATCCAAAACATACTAACTAGTGCAGAAGCTTCGTCGTGATATGTGTTCAGTTCTTCAAGAGCTTGATCCATCCTATTTGCACATGTTAAAGACCTAAACAACATTTAAAAACCTTAAATGTTAGTATTATAAGTGTTAAAGGAAATTAAATATCATAAGTTACCTCATACAACAAAAATTAAATTTTTGTAATATCCTCGCCGTAGGCTACGGTCTGGTGAACGTAGCTTACGGTCCCCATAATCAAAACAAACAGCCCCTCTGGACCGTAGCCTACGGTCCTGAACCGTAGGTTACGGTTCGTTGCTGCAGATTATAATTCCAAGTTTGTTCTTAATACGAGAACGACCATAACTTTCGTTTCGTTTATCCGTTTGATGTCCCGTTTCTTTCTACGTGATCGTAATTTAACTTTCTATCATTTGGAATCAAAATCCAACATCCAAGTTGATATTTTCTTAAACTTTAAGCCTTCGACTTTATATTTACTTTCAAAAATTAATTCGACCCGTTCATGTTTTAAGCAAACAAACTTGTTTGATTACTTTCAATTTCATGAGAACATCATAACTATGAATGTTTCGAAATACCCGGGGCATTACTCGTGAGATTTATGCACCCGTTATCTATTATGTGTTTCATTTATTCGGTCCATTCAACTACTACTAGTTGAACTTATTTATCACAATTTCCATTTACAGAAATTGTGATTTCTTTAGTCATGCTCATAACCCGAGTCTATGACTTTTCGTCCGCATTCCCGATTCTCGGTTTATGTTTTTATTTGACATCCTACCCATCATCCGGGTGTTATATCAAAGTCATTATTTATACAACATTTCTGGTATGTATCAAGACTTCATTTGACCCATCTGGTTAGTTTAACAAAATCCATCGCTTTTACTTACCAAACCTTGATCTTTCTATCAATTTGACCCGCTTGGTTAACTCAGCGAAATCCATCGCTTTCATACAACCAAACCTTTCATAATGTCATTATTTGACCCGTTTGAATGTATTAGTGAAATCCACCACTTTCAATCACTCAAACAAAGTATCAATTTCTCATTTTTGACCCGTTTGAATGTATTAGCGAAATCCATCACTTTCAGACATTCAAACTCATCGTTAGTCCTTTATTCATTCATTCGGTTTATTCACATGAAATCCACCGCTTAAGAACAAACCAAACTTCATGATGATACCTTTATTAGTCAACATATATAAACTTAAAATATTAACGAAAGATCTACGAAGCATGAAGCTACGTACCTTTAAAGCTTTCCTTTCAAGCGAGCGTCCGCTCCATCTTGACCACTTGACGATTCGCCCATTCCCTATAGAGTTCAATTCGATTTATCGTTTAGAACTCATATTACAATATGTTACACGAAACTCATGAAACTACTCGATTACGTGATTCTTTCATATTTTCAATATTTCAAGATTACTTGGGCATTTTATCGAGCATCTTATGGGCGATATTTTTATATAAGCATTATCGAGTTCATAATTAGCTATTAACTATGTTTTAGTATCTTTTTCAAGCCTTCATGTCTAGTGTGCATAAACTAACACCTAGAATTTACATCTTAACATCTTATTCTACCATTTCTCTATCATAATTCAAGTGTTCATTACATCATTCTAAAACCCATCTAACACAAACATGGTTAGTTAGTCAAACACTTGATTCATGGTATTTAATCACTAATTTCTCATCTAGGCTTTGTTCCTAGACTTGTATTCATTTCAATTTTTTGCTATAACATCTAACATTCATACCAGAAATTTAGCTATGAATGTTTATCATAAATTTACAATATCACCAAATATCAAATTTCAACATACCTTTTGATCTCCTAACTTGGGTGATCACGAATTTAGCTTTAGCACTGATTTTTAGCTTGATTTCCTCTTTGATTTTGATGGATTTTTGTGAAATTAGGGTTTTGAGGTGATCTCCTCTTTTGCTCAGTGTTTTGGTAGACCAGAACACATACTCTGTGTGTGTGTGTTTTGTTTCAAATTCCGTTTTCATCAATATTAGTTTAATTTGCCCCTTTTAGTTCTTAAGTTTTATAAAAAGGGTTCCATTACATATTTTTCATTAGTTAATAACAGATTATTAACCATGTTACTTGTTCCTAGTCATATTTCATAAGTTTATGACCAACACATGTCTATATATATATATATATATATATATATATATAATATTTTTGGGGTGTTACGTTAAGGTGACAGAGATGTTGATGTTGATGGAGTTGCAAGTGGCGGCGGCTGGTGGTACGTGGTGGAGGCAGGCGGTGGTGAGTAAGTGAGAGAGAAAGAGAGAGAGAGAGAGAAGTGGGTGGTGGTGAGTGTGTGAGTGTGTGTAAGAGAGAGAGACATATAAGTAATTATCTTATATGAGTGTGTATAATATTTGTTTTTTTATTTTTTTAAAGAGAGGGGTAAATAAGTAATTTCACATGGATTTAACGCTGAAAACTAACGGACATCCACTCAAGGGACCATCCGAGTAACAAAAAGCAAACCATAGGGAGCACCGGTGTAATTTTTAAAAGTTAGGGGCTATAGGTGTTACTTTACAAATCCACATCGACTATCCGGTCATTTTACTCATATTTTTTATTGCAAAAATATTTTTAAGTATTAACAAACCAGACATTTTACCTAAGTTATTTGATAATTTTTTTATAAGGTAAGAAATACATTTTTTTTGGACGTTGTCTTGCACGTTTGAACTTTGATCACTAATAAATGAGGTTTTCAATTATGTCTGGATTTTTAAACTTTGCTTTCGCTATTAACTTAGACTTTGTTTTGGACTTTTGAACTTTGATCACTAATAGTGTTGATTGTGATGATTTTATAAGTTTAATAATTGGTCAACATAATTAGTGGCTAGATCATGGTCAGTCGCACGCTTCGCGGTAAAACCTCGCATGTAGAATTTGAGGGTGTGACAGTCAGCCGCCTCCTCCCGCCCGAACTATGTTGCGCTCCTGAGTGTGAACTCGGTCTCTTGTCTACTGCGTGGGGAAGGGGAAGAAAATAGTGACCATTAATTTATTCACGACATGTCATGTTAAGACGGTGGTATGGCAATTCGTTAGTAGATGGAGTGGTATTCCCAGCATCTATACTTTTCGGTTAAAGATTTGATTAGTATTCATAATACTACCACGGTGGAAGAGAGAGGAAGAAAAAAGGTACCCAGGCTATTATTTTTATTGCACCTTAGTGTATTTAGAGGGCAAGGAATGAGATGGTTTTAATCTAATAATAATTCGGTGAACATCCCGAAGATTAAGGAGGACATCAAATCTATGGGCTACTAATAAATACAAAATATATGTCTTCATAGGTGTTTATTGTTGGAAGTTTTGTTGTGAATGAAAGTCTCAAGTGGTAAGTGGTAAAATTTCTTTGTCCCACATTGGTGTGGGAATAAAAGGAAAGGTTCTTTATAATGGAAAACCTTGGCCAAACAATTGTATTCTTATGACATGTTTTACCACAAGCCCTACCCCCGGCGTGTAGGGGGGGTGCAAAAATTGAGTTTCAGAACTGGAATTTGGTTGAACTCGTGCGTGCCCGCACGTCCTGCAGACATGAATGCAGCTCCGAAAACCTGGACCCGCGTGAGGCAGTTTTTACACTCGAGACTGACTAATTTTCTAATTAGTCTCTAAAACTGAAAATGTTGGTCTTGCTAAATGTGTTTTAAACTGAAATGATTATTCAGTATTGATGATAATCATTATTGAGTTTCAGTTTTAAACGGTTATTATTATCAGTTTTAAAACTGTACTAATGACCATTATTTAGTTTTTAATTTGCTGCAATTAATGTCCAGAATTCGGTTATGAATTCTGTGACTAAAAAACCAGGACAAACCAACACAGTTGAGACACACCATCAAACATATTATCCTCTCTCAATCTCTGCAACATTTATTCCGTTTTTGCTCAGGAAAGTGTTCAAGTCCGGCAGTGCGCTGTTGCTGCTTCGAACCAGCGTACCCTGGGAACAGACCGCGAATCTGTTTAAGGGAATTGTGTCAAACACAAGCCCAGTTCACCATTACTGTCTCTTTTATTTCACTGTTTTCTGTTTCAGCTTTCTTGTTCATATCAGCAGGTTAATAACAAACTTAAACAGATTATATTACTGAGTGTTCCTTCCTTCTCTTTTTTCATAATGGAATCCCAGCCCATGAACACTGCTGTTTCTGCGATCATGACTTCTGCTGTTGCTGTGACAACCAGTTTGGTTGCACCACTGCCTAATGCAGTGACTTCGCATGCTGAGAAACCTGAGAAATTAACCGGCATGAATTTCAAACAGTGGCAGCAAAAGATGTTCTTTTATCTAACCACTCTGAACCTAGCAAGGTTCTTGACTGAAACCGTTCCCCATGTTGATGAAGGGGATATGGATGCTCAATATGTGAGCGCGGTTCATGCTTGGAATCATTCGTATTTCTTGTGCCGCAACTATATCTTGAATGGTATGGTTGATACGCTTTACAATGTGTATTGCAAAGCCAAGACTACCAAAGAATTATGGGAGTCTTTGGACCGCAAATACGAAACAGAAGATGCGGTCACTAATAAATTCGTGGTGGATAAGTTCTTGGATTTCAAAATGATAGACTCTAAAACTATCATTAGCCAAGTTCAAGAACTTCAAGTGATTCTCCATGATATTCATGCGGAAGGAATGGTGCTCAGCGAGACATTCCAAGTTGCTGCTATGATCGAAAAGCTACCAACAAGCTGGGTTGATTTCAAGAACTATCTCAAGCATAAGCGAAAGGAAATGACCATTGAAGATCTTGTTGTTTGCCTTCGCATTGAAGAAGACAACAAAGTTTCTTTGAAAATGATTGATGGTTCTGAAACAACAAAGGCCAATGTAGTAGAACATGGCCAATCTTCAAAGGGAAACAAGAAAAGTGGAAAAGGGTGGAAAGAAAGCTCATGGGAAACGCTCCAACCTTGGTCCTAAGGGGGGAGTTGGGAAAAAGAAGTTCCAAGGAACTTGGTACAATTGTCAAGAACAAGGCCATAAGGCCAATGAATGCAAGCTTCCAAAGAAGGAAAATGCTCGACAAGTTAACATGATTCATGAGGTTGATAACCTCATTGCTATGATCACGGACCTTTCGATTTTGGTCACGGAAGTTAACTTGGTTGGGAAAAATCACAACGATTGGTGGGTTGATACGGGGGCTACCCATCATGTGTGATTTGACAAGAAACTATTTAGCACCTCAGTTTGATTTTGTATGTATCTTAGAATATGTTCAACCGGTATAATGGCATATAGACAAATAAAGTTAAAAATCAAATAAAGGGCTTATGCGTATTTTGATCATAACGATTAGGTTTTAAATTAAGGCTATAGTATGACTAATGGGGGTCCTGAGTCGCATAATGATTCAACGGCTGTATTTCTCTGCTATAGTTCTTGTTTAAGGCTAAAATGAGTATTAATTCCTGATCAGGCTTATCTAATACTCATAGTAAATGATTACTCGGCTAAGTGGGAGAATGTAAGATTAAATATATTATGTTTAATATTTAATCTAGTAGCCATTATAATCATTTACATTATATAGATCAAAATATATAATAACCTATTAAATAATTAGTTGGTAATTGTTAATGGACCATATTACCCTTATTAACTAATTAGGTTTCCTCTTGAGTGCTTATATAAAGAAACTTATGTAGAGGTTAAAAGTTTACACAGTTAGACATAACCTAATAACCATAACATCATCATCATCGACCTCCCTCTCCATAACCGATACCCTTTTCGGTTTAGTCATCACCATCGTCAGTTAGCACCTTAAGGAGGAACCAGATCACGTTGACAAACATGTCAACTCGATGGCATCATCTATCACTGGATTCTCAACTGCATTGTCTGCTGTAACAAGTATGTTTTCATGTTTTCCATTATGTTTAAACAGAACTGATCCAACACATGATGCTCTACAATATTCACTAATTTTTTTCTCTTATAAATAGCTGGCTTAGTTCAGGTATAATGTATTTAGATATAATAATATATTAGTTATAACGGGATTAAAAAGTTAGAATTTGTTCTGCATAGATATTTGTTTTTATCATGATATGTTGACCGTGCTTTTTTTTAGAGATTTACGTGTTATAAAATACTTTAGCTATTTAATTTTATGATATTGTGAATGTTTTCTGACAAAGAATCAGTCAGTGGAACCAAGACTCCAACTAATTATCATGTTGAGTTAAGCTTACTTAGAAAGCTTGAAGCTCACTCAAAATTGATGTGATTGTAATCGAGGTGACTTGGCGTAGTTTGTAAACCATCCGAGTTCAGGCTTTACCTTTGCCCGACTTGTGAACAACCCTAGTGTCTGGGGAGGCGGCGTTAGAGATGCCAACTCCTTTGGTTGATTTTTTTTTTCACAGTTTAGAAGGTAACGTTGAATTATTTTGCCAATCAAACACGTTAAGAATGTAAATAAATTTAAATTTTTTCATGAAATTGGTAAAGTGGATGAAAGAAGAATTTACATGTAGGTGTGTTTGAGTGAGGACAATCATAATTTTTACATCACATGCAAACATTTTCACTTTACAGTTCCATATGTTTTTTCGAAATTATAAACTAAAATAAGCTATAAAAAAGTATGGTTTAATTTTAGAATGATAAAGTATGTGAGTTATCACTTAAAAAAAAAATGTTTTTTTTTAACGGCCAATAAATCAATCCCGAGCACTCTCGAGGCACCTACTGGACAAACGGAGTACTCCGAGAGTAACCCGAGTCGTCCATCACAAATTCCAGGGAAAACCCGGTAGCCCACCCGCCCGTAGACACGACGGTAAAATTACCGGAAAACCCCGTTTGGCTCAAGGATTAAACCCAAGTTTCCCTAGGTCTCCTATCACTGCCCACCAATGTCTCACTCATTTTTTTTTTGAACCAAATGAGAATTGAACTTGAGTCTCCAAAAAAGAACTCAAACCCTCATACCATTTGAGCTACAGTTGATTAACTAGCAACTCGAGTATGAATTGACTGTACCAAGACATATTTGAGAATGTGATAGAATACGAAATAGTGCGAAAGTAACGGAAGACAAATATAGGGACATGGTACAATATGATACCTTGGAAAAAAATATCCAAGTATATTTTCAAATTTTAAATTCAGTATTATCAATTAAGGATGTGGATGGATCATTTATGTTATATTAAAGGTAGTTTAGTAGTATAATTAGAGAGTATGTAAATTCTCAGCATAAAAAAAAAGATTATAAAGAACTCAAGTATGAGTTAACTATGCCAAATATTATAAATTAAAGGTAGTTTAGCAATATATATAATTAGAGAGTATGAACTCGAGTATGAGTTGACTATGGCAAGACATATTTGAGAATGTGATGAATACAAAATAATGTGAAAGTAACAGAATACGAATATGGGGATATGATACAATATGATACTGAAAAACAATATCAAGACTTTTTTTTTAATTCTAAATTTAATATTATCAATTAAGGACGTGTATGGCTCATACCCACCTCCAGCCCAGTTGGTTCAGAAGTGGCTGGATTGGGCCGGTTTCCTCTTGAGGTCTCCGGTTTGATCCCCGGCTGCGGCATTTCGGGGGTGGGTCGTCCCAATGATAGATCGTATCCTACCGAGGCATTAGAGAGTATGAACTCGAGTATGAGTTGACTATGGCAAGACATATTTGAGAATGTGATGAATACAAAATAATGTGAAAGTAACAGAATACGAATATGGGGATATGATACAATATGATACTGAAAAACAATATCAAGACTTTTTTTTTTTAATTCTAAATTTAATATTATCAATTAAGGACGTGTATGGCTCATACCCACCTCCAGCCCAGTTGGTTCAGAAGTGGCTGGATTGGGCCGGTTTCCTCTTGAGGTCTCCGGTTTGATCCCCGGCTGCGGCATTTCGGGGGTGGGTCGTCCCAATGATAGATCGTATCCTACCGAGGCATGGTGCGGTCTTGAGGGCAACCCGGTTTTACCCAGCTGTTACCCCAGCGAGTCTCTCGTGTGGGGGCAGTATGGTTTCCGGGCGGAAGTCAGCTTGCGCGCCGGCCGGGGCCCGATCGAACATCGCGTCCGGAAGAGCGGGGCTGACGGGGGAATGTCTTTGACATGACCCCGGAGACCTGATCGATCATGTACAGAGAAAGTCTCCTTAAAAAAAAAAGGATGTGTATGGCTCAGTTTATGTTACGTGCTAAAATCAAACCTATAATCAATAGTTCGGGTTTTATATTTTAATAACCAGTTGATAGGTTATACACGATTTGGTTATTTCGCTTAGACTGCGGGGTATGGTGGGGCTTGGGTTGGGCGTGGGTTGGGGCGGGTGCTGACACGTGGAATGGGAGCCCCCCCCCCCCCCCCCCCACTGCCTGGTACGTGTCCGCGGGGTATGGTGGGGCGTGGGTTGGGTGCACCGCGTGGCAGGGTAGTTTATAAAAAAAAATATACAAAATTTAAAAAATCACACAAACATTTATAAAAAAAACACATACAACTTCATTAATATTTATAAAATTACATAAACCTAAAAATTACAAAATAAGAAACCTAAAGCGTTAAATAAATTTCAAAAAGGTCGATCTTGTCGAACGCCTTTTTTTCCTTGCCGCGAAACTCTATGTTCGCCCCGCCACCCGGTCCTCGTGGCTTAACTCGCCCCCGGGAACGGCTTCGTAGTAAGCCTTGAAACGCTCGAGCTTGGGACGTAGCTCGCGCCATTTATGTTGGCACGCGTTCATGTTGTAGCGGTCGTTACCGACGTTTAGTCGGTAGGCCGCGAAAGCTTCCGGCCAATATTTGGTTTGGCCCGGTGGCCGCCCCTTCATAGCGTCAACGACGCTTGTGACTAGGGCAAGTTCTTCGTCGTGGGTCCAGGATGCCATAGCGGGTTCGTGGGATGTTGGGTTTGTGGTGACCGGCTGGGGCAGCGGGCGGGGTTTGTCGAATTTTTGGGACCACGGTGGGGGTTGGGATGGACCACCCGGTTGGGGTTTGGGGGTATTTATAGGGGATGTTGGGGTTTGGGTGACCGGTTGGGGTGACCGCTTGGCCAAGCCAACGGTTTGAATTTAAAAATTCAAAACTTTTGGGATGGCCCGCTATGACGTGGCGGGTGAGCCAATGATATTCAGCCAACTAGGATGGCCAAACCGCCCCACGCCCGGCTTGAAACCCATGCCCCAAGGGCCACGCCGAAACCCATGCCCACCCGGGGTGGTGGCTTGGGCGTTTTCCCCCTACCCACGCCCAAACTCTCGCCCCATACCCCGCAGTCTTATTGGATAAACTTTTATGTCAATTCGGAAATCAGCAGTTAACTGTCGGCTTTGGACTTTGGCGGATTAAAGTTAATTTCAATTAACAAGTTCAATTTACATCGGTTTAACTAAAATATTAGTAATCTTTTTAATTTATAAACAAAAACTAGGTTAGAACCCCGTGTATTACACGGGTTGAATAAATATAATTTTATATATTAAATAATAAAAAGTTATATTTTATGAAACTCGTATATTGTACGGGTTAAATAAATGTAATTTTATACATCAAATAATAAAAAAAGTTATATCTTTAAAAACCATGTGTATTACACAGATTAAATAAATGTAATTTTGTATACTAAATACTAAAAACGTCGTATCTTTAAAAAAACCCGTGTATCGTCGGGTTGAAAAATCTACCAAATAAAAGAAATATATATCCATAAAACCCACGTGTATTACACGTGTTAAAAAAATCTAATTTTACGTAGCAAATGATAAAAAGTTACATCTTTAAAAACTTCGTGTATTACACGGGTTATATAAATGTAACTTTGTATAGTAAATAATAAAATTTTTTTTTTAAAAACTCCGCGTTTTACACGAATTGAATAATATAATTTTGTATACCAAATAATAACAAAAGTTATATTTTTAATAAATTAGGATAACATTTAATATTAATTTATTATTTATATATTTAATATAAGATAAGTAGGAAAGCGGGGTATTTGTTTTAAAAATATACTAAATTAACAATTTAGATTTGAGGATAATATTTTATTAAACTATGATAAGATTTAATATTAATTTATTATTTATTTAGTTAATATAAGATAAGTATACATTTGAGGATACCTTCAATGAATGACACGTGTCCAAAAGTTGGTTTCTTTTATTATAGTACACTAGCGGTAACACCCATGTGCAAACACGGGTCGTTTCTTATACAACCATGCATAACACATATTGATAGAACATATAGATATGTGTATAGATATTGTACGAAAATGTGTTATCTATTATAGCTAAAAGAGAACTATAAGTAAATATAAAAGATATATAACAAACTTAATAAAAGATGTCTAACAAACTTAATAAAATTCATCAGATACATATGATTATTTCCATTCTCTTATTCAAAAAAGAGAGTATCCACCCATTGACAATGTAAATTGTTATAAACATAAGTACATATAAAAGATGTCTAACAAACTTAATAAAATTCGAATACAACTTAACTTTAACAAACATTAACTAAGAACATACGATCACCTGCCTAAACAACACATATTAAACCTCACTCAAGAATTTGTTACGCAGCAACATGTCCTTTGCTATATGTTGTGATCTGGTTAAATATGCTACTGCAAACAATGTAACAGCTGCTGATCCAACAATCTCCCTATACAACAAATGATACAAAAACCCTTCTTTATTACTGATTTTTATTTCTCATCAACATCTAAATGATTTGTCCTTTGAATTGTAGTTCAAAGTCCAGGGAGAACATGTCTTCTTCACCATCCCTCTCAATTTGAAGGTCCAACAAATCTTGGAGATCCTATGCATTCAGATTATATGCACTATCCATTTTAATCTCTTCAACACTACCATCTGATCTGATCAAAGTCAATACTTGGGTTTTTGAGCATGACGTCCACTTTACTATTTTTGGATCAGTTGGTTTTCTTGGGCAAAGAATTATTGAAGATGAGTTTGGTGATTGTGGTCTGCTAACTAAATTTGCAATTGATTCAGACAAATTAGATGATAAGATAAGGTTTTTCGGAGCACCGATTTTTAGAGACAGAGCAGCAGTTGTAGGATAGACTGGGTTTTGAAGAACATTTGAATGTTCAGCTCTAACTTCTTCCAGCTTTTTGTAGGTCTCAACTATCTTCAGTTTAGACCATCTGGCAATCGATCTAACTAGACTATAACCAGCAGCCACAAGCTCTGCTCTCATTCTTTTAAACTTCAATACCTCATCTGAATCCACTATTTTGACTTTCTTCCAATTAGGTGGAGTTGGCTTTACCAGAGGACAATTGTTCATTTTTGTGATTCTATCGATCTCTTCTCTAAGAGCATCTGCTGACCAGTTTTTGAATTGATCTTCAGTTGCCTTATATGGTCTGTACTTCATAATGTGTGCAAGATAAACATCCCTCAGTTTCATCTGAAGTTCAGGATTTACTTGCCTCTCAGACATGGATTTACTGATGTCTCTAGCATAGTCTTCAAGTTTTACGACTTTGCTAAGCTGAAATGATAAAAACCTCTGGTATTCCCTGTCATCCATCCCTATGCTTTTCTCCCTTGCTATAACCTCAGCCTGTGATACTTTTAATTTCAGATACTTATCTAAGTTTTGAGGCTTCTTATAGCCATAAAGAGATGGGAAGGATTTTTTAGATGGATCCTCTATTGTGAAGAATGATTCAATTTCAACTTTAACAATGACTAACTCCAGCGGATATTGAGCTTCCAGAGGAATGACTGATGGTAGTGTAGCAATTGTAAGAGATGAAGTAGGTTCTCTGGGTGGAAATGATGAGCATGGACTGTTTTGAATGGAGGCAGATGATACAGGGATTGCTGATTTAATCTCATCATCATCTTCTTCTAACACAATATGAGTTTTTCTCTTACGTGTGGAGATGATTTCTGGTGAAGGAGAATGTTTTGGTAGTGAAGATGAATGTATGGGAAATCTTTGTGGCGTTGGAGGTGGTTGGTGTAGTCAAAATGATCATGGCAGATGTTTGACAAACTTCTCCTGAAACAACCGGTGTCTCAGCAGCTGTTTGGTAAACATCTGCTGATACTTTTATGTTCCCAGCATCTATTGACAAAATGGGTGATGATGGTGTGGAAACTATTTTCTCCTTCTTTTGTGGTGGTTTTTTTGGAGAAGGTTGAGATTTAGGTTGAGCAGGGGATACAATTTCTGTAGGATTAGCTTTTGAATTTGGTGGCAACTTTCTCAGTGATTCTTTCTCCCCTTTTTGGCATCATTGTCATCATCATCATCTTTCTTAAAGATTGATGTAGAGGTGGAGCCAGTAAGTTTCAATAGATGTTCCTTAATGTTCATAATGTCCGCTTGTGTGTCTTATACCTGGCATCAACCAAATTTCTGATAAATTGATGTGTGTAAAATGCAACATATAAATTACATCAAATGAGGCATAAAACTAACCCTTTTTTAGTACTAATGTTGGAAAAAGTGTGCTTTTGTCTTCCTTTTGTATTTTCAGGATTAAATGAGCGTAAATGAACAAAAGGAGCAAATATGCAGCAAAATCTAACATAATTACAAGAAAAGAAATAAATGTGGCATGCCCGACCCCTCGACAGCATCTTCCCAAGCAAAAACAAGTGAACAGAAGGCTGACCACGGCCCCGTGCCAAGCGGACACGGGGGCATGGCCAGGTGTCTGCAGAAAGGACAAAGCTATAGAAGCTTCTATTTCCCAACACGGGGGCGTGCCCAGCTCAACACGGCCGTGGTCAACGCTAAGATTCGCAGAATCCAAGCAAATCTTGATAGTACAGATACGCTTCTACACACTGGGCCGTGCCCAGCGGACACGGGGGCGTGTGAAGCTAATGCAGACAAATTGCAATTAATGAAGAAAGAGAAAGTGGATGAACACGGGGCCGCGCCCAATGGACACGGGGCCGTGTCCGGGCTTCTGTGCAGGCTATAAATAGAGGTGCTTGGTTCACTTCAAAGGCATCCCTTGGCAAACCACCTCTCTCCCACTTCACCCACACTCCACCACCACTGCAACCCACATCCACCACCATCATCCATCATAGAGTGTGTTTAGTAGTCTCGGGGATCCAAGATTAATAGTAAGAGTTCTTGACAATCAAAGACCATATTTGCCTAAGTTTGTTACATCACTTGGTGAAGACAAGCATTTAGTGTAATACTTTTGATTTTTAATCTTTTCGCACTTTTCATTTGGTTTTGTATTAATGACTTTAATAACTAGTTTCTTATGTTGAAGATGAAACTTCCTTATCATTTGTCCATGGTGTCTTGGCGTTATTTTACTGTCTACATAAAATAAAAGATTTACACCATTCATATCTCTACGGTCTATATAGAGATATGTTGGCTACCTGGTCGGGGGTTAAGGGAATGGTTTGGTAAGGTTCTTGCCTTGTTCAGTGTATAGATCCTGCAAGGACCTGGGTCAAGCTTACTAGGACCTCCTTCAATACCCACTGGTATTGGATGGCGGGGGTGCGAATGGCTTGATCCCCTTAGATGTAAACTACTATTAATACATTAACCCGGCTACTTGGGATTGTATCCCTGCTGACTCAAACTACTTAGCCGAGGGTAACGTCACATTCAAAAGAGGGGCTTACCACATTACGCATTAATAACTTAATTAATTATCTTTCAATTTTCCGACCCTTTAGGATTGTATCCTTGCTGACTCAAACTACTGGGTTGAGGGTAACGTCACCTTCAAAAGAGTGGCCTACTACTATAACTAAGATAATCTCTTAAAAAGTGCAATAGTGCGGAAATCATCAAAGGTTACACTAAAGGCGAGTCGGATCCAAGTGATTCATCTTGTCTATCTGTTTTATTTTTATTTTTCAGCATTTTTAGTTTTTATTTTCATGTTTAAAACATTTTCTAAACTTTTGATTTGATTAGATGTTGAGGATAAACCGGTATTAAAAGCTCTTGTGTCCTTGGACGATCTCGGTATCTTACCAATGCTATACTACGCTCACGATGGGTGCACTTGCCCATATGTGTGTCTAGTGTTAGTAAAATATCGTGTTTTATAAATTTAAAACTTGACTAAAGTGTTAAAAAGGGCTTAAAATATATATAAAAATTATATAACACTACACACGCATCATAAATTCCAAACTGAAATTGCAGTTACTTTCAGCCAAATTCCTCTGAGCTTGAAGAATGGGTTGCATAGAATTCCAAAGCTCATTGGCAATTTCCTGTCTGGTAGGTTGACTTTTAAAAAGCTCTATCATCTGCTTAATCAATTCTTTCATTTCAGCAACATCTGTTTCAACGGTAGACACTCTAACCGTCAAATCCTTATAAGTTAATTCATCACCTACTTTAATAGGATCATCTGAATTCCCACCTGTAGTGGTTGTATTTGTTTTGATAATAGGAGAAGCATCCATATCATCAGAAACAGATGCCCCTTTTCTTGGTTCTGGGGACTTCCCACTGAATCAGAGATTACAATTGTAACGTCATCAGTGGTTGCCTTCAAGGGAGTCTTAATGATGTAACCACTATCCAACTGATCACCAATGGGTTCAATAGTTGTAGTGGCTGCTCCACTTGAACTACCACCAAGAGTTTCGTAATACTCAACGGGGATAACCTCCTCAACTGTTTGTAGGAGAGCAGATTGAATTGGTTCAGACACAGTCATTTGTTGCGATTTACTCTCAGAAATGTGTGCATTAGAGGAACTGTTTTCTTTCTGAAATTCAATTGCTTCAAACAGAGGTAATATTGTTGATGGAACTTGAGTCGAGGGTTGTGGTGTTGTAACACCTCGTAAAAATCATGACCAATATAATAAAGACACGTGTCATGAGCTCTAAACGTGTAATGGATTGAATATGAGGGACTAAAGTTGACAAACAAAGAAAGTATGTGTGTAAAAGGATTCAAAGTGTCAACATTGGATAATTATACCTTTCAACAACCCTACACGATGTTTATACCCTTAAACGAATGAATTATGAATCATATGACGCCGTTTGTGAAAGAAAGTGAAAGTTTACAAACTGCAAGGGTAAAAAGTGTCAACATGTTTAATTTATACCTCTAAGTGACCTTTTAGCGAACCCGAAGCTTTGTAACGATTAATTATGCTCACTAGAATAAGTGATAAAAATTTCATAAGGTTTCGATATCGTATGAGAAAGATACGCTAACATTCGTAAGTAAGGGGTTAAAAGTGTCAACATTGAAATTTAGGACTTTTTAGTGATCGTATAACCAACCGGGAACTTAACGAAGTTTGTTTATGACTTAGAGCCCTTAAAAGTCAAGTTTGGGGGTCAAAAGTGCAATAAAAGCAAGTAAAAACATGTTTAGAAGGACCAGGGACTAAAAATGCAATACTTGGAAACTTGTTGACCGGAGCCCACCTCGACGCGGGCCGCGTAAGGCCTTACCCAAACCTTACGCGGGCTGCCTAAAAGTGCCATCATCAGTTTTCTTGGACAGATGCCTGTATCAGCCTGTTCCACCGCCTTTGAGAGCTTGTTTTCGAAATCCAGAGGCTGAGCAAATGGTATTTCATGCATAGGGGCACTTGGACTCATCTGGGATCAATCCTAGACCTTGTTGGCATCATCTTGTTCAATTAAAGTCCCTATATAAGAACACTTGTTGCAACATTTTTTTTTTGGCATTCACTTGAAATCATTCAAACACATTTTCTGCTCTGGACCTCAAACAAGATTCCATTACCTTCATTTTCGTACTAAGGACTTCAGTAAGCTTCCTTGACCTCCCTAATTCATGTTTTATTAGTTTAATGGCCTAAAGTCAAACCCGTCGTAATTAAGGTTTGACTTGGTGATTAATCACTAATGGTCCAATCAATTCTCGAATTGAAAGTAGCTTTGAGTTGGTAATTATGTGGGTAATAAACCCTTAAAAGGGCACCCTCCGATTCCCACTCTAACTAGGTCAATTGTCGGGTCAAACTTAATTATAAAAAGTCAACAGAAAGCTAATTTTCATATAAACGCATAATTAGCAATGTAGAAGCCATGAAACCTGTTTTATCACTTGTATAACTTGGTAATTAATATAAGAACATGTCTAAGCATGTTTAACCCGACAATTTTCACTTTAGGCTTGGTTCGGGACCGAAAGTCGCAAAAGTAGACTTTTGCTTTGACTTTTAGTTCTGACCCAATGTAGCATATTTTAGAAATGCCTTAGAGCTCTATTAGGACCAGGTTATAGGATAGTGTAACCCTCTGAGGTTATACAACTTGGTTCCTTAGTTATCCGATTCATGTGCATGTTTCCATTATATGCCTAAATGTTGACCATTATGCCCTTTTGACCTTAAAACGAGATTTTTGAAAATGTGAGAGGACAAAAACCTTTATTACTGATTTATAAACTTGTCCTAAAAATTTGACATCACTTTGAGGTCTAGATTAGGAGTTATGCTCAATATCGTAATTAAGAAGCTTTTTATTAATTAAACGGCGTAATTAGCATAAAACCTATCTAAACCCAAATTTTGACACCAAACTTTTTACCCACTGATGTAAAATAATATTTTGGGATTTTTGAAGATTTTATTTATTTTTAAGCTGAGCATAACATAGAGTACTTGCTTTAATTCGGTAATTGTCGGTTATATCCTTTTCTTGGATAAAATGAGTTTTACATAACATATTGATACCCAACTTTTTTCTACTGATTTTATATCATAAATAAAACATTTGGAACTTTATAAACAGTTCAAAAACTCAGATTTCCTATTTTAAACCGAAAATCGCTTAAAACCGACTTTTACGTGTTTTAAGCGCGTAGTATGGGTCAAAACTATTTTTAGCATATAAAACTTAATACCTACTGATGTTTTAAGTAAATTTTTATAATTAAACAGTAATCAAAAGTTTTGAACTCAGAAATCTAATTTTGACCTTTAAAGCTTATGTGAAATTACCAAAATGCCCCTACGGTACATAGTTTGGTTATAAAAGATAAATTTCACATATATGCAATACCCTACTGTTATGACTTATAAAAATAAATATTTTTACTGATTATATCAGACCCGAAACTCAGATTAATATTTAAACTCTTTTATAAGCTTTAAAATGACAAAATACCCCTACGGGGCATAATTTGAGTTTAAAACCATTTTGGGCATAATGGAAGGTATCTTACTGATATCACAACATATTTAAGGCATATTAACTTAGGAAACCTGTTCATGACTCGTTTGGTTACCCGTTATGCATTTATCACGTTCGGTACGGTTTATGTAACTAGTTGCATAAATTAACCGAAACGGGTCAAACCTTATCATTTTCACTTCAAAATCCAGAATGTGTTTAGTTTACCCATATTATACAAGTCTTCATACTTGTCGGGTCTAAACCACACTCTAATCTGGTCTTCGCTTAATCTTGCATTTGTACCGTATACCTTTCTTTAAAACTAACCGATGTAAAGTAAGACCATTAGGAATCTAATAGGTTAATTAAAACCTTCGTTTCAGATTTAGGAGCCCGGTAAAAGATACCTGCAGTTGCTAATTTGTACGGCTGGGATAAATTTATATAATTTGCTCAGGTAAATACTTTTAACTTATTTTCCCTTATACGGGCTTGGGGTACGGTATATAAAATACCGCTTGGTCGGACATTAAATTGTTAATCATATGAAGGTTAATTTATTGAGATGACCCGTTTAATCTGTTTTGTTTGCTTAAAGCCTTTGGGAGGTTAATGACCATGTCCCGAATATCCTTGGCATCATTCATTGAAATGGCCACGACCTAAGCACGGGGTGTAGGCACACACCTGCCGGTGCGTATATAAAAAAAGATATAACCGCCTGTTCGAGAATAACTCGTCGCGGGATT
Source organism: Helianthus tuberosus (assembly GCA_030545235.1). Classification (NCBI taxonomy): domain Eukaryota; kingdom Viridiplantae; phylum Streptophyta; class Magnoliopsida; order Asterales; family Asteraceae; genus Helianthus; species Helianthus tuberosus. Next base: position 167,605,592 of record CM060430.1, on the reverse strand, counting down.
ATATTATGTGGTGTGTCAATTAATCTTTAACCCGGTATTCAGCCCGGGCTACTGAACGTATAACAAACATGTAATTCTTTTACAAGTTTATATTTAAATAATTATCCCAAGTTATAAAAGATATTTTGTGCCTTGTGCATTCAAAACCAATTTTCTTAAACATTTTCTAAATGAGTCAGTTAATTGTATTTACCAGTGAAAACTGACGTATTTTCCAAAAAGGTTAAGTGCAGGTACTGATCGGAATAGGCTGGCTACTCCTAGCATCAATAAAGAGTCTTGCAAGCTTAGATGTTTATAAATCTGCTGAACAATGTTTCTTTTAACTTTGATCCGCTTGTGGATCCTTCACAACCGTTTTCGTAATAAATGATATTACTTTCATTCGGTTTGTAATGATTTTATCTTTTGACTTCCGCTGTGTATATAAACTGTGATAAATTGTCTATGATGATATCAACTACGTCACGATACTCCCCACCGGTAATACGTGGAAATATCGGGGTGTGACAGGTTGTTATCAGAGCCAACGTTGAGTTAATAAAAACACTAGCCTTTTGTGTTTAATCTCAATGACACAGTTTGCACATTCTTCGACTTTCGAGTTGTTTTGTCCTTTATTTTGTTAGGACTAATTCTGACTTATTTTGTTTTGTCCTTTATTGTTTCTTTTGTTGTTTCTTTTGTTTGTTTTGACAGGACCAACAAAAATACCGCCAAGATTCCGAGGAAGAGTAAGAGGCAAGGGGCCATTCATCGCCCCCAACGATCACGAGGCCGGACCTTCCCACCGGCGAACCCCATCTGCTACCATGAGTACCAATCCTCAAGAAGACTGGAGTGTGACAACTCGTATTCCAAACCTTTCATTGTACTTCGATGTAACTTGTTTGAACAATATGTGTTTACGTGATATGAGGTCTTAATGGAATGCTATGTTTGTATTATGTGATTATGTGTAACGAATGTATGTATATAATATGATAGCATTAAATGAGCTCAAACGCACAACACTTGGCTGATCGCACAAGCCCTTTCGGGCCACACTCTTTGCATCCGAACTAAGGGCAGCCCATGTTGGGTTCGGCCCACTCCTTTACGCACATAACCCATGAGGTGGGTGTATACTCCTCATTTGTTGCAAATTTCATAACACACACAAACCCTACGACCTCTTTCTCTCCTCTCGAAGGCGACGACAAACAACATCCCATCTCCATCGAAGCTTTTGATTCAGATTACCCTCATCCATCTTTAATTGGTTAGTGTTTCATGATATGTGTTTGTAAATGATGTTATGATTCCATGATTTGATATAATGGTTAGGGTTACATGTATGATGAACGATGATGTTATGTGATGTGTTTTTATTCGGATGATGATGTAGTGTTATGTTGGTATCAATGATATGTGATTGATCATGAGTGAATGTAATCGGTCATAAATGTGTTTGGATCCGAATGGTTTGGTTGTGTTAGTATGAATTGGATTTGTTGATGATGAAAGAAAACCAAATGCTTGTTAATCGGTTGTGAAATGTTTACTTTAGGATGATTTATTGTGTTTTCATGATAGGATGTATGTTAGTGATCAAGAATAAGAATCATGTTAATATGTTTAAGTGTTATGATTATTGTTCATGTTTTGATTATGTTTAGGGTTCATAAGAATTGATGTTAAAACTCTAGTTTGATCGAATATGTTGTGGTTGGTAACTGTTAGAGTTAATTTTGCAAGATAAAAGGAAACAAGTTAATTGATTGCACGAATTAAGGGAATTAGTTAACAAATCGCACAAGTTTCCCTCTCGGTCGCACAAGATCAGGTCACACAAGACCTGATCTGATCGCACAAGATAGGTACAACTGTTTAAGCTCACAGTATAAATTAGTTATGCATGATCGCAAAAGACCTGATGGATCGTACAAGAAGGTGCCGATCGCACAAGGCTTGGGCCTCACACAAACAACTTGGATTTGCATTACTGTTGGGCCTCAAAGCCAAAGTCCAGTCGCACAAGTCTTGTTCAGTCGCACAAGCTGAACTGGACCGCACAAGGTTATTAAACTGTTTAATGTTTGGGCCGCATAACTCTTTGGGTTGCATTATTTTGAGCCGGGTTTGGATTGAATCGCACAACCCATTGTGGATCGCACAAGTGGTGCTGATCGCACAATAGGTTGGGCCGGCTATTCATTTTGGGCTTTGTCATTAACTTGTCTGATATTGCTTTACGTGTATGTCGTGTATACCATGTGTTCGTAACTTGCTATCTCTGTGTAAACATACGTGCACTACTTGAACATAGACCTGACTTGTATGGTAACCATGTTAGGACGTGGTTGACCACTAGGAGCTCAATCGACCTTTACTTATCTGCCGAGCTAACCTAAGGTGAGTTCACACTTTCTACAAGGCATGGGATTCCCAGGGGTTGGGAATGGGTTAAGGAATATGGATTCCACGTCCTCCTTGGGTAGGACAGTACGGGTTAAGGAATGTAATTCCTCGTCCTCTGGGACAGTTTAAATTTCACTAGACCAAAACTCTATCACGAAGTCCCTCCTTTTATATCGACTTAATCGCCGGGCCAATGGTGAGCGGGTCATTAGTTAGATAGCGCTATTTAGGTTTGACAAGCCTCACACCGTGCCGCAAAGGACGGGCGTGAACTAATGGATCTGGGCACGTCAATGATGATAGACATTGACGCTAAGGGCACATAAACATGACTAAAGTCAGTGGTCGATATGGTAATGAGTCTAGTAGTATAAACATGGGGTTGCCCCCACGGCTGGATTGCCAGAGTAAACGGGATTAAACAAAAAACGTTTTCAACTATGGGGTAACCCCCACGGCCAGGATGCCAGTTAAAGGAAACTATGTTTTTGGAATAACTTAAACCAACACCCAACTGTGAACTCGCTCAACTTTTTTGTTGACTCGTTACTACATGCTTTGCAGGTCACTAGATTTAGCAGGAGCTTGCATGGGGAAGAGTCGTTGTGGAACATGGACATTGAGTGTTCATGATGAACTTAAACATTATTAACTTATGCTTTGGTTTTTGACATTATGCTTTCGCTTGCAACTTAAACTATGTTTTGATTTGGACACCAATTATATTGTGTTGGGTTTTATGCTTACTTACATGCTTGTTCAATATGATTGGTGGCTTGATCCTGGTCATGTCATGCCTCCAAGCGGTGATACTCCGCATGTGGATTTTGGGGGTGTGACAGATTGGTATCATAGCCATTGGTTATAGTGAACTTGGTTTTAAAAAGGGGGAAAAGCTTTTTGTTAAAACCAGACTATAACCTGTACAGTGTTCAACGATCCACAACGACGCTTCACTCCACGTGCAAGGCTCGACATTATAGGTGATATGGTTTATGTTATATTGCCTACTTGCTAGATTACATAGAACTTTACTTATGGTATGTTTAGATAAATGTAACAACTATTGTTTGAAAACACGTGTGTGCTTACTCCCTTCTGTCATCGCACTTTCGTGAACCCCTCTCACTCATGTTTCCCTTGATATGAAGATCATGGCTGGACGCGTTAACATGACTCAAGCCCAATTGACGGCTCAGATCAACCAACAGGTTGTGGCGGCACTTGCAGCCGCTCAGGCAGGAGGTATACCCTGCCATCTCAACTCACTCTAGGATCCCTAGATCCTACTCTCGTGAACCAACCTTTGTGTTAAACTTTGTCCTTTCTTACTTTCACGACAGGTCAACCTGCACAGCCTCCTGTGTGCACTTTCAAGACCTTTATGGACTGTCAACCTAGTACCTTCAGTGGTACCGAAGGAGCTGTAGGTCTCCTCCACTGGTTCGAGAAACTCGAATCTGTCTTCGAGATGTGTGAATGCCCTGAGGCTCGCAGGGTGAAGTATGCTACTGGTACTCTCGAGGGTGTAGCGCTCACGTGGTGGAACGCTCAGGTCCAAATGCTGGGGTTGGTTGCTGCTAATGCCACCCCATGGAACAACTTCAAGGAACTGATCAAAGAGGAATATTGCAATCGTGATGACATCCACAAGCTGGAGGTAGAGTTCTTCAACCTAAAGATGACGGGGTCAGAAATTGAAGCGTACACAAAAAGATCGAACGAGCTGGCTATTTTGTGTCCTACCATGGTGGATCCTCCCATCAAACGTATTGAACTGTACCTCTAGGGTTTAGTGCCAGAAATTCAAAGTCATGTGACTTTAGCTAACCTCGCCACCATCCAGCAAGTTGTTCAATTGGCTCATCGTCTCACTGATCAGGCGGTGGAGCAGAACAGGTTACCAAAGGGTATTAGTGCTACTACTTCTGATACTCCCAGCGACAAAAAGCGGAAATGGGATGGAACTTCAAGCATAGGTTCAACTTCTGTACAGTCTCAATCTCAGCAGAGAAGGACTGACGACTACAAGAGCCCTAGTCAGCAATCATCTGGAAGTCAAAGTCAAGGAGGGTACAGGGGAATTCACCCCAAATGCAATCGCTGTAACCTACACCACAGCGGGCCATGCACCAGAAGTAACTGTCATCGGTGCAACAAGCCAGGCCACGCCGCAAAAGATTGCCGGAGTTTACGCCCCGCAAATCAGAATCGTCAGCAACAACAAGCCCCACAAGATCAACGCCAGCAGCAACAACAAGGTATCAACAGAGGGTGTTTTCAGTGTGGAGCTGAAGGCCACTTCAAGAGAGATTGTCCCCAGCTGAACCAGAATCAGAACAACAACAATAATAACAACCAGGGTAATGGAAACAACGGGGGTAACAACGGCAATGGTGCCGGGGGTCGTGTATTCGTGATTAGCCAGGGAGAAGCAAGGAACGATCCCAACGTCGTGAAGGGTAAGTTTCTACTGGATGACTTCTATGTTACTGTTTTATTTGATTCGGGTGCCGATACTAGCTACGTGTCCTTAAAAGTTAGTCAAATGCTTAAGCGTACCCCAATACTTTTGAACACCAAGCACACTGTAGAGCTAGCTAATGGTAAGAGTTTAGAGGCCACACACGTAGTCAAGGGTTGTAACCTTGTTCTTGCTAATTAGACCTTCTCCATCGACCTTATTCCTATCGTTCTGGGTAGTTTCGACGTTGTCATTGGGATGGATTGGTTATCCCAACACCGAGCAGAGATTCTTTGCAACGAGAAGATTGTCCGTATTCCTCGTTCAGGTGATGAACCTCTCATGATTCGTGGCGACAAGAGGGGTGCTGTTGAGAGCATCATTTCTTTCCTTAAGGCCCAGAAGTGTTTGCGAAAGGGCCACATTGCTATTTTGGCTCTCGTTACTGACACCTCGAAGAAAGAGAAGAAGATAGAAGATTTTCCGATCGTACGCGACTTTCCTGAGGTATTCCCTGAGGAATTACCTGGTCTGTCGCCTCATCGACAAGTCGAGTTTCAAATCGAGCTAGCTCCTGGAGCAGCACCCATAGTTCGAGCGCCCTATCGTCTAGCTCCATCTGAATTGGAAGAACTATCTGCGCAACTACAAGAACTCTTGGATAAGGGTTTTATTCGTCCTAGCTCTTCGCCCTGGGAGCTCCAGTCTTGTTTGTGAAGAAGAAAGACGGTACCTTTCATATGTGCATAGATTATCGCGAACTCAACATGGTGACCGTGAAGAATCGCTACCCTCTTCCACGTGTTGATAACCTATTCGACCAGCTACAAGGGTCGAGCTTCTATTCAAAGATTGATTTGAGATCGGGATATCACCAGCTGAGAGTCCAAGATGAGGACGTCTCCAAAACAGCCTTTAGAACTCGTTATGGACACTACGAGTTTTTGGTTATGCCTTTCGGACTGACAAACGCACCTGCGGTCTTCATGGACCTTATGAATAGATTGTGCAAGCCTTACCTGGACAAGTTTGTTATTGTCTTCATTGACGACATCCTGATCTATTCTAAGAGTCAGGAGGAACACGAGCAGAATCTATGACTTATTTTGGAACTCCTTCGAACAGAGCAACTGTATGCAAAGTTCTCGAAATGCGACTTCTGGCTTCGTGAAGTTCATTTCCTAGGCCATGTGGTAAACAAGGATGGGATACATGTTGATCCATCCAAGGTAGACTCGATCAAGAACTGGCCTGCACCCCGTACACCAATAGAAATCCGCCAATTCTTGGGCTTGGCAGGATACTACAGAAGGTTTATCAAGGATTTCCCCAAGATCGCACAACCTCTCACTTCGCTAACTCAGAAGGGCGTCACCTATCGTTGGGGTGATGCACAAGAAACGGCGTTTCAGCACTTAAGGGATAGACTTTGTAGCGCACCTATCCTCTCATTGCCTGAAGGCACAGACGATTTTGTGGTTTATTGCGACGCGTCAATTCAGGGTCTTGGTTGTGTATTGATGCAACGGGATAAAGTCATCGCTTATGCCTCGCGCCAACTTAAGATTCACGAAAGGAATTACACTACACACGATTTGGAGCTGGGAGCTGTTGTTTTCGCACTCAAGATATGGAGACATTACCTGTACGTAACTAGGTGCACCATTTACACCGATCACAGGAGTCTCGAGCATATCTTCAAACAGAAGGAGTTGAACATGCGACAACGTCGGTGGGTCGAGTTATTGAATGATTATGAATGTGCCATCAAGTATCATCCGGGCAAAGCCAATGTTGTGGCCGACGCCCTCAGTCGAAAGGATACTGCACCTAAACGTGTGCGAGCGTTACAACTTACCATTCAATCTAGTCTTCCTGCTCAGATACGAGATGCTCAGGCAGAAGCATTGAAACCAGAAAACGTCAGGGCTGAAGCCCTACGTGGCTCAAGGCAACGGTTAGAACAAAAGGAAGACGGCGCATACTACGTAACAGGGTGCATTTGGGTCCCACTTTATGGAAACTTACGCGAACTTGTGATGGATGAGGCACACAAGTCTCGTTACTCAGTACATCCTGGTTCGGATAAGATGTACCACAATCTCAAAACTACATATTGGTGGCCTAGCATGAAAGCTCACATAGCAACCTACGTTAGTAAATGTTTGACTTGTGCGAGAGTCAAAGTCGAGTACCAGAAACCTTCAGGCCTACTTCAACAACCAGAGATACCACAATGGAAATGGGAGCAAATTTCCATGGATTTCGTTACTGGCCTGCCTAGATCTCAACGTGGAAATGATACTATTTGGGTGATCGTGGATCGACTCACAAAGTCTGCACACTTCTTGGCTATCAAGGAAACAGATAAGTTCTCCACTCTAGCAGACGTTTATCTTATGGAAGTCGTCTCGAGGCACGGGGTGCCAACCTCTATTATCTCTGATCGTGATGCACGTTTTACTTCTGAACTGTGGCAAGCAATGCACAAGTCCTTTGGCTCACGTTTAGATATGAGCACAGCTTATCATCCACAAACGGATGGGTAGTCTGAACGCACCATCCAAACCCTTGAAGACATGCTTAGGGCATGTGTGATTGACTTTGGCAATGGCTGGGAAAAGCATCTGCCACTAGTGGAATTTTCGTATAATAACAGTTACCACACCAGTATCCAGGCCGCTCCGTTTGAGGCATTGTATGGACGTAAATGCCGATCACCTCTTTGTTGGGCAGAGGTTGGCGACAGCCAGATCACTAGCCCAGAACTTGTGGTAGACACAACAGAAAGGATTGCTCAGATACGGCAACGAATGGCGGCAGCTCGTGACCGTCAGAAAAGTTACGCTAATAAGCGCAGGAAACCACTTGAGTTCCAGGTTGGGGATCGGGTGCTACTCAAAGTCTCACCTTGGAAATGTGTTGTTCGTTTTGGCAAACGAGGCAAACTTAACCCGCGATACGTTGGACCATTCAACATCATAGAGAAAATAGGCAAGGTGGCCTACAAACTGAACTTACCAGCAGAACTCAGTGGAGTTCACAACGTTTTCCATGTGTTAAATCTGAAGAAGTGTCAGTCAGATGAGACCCTCATAGTTCCTTTGAAGGAACTCACTATCGACGATCAGCTGCGATTCGTCGAGGAACCAGCAGAGATTACTGACCGAGATGTGAAGATTCTCAAGCGCACTAGAATACCTCTCGTTCGAGTTTGTTGGAACTCACGTCGTGGCCCAGAGTTCACCTGGGAACGCGAAGACCAAATGAGACAAAAGTATCCCCAATTGTTCGACAACAGTACAACCACTACTGAGACTGAAGCTACGGTGGAATTTCGGGACGAAATTCCAAACCAACGGGGGAAGGATGTGACACCCCAGAAAAATCAGGAAAACCATGCAACTTAACTAGCTTCCTCAGTGAGTACGTACCAAATTTCAGGACGAAATTTCTTTCAACTTGGGGATAATGTGACAACTCGTATTCCAAACCTTTCATTGTACTTCGATGTAACTTGTTTGAACAATATGTGTTTACGTGATATGAGGTCTTAATGGAATGCTATGTTTGTATTATGTGATTATGTGTAACGAATGTATGTATATAATATGATAGCATTAAACGAGCTCAAACGCACAACACTTGGCCGATCGCACAAGCCCTTTCGGGCCACACTCTTTGCATCCGAACCAAGGGTAGCCCATGATGGGTTCGGCCCACTCCTTTACGCACATAACCCATGAGGTGGGTGTATACTTCTCATTTGTTGCAAATTTCATAACACACTCAAACCCTACGACCTCTTTCTCTCCTCTCGAAGCCGACGACAAACAACATCCCATCTCCATCGAAGCTTTTGATTCGGATCACCCTCATCCATCTTTAATCGGTTAGTGTTTCATGATACGTGTTTGTAAATGATGTTATGATTCCATGATTTGATATAATGGTTAGGGTTACATGTATGATGAACGATGATGTTATGTGATGTGTTTTTATTCGGATGATGATGTAGTGTTATGTTGGTATCAATGATATGTGATTGATCATGGGTGAATGTAATCGGTCATAAATGTGTTTGGATCCGAATGGTTTCGTTGTGTTAGTATGAATTGGATTTGTTGATGATGAAAGAAAACCAAATGCTTGTTAATCGGTTGTGAAATGTTTACTTTAGGATGATTTATTGTGTTGTCATGATAGGATGTATGTTAGTGATCAAGAATAAGAATCATGTTAATATGTTTAAGTGTTATGATTATTGTTCATGTTTTGATTATGTTTAGGGTTCATAAGAATTGATGTTAAAACTCTAGTTTGATCGAATATGTTGTGGTTGGTAACTGTTAGAGTTAATCTTGCAAGATAAAAGGAAACAAGTTAATTGATTGCACGAATTAAGGGAATTAGTTAACAAATCGCACAAGTTTCCCTCTCGGTCGCACAAGATCAGGTCACACAAGACCTGATCTGATCGCACAAGATAGGTACAACTGTTTAAGCTCACAGTATAAATTCGTTATGCATGATCGCACAAGACCTGATGGATCGCACAAGAAGGTGCCGATCGCACTAGGCTTGGGCCTCACACAAACAACTTGGATTTGCATTACTGTTGGGCCTCAAAGCCAAAGTCCAGTCGCACAAGTCTTGTTTAGTCGCACAAGCTGAACTGGACCGCACAAGGTTATTAAACTGTTTAATGTTTGGGCCGCATAAGTCTTTGGGTTGCATTATTTTGGGCCGGGTTTGGATTGAATCGCACAACCCATTGTGGATCGCACAAGTGGTGCTGATCGCACAATAGGTTGGGCCGGCTATTCATTTTAGGCTTTGTCATTAACTTGTCTGATATCGCTTTACGTGTATGTCGTGTATACCATGTGTTCGTAACTTGCTATCTCTGTGTAAACATACGTGCACTACTTGAACCTAGACCTGACTTGTATGGTAACCATGTTAGGACGTGGTTGACCACTAGGAGCTCAATCGACCTTTACTTATCTGCCGAGCTAACCTAAGGTGAGTTCACACTTTCTACAAGGCATGGGATTCCCAGGGGTTGGGAATGGGTTAAGGAATATGGATTCCACGTCCTCCTTGGGTAGGACAGTACGGGTTAAGGAATGTAATTCCTCGTCCTCTGGGACAGTTTAAATTTCACTAGACCAAAACTCTATCACGAAGTCCCTTCTTTTATATCGACTTAATCGCCGGGCCAATGGCGAGCGGGTCGTTAGTTAGATAGCGCTATTTAGGTTTGACAAGCCTCACACCGTGCCGCAGAGGACGGGCGTGAACTAATGGATCTGGGCACGTCAATGATGATAGACATTGACGCTAAGGGCACATAAACATGACTAAAGTCAGTGGTCGATATGGTAACGAGTCTAGTAGTATAAACATGGGGTAGCCCCCACGGCTGGATTGCCAGAGTAAACGGGATTAAACAAAAAACGTTTTCAACTATGGGGTAACCCCCACAGCCAGGATGCCAGTTAAAGGAAACTATGTTTTTGGAATAACTTAAACCAACACCCAACTGTGAACTCGCTCAACTTTGTTGTTGACTCGTTACTACATGCTTTGCAGGTCACTAGGTTTAGCAAGAGCTTGCATGGGGAAGAGTCGTTGTGGAGCATGGACATTGAGTGTTCATGATGAACTTAAACATTATTAACTTATGCTTTGGTTTTTGACATTATGCTTCCGCTTGCAACTTAAACTATGTTTTGATTTGGACACCAATTATATTGTGTTGGGTTTTATGGTTACTTACATGCTTGTTCAATATGATTGGTGGCTGGATCCTGGACATGTCACGCCTCCAAGCGGTGATACTCCGCATGTGGATTTTGGGGGTGTGACATGGAGGACCTCTTTAGAACCCGCAAGGCGTTCAGTCTCGCTGAGCTCCTCACCTTCCTACCTCAACTCTTTCGGGCCTCAATCGGAGAACGAGCCCCACAACTCACATCACTCTTTCATACCCCTTCAACGCCCCAATTCACACCATTCCTTCAACGACCCAACACCCTACTTTCAAAGCCGGTTCAACCCGGCAAACCAAATTGATGAGCCAACGGGTTATAACCCGTTGGGACCGGAGGACCACTTCTCCATGGACATGGAAGAGGATCCGGAACCTGCCCAGCCGCCAACCGGAACACCTACTCACCCCATCGAGATTTCAGATGGGTCGTCATATCATGGATCACCTTATCGTGGTCCAGACAGTTATGAGGCAAGGTTTGCCCAATACGACTGGGTGTTTACTCCCAGTTACCACTCACAGCAACAGCAGCCGGATCCCTCGGAGGATTCGTGTTTTGTAGCGGTTACTCCACCGCGACCACCACCGCTTGAGCAGCAGCTGCTTCCGGAGCCACCGAGGCGGAGAAGAACAACCGCACGGATGTCCGTGCGAGGGGGAATCCATATTAGCACCCCTCAGCATTCAAGTGGCAGTCATTACCCGCCACTATATGAAGACCCACGGATGGGTGGGCCTTCGAACCTTGTTTTTGAGGTGGAGTCTGCGCCAGTCGCACCGCCACCAGTGGGTTATGATAACCCAATTCCTACATACGCCGGTACAGCGTCATACAACCCCTTTGAGCAGCCTGCCTACCCGGGGTATAACTACTACAATGCCCCCAATGTTGACTCATACCTTCTAGCAGCCAACTACAATGCCCATCATCCTGAAGGGCCTTAGGCATCCTCCTACCAAACCGGGTACCCACGTTATGGGTATCAACACCCACCACCTCCTCAACGTCCGCATCAGCAGCCACCACAACCGCCGTTGATTCAGCCCCAGCAGCAACAGGAGATTCTACAGAGGTTGAGCCAGGTGGAACGGGAGGTTCAAGAGGAACGTAGGAACCACCGGGGATTTCTCAAAGGTCTAGCGAGCTTAATCAAGGGAAAGAGCAAAAGGGATCATTAAATTCCTTATTTATTTATTTTGTATTTCTTTAATTTTCAATCAAGTCCCTGCGTGGACATCTATTTCTGTATCCAGTCCCTGCGAGGACTTGTAATTTCAGTTTATCCCCTGCGTGGGCAAGTTATTTATGTTTAAGTCCCGTTTAGGGTAAATATGTACTCTTTTAATTTTAGTGGAATGTTGAATTTTCAATTTTTGTCATTATATGCATAAATATAATATATGAAATAAATAAATCCAAAATTTCATTCCTTTTAAAATAATCTGCCTATTAAATATTAAATAAGAATCTTAAAAGGTATAACCTAGCCCGCATGTCATTATAGACCTGGCCATAATGGTAAAGCCTGTTTAAAAAGATTCAAATCCTTGTTAACATCTGAAGACATGTTAACACTCCTGGCAGATGTGATTCGTTAAATCACACATGTCATTCTTATATTGGATTCTTCCAATCCCTTCTTTATTATTTAAACATCCATTGGTGATGTAATGCCTACGGGCCATGATCATTGTCATATAAGACAAAAGACAGTTGTAGCCTATAACTCCCTGTCAAGAAGAGGTAATGAACTATGATTCAAGCCTCAATACCTCGAACCTATAAGATCTTGGCTTATAATTTAAATTTTTCCCTGTGACTTGGCCTTTTGTGCTATTATTATATTTTAAATATAACTAAGGATTATTATAATGAAAATCCTAAATGAATATACTTAACAAATTAACCAAATGTGGTTTATTGATACCATGGTTAATAAATTAATAAGATGACAAATCTATTATAAACCACTAAGAAATCATTGTCATCATTTTATGTAGCAATCAAGCTACATGGCAGAGTCTGAAGAAATCAACAGTCACCCAAGGGAGAATCATGATACCACCAGAATCAACATAGCTGGTGCAGAGCTACAGGCGTTAATAGACAATGCAGTTACTCGAGCTCTGGATAGACGAGACAATGAATCAAGTGGTACTCGAAGCAAGACCTCATCTGTACCCCATTCCAAATCACATCCTAAGACTCACTGTGAGGCTCATAGTAAGCCACCTCCTAAACATCAGGAGTCAAAGAAGGATGATGACCGACACTCATCAAATCAGCATAGTGTTCCGTCTAAGAATATTGTATTTGACTTCACTGGGGAAAACCTGCTCCTTATAGGAGCCACGTGCAAAAACCTGCTCCTATAAGTATTTCGTCTCCTGCAAACCCAAGGACTTCACTGGGGAAAATGAGCTATTGACTGCATGACGTGGTTAGACGAGATGGACACCGTGGTTGATATCAGCGGTTGTGCTGATAGGGATGTTGTGAAGTTTGTATCTCAGTCATTCAAAGGTGAAGCACTAGCTTGGTGGAGGTCTCTAATCCAAGCTACTGGGAAAATCCCATTGTACAATCTGTCTTAGGATCAGTTTGTGACTTTGATCAAGGAGAATTTATGTCCTCAACATGAGGTTGAGAAGATCGAGACCGACTTCCTGACATTGGTTATGAAGAATTTAGACTTTTAGGCATATCTCACGAATTTTAATACCATGTCTCGATTGGTTCCATACTTGGTGACGCCGGAACCAAAACGAATAGCCCGTTTCATTGGGGGTTTAGCTCCGGAGATCAAAGCTAGCGTGAAAGCCTCTCGACCTACTACCTTTAGGTCTGTAGCTGATTTGTCAATATATCTTACCCTTGATGCAGTCAGGCAGAGATCGCTTTGGCATTCTGATGCTGGGAAGAGAAAACGTGAGGATGATAACTCACACCGTTCAGACAAGAAGCACAAAGGGAACTCTGACCACAAGAAGAGTTCCGGGTTTAGAAAGGATGATCAGCAGTCGGGCGAAAAGCCCAAATGCAAGATCTGCAAGAAACGCCATCTTGGGAAGTGCAGATATGAATCAAAGTCCCCGTTACAGCCAAGAGCTTTTGGGATTTGCAAGTCAAGTGAGCATAAAACATTAGACTGCAAGAAAATAATGGATGCTACTTGCTACAATTGTAATGAGAAAGGGCACATCAAGTCCAACTGCCCAAAATATGCCAAGAAAGCTGAGAAAGGAAAAAAAGACCAATGCTAAGGTCTTTCAAATGAATGCACGGGAAGCAGTTCAGGATGACAACGTGATAACAGGTACCTTTCTCATCAATGATGTTTATGCGAGGGTATTGTTTGATTCGGGTGCAGATAAGTCGTTTGTAGATAATAAGTTTTGAAAGTTATTAAATCTGCCTGTTAAAACCCTAAGCATGAAATATGAAGTAGAGTTGGCCGATGGTACCATAGAAACCGCCTCAACTATGTTAGATGGATGTTTTGTATCCATTAGGAACCACTCCTTTCCGTTATCCTTGCTTCCTTTGAAATTAGCTGGTTTCGACATAGTGATAGGCATGGATTGGTTATCTCATAACCAAGCCCAGATCGTTTGCGACTAGAAACAAGTGATTGTCAAGACTCCATATGGTGAGCCACTTACCATACAAGGATATACTCAGTATGGATTGCCTAAGCAGGTGTCTATGCTTAAGGCGTCAAGGTGTTTGAAGAAGGGTTGTGTCATTTACATGGCACAGGTGACTATTGATGAACCGAAACCGAAGATTGAAGACATCCCTATCATCGCTGAATACCCTGAAGTATTCCCTGAAGTACTACCTGGTTTACCCCCAGATAGGCAAGTGGAGTTCAGAATCGACATTATACCTGGAGCAGCACCTATTGCAAGAGCACCTTACCGGTTGGCCCCAACTGAGATGAAAGAGTTGAGAACCCAGTTGGATGATTTGTTGGTAAAAGGATTTATCAGGCCTAGCTCATCTCCTTCAGGAGCACCGATTCTGTTTGTGAAGAAGAAGGATGGATCGATGCGTCTATGCATCGACTATCGCGAGCTTAACAAGGTCACAATCAAGAATAGATATCCATTACCCAGGATCGACGATCTGTTCGATCAATTGCAAGGAGCAAGTTACTTCTCCAAGATTGATTTAAGGTCTGGTTACCATCAGCTGAAGGTTAGAGATGAAGATGTGCATAAAACGGCATTCAGAACTCGCTATGGCCACTACGAGTTCTTAGTGATGCCGTTCGGGCTCACTAATGCACCAGCAGCATTCATGGACCTCATGAATCGCGTTTGCAAACCCTACTTAGACAAGTTTATCATTGTCTTCATTGATGACATTCTTATTTATTCAAGGAATCAGGCTGACCATGAGAAGCACCTTCGGTGTATTCTTAAACTTCTTCAGCAAGAGAAGCTTTATGCTAAGTTCTCTAAATGTGAGTTTTGGCTTCGTGAAGTCCAATTTCTTGGACATGTGGTTAGCGAGCAGGGTATCCAGGCAGATCCCGCTAAGATTGAAGCTATCATGAATTGGCAAGAGCCAAAGACGCCTACAAAAATTCGTAGCTTTTTGGGTCTGGCAGGATATTACAGGCGTTTTATTGAAAACTTCTCAAGAACTGCAGCACCCCTAACTTCTTTAACTCGCAAGAATATTAAGTTTGATTGGGGTCCTAAGCAACAAGAATCCTTCGATATTCTTAAACAGAAGTTAAGCAATGCTCCTGTGTTGACATTGCCTGAAGGAATTGAAGAATTTGTGTTTTACTGCGACACATCGCACACTAGCATGGGATGTGTTCTAATGCAGAAGGGTAAAGTTATTGCATATGCTTCCCGACAACTAAAAGTGCACGAAAAGAATTATACCACCCACGACTTGGAGTTGGGTGCAGTTGTGTTTGCACTAAAACTTTGGAGACATTATTTATATGGTACCAAGTGTGTGATCTATTCTGATCACAAGAGCCTTCAACATCTGTTTAATCAGAAGGATCTGAACATGAGACAACGACGATGGATGGAGACTTTAAATGACTATGATTGTGAAATACGATACCATCCAGGCAAGGAGAATGTAGTCGCCGATGCTTTGAGCAGGAAGGAAAGTGTTAAGCCCATTAGAATCAATGCCAAGAGCATTGAATTGAAAAACAGTTTGAATGAAAGGTTGTTAGCCGCTCAGAAGGAAGCTGTATTAGAAGCTAACTATCCTAATGAAAAGTTGGGAGTCACTGCAGAACAATTATCATATGGCAAGGATGGAATCCTAAGATTGAATGGACGAATATGGGTTCCAATTTATGGAGGACTTAGGGATGTAATTCTTCAAGAAGCCCATAACTCCAAGTATTCTGTTCATCCTGGAAGTGACAAAATGTACCAGGATTTGAAGGCAAATTATTGGTGGATAGGTTTGAAAAAGTCTATAGCCACTTATGTGGCCAAATGTCTAACATGTGCTCAAGTTAAGGCAGAGCACCAGAAGCCGTCAGGTTTGCTGCAACAACTTGAACTTCCCACATGGAAGTGGGAAATGGTGACTATGGATTTTATCACCAAGTTACCAAAAACAAAATGAGGAAATGATACTATTTGGGTTATAGTGGATAGATTGACTAAGTCAGCCCACTTCTTACCTATTAAGGAAACACACAACTCAGATAAGTTAGCTCAGCTGTACGTGGACGAGATTGTATCTCTACACGGAGTGCCAGTATCTATCATCTCTGATAGGGATACGAGGTATACATCGCATTTCTGGAAAAGCTTCCAGCAATCCCTAGGCACTCGATTAAATTTCAGCACTGCATATCATCGTCAGACGGATGGTCAAAGTGAACGTACTATACAGACACTCGAGGATATGCTACGAGCTTGTGTTATTGACTTAGGAGGAAGTTGGGATGATTATCTTCCATTGATTAAATTCTCATACAACAATAGCTATCATTCCAGTATTCAAGCTGCACCTTTTGAAGCTCTGTATGGAAGAAAGTGCAGAACGCCCGTTTGTTGGGCAGAAGTTGGAGATGTCCAACTAACAGGACCTGATATAGTCCTGAAGATGACAGATAAGATTGTACAGATACGAGATCGTCTCAAAGCTGCCAGGGATAGGCAGAAAAGCTATGCAGATAAAAGGCGTAAACCTCTAAAATTCGAGGTAGGTGACAAAGTATTACTTAAGGTATCACCCTGGAAAGGGGTAATGCGATTTGGCAAGAAAGGAAAGTTAAGCCCAAGATACATAGGACCATTCAAGATCATCGAATGTGTCGGAACTGTGGCTTACAAGTTAAACCTGCCTGAAGAGCTCAGTGGTATTCATAATTGTTCCACGTCTGCAATCTGAAGAAATGTCTAGCTGATGAGTCACTAGTCATGCCACATAAAGATGTGCATACTGATGAGAGCTTAAAGTTTATAGAAAAGCCTTTGTCAATTGAGGATCGACATGTTAAGAAACTTCGAAAGAAGCATGTACCGATTGTAAAGGTTAAATGGGATGCCCATAGAGGTCCCGAATATACGTGGGAGGTAGAGTCCACAATGAAAGAGAAGTACCCTCATTTATTTCAGTAAATCTTGAGGTCGAGATTTCTTTTAAGGGGGTGAGGATGTAACACCTCGTAAAAATCACGACCAATATAATAAAGACACGTGTCATGAGCTCTAAACGTGTAATGGATTGAATATGAGGGACTAAAGTTGACAAACAAAGAAAGTATGTGTTTAAAAGGATTCAAAGTGTCAACATTGGATAATTATACCTTTCAACGACCCTACACGATGTTTATACCCTTAAACGAATGAATTATGAGTCATATGAAGCCGTTTGTGGAAGAAAGTGAAAGTTTACAAACCACAAGGGTAAAAAGGGTCAACATGTTTAATTTATACCTCTGAGTGACCTTTTAGCGAACCCGAAGCTTTGTAACGATTAATTATGCTCACTATAATAAGTGATAAAAATTTCACAAGGTTTCGATATCGTATGAGAAAGATACGCTAACATTCATAAGTAAGGGGTTAAAAGCGTCAACGTTGAAATTCAGGACTTTTCGGTGATCGTATAACCAACTGGGAACTTAACGAAGTTTATGACTTAGAGACCTTAAAAGTCAAGTTGGGGGTCAAAAGTGCAATAAAAGCAAGTAAAAACATGTTTAGAAGGACCAGGGACTAAAAATGTAATACTTGGAAACTTGTTGACCGGAGCCCACCTCGACGCGGGCCGTGTAAGGCCTTACCCAAACCTTACGTGGGCCGCCTAAAAGTGCCAGCATCAGTTTTCTTGGATAGATGCCTGTATCAGCCTGTTCCACCGCCTTTGAGAGCTTGTTTTCGAAATCCAGAGGCTGAGCAAATGGTATTTCATGCATAGGGGCACTTGGACTCATCTGGGATCAATCCTAGACCTTGTTGGCATCATCTTGTTCAATTAAAGTCCCTATATAGGAACACTTGTTGCAACATTTTATTTTGGCGTTCACTTGAAATCATTCAAACACATTTTCTGGAGCTCTCTGGACCTCAAACAAGATTACATTACCTTCATTTTCGTACTAAGGACTTCAGTAAGATTCCTTGACCTCCCTAATTCATGTTTTATTAGTTTAATGGCCTAAAGTCAAACCCGTCGTAATTAAGGTTTGACTTAGTGATTAATCACTAATGGTCCAGTAAATTCTCGAATTGAAAGTAGCTTTGAGTTGGTAATTATGTGGGTAATAAACCCTTAAAAGGGCACCCTTTGATTTCCACTCTAACTAGGTCAATTGTCGGGTCAAACTTAATTATTAAAAGTCAACAGAAAGCTAATTTTCATATAAACGCATAATTAGCAATGTTGAAGCCATGAAACCTGTTTTATCACTTGTATAACTTGGTAACTAATATAAGAACATGTCTAAGCATGTTCAACCCGACAATTTTCAGTTTAGGCTCGGTTCGGGACCGAAAGTCGCAAAAGTAGACTTTTGCTTTGACTTTCAGTTCTGACCCAATGTAGCATATTTTAGAAATGCCTTAGAGCTCTATTAGGACTAGGTTATAGGATAGTGTAACCCTCTGAGGTTATACAACTTGGTTCCTTAGTTATCCGATTCATGTGCATGTTTCCGTTATATGCCTAAATGTTGACCATTATGCCCTTTTGACCTTAAAACGAGATTTTTGAAAATGTGAGAGGACAAAAACCTTTATTACTGATTTATAAACTTGTGCTAAAAATTTGACATCAGTTTGAGGTCTAGATTAGGAGTTATGCTCAATATCGTAATTAAGAAGCTTTTTATTAATTAAACGATGTAATTAGCATAAAGCCTATCTAAACCCAAATTTTGGCACCAAACTTTTACCCACTGATGTAAAATAATATTTTGGGATTTTTGAAGATTTTATTTATTTTTAAGCTGAGCATAACATAGAGTACTTGCTTCAATTCGGTAATTGTCGGTTATACCCTTTTCTTGGATAAAATGAGTTTTACATAACATATTGATACCCAACTTTTTTCTACTGATTTTATATCATAAATAAAACATTTTGAACTTTATAAACTGATCAAAAACTCAGATTTCCTATTTTAAACCGAAAATCGCTTAAAACCGACTTTTACGCGTTTTAAGCGCGTAGTATGGGTCAAAACTATTTTTAGCATATAAAACTTAATACCTACTGATGTTTTAAGTAAATTTTTATAATTAAACAGTAAGCAAAAGTTTTGAACTCAGAATTCTAATTTTGACCTTTAAAGCTTGTGTGAAATTACCAAAATGCCCCTACGGTGCATAGTTTGGTTATAAAAGATAAATTTCACATATATGCAATACCCTAATGTTATGACTTATAAAAATAAATATTTTTACTGATTATATCAGACCCAAAGCTCAGATTAATATTTAAACTCTTTTATAAGCTTTAAAATGACCAAAATACCCCTACGGGACATAATTTGAGGTTAAAACCATTTTAGGCATAATGGAAGGTATCTTACTGATATCACATCATATTTAAGGCATATTAACTTAGTAAACCTGCTCATGACTCGTTTGGTTACCCGTTATGCATTTATCGCGTTCGGTACGGTTTATGTAACTAGTTGCATAAATTAACCGAAACGGGTCAAACCTTATCATTTTCACTTCAAAATCCAGAATGTGTTTAGTTTACCCATATTATACAAGTCTTCATACTTGTCGGGTCTAAACCACACTCTAATCCGATCTTCGCTTAATCTTGCGTTTGTACCGTATACCTTTCTTTAAAACTAACCGGTCTAAAGTAAGACCGTTAGGAATCTAATAGGTTAATTAAAACCTTCGTTCCAGATTTAGGAGCCCAGTAAAAGATACCTGCACTTGCTGATTTGTACGGCTGGGATAAATTTATATAATTTGCTTAGGTAAATACTTTTAACTTATTTTCCCTTATACGGGCTTGGGGTACGGTATATAAAATACCGCTTGGTCGGGTATTGAATTGTTAATCATTTGAAGGTTAATTTATTGAGATGACCCGTTTAATCTGTTTTGTTTGCTTAAAGCCTTTGGGGGGTTAATGACCATGTCCCAGATATCCTTGGCATTATTCATTGAAATGGCCATGACCTAAGCACGGGGTTAGGGCTGGCAATTTTACACGATACACGAATATACGACACGAACCTACACGACCTTAACATGTATCGTGTATGACCTTAACAGGTATCGTGTACTAAACAGGTAGACACGAAACAACCTGTTAATTTTCGTGTCGTGTTCATGTATAGCGTTTCGTGTTTTCGTGTCTTATCGTGTCTGTTCGTGTATAGCGTTAATACATGTTAACACTTAACATCGAGTGGGTAAGATACCTGTTTACCTGTTAGATACCCGTTAAGATACCTGTTTACCTGTTAGATACCCGTTAATACATGTTAATACATGTTTACCTATTAGATACCCGTTAATACATGATTATTCTAGTGTTCGTTAACAGGTATTAACAGGTAATTTTCTTGTTTTCGTGTCGTGTTCGTGTTTGAAAAAAAGGACACGATAAGTTATCGTGTCGTGTTCGTGTATGGGATTTCGTGTATCGTGTCTTATCGTGTCGTGTCTTATCGTGTACGGGTATACACGATATGCCAGCCCTACACGGGGTGTAGGCATACACCTGCCGGTGCGTATATAAAAAAAGATATAACCGCCTGTTCGAGAATAACTCGTCGCGGGATTATATTATGTGGTGTGTCAATTAATCTTTAACCCGGTATTCAGCCTGGGCTACTGAACGTATAACAAACATGTAATTCTTTTACAAGTTTATATTTAAATAATTATCCCAAGTTATAAAAGATATTTTGTGCCTTGTGCATTCAAAACCAATTTTCTTAAACATTTTCAAAATGAGTCGGTTAATTGTATTTACCAGTGAAAACTGACGTATTTTCCAAAAAGGTTAAGTGCAGGTACTAATCGGAATAGGCTGGCTACTCCTAGCATCAATAAAGAGTCTTGCAAGTTTAGATGTTTATAAATCTGCTGAACAATGTTTCTTTTAACTTTGATCCGCTTGTGGATCCTTCACAACCGTTTTCGTAATAAATGATATTACTTTCATTCGGTTTGTAATGATTTTATCTTTTGACTTCCGCTGTGTATATAAACTGTGATAAATTGTCTATGATGATATCAACTACGTCACGATACTCCCCACCGAGCCCACCGGTAATACGTGGAAATATCGGGGTGTGACAGGTGTAGAAAGCGTGATTGCCCTGGGAGAGGGACTTTTAAACATACCTTCATATGAAAGGTCTACTTCATGTTGTGGTGTCCTTGTGCTTACAACATGATCCTTTTGTGAGGATACATGAGGAGTTTGGATGGGTTGAGATCTTTCCAACAACTGTGAGGAAGTAGCAGCAGTGGTTTCAAGTGACATTTGTGTTGTCACTGCATTAACCTCTGGGATCTCATCTTCCAGATGAACCTTTTTATTTTGTTTAGTTTTGGTGGGCTTTTTGGATGTGACAGCTTTATTTTTACGTTTTCCTGGTGTGTGTTTCACAACACCGGTTGTGGTGTCATGATCACCAGGAGCAGTTGGCTCAACAACAGAAGTTTAAGCAACTGATGCGGACGCATCTAAAACAGGCTCATCCCCCTTTGTTTCCGTTGTTGAAACTTTTGACTCTTTATCCATAAGTTTAGTAAAAGTTTTACTTGTAAGACTATTTATTTGAAAAGCTACAGCTTGTTCAAAATCTGTTTGTGACACTTGTTTTCGTAGGTAGTAGCATAGAAGTCTTGGATACAACAGAAAAGCATTACTATGAACACCGTTTTTCAATTTTTCACATTTTTCACATTATTCAACAAATTAGAAAACAGTGCTTGTGATAAATTGTAATCAGATTTTGTTAAAATAGCATAACCCAAATACTGAATGTTCAAAGGTATCTTATTAAATGCGGTGGTCTTGGCTGAGAGACAAGTTAAAAGAGTATGAAACAAAAATTTCATTGGCGGAGGGAAGTTTGGTTTGTAGATAGTAACTTCCTTTAATTGTGCGTCATACCCTCTTTCAATGAACTCTGTATGAAGTTCAAGTTTTTCAAAGTTGGTCTTACCTCCCAAGTCGTCCAATGCAAATGTAGTGGAAATTGTAAAGGGAGAAATTCGTACCACACTTTCCCCGACCTTAGATGTGATGGCAACTGGATTATTATCTTCAGACTCTATTTCAGCATTAAACCAAAATTGTCGGAGTGTTACTGTATGAACCGGATCATCAGCAGTAAGAATTGATTTGTATTTTGATGACGTTAAAAGGTCAATTATTGAGTGATAGCTGGTATTTTTGCTGGTTTTCTCGAAGATGGGGAGATAATTGTGAGGGTTTTTGATGTTCAGAGACATGATCGGAGAAGAAAGTGTTTTGGGGATGAAAAAGGGTTTAAGTTGGAGGGTTTTTAATATGTTGGAAACTGTTTTTGAGAATTTTGAATTCGAGACGGCAGTGGTAGAACCTCGATTTAGGGATGAAACAACTTTTATATAGAGAGAAGAAGTGAATGCTGACGTGACAGTAGTTACAAATATTTGATGGCTAAGATCTTTCCACGTTAGAACCTCTCTTGCGACAACCGATGACAGTTGTTTGGAAACCTCTGTTGGTCATTGGGAACAGTGTGAGTCAAACAGTCGTTAGATAAATAGAAGTTATGAGAACAGATGATAACTTTCAGCAGTTGTTTTATTTTTAGCTAACATCTGTCCACGTCAGAACCTCTGTTGTCATAATGGATGATAGTCAGCAGTATAGTAAATCAACAGTCATTAGGATAAACAGAAATTATGACAACAAACGGTACCCTTTAGTAGTGGATGTATTTTTAGGCAAGCAGAAGTTTCAAAAACAGTTGTTTTCAATCGGTGTAACTCAACAGTCGTAAGTCTAACATCTTCTATTAGCCCAACCACTGTTAGTATCAAATCCTCTGTTAAGCATTTTAAGATTGAATATCATCTGTTGTTCGTTAACATTTATAACAGCAAAATATACCGTAAATTCTTCCAAAAACTGTTATTGATAAACAAAATTATATAATAATACTTAGGAATGACTGAAATAATTCAAATAAAGACGCGACAACAAAAATTAATAGTATTAAAATTTATTCATTTAGTCAACAGTGGTAAGTCAACAGTCGTTAGCATACACAGTTGTTTCATCATCAGCAGATGTTCTCTTTTACCAAACTTTAACTGCAACAGAACTTTTACAACTCCAAATATTGACTCTCTGTAATTTGCAGGAGCACAGATTCTTCAAAAAACTGCTATCAATTATCAAATTCTGAACATTTGTTTTATCTTTGCACTCATCTGTTCACCATCAAACCAACCCTTGATACTATTAAACCTCTGGTGACTTACCAAACAGATGTTCAGACACAATTCAACATGAACATAATCTGTTCACCATCAAACCAACCCTTGATACTAATAAACCTCTGTTGACTTACCAAACAGATGTTCAGACACAATTCAACATCAACATAATCTAAATCAAACTCAAACACTAAATAGGTAAAACTAAAACACAACATAGATTCATAAGATTACAATTTATTCATTTATTCATGACATTAAAAGTCCAATAATTACATAACATACTGAACAACATTAAAGTTCAAATCTAACACTAACAGCAAGAATTAAGAAACTTTAGCTTCAACTCCATCGATTGCTGATCCTCTCGATGTATATCCTTCAGCATCGCCATGAACTCCACGTCTCTATCACCGCACTCTATATTACTGACAACACAAAGCTCACGAACGGAAGTTGAAGGCATCCGCATAAGATCTCTGGAAACCTGCTCTCTCGTGAACAGGCCAACTTGCAATCCATCAAAACATCTCTTCAGCTCTTGAAGAGTAGCCCTATCTTCATACACATGTTCCTCGATTTGCCTGATGAAACGCTGATTTAAATCATCTGATTTTACAGAAGTGAATGACTCCATTTGAATAAACTATATTACTCGAATTTCCTGAAAGTATGACATCTTCGTAGGAAAACGTGATGAAAAACAGGTGAAGTGACTATGAGTTTATATACTGAAATATGTAACAGTGAAAACGTGTAGATTTAATATAAAGATATTAATGTATATTTCAAAACAACAGTCTTTTAATGCAAAAACCTTTTCAAACCCCAACTTTTATGGGAAAACTGTAAAATTAAATACCAAGAAACCCAAGGGACAAAATTTCGAAGTTCAAAGAACAAAAGCAGATTAACACAATTACAATTAACCTCTTCATTTACCATGTAGACGTGTTTTTAAACTCTATAAAAGACCGATGATTACTTTTGATTCAAAACATCAACAAATTGTTCTACAAATCACTTTCTGTCAAAAATTGTTCCAAATCAGAAAAACCAACAAAAAATCTACATGGCAAACTTCAACTTCTACCGCTGGTCAGACACCAGCGATGTTAAAACACAATTCTCGATGTGGTCACTCAAAGAACAAAGAACAGACGAAGAACTAAACAGAAAAGTCGACATAATCAATGACACTAATTACAACAAAACTTGGAACAACATTGCATTGCTCGATGAAGTCCTCCACTCTCCTCCATCAGAGTTCCAGAAGAATGCAGAAGAGTTTCTAACACAACTTCTAAAACGGGATCAGAAAATCTGTAACATGCTAACTGACCTGAAATTCAAAAGAGAGCATGAAATCACATGGAGAAAGGCCAGAGTCTACGAAATCTTAGCAAGTGTTAACTCTAGCGTGTAATACTTTATAAATATTTCATTAAATTTCTATTTTTCTATGTAGTAGTTCATTTTAATAATATCAACATGCATCTTAACATATTCTAAAATGTCAGTGTCAAAAAAAACTCTCAACATCATCAACAGTTAATCAAAAAAAGAAACAAACCTAAAATGCAAAGGTCTCCTCTCAACTGTTGTAGCACATCTGACTTTTCACGATATTGCACGAATCTATACTTTCTATAAAAGAAGAAAATCTTACTGACGCAAGAAAACCTGACTTTCGATTTAACGAAAATCGAACAATGCAACTCTCCCATCAAAGAAGGTAGCACATGCAACTTTTCACGATGTTGCAACAATGACACTACAACATCGATACTGAAAGGTTGATGTGTGATGGGAAGCTTCACTGAAACGACGATGTTGGAACAATGATACTGGACCGATAACATGTAAACGGAATCAACAAACATTCGAACAAAGAAGTGTAATCGGAGATTAGTAGCTGAATCACGAGAAAGATGCATTTGAGAGAGAGATACGCTCGCAGATATAAGCGAGAGTGATTCGAATGTGGAGCCAGATAATTATATCTTATTTATAGGATTGGAATATATGGTTTGAATGTTGAATGTGGAGCCAGAATTTTGAATCGGGACAGATGTTTATTGGAAACAGATGTTAGATTATAAAATGTTGAGGGCAGATGTTTAGACAAAATTTTAAATGATATTTTATATTAGGCTTTATGATGTAAAAATGACATAAGAAAATCATTGTTGGACAGCCTCTCCTGCTGACACATCGGATTTTCTTATGTCACTGGGTTTTCTCCTTTTATATAAAGTATAGATAGACAAGTGACAAATACTATGTAATTTATAGAAAAATTATATGTGGTTTTAATGCCAGTTCAGTTCAGTAAGTATGGTTGTTTAAAAAAATATAGTTATAACCGAACCATAAAAATCAGATATAAAAAATAACCAAACCATCAATTTCTAATTTCATAAGGCAGTGTTTGATATGAAGGAATAGAAGGTGGAATAGAATGATTGATCATTCTGATGGAATGAAAGAAAATGTTTGGTTATCATGTGATAATAGAATGGAAACATTTCAAAGGAATGTAATTTTTTCCAAATATAACAATTAATATTTTCTTATTAAGGGGATGTTTTTATTCATTCCTTCAAGGAATGGAAAGAAATATATTATTTTTATTATTTATACTTATATTTATATTTATATTTATATTATTACTATATATTACTAAACGAATTGAAATGAATAGTGATTTTAATATTATAATAATATATAGTTTTTAATACTTTTATTATTTTAATATTATAATAATAGTTATTTTTTTTACTTTTTAACTTTAATCCTTTTTCTAATATCAGGGTTGGGATAAGCTTGGTGTCAACCTGTATCGAGCCAGTACTGGTAGCGAAAATACCGGTACGGTCCTGTTCGGTATCAGTACATGAAGGTAAAAAACGGCACTAATACAAAAAATGCCAAAAGTTGGTGCCGAATTGATATTTGAAATCTTGTGGTTCGGGAAATTCAGTGCTGCTACCCGGTACCATTTGCTCATCCCTGATCACGGTTATCGTACGAACAATAGTATCATACAACTTTTTTTTGTTGATTTTCTTCAACTTTTAATTTTATCTTTTTTTAGTTTCAAGGGTAGGGATGAGCTCGGTGCCAACCGATACAGAATCGGTACTGATACCGAAAATACCGGTTACGTTACCGGTATATGAAGGTAAAAAAACGATAGTGAACCAGTACCAGGAACGCCAAAAGTCGGTACCGAATTGGTACTTAAGATCTTTCGGTTCGGCAAATTTGGTACGGGTACCCAGAACAATTTGCTTATCTCTGACCATGGGTTTCATATGAACAACATCGTTACCATATACCTTTTTTGATTGATTTTCTTTCGGTTATCTTTTAGTGTTTTTTCTACATTTTCTTTTTATTCTTGTCAGCAGTTTCGTGCGCAACACACTCGTAGTAATTTCAAAACACATGTAAACACAGACTAAATAACAAAAGAAATTCGCCGCAAACCTAGTTTATATTAATACTAATATATCAAAACTTCTGTTATTAATTTTTTTTACTATTAATATATTTATATTTCAGAATACTGGCCGAGTTACATCAATATCGCAGGTAAGCGAGCAACAAGCTGCGCCGCTACCCCTTTCTGAATAGCAAATCCTAGCCTATTAAAGACAAACCTCTGCCCCCCTGTTGATGAGCAACTGCTGTGGACAACCTTTTGGACCCTAGTTAACAAACGGATAGCTTCTGGAGCTAGGGAGCCAAATGTGTTGAAGGCGAAGGGGACAAATGCATGTTGGTTATTAGCACATGCTTTAGCGTGTTTATCCACCTTTTTCGATTCCGCTTTCTTTATAGCCTGTCCTGCTACAAACCCGCTTTCCCTTAAACCAGCTAAGGGGGAGACTCCTGTGAGATCCACACAAGCATGTTTCCCTCCCGCCCAACCAAAGACGACCAGATCCGCTGGTCTCAATGTAGATCTCCCTTCCATGGGATCTGTAAGGAAATTCACAGGGGTCTCCTTCTTGGCAGAAATCCCCGCTCTCCTCAAGATGTCCCCCAAAACATCTCTCACACAGTCGTGCCGATATTTTGAAACCAGGGAGCTCCTTACAATGAATAGCATGCTCCCCGTATTTATCCATGCAGGCTTTACGGAAAATTGGGCAGGTTTCGTCTTCTGAATACATAGGGATCATCAGCCGGTATTTGAGGATAGCCCTATACTCAACAGCCGACATGTATTGCCCCCAGCCCCTCGATCGGGATAACAGTCAAAAAATCTTGCGCATGGGGGCCTTTCAAGCACTCAATCACCGCCTTCTGGCGGGGAGACAAATCGAATGCTTCTCCCAGACTCCGAGCGATTTTGTCAAATAGGGCATTCGCCAAAGTTTTTTGTGGCTTTGGGGGGGGGGGGGCGGTGTCCATATTAGAGAAACCGCCAATATCAAAGTCTGGAAGAGAGATACTTAAGTACTCAAGTGCCTGTTGGTAGTCTACGTCAAGCTTAACAACCCCACTGTTCCGAAGGATATGGTCTTACAATACACACGACTGAGCTCTAGACGCCATAAAAGCATAAACTCCAACATCTCGAGCTGAGAGAAGGCCCAAACCACCCAGACGCATCGGCAAAGATGCCAATCGCCACTGAAGGTCACCGAAGTAGGACCCCCCGCAAACAACAATGTCTTCGATAACCTCTCGAAGACCATCATCAAAACAGGATACCGCATTGGCCATCAAGTGGGGTTGGCAGGTCCGCAGCCCAAACAGTAACTTCGCTACCCCCATGCATGGCCTTAAAAGAAGAAGCTCGCATTGGGGGTCCTGGAGGCAGGGCAAGAGTTTCATAAGGTCAACCGCTGTCAATGCCCGCCGCTCTGCTAATTCCCCGATAAAAACAGAATCTCGGCTAACCGCCCCCCCAAGGAGCTTAACCCCCCTCTCAGGTCTACCTATCCCTCTCGGGAAAAGGCCGTCCTGAACTGTGTTTCGTTAATTCTATTATTATTATTATTAAGGCAATTATATTTTTGTCGTTTTTAATACAATTGTGTTTCGTTAATTCTTCTTTTTTGTTTATCAAATTGTATTCACATATGAGTAACCAAACATCACATGAAATGGAATAATTCATTTCATTCTGTTGTCCATTCAATTACCCCGTCCATTTCATTCTCTCATCTATTATGATCTTATTATTATAATATCAAAATGGATTTGATTCATAAAGTTAAATTTATAATATAATAGTATAGAAATAGATTTGGTTTGATACTTTACATCTAAAAGACCATAACTTGGAATTTTTTTATTTGATTGACACTTATTTTCTGTGAAAAGGGAGTGGAATGGCTTGGAAATTTTGGAACAGTCCAAACCACAAAGATGCGGTCTTCGTCTCCTCCATGTTCTATGTTTGTGTAACACCCCGAAAATTTCGTCCAATAATGTATTGACACGTGTCATAAGCTTTGAACGTGTGAAAGAATACTTTAGAGGGACTAAAGTTGACAAACAATGAAACTATGTAAATATAAGGGTTCAAAGTGTCAACAATGAATAATTACACTTTGCAATAACCCTACATGATGTTTATAACCTTAAACGAATAAATCATGGATCATACGAAGTGAATTGTGAAAGAAAGTGAGATATTACAAACTACAGGGGTTAAATGTGTCAACATGTTAAAGATATACCTCTGAGTGACCTTTTGACAAACCCGAAGCTTTGTAACGATTAATTAGGCTCACTAGAATCTACCATAAAAATTTCACCAAGTTTCGTTATCGTATGAGCAAGTTGTGATAAAATTCGTGTGCAAGGGTTAGAATCGTCAACGTGTGAATTTAGGGCTTTTCGGGTGATCACAAAGTTACCCGAGGACTTGACAAAGTAGGTATAAGTCTTAAAGCCCCAAATATTAAAATAACAAAGCTTCTTGTGAAAGATTGGACTTGAAAACGACCTTTCGGAGGACCCGGGGACCAAAATGCAATAAAAGAAACAAAAATCAGATTTACATGTCCCAAGCGGCCCGCTTTGGTTTAGCTGAAATGGGACGCGGGCCGCATCAGGACCCCAGATGCAGAAAACAACCTGCTGCCTTGGCAGGTGTCTGTTTTGCTCATCTAACCGACTCAAATTGGTGGTTTTCGAATCTATGGGCTTGTATAAGCTGGTTTCCAGCTTTTAGAGGTTATATACATGCATCATTGATCATTCCTCAAACATTTAGAATCAAAAATTGTGAAAGGTCAAGTTCTTATAAAAGTCTCATATTACACATATCAACTTCTGATCATTCTGAGCCATTCAAGCTGATACCAAGCGTTCCATATCATCCATTAATCAAGTGTAAGTGCCTTAGATCCTTCTCGATTCAGTTTTTATTCATTTATAGCCCAGAAATCAAACCGTCGTAACTACGGTTTGACTTGGCGATAAATCACAAACGATCCAGAGATTTGTCGAAACGAAAGCTGATACAAGTTGGTAATTATATGGTTATTAAAACCCTAAAAGGGCTCTCACTGATTTTAATCCTAACTATATCGTTTGTCGAGTCAAAGGTTACCCGAAAAGTCAACAGAAATGATAATCGCATATTTAATGATACGGAGGGCGTGTAATCTGTTTTAACACTCATATAAACTGAAAATAAGTATAAAAACTTGTCTACGCTTGTTTGATTCGACAACTTTCTATTTAGAACCGATTCGGAGCCGAAAGACGCAAAAGTTTGACTTTTGCGTTGACCTCAGTTCTGACCCGATTTATATAGGTTTAGACATGCCTTAAGGTTCCTTTAGGACCTAGTTACTTGTGTGTATAAGCCTCTGCGTTTATACCACTCGAATCCCTAATCGTCCGATGTTTCCGTTAATCGCCTAAATATTGACCGTAATGCCCTTATGACCATCAAACGAGATTTTAGAAAATGTAAAAGTGCAAAAGTCTTTAATATTGATTATTGAATATGTCTGCAAAATTTCACGTCAATCGGAAGTCTAGATTAGGAGTTATGCTTAATGGCGTATTTATAAACAAGTTTATTAATTAAACGACGCCATTAGCGTAAAACCTATCTAAACTCAGTTTTGACACCAAATCTTTTACCCACTGATGTTAAATAATATTTTAGGATTTTTGAAGATTTTTAATTATTTTTAAACTGATCATAAGCTTGGATTAGCGCCTTAATTCGGTTAATACCGAATATACCCTTTTCGGCCATAAAATGAGTTTTACAAATCCTATTGATGCCAATCCAATTGCTACTGATTTTAAATATTAAATAGAGTGTTTTTAACCTGTTTAATTGATCAGGAAACTCAGAATCATATTTTAAACCGTGCGTCGCTTAAAACGACTTTATACGCGTATTTAACGCATAGTTTGGGTTTAAAACTATTTTGACAAATAAGACTTATAACCAAATGTTATAACCTGTTTAAATAAACCATTTTACTGATGTAACCAGACCCGGTTCACGGAAACCTAATTAAATTCTTTTATAATCTTTAAAATGACCAAAATACCCCTACGGGGCTTATTAAGAGATTAAACTCGTTTTGGGCATCATGGGTGATATCCTACTGATATCACAACTTATTTAAGGCATGTTAACTTAGGAAACCTGTTTAGGACTCTTGCGGATACCCGTTACGCTTCATGCGCGTTCGGTTCGGTTTATGTAACTAGTTTACATAAATTAGCCGAAACGGGTCAAACCTTATCGTTATTATCTCAAAATCCAGAATGTGAATAATATACCCATATTATACAAGTCTCCGAACTTGTCGGGTCTAAATCATATTCTATTCCGGTCTTCGCCTTATCATGCGTTTGAACCGTATCTTCCTTTTAAAAACTAATCGGTCTAAGTCAAGGCTTAATTAAAGACCCGTTAGGATTCTAATAGGTTATTAAAAACCTTCGTTCCAGATTTAGGAGCCCAGTAAAAGCTATCTGTACTTGCTGATTTGATACGGCTGGGATTGAATTTATATTTAGCTCAGGTAAATACTTTTAACTTATTTCCCTATACGGGCTTGGGGTACGGTATATAAAATACCGCTTGGTCGGGCATTGAATATTTAATCTTACTATGGTTAAGTTATTGAGATGACTCCGTTTAATTTGTTTTGTTTACTTAAAGCCTTTGGGGGTTAATGACCGTTGTCCCGGATATCCCTGGCATCATTCTACGAATGGCCACGACCTCAGCACCCGGCGTAGGCGTACGCCGTCGGTGTCTCATAACTAAATGTGGTGTGTCAATTAATCTTTAACCCGGCTCGATCCGGGCTACTGAACGCATAAGGAACATGTAAATCCTGTACAAGTTTATATATTAGATAAGTATCCCAAGTTATAAAATATTATTTGTGCCATGTGCATTCAAATTAATCATTTTCTTAAACCCTTTTTAAAATGAGTCAGTTGATTGTATTTACCAGTGTAAACTGACGTATTTTCCCAAAAAGGCTAAGTGCAGGTACTAATTGGAATTGGCTGGCTACTCCTAGCATCAATAAAGAGTCTCGCAAGCTTAGATGCCTAAAGTCTGTTGAACCATGTTATTTTATTTGATCCGCCCGTGGATCCTTTACTTCCGTTGTAATACTTTAATGTTACACTATTACGGATTGTAATATATTTTATCCTTTTGCTTCCGCTGTGCATTTATATATTGTGTCGTTTGACTATGATGTTGCCAACCACGTCACGTTACTCCCCTACCGGGCCCACCGGTAACACGTGGAAATTTGGGGTGTGACAGGTTGGTATCAGAGCCAACATTGAGTGAATTAAACACTATCTTTTTGTGTTTAATCTCAATGACACATTAGCACATACCTTGACCTTCTGAGTCTAGACTTAACATAGGAATATTCTCAATCCTTATCTGGAAATTCTGCTTCCAAATTTTTATATTTTGGATACGTCGCCAAGCGAAGAAGCCGTAATAATAATTCTCCGCACCAGGAGCCTTGATTTGCTGACCTTGGTACAGCGGCTAGGACGAAACGTGCAACCAAAGAGAAAGCATTCAGGAAATGAATGAAGAAGAAACTCCTTTGCTGAAGATCATTTCCTCAATAATCCTTATAAGGACGTTTTTATCTTTTCAGTCCCTAGGAGGACAACATTATTCCTTTCAAGTCCCGCTTAGGGCAACTTTGTACTTTTATTTCATATATTAGATTTTTCCAATATTCTTATCTAGTCTATTGATCTAGAAAATTTTAGCTTATATCATCCTATAAGATGATCATATTATAAACATCCCTTAGAAGGGAAGTGCCTACGGGCTATAACGTATTATCCATCTGAGACACTGACATTGTGATCTTTATGATTCCTTGTCTATGGTGGTGAGCTATGCTCAAGCCTGTTAGCCTATATGATCAATGTGATCATGACTAATATGTCTCAGACATTGTGATCTTTATGATTCCTTGTCTATGGTGGTGAGCTATGCTCAAGCCTATTAGCCTATGATCAATGTGATCATGACTAATATCATCAATATGATGATCATATTATTAACATCCTTAGTGACGAAGTGCCTACTGGCTATACTTTGTAATATTGTCAATACGACAATGACAGTTGTAACTCTTAGGGTTCCTGTCTAAGGTGGTGGGATATGCCCAAGCCTCATAGTCAATATGATCAATATTATCATGACTACTATCATCAGTGTGATGATTATTACTTTCTTAAAACATCGTTTTGTAATGCCAATTGATTTGCCTACTGGCCATATTGTATCGTCAATTATGACAATGACAGTAGTAGTCTTCGACTCTCTGTCCAGTAAAGGTAATGAAATATGTTCAAACCTTAATGCCTCGATTCTCTGAAATCATGGCTTATAAATTAAACTCGTCTACGTGACTAATCCTTTTGTACTATTACTAGATTATGATTTAGGATTAATAGTGAAAATCTTGAATAAAATAAATATCATTTTTTCCTGCCAGTATAAATATAAAGAGAGAATCTTAAAAGGTTTGACCTAGCTTGAATGTCATTGAAGACCTAGCTAAGATGTTAAAAACCTGGTTAAAAAGAGATTCAGATCATTGTTAACATTTGAAAATGTTTTAACACTCCCGACAACAGTGATGCGATAAAATCACACTTGTCATCCTTACATTAGGAATTTTTCAAATCCCTTATTTAGCATAAATGATTAATAGAAAGCATGGCTGGTAAATGTCGAGCATGATGTACGTATCAAAACATCCAATTGGGATGTGTACCTACGGGAAAAGGTATATACATGAAAAGATAGTTTTTATTTCATAAATTCTTGTCAGGACAATGAACTATGAAATTATTCCGATCCAAAGGAATCGTCGATTATGTTTTAAATTTTCCCAAATGACAAGGCCCCTGTGCCATCAAGAGTCATTGGGAATAAACTCTTGTGCTATATAAAATGTCAGTACGACATTGACAGTCATGATTTATGTCCCCTGTCTAATAAATACGAGGGATTTTATCCTGTTAAATGCCAAAGTTGGTCCATTTAAAAACCTAGGCAAAACATAATCAAATAAATCAAATACTATCTATTGGCCTATATGGTTTATTTACACCATGGCTAATTAGTCATCAAATTCGACAATTCACCATATAATTAAACCAAATTATTACTACCTGGTTTGTAGCCTTCAAAGCTTCACCATGGCTGACTCCTCTGAAGCTCACCATCATCCAGTTAATCAGAATGATGAAGTAAGATTGAACTTAACAAGAACCGAGTTACAGGCTATGTTAAATACAGCCATAAATGACGTGGTGGACCGTGTACTGAAGGATCACAAACGAAAGGGCAATAATATCCCAAATCAAGGTTGTAAAAAGAGTAAGACCGGTTCAAACTATAACCAGTCCAAGCCAAAGGAGGCTAAACCCGAATGTGAGAATTGCGGGAAGAAGAGGCACTTCAGCAAATGTATATATGAAAAGATCAGGGGATGTGGTATCTGTAAAGAGATGGATCACAAGACCCTTGAATGTAAGGAATTGAAAAACAACCAACAGGCGGTTGAAAAACCCAGATGCAAAATCTGCAAGAAACAGCACTTCGGGAAGTGCAGGTATGAATTGAACTTGCATACACAGTCTAGAACTGTTGCATGTGGGATATGCAAGTCCAAGGGGCATAAGACCTTGGACTGCAAGAAGACCAAGGACGCAACCTGCTATGGGTGCAATGAAATGGGGCACATCAAAACTAATTGCCCTAATAAAACCAAGAAGTCTGGGAAGGATGTGAGTGATAGACAGCAGACTGGTAAAAAGCCCAAATGCAAAACCTGTAGGAAATATCACCTCGGGAAATGCAGATATGAAGTTCAGCCTCTACCCTGTGGAATTTGCATGTCTAAAGAGCACAAGACGATAGAGTGCAAAAAGATAAAAGATGCAACATGCTTCAACTGCCATGAAAAGGGGCACATTAAGACCAACTGCCCTAAGTACACTAAAAAGCCTGAGGATGATAAAAAGACTAAAACTGGAAGCTCTTAAATGGATGCTCAAGAGGCTATTCAGGATGACAAAGTCACAACAGGTATTTTCTTTACCAATAACACTCATGCTAGAGTATTAATTGATTCAGGATCAGATAAGTCTCTCGTAGACAAGAGATGTTGTAAATCATTAAATCTGCCTGTTAAAACTTTAAGCGTTAAGTATGAAGTAAACATTTTGGTCGATAATACCTCAGAGACTACAACAGTAATATTAAATGGATATTTTATATCCATTAGGAATTACTCTTCTCCGCTGTCCTTGTTGCGTTAATAATAGGACTTTATATAGTAATAGGAAAGGATTGGTCGTCTTGTGACCAAGCCCATATTGTGGGTGATAAGAAGCAATCATTTATCAAAACTCCTTATGAGACAACCCTCATAATTACATGTTCCATCTCCACAATGTTCAAGCATCATTTTAGGGCCTTAAAGTTGACTTAACAAGCTTTAAACGAGTCAGAAATAGCTTAAAGGTATAGCAGGGAACAAGACCGTCATTTCTGAAAGATGTTTCTGATCAGAAGACCCAGGCGGCCCGCGTAAGCCCTGAGTGATACCTTACGCGGCCCGCGTTAGACTCCCAGAAAATAAAAATGGTGAAATCGGCCGTCCCCGGAATCGAACCTGGGTCTAGGCCGCACCCTTTCGCGCGCCTAGCCAACCAAGCTAGGTGCCTAGTTTGTGAAAACTTCCAACCTAAGTAAATATAAGCACATGTACAATAACTTCCTTACTTCTTATTATAAGCCAACTACTTATCCTCCCTATGTTAACTAAGTATAAGAATCCAAGAACTTACCGCTATGATTTAGTTATTCTTGGCTTGCTTATGTTGACTAAATGTTAGAAAGGATAAAGTAGAAACCATTAAGTATATCAGCGGTTATGCTGGAAAGGACATGGTAAGGCATATATCACAACCATACATTAACAAACTTTTGAATTCATAAGAACTGCAGATATTAAAGATAAGATATGAATTACCAATGGAATCTTTCATAACCCTCTCTCCCATCCTCGGAGATAATCCTTTCATAAGAATCTGGAGTACTCTTCCTCAAAAAAGAGTACGACAATGTATACTATTTTATTTTATTATTTTCTCATTGTTTTATATCGCCTGCGAATGCCAAACTATGTTTGATAAAAGTGCCATATGAGGAGTGGCGTATCCTAGTGTGTCCCATAGATTGCTTTCATGCCTGATCAGTATGGAGGTTTAATGCATGGAACCTCTGAGATATCCCAATAGTCATATCGTACTAAAGTCGACCAGTAGTATTCAAAGAAGATATCCAGAATGGAATTGTCCAAGTAAATGTTCCCGACTAAAGAACTCGTGGACTCGTAACATAAATGTGTCACTTAATTGACACAAACAATGAAGGATGAACTGGAGCCTGAAATATGGAAATCTCTCTGTAACCTCCTAATATCTTGATCATCTTCTTCTAAGATTATCACCGTCACCCTAACTAGGTAACGATTAAGAAATTGCCATCAACTGCACAGGATCGTCGATCTGTTCGACTAACGGCAAAGATTAGCTATTCCCTAAACATTAGCTAAGCAGTGGTTGGAATAACCATCTCACCTTAAGAATAAGCTTTTCTATAATAATGGATATGTAAGTATTAAGGCTACTCCTTTGGAGACCTTGTAGAGATGGAATGTTAAATGTCTAGTGTTAGATAGAGAATTGGTAAGTCCAATTATCAAGATCTGAAAGTTTCCTGGGGGATAACAAATAAGATTATACAAATCAATAATCGATTGTAGGTTGCCAGTATACGGCAAGAAATCAAGGAGTTATTAAAATAGCAAACTTTCTAAGTTCTTGTTAAGGAAAATGGTTTAACAAAAGATATCACCCAGGAAGGGTGTACCAAAATTTGTGAAATTATCAGGCTAGTTAAGCTCTGAATATATGGAAATCCTTCGAAAGAAATCGAATGTATCAAGATCAAGTAGCTTGTAAGCTAAAACCTATTTAAGGAGTTTGGCGGAGCTCGAAATACATTGCACACTAGTGACTGAAGGAGGTGTTCCGCCAATAAGTCAAGGAGCACTATCACAAATTGGTATGCGGATTTACGATGTGATAAACATCCTATATCGATTGAGGATCGACAGGTTAAGAAGCTTCGAAGGAAGCAAGTACCAATTGTAAAGTTCAACTGGGATGCCCGTAGAGGTCCCGAGTATACGTGGGAGGTTGAGTCCACGATGGAAGAAAAGTACTCTCATCTATTTCAGTAAATCTCGGGGTCGAGATTTCTTTTAAGGGGGTGAGGATGTAACACCCCGAAAATTTCGTCCAATAATGTATTGACACGTGTCATAAGCTTTGAACGTGTGAAAGAATACTTTAGAGGGACTAAAGTTGACAAACAATGAAACTATGTAAATATAAGGGTTCAAAGTGTCAACAATGAATAATTACACTTTGCAATAACCCTACATGATGTTTATAACCTTAAACGAATAAATCATGGATCATACGAAGTGAATTGTGAAAGAAAGTGAGATATTACAAACTACAGGGGTTAAATGTGTCAACATGTTAAAGATATACCTCTGAGTGACCTTTTGACAAACCCGAAGCTTTGTAACGATTAATTAGGCTCACTAGAATCTACCATAAAAATTTCACCAAGTTTCGTTATCGTATGAGCAAGTTGTGATAAAATTCGTGTGCAAGGGTTAGAATCGTCAACGTGTGAATTTAGGGCTTTTCGGGTGATCACAAAGTTACCCGAGGACTTGACAAAGTAGGTATAAGTCTTAAAGCCCCAAATATTAAAATAACAAAGCTTCTTGTGAAAGATTGGACTTGAAAACGACCTTTCGGAGGACCCGGGGACCAAAATGCAATAAAAGAAACAAAAATCAGATTTACATGTCCCAAGCGGCCCGCTTTGGTTTAGCTGAAATGGGACGCGGGCCGCATCAGGACCCCAGATGCAGAAAACAACCTGCTGCCTTGGCAGGTGTCTGTTTTGCTCATCTAACCGACTCAAATTGGTGGTTTTCGAATCTATGGGCTTGTATAAGCTGGTTTCCAGCTTTTAGAGGTTATATACATGCATCATTGATCATTCCTCAAACATTTAGAATCAAAAATTGTGAAAGGTCAAGTTCTTATAAAAGTCTCATATTACACATATCAACTTCTGATCATTCTGAGCCATTCAAGCTGATACCAAGCGTTCCATATCATCCATTAATCAAGTGTAAGTGCCTTAGATCCTTCTCGATTCAGTTTTTATTCATTTATAGCCCAGAAATCAAACCGTCGTAACTACGGTTTGACTTGGCGATAAATCACAAACGATCCAGAGATTTGTCGAAACGAAAGCTGATACAAGTTGGTAATTATATGGTTATTAAAACCCTAAAAGGGCTCTCACTGATTTTAATCCTAACTATATCGTTTGTCGAGTCAAAGGTTACCCGAAAAGTCAACAGAAATGATAATCGCATATTTAATGATACGGAGGGCGTGTAATCTGTTTTAACACTCATATAAACTGAAAATAAGTATAAAAACTTGTCTACGCTTGTTTGATTCGACAACTTTCTATTTAGAACCGATTCGGAGCCGAAAGACGCAAAAGTTTGACTTTTGCGTTGACCTCAGTTCTGACCCGATTTATATAGGTTTAGACATGCCTTAAGGTTCCTTTAGGACCTAGTTACTTGTGTGTATAAGCCTCTGCGTTTATACCACTCGAATCCCTAATCGTCCGATGTTTCCGTTAATCGCCTAAATATTGACCGTAATGCCCTTATGACCATCAAACGAGATTTTAGAAAATGTAAAAGTGCAAAAGTCTTTAATATTGATTATTGAATATGTCTGCAAAATTTCACGTCAATCGGAAGTCTAGATTAGGAGTTATGCTTAATGGCGTATTTATAAACAAGTTTATTAATTAAACGACGCCATTAGCGTAAAACCTATCTAAACTCAGTTTTGACACCAAATCTTTTACCCACTGATGTTAAATAATATTTTAGGATTTTTGAAGATTTTTAATTATTTTTAAACTGATCATAAGCTTGGATTAGCGCCTTAATTCGGTTAATACCGAATATACCCTTTTCGGCCATAAAATGAGTTTTACAAATCCTATTGATGCCAATCCAATTGCTACTGATTTTAAATATTAAATAGAGTGTTTTTAACCTGTTTAATTGATCAGGAAACTCAGAATCATATTTTAAACCGTGCGTCGCTTAAAACGACTTTATACGCGTATTTAACGCATAGTTTGGGTTTAAAACTATTTTGACAAATAAGACTTATAACCAAATGTTATAACCTGTTTAAATAAACCATTTTACTGATGTAACCAGACCCGGTTCACGGAAACCTAATTAAATTCTTTTATAATCTTTAAAATGACCAAAATACCCCTACGGGGCTTATTAAGAGATTAAACTCGTTTTGGGCATCATGGGTGATATCCTACTGATATCACAACTTATTTAAGGCATGTTAACTTAGGAAACCTGTTTAGGACTCTTGCGGATACCCGTTACGCTTCATGCGCGTTCGGTTCGGTTTATGTAACTAGTTTACATAAATTAGCCGAAACGGGTCAAACCTTATCGTTATTATCTCAAAATCCAGAATGTGAATAATATACCCATATTATACAAGTCTCCGAACTTGTCGGGTCTAAATCATATTCTATTCCGGTCTTCGCCTTATCATGCGTTTGAACCGTATCTTCCTTTTAAAAACTAATCGGTCTAAGTCAAGGCTTAATTAAAGACCCGTTAGGATTCTAATAGGTTATTAAAAACCTTCGTTCCAGATTTAGGAGCCCAGTAAAAGCTATCTGTACTTGCTGATTTGATACGGCTGGGATTGAATTTATATTTAGCTCAGGTAAATACTTTTAACTTATTTCCCTATACGGGCTTGGGGTACGGTATATAAAATACCGCTTGGTCGGGCATTGAATATTTAATCTTACTATGGTTAAGTTATTGAGATGACTCCGTTTAATTTGTTTTGTTTACTTAAAGCCTTTGGGGGTTAATGACCGTTGTCCCGGATATCCCTGGCATCATTCTACGAATGGCCACGACCTCAGCACCCGGCGTAGGCGTACGCCGTCGGTGTCTCATAACTAAATGTGGTGTGTCAATTAATCTTTAACCCGGCTCGATCCGGGCTACTGAACGCATAAGGAACATGTAAATCCTGTACAAGTTTATATATTAGATAAGTATCCCAAGTTATAAAATATTATTTGTGCCATGTGCATTCAAATTAATCATTTTCTTAAACCCTTTTTAAAATGAGTCAGTTGATTGTATTTACCAGTGTAAACTGACGTATTTTCCCAAAAAGGCTAAGTGCAGGTACTAATTGGAATTGGCTGGCTACTCCTAGCATCAATAAAGAGTCTCGCAAGCTTAGATGCCTAAAGTCTGTTGAACCATGTTATTTTATTTGATCCGCCCGTGGATCCTTTACTTCCGTTGTAATACTTTAATGTTACACTATTACGGATTGTAATATATTTTATCCTTTTGCTTCCGCTGTGCATTTATATATTGTGTCGTTTGACTATGATGTTGCCAACCACGTCACGTTACTCCCCTACCGGGCCCACCGGTAACACGTGGAAATTTGGGGTGTGACAGTTTGATTCGTCCAACTCTTTTTTCCTCAAGTCACTTTCTTCTTATCTTCCTTCACTATTATAGTCTCGGTTTTGGGTTTACATCTTTGGATGTTGATTTTACTATATAAGATGGAAATCTATGGTGGTGGTTATGATTATATTCGCTATGGTGGAAATCGAAATCAAAATCGCATTATTTTCTTTAATAAAACCTACACGTATAATATACGGTGGTGGTGTAAGCTTATGATCAACGCAACCATTTTTTCTCTTGTGAAAAGAATGTATAGAAATGTTTATGCGTGTATGATACGCGTTTGTTTGTATATATATTTTTGGGAGAGTTTAAATGAGAACTACCATGTAATTAGAACCGGAGAATCACTAGTCGCAATGCATGACGTGTAAGAGAGATGCAACAAACTCACACTCATTTGTTAAAATATGATATGAGGATTAAAAAGTAATTTCTTGGATTCTTAGTGTATAGGTTCTTTTGAACCTCCTCTCTGGATATAACTTACAAAATTTAATAACAAACAAATACATATATACAAGTAAGAAAAACAAGAATGGCAATCAAAAGAGATATTTTGTAAGCCACCATTCATTACCTTTCATGACTTGATAAATATCTTAAAAGTGTGTTTATTAGTGTGCACAAAGAAGTGGATGTCATAGTCATGGTGTGTGCCCATTTACTAATCAACATGATGAAAGTTTAGTTTTACCCAACTTGATCCTATTTTTAGTTATTATCAAGTACCAGTTGTTTTTACAATCATTTCCTTTTGAAGACTTGGTGCCAATTGGGGGACAGGAAACAAGTAGATATTTTTTGTGTATATATTAATATCTTACAAAAAAAAGGAGTAAAAGTGCTACAATAAAACATAAATAACAATAAAAAAACAATAAAATGTTAAATGCTTGAAATAAGAATAGACTAAAATTTATTTTAGCATTATGATAAAAATAAGGAGGGAAGGATCACTTGTCCTTCCTATCTTAACATCTGTGTCACGTCACTTAGTTCATCCACTACCCTAAACTGTCATTTTTGGTGGCACCACTACCCTAAACTACCCTCTCTTTTTTTTTCTTTTTTAATTAGAAATGCACACGAAACCATCAAACACATGTGGCAACCACACAACCAACCCCTATCCGCCGATAATTACCCTCCCCACCAGCAGCGGTGTTGCCGCTGCGGGTAAGGGGTACCCGCTGCCAAAAGACCAATTGGCCCGAGCCCCCTAATAACATAATTATAAAGGACATTCGTTGGTTGGCTATGGAATGAGCAACATGTGGGCTTGCATAATTAACTAATGTCCAATGATTTTTCAGATTGATATATAACTTATAAGCATTTGGTCTACGTCACCTGTGCTCAACCTTTCCATGAAACCTAAGCACAAACTCCTTTTAATAAGTTACCTTTTGTAATTCGCCTTTCGACGGTAACTAGTTAGTGATGGGCGCTAAAGTTGTTGCTAACGCCTAAAGATCTTGTTGATCGATGTTTATCGTTATTCTAATTTAATATCAAACAAATTCAATTATACTAAAATAATAGTTATGACACTAAAATCGCAAACATTTATCTACAAATGAATCAAAAGAGATTACATCATTTCTAGGCAACTTGTTATAAT
The DNA here is from genome assembly GCA_030545235.1 of Helianthus tuberosus. Classification (NCBI taxonomy): domain Eukaryota; kingdom Viridiplantae; phylum Streptophyta; class Magnoliopsida; order Asterales; family Asteraceae; genus Helianthus; species Helianthus tuberosus. The sequence continues at coordinate 167,563,177 of CM060430.1, read as the reverse complement.
CTAATGATACCAACCAAAATATGACAATGGCTTTTCTAATACACAATTATAAAAATAAGGCTATGTATTCTTATTACAAGGCATCATTAGTCGTAATCAAGTATGAATGGTTAGCTTAGAGAACTCAAGATTTAATAAGCATAGTTGGTTTGAAGAGTACGACATCGTTTAAAACTCAATGTTGTTATTATTATTATGACTGTTACTGTTGTAGTTCGTCATCAAGAGGAAAATATCTGAACATTTTAAACATTTTTTCTATGGAAAGTTGGATATGAATCCCAGGCTATGAGATTCATTCAACCAAAAAGTATACTAATATATAGTAAAGAAGGGACCCAACATTAATAAAGTTCTAATAATATACAAATTAATAATAGGTTTTGATGGAATGCATGTTGTCACCCAACATGATATTTGTAAAAAAATATATATATACTACTAACTGAAAGAAATTAGTAATATATCTAATACGACTTGAGTTCCCAAAGGGATATGGTACGGTGTTAAGCGTCTCTCCTCTATCCATAACATAGAGGGTTCAAATGCTACAAAATGAATTAATGTATAAGAGTATTTAGGAGTAGATTATTTTGTCATTAAATTAAATCTAAGAGGTTGTTTGTTTACCTCTTAATGAGGCTCTTAATGGTTCAGACTTCAGAGCTCTTACTGGTTCAGCACTTAATGGTTTAAACTGTTTGTTTCGTGAGCAGATATCTGAATGGTTCAGACATTTGCCTCTGAATGGTTAAGATTTATACAGAGTCTGAATGGTTAAGACCTCTAATCTGAATTGGTCAGACATTTGTCTCTGAAGGGTTAAGCATTATACTGGCTCTTAATGGTTCAGACCTCTTACTGTTTCAGCACTTAATGGTTTAGACCTCTTACTGGTTTAGCACTTAACCATTCAGAAGTTTACAAACAGCCCCTAATACGACTCGAATAATTGAGATGTGAAGCATTTGGAAGTTGAGTTTCATTCATCCAAGGAGGAAAATGTTACCATCAAGCTTGAGGCACTACCAAACGCGGCCAAATACATGTGATTGCAATAGAGTTTTATTATTCAACGAAAAGCTACTTGAAAATTGAATAGAGTTTGGTTCAACTTGTTATTGTAACTAATAAAACTCTGTTACTACATAAGAAATTTAGAAGTAAAGAACCTAACACTATTTTCTTATATTTCTTGTACATTCTATATATGTGATTTGCTAGTTGAAAATCATGAGATTTAATATTATCTAACAAACGATCCAACATTATTTTAACATATATATAAAAAAATGACGGTATACTATGTTATTAGAGAAATAGACAGAACATAGTATCTAGAGAAAGAATAATGTAGATTTGGATAAGAGTTAATTGCCCGGATAGTCTATGTGGTTTGACATTTTTTCACGTTTAGTCTTCACCTTTTCAAAATAGCATGTTTGCTCCCTGTGGTTTAACAAATTGTTACTCGGATAGTCCCTACACTAGATGGTGGTTAACTTTTGGTGTTAAGTGGTGTGAAATAACTAAAATGCCCTTACTAATAAATAAAACATAAAAAAAAAACCAAACCCGCCCCCACCCCCTTCTCTGTTTCTTTCTTTCTTTCTCTCTGCTTCTTGCCCACTTTAAACACAACCCCTTCATCATCATCATCATCATCGACATTGCTAACCATCTCCCAGTTCAAATAATAGGGTTCACCCTCAAAACCCAACAAATACATGTGTTTAGTGAGAGAAACTCAACAACGACACACACCCATTCTAATTTCATACTTTGTTTCTTGATATTGTGTGCATACACACAAACTCTCAAAATTCATCGAAATCAACCTCTGATTTCACCCGATACACGCACAAAGGTATCATTCTCACTAGTTTACCCTGTAATTAGTTTGATTGTTATATCAATTTATTCAAAACTAGGAAACCCGTTCCTGCGGAATTCGATATCCGGGGAAAGAAATGTATGGTATTTTCCAGGACGATAGTTGTTAACGGAAATTCTATCTGTTTGGTTATGGACACAGGGATGAATACCAAATTACGTAAAGTGCACTCGCAGATCCACGAGGGAGCACATAGTGAAGAAGACACATCGTTAAAGAAGAATCTGAAACGAGTTCGGAGAAACGCTGGCGTTGATAATTGGGTTAATTTGTGTTTTGGTTTGGCTTATAAACCTTTTAAAACGCTTAATCTAGCGAACTGATCTTAATCTTAAGTAACGGGTCGTGTCTAAGGAACTAAGCTATGACTCGTATACATTCTAACATATAATTGAATCCGTTCACTCCGGACTACCCCCATATATTCGGACTTGAGTTTAATTAGTTTGACTTTACGGCTTTTACTATACTAAAACCGTTATCGGTTGGAAGCTAGCAAAAAGGTAAATACTCTTAACTTATTTTATTTTTAAACTTGGGGTATGACGAATACGCCACTTGGAGCGAGTATTACATAAATGTGTCGCCTATGATAACTCATAAATATAAGAACTCGGTTTAATCTGTTTTATTTGATAACTGAAACAATTGGGGGTTATGGGTATTTTGTCTGGGCGTCCCGACTCATGAACTATTATGGCCATACAGAATAACGTGTCGGGGTAGGCATACTGACTGTAAGACACGTTATTCAACTTTGGTGTGTACCTTAATCATTATAGCACTGAAAATGACTGGCTTTTATATCTGGTTCTCATTGTATGACAAATATGTAAATCTGGTGACAAGACAAAATCTCAAGAAATATTAAATGATTACCTATGAGTTTTCTCTATGTATTAGATCATTTTTGAAAAAACTATTTTCAAAATGAGTCAGTTAATTGTATTTACCAGCGAAAGCTGACGTATTTTCAAAAGATTGAACTGCAGGTACCGAACCTTGATATTAGGCTGGGAATCCGGTCGGCTATGATAAAGGATGTGTAATTTGCAACTCCTAGCTTAAGGCCTATGATGTTTAAGCTTCACCCGTGGGCTTAAACTTGAACACTTGAACACCTTTGTATTTATATATATTCAGACACTTTTAATGCTATGAATATTGACGTGTGCGCGTATATACATATTTTTATAATGAAATTACACACGATTCGGTTTTAAATTTATAAAAGTGATTTATACTTCAACATCAAAACACACACGAAAGAGGCAAGTGTACCCCGTCATATATGTAGTAAAGTATCAGTAAGAACCAAGTATCGATCCAAGGAAGTGGGCGGAGGAATAATACTAGACCTTTGTCATTAAATCAACGGAAGAAGGATAAGTTGTTTGATTTTATAAAAACTAAAATAAGCATAAACAAATACTAATAAGAACATAATAGACTTCAAATATGAAAATAGATAAATAGCCTTGCTTTATACACAACCAAAGCATGTCAACTAAGTCGGTTTTGTCACTAGAAACATTTGATCAATTCTCCATTTTCAAGACAATTAGTATCCCTTTCGGGAATCCTAACATGACAATCATTCGGAAAGCTAAAAAGATAAACACACTTTAACCACCTAAAATTGTTCTTTAACGTGCAATTAATAAATGTCTACGAAAATCTCTTAAAAATAAGTTAGTCATCTGTTAGGAGTTTTCTAACCTCACTTAATCAAGGAAAGTGAAACCGATAAACACAATGCAACCACCAAGACAAGCATAAACTAGATTAAATCACAACCGAGTTCATTTTACGAATCTTGCATATAAATTCACCAAGATAGCAATTTTGGCCTAAACTACTAACTAAGCTAACAATTCATGGCAAGAATTCATAACAACACCATTTAACCCGTTAAGGTCCTTACATGACGGAAAGCTTTCTTGATTAACAATAATTACATTTTATTAAACCACTAACCATTTCTAGTATCATGGTGCACACATTTTAAACAAGTTAAACAAGTTAAGCATGTTCAAAGTTTACTAATACATGATTAATTAAGCTTCATCTTTCAACTATCTCAACTAACCAAATACTAATCATCCAACATAATTACTTATAATCAAGAAATCAACATCAATAACAAGGTTGCAAACTAATCATCAAAGATTAACATAGAAAATACTTCCAAGTATCATTACAAACAAAATTAACATACTAATGGTTATAATTAAGCAAAGGATTGTAGTGTTTTTGCCCAAAAGCTACAATAATACATAAACATTAATCTAAATGCTTGAAACATTAACAAAATTATGGAAAGATTAGAAAACCAAACCATAAACAAGCACTAGATTAAGAATCCGGAAGATAACGGAGCTAAACGGCACAATGTAGCTTGTATCCGGGTGAAAGCTAATGCCTCCGGAGCCTGAAAATCGCCTGAAGAGCTCCCAAAATGTCCAGAGTTCTGAACAGAATGTTTCTGCATGTTTTTTTATAACATTTAGCGATCGCACGGTCGTGCCACTAAAGTGCACGGCCGTTCACTTTTTGAATCATTGGAGTTACTGTTCACCATACCGCATGACATCATCAGATCTTGACCAGTCTTCGATCTCGCACGACCGTTCCGTTGGTGGCACGATCGTGCATCTCCGGGTTAAGGTTGCACGTGCAACTGCACTGGTGGTGCAGTTCCGGGCTGGCTTGGTCATCGGGGTTGCACGGGAGTGCCTCCATCCGCACCATCGTTCCTATCCGAGAAAGGCTTGCACTCCGGATCGCACTGGCGTGCACTTTCGGTCTGTGCTATGTTGTCGGATCCGCACGGTCGTTCCACGCATTGCACGACCGTGCCAAACGCCCAGGTCAGAATCTCCACAGAATGTTCGCAGCTTTGTCGTTTCGTCCGAAAAGTCCTCGTTTTCACTATCATCTTGTTTGGCATGTTGTTTTAGGCCTGTAAACAAAAGTATACTTGATTAAGCATCCGATTCACGGTTTTATGGCCGAAAACGCATAAAATGGGGGACTAAAATATGTGTAAATTGGTGAATATCAAATCTCCCCACACTTGAACCTTGCTTGTCCTCAAGCAAGCTAAACTAAAATGCAATAAAAGATAGAATCTAACAAGAACGAGAATTTACAAACTATCTACTAAAACAACTACAAATATACGGTTAGCCGGTTTTTCGAAAGACAACATCAATTGAATGAAACCAAACAAGCGCATTCAAATGTATGTATGGATAACCGAAAAGTTGTGACTTCACTTTCAATTGACTTAACATGCTAATCTTCACACACCTCACAATGTTCACCTACACTCGACTTTATTTGAGAAACATACATAAAATGTGTATGTGCAAACACTCAATGCCATGTCAATGAAATGTGTAATATCATAAGCTTGTCATAAGATCTCGTCTCCACCAACTAACATGCGAAAAAGTGTAAATCAAGAGGTCTTTACGGGGTGTAACGTTAGGCTAGGGCGAAGGGTATGAAAAGGGATATTTAAAGTGGCGAAACGGTTAAAACTCGGTAATAGCGTTTAACTAGCGTAAATCAATAAAACTATACATACTAACGCCTTAAAAAGGCGACTTTAGCGAAATCAAGCTCATAAACGAGGTTTCATCATTTTAGCATTCAAAATTGCTCGATTTTTGTCGACTTCACCCTATTTTAGGGTGTTTTATTTTTTTTTATTTTTTTTTATTTTTTTACAAGCTAATGGATTTGTACAATGAACAATAAACTATAACAAGCGCTAGTTAAACGATGATTTTGACCGAGTTTCAACACTAAAAGGTTTAAAAAAAATAAAAAGTCTAAATTTGGCTAAGTGGGTGATATTGTTGGGTAAACAAAGGGAAACACGGGGAAGGCTCGACATGGTTAATCCTAAGGGGTAATGTAAGGTTTACGGGAAACACAACACAAAGAACAAGGATAACAACAAAGGGTTTTCTAAGTGCCTCTATCACTTCTACACAATTTCGCAAGTTCATGGTCTTAACAAGCATTCTAGTGACAAGTTCTAAATTACACATGACATCCGGCTCACTCCTACTCCGAAATGAACAATCATATAACAATTTTACGGCTCAAATATGCTCACATAATCGAAAGGAATGGGTAAAATTGTGAAAATTCTCATGCAAGTCCTTCTTTGATTGTCACGCTTTCTGGTTTTCTTTTTTCAAAATTTATTTTGCTTGTCGAGTTTTTATCATGTCTGAAGCTTTATAAAACACAACCAACCGGTTTATTTACTAAAAATATATACAAATTACTGATATTTTTGAATGATTTTTCTGATTTTTGATTTTGTTTTAGGACAAACAAAGTTAACAAGTTAAACCCCTCCCCACACTTGAACTTTGCATTGTCCCCAATGTGAAACCCGAAATATAGAGATAAAGGAGAATAATACTCCACTGAAGATGATTTTGATGCAACGAGACTTCAAAGTTGTAACTGTGGTGTGCTCCGGACCAAACTTAATAGCCAAAATCTGTAAGTATGTCACAAGGTACAGCAAAACAGAACAGAAACAATATAAACGCAAATAAACCATAATTTACATAAATAAAAGTACTAAATATCCAAACATGAAATAAAGCAAATAAACTAGAGTGTCTGAAACATAACGTACATATCCGGGGGTGTTTGAAATAGTAACCAAAATGAACACCTGATAAATAAACTACTGAAATAACAAAACCACCAACTAACAGCTCCACCTACTCCTCGTTGTCGTCACCCGCATCTCCTCCTGTGCCAGATGGGCCTGCGCCTCCATAACCGGGTGGGTTCCCGTATGGGAACTGTGGGGGGTCCCCAAAGTAGTTCGGGAAGGCATTATGAAGACCCCCGAAAAGGTATGAGAACCCAACCTGCACCTCCTGGCGCATGAAGTCCTGGTTCGCCCTCAGCTAGTCCTGACCAACTCTCAGCTGCTCTATACTAATTCGCTGCTGCTCCTGCGTAGCATATAGCTGCTCTAAACTGGTCCGCTGATGCTCTTGACTGACCTGCATCTGTTGAAACTGGCCATAGAGCTCTGTGTACGAGGGGATGCCGGGGGGCCAGTACTGATGCTGTGGTGACTGTGGTGGTGACTGTGGTGGCTCCTGATGCTGCTCGTGCTGCTCTCCCATCTCCTCATCCTCATCCTCCGCTGGTAGTGGAGGCAACGGGTCCCAGACCTCGTTGTTCAAACCCTTCAATCGATCCCCGTGATCTGTCTCAGTAATAAGCCCCAATGGCTTTCAATGAACAAATGTCCACATACATACCCTCGGTCACCAAAGTAAGTCCCTGAAGCACCTCTTCAGTCATTAACCCCAAGTTGTAGGCGATCTCGGTCACATGCTGACCGCCATGAATTTGACTGCTGTTGGTCCTTCCAGAACTATTCACAAAATACTCCGCCATCCTCGCGGCGAGGTTGATGTGTACCCCCTCCGCTAGCGCATATAGAAAGATAAGATCCGGTGTTGGACAGTTTTCCAAACTGTCCATGCGCCCGCATATGGTATGGCTGAATATGTGATGCATGACTCTATGCAAAGGGTCTCGTAGCCTTGAAGCTTTTGACATCCTAGGATCGTATGGGTCACCAACTGCAATTTGAGCCCAAAACTCGCCCCGCGCTTCCTCGCTTGGGAAGGTGAACTCATCGGTAAAGAATTCTGAATCCATATCCTCATTTGTGTAGATTCCAAGTCTCTGACCCAATCTTCCTACCGTCCAATTATGCCATCGTCCACCCAATCTGAAATTTATCCTATTCCTGTACCGGAAGTTTGGAACTTTATGCGCCTTTGGCTTTTCGTATGAATAGGTGGCGAAGAATTCTATCGTAAGCTCAGGATAGATCGGGCGATCGATGGCGACTAAACGCGAAAGTGGGATTGTTAACATGTTCTCTAGTCGATCGCGCTGATTCAATTCAGTCATGACATCCCAGTCTAGCCTTCGAGGGATGCCAAACTGCCCTCGCCTATTGCACAATGAGTGAATTTTTGGGATGCAAAGACTTTCTCTCTCGTCCTCGGGGTCGAATTGTAAGAAGGGATGATTCATCTGCATGAGGGAAGACAGTTAAAACAGGAGAAACAGAAAAAAATTAATTCGGAACAGCCGAACACACTGTTATGAAGCTACTGTCTTGCTGATCTGGGCGTCTGGCACGGGCGTGCGACAAACCGCACGGTCGTGCGTTACCAAGAACGAGCAATGGTGGTCGGCTATAGTCGAACATGCACGACGTGCAGTCATTGGCACAACCGTGCATCAACGAGACCAAATAAATCCTTCGTAAACACAGGCATTGAACGACCGTTCCTCAAGAGGAACGACCGTGCGACAAGTTTTTTTCTGCAGATTCTAACCCCGGCTCTGGATAGCCAGATTTTTCAAAAATCAACAAATTTTGGGCCAACGGGGGTCAGAAAATCAACCGGGTGTTCACAAAACACAACAATCTTAAAAGGGTTAGGGTTTCGCTTGTGTTTATGAAGGGAACCCTAAAAAGCCTTGAAGAAATTGAACGAATCTAACCTAGAAAGAGGATGAAACAGATAATCGACAAGAGAAAACATACCGTGCGAAGAGATCTGAGAAACCGTGCGGAAAAATCATGTGATTTGGGGCAAAATCGGTCTGGAACGGCTGGTGCAGTTTAGGGTTCGCGAATTCTGAATGGGGGCAGCAGATACGGGTATTTATACTGCCAAATGACCAAACTGCCCTCAGCCATCAACACGGTCGTTCGATGACACGCACGGTCGTGCGTCACCGATGAAACCTGACCCTGGCACGCTAATCTCGGAACTGCACCAGGGGTGCGACTCGAGGTGCCGGCCAACCCGCAACCGCACGGGCGTGCGGCCCATGGCACGGTCGTGCCAGATCTGCAGATCAGTTTTCTCTGCAGATTTCATTTTCAGCACCTGTTTTGACCGTTTTTCGCCATTTTTACCATCCGCAAACTTATCTAACATTTTTCCCACATAGAACTTACACTCGGCATATTTAAAAACTGTACAAACTAACGGAAACTACAAAACACGCCTAAATTACGCTAAAACGACAAAAACACAAAAAAGGACGATTTTACCCCTAAAGCGCTTAAGTCGCTCTTGCTACATTTTTAATCCACGAGTCAGTAGCATAGACTCTCCTCCCCTCACTTATGATGTGTGCGGGACGTGGAGCTCGATAACCTCCACCGCCGACTCGATCGGCCCGACAACGTAAAGCTTCAAACGGTGACCATTTACCTTGAAAATAACGTCGTCCGCGTTCTCTATTGCAACAGTCCCATACGAAAATACCTCTTTTACCGTGTATGGTCCTGTCCAACATGAATGTAATTTTCCTGGAAATAAGTGCAATCGCGAGTTGTAGAGAAGAACAAGATCGCCCGCTTGGAATTATTTGTGGTCCTTCAAGCGTTTATCGTGTAATCTCTTGGTGCGCTCTTTGTAGAGGACGGAGCTTTCATAAGCGTGTTGTCGTAGCTCCTCCAATTGATGAATCTGAAGAAACCGGGTTTATTAACGATTTTGTATGTAATTACCAACGATTAGATGTGTAGTTAAGACTACACATGCTATAAAAATACGGGTTTATTAAAACTTTTACAAATCATGAGTTATTCTACATCACGTGATCATATGTTTAATCCTTATGTATCAAAGTCAAAACTAATGTTTTAATGGTTTTGACCCTAGGTGATTTACAACATGGCAAAGTGCGGAAGCGTGTATCTATATCGTGTTCGGTTCTTCGTTGAGCTTGATCGTCTTCCGGCATCCAAGGTGTACCTACATTTCATAAACATGAAATGTTTTAGTCATACAGGACTTAAAACGTGTCTAAACGAGTCCGAGAAACAATTGATAACAAAAAAACAAAAATTTCAACCTGACCTCCACCGTAAATTACGGTGCCACCGTAATTTACGGTGGCCACTGGTTTTACATGCCCCTACCGTAAACCAGTAGGGGGACACCGTAAGGCTTTTCATCTCCACCGTAAATTACGGTGAAACCGTAATTTACGGTGGACCCTGCATCCAGTTTTCCATTTTTGCCGTAATTTGACACGAAATCTTCCGTATCTTTCAAACCGCTTGTCCGTTTGGCCTACCGTTTCTTCCTACGTGTTTGTAATTTGATTCTCCATCATTTGGAGTTAAAATCCGACATTCGGCTTAACAGAATTTAAGACTTCTAAGTCTTCGGCTTATTACCCTTTATACCAAATTTTGACCCGGTTATGCATTTTATCAAACAAACGTATTTATTTGATTCCTATATTTCATACACTTCATCAAATAATTGTGATATACCATATTAGGTTCTAATCATAGGTTTATTACACAAATTAAACCCGTTTTCACTAGTATGCTTATTTTGACCCGTTAAGGATATTTTAAGCACTTTTAATCTCAATTTCGCTTTCATTCTAATCTAGCGTTGTAACCTATATCTCTTATCTAGTACTCTTCCATCACAACTAAATGTGTGTTGGATTTAAAGTAGATATCTATGTGTTCCGAATTTATACCACTTGAAATATCATTTTACGGCAAAGACTCATATGGAGTCTTTTGGCCCAAGAATTACATCTTTCACTACCCGTACTCGTTCTAAACTTTTGTTTAATCATAAGACTCCTTTCCAAACAACCTCTAAGAGTTGTTTGTTCAATTTAGCCTACAAGGGCGTTTTGGTCGATTTTGGTCCTTCTTTTACAATGAAGGGCTATCACCAATTATTCGACCAAATTAGCACTTTTACATACATCATAAATAAGCGTACCTGGCTCGGATCAACAAATAGACCCGATTTTAATACCTTGCTTTATATTCGCTAATTAAAAACGATGCGAATATCCATTGGATATCTATTCCTGTAAGCATATGACTCGACAAAAGAATCATTAGTCTATATAGTCAAAAGGTGTTGTCTACACCTTTTGACCCGTTTGGCCGAATTGACCATTTATCTTTGCGAAATGATATTTATTATCATCTCCTCTACATGACTCTTCCCGTTTAACACCGTACGGTAATTTTAAATATAAACCGTGTATTTCTTTCGACATAATATGACCAATTTATCGATTTACTTCTTTTTAACCATTATTATGGTTTCTATCATCTTTGATTTTCTTGTTCCGTTCGACTACACGACGGAACATCATATTTCAATTGTTTAGATATCTCATTCATAATTTATATGATAAGAAAACATTCCACAATTTAAGACTAGTGTAAGCTATACTTACCTTGCATCCGAATTATGCTTTTCCGCCATTCTTGCTTCGTTTGACCCGCTTCCTTTCCAAGCCTCCACCTAGCTTGTCAAGCGTCAAACTATCATCATAACTCGTAAGACGGTTATATTAGTCATCATTAATTATGACTATTCCATCTTACATATTTTCTATCACAATTACCATTCGATCTTATTAATGGTCGGTTTGACTATTTAGAAGTCAAATCACCAATTAACACATATGATTGCACTATCAAGTTCACAAGACTCAATTAGGCACATTATCAACACTTAGTTCTCATTTAGGCATTTTAACAAACACATAATGTGCATGATTTTACATATTTACTAACTAGTTCCTAACTAGTTATTTTTACCAAGATTAACATCAAAAATCACCACTATCACTTATGATCAATTACTCAAACTTGCAAATTGTTCAAGTATCTTGTTCCTACTAGCAACTATGATGTTTTTAAACATGTGTACATCATCATCTTTACTACATAATCAAAACCCACTTGACACATGAGTGTATGATCGTGGATTCACAACCATGAACATCAATTCAACAAGTACATGACTAGGGTTTACTCCTAGATATAGTTTCATCACTAATTTCATCCAAACAACAAACATGCAAGTTCAGATTCGAGTTCTCTAGGTTTGCTCAGAATTTCAACTAGAGATTTCTCAAGAAATTTACATACCTCATGACTCCTTTTTCAATGGAGATCACTAATTCATACTCGGATTTTGATTTGGACTTGATTTGCCCCTTCAATTTGATGAAATTGTGTTGATTAGGGTTTGACCCTTCTTGGTCGCCCCTGAGCTCGATCCAGAACACACACTGTGTGTGTGTGTTTGTGTTTGTTTTTATTAAATAACTTTTCTAGTTATCCCGCTTTAACCCCTCATGTTTGGTTCGTTATTAAGTAGGCCACAACCTACTTATTTCTTTTAACAATTTTTCCACTTATTAACTAGGTTAAATATTCCTAGTTAACTTAGCGGGTTCGGGAATATTTATGACTAAGTTTATTTTAGGTCCCGTTAACTCGGGCCTCCTAAGCTTTTATTTCTTAAAAGCTTTTATTCACTTTTTATTTATTATTAGGATTAATTATTTAAATCCTAATATTTACCGGGTAAATTTTTACCACTAAAGGTATTTTACCCGTCTTTACTATTAACGTGGTTTGATTACCAAAGCCGTTTTCGGGGTGTTACAAGTCTACCCCCCTTAAAGAGGTTTCGTCCTCGAAACCTTTTCTTACTTAATTTATCGAGTTCAACTCCATGTATTTGCTCTCGATAATCAATTAAGCATTTCTCATATCTTAACCGATTGTTAGTATTACCAGAAAAGTATGGTAATATTCTTTTGGTTATTAATCATCTACGTATCTTACATGACATAATGCGACTGGAAATAACGTAATCTCGTTATTTCCACTAGTTTAATTAACTTAGCGATATTCCTCGCTTTCATATACTATCGAATTCGTTATGAATCCATTACTTTGACCCGTTTAAAGGTTTCTAGTGAAATCTTTCACTTCTAGCAACAATTCCTTTTACTTTCAAATTTACTTATTCGGTTTAGTTATACCGAATTTACCATTTACAAGCGAACCAAATTTCTTAACTTAAATTGCTGACTTTAACCGGTTTCATTAACTAGACTTATTTGTCCAGTTCCTTTTTACCGCTTGCTTGGTTATATTGTGATTCTACTTCACATTACATTTCTTGACCGTGATTGTGTTACATCATGTTTAATTTATATCAACCTTTCATTTTTGAGAATATCACTTTTCGAATATATCATCTTGCGCCTATCAGTGTCAAGACTTGTATCTTTCATGCTTACTATTTAAATTCCTATCAGAATTTATGTTTGTAAAAACATTACTTCTTACTAAAACCGAAGTTTTAGTTTTAGGATCTTTTCTTTAACTTGTGTCAATCATCCATACTAGGATATTGACAGTCCGTAATTTAATCCCTTACAGTCTTAGTTTTTATGCGGGGATTCTTAACTGATTTCCTCGCTTTATTCCATCTAACCCGTAGGTTTTATCACTTAGCCTTACGGGCTATTTTTGATTAGACATTCACCTCTTTAAGGCGAAGTCCTTATAACTTCTTTCTAATCATGACCCGTGGGTCGTTTTAGTCCGTATATCTCTCATTTGTTTATAACCCTACAGGTTATGTTGATCCCGTAGATCACTCTTTTTACTCGTGTCTTATTAAAATATATATTTGGTGTCAAAGCACTCTTTTTACGTTTGAAATTCATTTGTCTCAAGCTTACCGTTATCCGGCTTGCGCTTACTTACGCCTTCAAGCATTATACTTTATTCAACCCGTTCAATCTCAAAATAGTTGAATATAATTATCAGAATTTCTGTTTACGAAATTTTTATGGTCTTTTAGTCATAACTCATAATCCGAGTCTTTTGACTTTAAATTCATGTTCTCGTTTCTCGGTTTACGCATGTGTTTAATTCTCACCCATCAACCGGGTGTTTTACCAAAGTCGTTATTATTGCAATCCTCCCGGTATGCATTAAGACCTCGCTTCATTTTTATATTCTGACTTTGTCTTTAAGTTCGACGTTTTACAAAAATGACCCGTTAAGGGACATATTTGCATTTTCCGGGTTCGAGTGCAAGTACACTCCCTCCCATTGCTTGTCTAAATCATTTTTCATGTTTGCGTTTTCTGGGTTCGAGTGTAAGCACACTCCCTCCCATTGCTTGTCTAAATCATTTTACTTGCTTGCGTTTTATGGGTTCGAGTGTAAGTACACTCCCTCCCAATACTTGTCTAAATCATTTTACTTGCTTGCGTTTTATGGGTTCGAGTGTAAGTACACTCCCTCCCAATACTTGTCTAAATCATTTTACATGCTTGCGTTTTATGGGTTCGAGTGTAAGTACACTCCTTCCCAATACTTGTCTAAATCATTTTACATGCTTGCGTTTTATGGGTTCGAGTGTAAGTACACTCCTTCCCAATACTTGTCTAAATCATTTTACTTGCTTGCGTTTTATGGGTTCGAGTGTAAGTACACTCCCTCCCAATACTTGTCTAAATCATTTTACATGCTTGCGTTTTATGGGTTCGAGTGTAAGTACACTCCTTCCCAATACTTGTCTAAATCATTTTACATGCTTGCGTTTTATGGGTTCGAGTGTAAGTACACTCCTTCCCAATACTTGTCTAAATCATTTTACATGCTTCTTTGTCCCTTCGCTCGGGCTCATTATCCTGATGTAATACGCTTCAGTCACTCGGTTGTGCGTTTACATTATTATCAAATATTTTACTTATCTGATTCATTTGGGTACTTTTTAATTAGTCCCATTTACTCCGCCCTTACTACATCGGATGTAAATGTGTCCGCTATAAGAAACTCGTGGTATCATATGCCACTACTTACTTGGCCAGAGTAAGCGATTTAACACATGACGTACACGACCTTTTTATAGTTTTCACATCACGCCCTATGTAAGTAACGCCTCTATTAAGTTTTCTTGGAAATTATATCCTGGATATGTATTTCTGTTCAGGCTTTCCAAGTTTCTAATTTACCCATGCAACGATCATTCCCTACGTGTTTGTTGCATATTGCTAATTGTGCGATTATTTAAAATGTGCACCTTGTAATGTTTGCCCCTACGGGCGTTCCTTGCTATTAACCTTGTTCGCGACCGTTACGCGATTTTGGTCCTTGATGAGTATGCTTTTCCTGTCATACCTCGTACCGTTCCATCATCATATCCATAATTCGTTCAACTCCCGTCATCTTCAGACGCGAGTGTCCTTCAATTAAAACATTCACAAGAGTTAGTAATGTCAACTTCAATAATCGCCCGTATTATAATACAAGGCTTTTTCTACTATACGCGTCAACGCGCGTATTTTCGTCAACCATATAAATCATTTAAACTGGGGTAACATATACCACACGATAGCTCTATGTGTTGTTTACAACACTTTAGCATACTAACTATTAACGTACTTGTACTTACCGGATTTGCGATCAAGCCTCGAACCGAACACTATTCTTTGTCAAGAGCATAAGGTTTAAGTCCAAGCATGGTTCCTCCCCACCATACTCGGATCTCTTAAACCAAGGCTCTGATACCAACTTGTAACACCCTAGCTACTAATTAACGATTTTGTATGTAATTACCAACGATTAGATGTGTAGTTAAGACTACACATGCTATAAAAATACGGGTTTATTAAAACTTTTACAAATCATGAGTTATTCTACATCACGTGATCATATGTTTAATCCTTATGTATCAAAGTCAAAACTAATGTTTTAATGGTTTTGACCCTAGGTGATTTACAACAAGGCAAAGTGCGGAAGCGTGTATCTATATCGTGTTCGGTTCTTCGTTGAGCTTGATCGTCTTCCGGCATCCAAGGTGTACCTACATTTCATAAACATGAAATGTTTTAGTCATACAGGACTTAAAACGTGTCTAAACGAGTCCGAGAAACAATTGATAACAAAAAAAAACAAAAATTTCAACCTGACCTCCACCGTAAATTACGGTGGCACCGTAATTTACGGTGGCCACTGGTTTTACATGCCCCTACCGTAAACCAGTAGGGGGCCACCGTAAGGCTTTTCATCTCCACCGTAAATAACGGTGACACCGTAATTTACGGTGGACCCTGCATCCAGTTTTCCATTTTTGCCGTAATTTGACACGAAATCTTCCGTATCTTTCAAACCGCTTGTCCGTTTGGCCTACCGTTTCTTCCTACGTGTTTGTAATTTGATTCTCCATCATTTGGAGTTAAAATCCGACATTCGGCTTAACAGAATTTAAGACTTCTAAGTCTTCGGCTTATTACCCTTTATACCAAATTTTGACCCGGTTATGCATTTTATCAAACAAACGTATTTATTTGATTCCTATATTTCATACACTTCATCAAATAATTGTGATATACCATATTAGGTTCTAATCATAGGTTTATTACACAAATTAAACCCGTTTTCACTAGTATGCTTATTTTGACCCGTTAAGGATATTTTAAGCACTTTTAATCTCAATTTCGCTTTCATTCTAATCTAGCGTTGTAACCTATATCTCTTATCTAGTACTCTTCCATCACAACTAAATGTGTGTTGGATTTAAAGTAGATATCTATGTGTTCCGAATTTATACCACTTGAAATATCATTTTACGGCAAAGACTCATATGGAGTCTTTTGGCCCAAGAATTACATCTTTCACTACCCGTACTCGTTCTAAACTTTTGTTTAATCATAAGACTCCTTTCCAAACAACCTCTAAGAGTTGTTTGTTCAATTTAGCCTACAAGGGCGTTTTGGTCGATTTTGGTCCTTCTTTTACAATGAAGGGCTATCACCAATTATTCAACCAAATTAGCACTTTTACATACATCATAAATAAGCGTACCTGGCTCGGATCAACAAATAGACCCGATTTTAATACCTTGCTTTATATTCGCTAATTAAGAACGATGCGAATATCCATTGGATATCTATTCCTGTAAGCATATGACTCGACAAAAGAATCATTAGTCTATATAGTCAAAAGGTGTTGTCTACACCTTTAGACCCGTTTGGCCGAATTGACCATTTATCTTTGCAAAATGATATTTATTATCATCTCCTCTACATGACTCTTCCCGTTTAACACCGTATGGTAATTTTAAATATAAACCGTGTATTTCTTTCGACATAATATGACCAATTTATCGATTTACTTCTTTTTAACCATTATTATGGTTTCTATCATCTTTGATTTTCTTGTTCCGTTCGACTACACGACGGAACATCATATTTCAATTGTTTAGATATCTCATTCATAATTTATATGATAAGAAAACATTCCACAATTTAAGACTAGTGTAAGCTATACTTACCCTGCATCCGAATTATGCTTTTCCGCCATTCTTGCTTCGTTTGACCCGCTTCCTTTCCAAGCCTCCACCTAGCTTGTCAAGCGTCAAACTATCATCATAACTCGTAAGACGGTTATATTAGTCATCATTAATTATGACTATTCCATCTTACATATTTTCTATCACAATTACCATTCGATCTTATTAATGGTCGGTTTGACTATTTAGAAGTCAAATCACCAATTAACACATATGATTGCACTATCAAGTTCACAAGACTCAATTAGGCACATTATCAACACTTAGTTCTCATTTAGGCATTTTAACAAACACCTAATGTGCATGATTTTACATATTTACTAACTAGTTCCTAACTAGTTATTTTTACCAAGATTAACATCAAAAATCACCACTATCACTTATGATCAATTACTCAAACTTGCAAATTGTTCAAGTATCTTGTTCCTACTAGCAACTATGATGTTTTTAAACATGTGTACATCATCATCTTTACTACATAATCAAAACCCACTTGACACATGAGTGTATGATCGTGGATTCACAACCATGAACATCAATTCAACAAGTACATGACTAGGGTTTACTCCTAGACATAGTTTCATCACTAATTTCATCCAAACAACAAACATGCAAGTTCAGATTCGAGTTCTCTAGGTTTGCTCAGAATTTCAACTAGAGATTTCTCAAGAAATTTACATACCTCATGACTCCTTTTTCAATGGAGATCACTAATTCATACTCGGATTTTGATTTGGACTTGATTTGCCCCTTCAATTTGATGAAATTGTGTTGATTAGGGGTTGACCCTTCTTGGTCGCCCCTGAGCTCGATCCAGAACACACACTGTGTGTGTGTGTTTGTGTTTGTTTTTATTAAATAACTTTTCTAGTTATCCCGCTTTAACCCCTCATGTTTGGTTCGTTATTAAGTAGGCCACAACCTACTTATTTCTTTTAACAATTTTTCCACTTATTAACTAGGTTAAATATTCCTAGTTAACTTAGCGGGTTCGGGAATATTTATGACTAAGTTTATTTTAGGTCCCGTTAACTCGGGCCTCCTAAGCTTTTATTTCTTAAAAGGTTTTATTCACTTTTTATTTATTATTAGGATTAATTATTTAAATCCTAATATTTACCGGGTAAATTTTTACCACTAAAGGTATTTTACCCGTCTTTACTATTAACGTGGTTTGATTACCAAAGCCGTTTTCGGGGTGTTACAGTTGGCCAATAAAACCCGGAATCCAGCACCTTCTTGGCGGTGAAATTGGCTCCATGGTGGCCTCCGGTAGGTCCCTCGTGACAATGGCGCAGAATATCGGTCGCCTCTTTTCCTGAAACGCATCTTCTGATCACCTGGTTAGCATCAACTCTAAATAAGAAAGGGTCGTCCCAAATGTAGTGCTTGACATCCGAAAAGAATTTCCTCTTTTGTTGGTGAGTCAACCCTTTAATCAGAATCCCGCAAGCAAGATAGTTCGCAAAGTCGGCGAACCAAGGTGACTCATCGCATATCTCAACATTCATCAACGACTCGTGTGGGAAATTGTCATTGATTGAATCCCAACGCGTGTCCTTGAGTCGCCATGCTCCAACCGAGATAGATGGTCAGCCGCTACATTCAACACACCCTTTTTATCTTGAATTTCGATATCAAACTCCTGCAGCAATAAGATCCATCTGATGAGACGCGGTTTAGCGTCCTGTTTGCTGAAAAGATATCTGATGGCTGTGTGATCAGTATACACAACTGTTTTTGAAAGCACCAAATACGATCTAAATTTGTCAAATGCGAAAACAACCGGCAAGAGCTCTTTTTTAGTCGTGGTGTAGTTCTCCTGAGCGTCGTGAAGAGTCTTGCTCGCATAATAGATCAGGTGAAAGTGCTTTTCTTTCTTCTGTCCTAGAACGGCCCCTATAGCGTAATCGCTCGCGTCGCACATAATTTCAAATAGCAGACTCCAGTCAGGTGCAACCAAAATAGGGGCCTCAATCAACTTTTGCTTGAGAAGGTAAAAAACCCTCAAGCAATCATCTCCAAAGATAAACGGAGTGTCTTTCTCCAACAGACGGGTCATGGGCCTAGCGATTTTTGAAAAATCCTTGATGAATCGCCTGTAGAACCCCGCATGACCAAGAAAGCTCCGTATCGCTCTTACAGAGGTGGGAGGCGGAAGTCGTGAAATAACGTCAACTGTAGCTGGATCGACCTCCATATCAGCATGAGAAATCTTATGTCCCAGAACTATGCCCTCCTTCACCATGAAGTGACATTTTTCCCAGTTTAGGACCAGATTCGTCTCCTCGCACCTCTTCAACATCTTCTTCAAACTTTCCAAACAATGATCGAAAGAATCCCCAAATACCGAAAAGCCATCCATGAAAACCTCCATAGAATCCTCGATCATATCATGAAAAATTACAACCATGCATCTCTGGAAGGTCGCCGGTGCATTACACAACCCAAAAGGCATACGCCGGTAGGCGAATGTGCCGAAGGGGCAGGTAAAGGTAGTCTTCTCCTGATCCTCATGAGCAATAGGAATTTGGAAGTATCCAGAGAACCCGTCCAAGAAACAGTAATACAACTTCCCTGACAGACGCTCCAACATCTGATCGATGAATGGAAGCGGGAAGTGATCCTTACGAGTAGCGTCGTTGAGTTTGCGGTAGTCGATGCAAACTCGCCACCCAGTGACGGTACGGGTAGGAATTAGCTCATTCCTATCATTTGAGACTACAGTCATACCACCTTTCTTGGGTACTACCTGCACTGGGCTCACCCACACAGAGTCAGATATAGGATAAATCAACCCGACATCCAACAACTTAATCACTTCTTTCTTCACCACGTCTTGCATATTCGGATTTAATCGCCTCTGATGTTGTGCACAGGATTTGTACTCGTCTTCCATCAGAATCTTGTGAGTACAAAAAGAAGGATTGATGCCCTTGATATCCATAATCTTCCACGCAATTGCTCTTTTATGAAGTCTAAGAACCTCGAGAAGCTGGTTCTTCTCATCTTTTTCCAACGATGCCGAAATGATGAACGGTAAGCGACACTCCTGGTCCAGAAATGCATACTCGAGATGTGGTGGAAGTTCTTTCAACTCCAAAGATGGCGGATCTTCAATCGAAGGTTTTGCTTTCTCTTCTTCTACATGGTCAATTTCTAGAAATCCCTCCGAACTCTGGGAACCATCGTCTCCAATCTGATAGACTGGCTGCTCGAAATCGTGGCCCTCCTGCGTAATGCCAATCAGGTCCCCACACGACAGACGTGTGTCCGAATCAATCTCATCAATAGTGCCTTGAAAATGAGAGCACACACATGCATCGACAATGTCAACATAGTAAAGCATGTCATCGTGACTTTGCGGATGCTGCGTTGATCTTTTGATATCAAATGTCACGTGCTCGTCATTCACTCGGAGAGTGATTTGGCCAGCTGCCACATCAACAATTGTCCTCGCAGTATTGAGGAACGGGCGTCCAAGTATCAAAGGCACTCTTGAATCTTCGTCCATGTCAAGAATAACAAAATCCACGGGGAAAACAAATTTATCGATTTTAACAAGCATGTTTTCAACAAATCCACGCGGATACTTGATTGAACGATCTGCCAACCGAATGCTCATTCTAGTGGGTGACGGCTCACCCAGATCCAGTTTAGTAAAAACCTTATAAGGCATAAGGTTGATACTCGCTCCCAAATCAGCCAATGCACGGCTAACATACATGTTTCCAATCAAACAAGGGAGCGTAAAACTACCCGGATCTCCCATTTTCGTGGGCAGACGGTTTTGCAGAATGGCAGAACAACTTTCATTCATCACCACACATGATATATCCTCGAGCTTCTGTTTATTCGAGAGGATGTCCTTTAGGAATTTCACATACTTTGGCATCTGGGCCAAGGCTTCAAAAAACGGTATATTTATGTGAAGTTGTTTAAACAATTCAAGGAACTTACCGTATTGTTCTTTGTTTTTCTGTTTCTTCAGCCTGCCCGGATAAGGTACTGGGGGAGTGTAATCTTTAACTGGCTCCTGGACTTGTGCTGTACTTGCTGGGCGTAGCCTGGCTTGCACCTCGTCCAGTGTGTCAGTCGGGACCGCTCCAGTGATCAGTGATGAGTCCGATATGTCGGGTCTGGTAGTCTTACCACTCCTGGTCATGACAGCATTCACATGCCCACGCGGGTTTGTCTCTGTATTGCCCGGAAGACCACCTGGGGGTCTCTCAGACATCATCTTCGCCAGCTGACCGACCTGGTTCTCGATATTCTGAATCAAGGCTTTGTGACTCCTCATTTCTCCCTCATGGGATAGAAAACGATCCTCACTCTGTTGGTAACGTTTTTCTGCCAACTGATTCGCACTCGAGGAGCTAGTAAGAAGCTGAGCCATCATATCCTCCAGCTTGGAACTAGATTGAGGGGCCTGCTGCTGGGAACTACTCCCAGTGCCCTGATTCTGATACGAATATGGACGTTGCTGGTAAGGTTGGTTGTATGGCTGGAATTGTTGACCCTGACCCTGCTGTGGCGCTGGAGCGCGCTGAGTAAATCCCAATGGGTTTTGATTGCCCGCATTCGCTCGCCACCCAAAATTTGTGTGATTCCTCCATCCGGGGTTATAGGTATTGCTGTAGGGATTGTTCTGCGACCTTACCTGATTACTCACAAAATCTACTTCTTCGTGGCCCTCATACACGACTCCCTGAAAGCATGCACCAGGCTCGTGTGACACTCCACACTGGTCACACCCTGAACCAGCTTGCGCGACTACCTGGGACTTCTTGAATTTCGCTGAAAGAGCTGAGATTTGTGCAGTAATGGCCGTGTAGTCGTCCACAGCGTGAACTCCTAGGCGAGGTGCTGATGATGATGTTGCCCGACCCCTATCTCCCTCTCGACGCGAGCTAGATTTCAACGCAGCCTTTTCAATGATATCATAAGCCTCATTCGGCGTCTTCGTTCCTAGATAGCCTCCTGCATTCACGTCTAATCTCTCCTGCGTGTGGTAATTAAGACCTTGATAGAACGTCAAGACCAGCTGTCTCTTGGAGAAGCCATGATGTGGAATATCAATCAACAAATCTTTAAATCTCTCCCAGGCCGCGTGCAACGACTCCCCCTCGTCCTGGCGAAAGGTCACAATCCGGTTTCTCATCTTGGTTGTTTTCTCAGGCGGAAAGTATTTCTGCATGAATAACTCCGCTAGCTCATTCCAGGTCCTGATGGACCCAGCTGGAAGTGACATAAGCCAAGCTCTCGCTTTGTCACGTAATGAGAATGGAAAAAACCTCAACCGAACAGCATTCTCAGAAACACCCCTAATCCTAAACGTCGAACAGAGTGCGAGAAAAGCAGCGATATGTCTTCCGGGATCCTCATGCTCACGCCCGTCAAACTGCACCGAATTCTGCACCATATTAATAATACTAGATTTAATTTCAAAAGTAGTTGCATCTATTGTGGGCTGTAGGATACTCGGCTCCAGGCCTGCCCCTCCGGGCTGATTCGAATCATTCAAAGGTCGCTCGTCGTCCGCCATGATTGCGTTTCCTGCTGCCCCTGAGCCCTCGGCTTCAGCGGGTACCACCTGCTCCGGCTCACCAGCTGCGAGTATCAGCGCTACCGCGCGGGATCTATCACGAATACATCTCCTCAGATCGCGCTCGGGTTCGTCTGACGGCTCAACAGGATCGGGAGCGGGGGTTGAGGACATCAACCTGCAAACGAAAAATTGACACGATGAATATTTTATTATTATAAAAAAGTTGTTGTTGTTTTTTTTTTTTTGCTGAAATGAAACAGAATATTATTTTAAATGGGCTGAAAATTTTATAAAAATCCGAAAGTGGGCCCGAAATTTTATAAAAATTAAAGCAATAAAAATAATCGAATCGGCTAGTGTAAAAATGATTTTTCGAAGCCGAAAACTCAAAGAATAAATGAATAAATAAATCTGAATTCGAACAAATAAATGGAATAAAAAAATTTATAGGTGTACAACATAATCAGTAAAATGAATAAATCGAATTAAAAACAAGAAATATTAACAAATAAATAAACGAATAAATAATCAAGAAAATATTCAAAAATATTAACAAGTATATACACCGATAAAACAATGACTCGGGTCGTTCCTAAAGCTCGCCATTTCCCCGGCAATGGCGCCAAAAACTTGACGTGTGCGCGTATAAACATATTTTTATAATGAAATTACACACGATTCGGTTTTAAATTTATAAAAGTGATTTATACTTCAACATCAAAACACACACGAAAGAGGCAAGTGTACCCCGTCATATATGTAGTAAAGTATCGGTAAGAACCAAGTATCGATCCAAGGAAGTGGGCGGAGGAATAATACTAGACCTTTGTCATTAAATCAACGAAAGAAGGATAAGTTGTTTGATTTTATAAAAACTAAAATAAGCATAAACAAATACTAATAATAACATAATAGACTTCAAATATGAAAATAGATAAATAGCCTTTCTTTATACACAACCAAAGCATGTCAACTAAGTCGGTTTTGTCACTAGAAACATTTGGTCAATTCTCCATTTTCAAGACAATTAGTATCCCTTTCGGGAATCCTAACATGACAATCATTCGGAAAGCTAAAACGATAAACATACTTTAACCACCTAAAATTTTTCTTTAACGTGCAATTAATAAATGTCTACGAAAATCTCTTAAAAATAAGTTAGTCATCCGTTTGGAGTTTTCTAACCTCACTTAATCAAGGAAAGTGACACCGATAAACACAATGCAACCACCAAGACAAACATAAACTAGATTAAATCACAACCGAGTTCATTTTACGAATCTTGCATATAAATTCACCAAGATAGCAATTTTGGCCTAAACAACCAACTAAGCTAACAATTCATGGCAATAATTCATAACAACACCATTTAACCCGTTAAGGTCCTTACGTGACGGAAAGCTTTCTTGATTAACAATAATTACATTTTATTAAACCACTAACAATTTCTAGTATCATGGTGCACACATTTTAAACAAGTTAAGCATGTTCAAATTTTACTAATACATGATTAATTAAGCTTCATCTTTCAACTATCTCAACTAACCATCCAACATAATTACTTATAATCAAGAAATCAACATCAATAACAAGGTTGCAAACTAATCATCAAAGATTAACATAGAAAATACTTCCAAGTGTCATTACAAACAAAATTAACATACTAATGGTTATAATTAAGCAAGGGATTGTAGTGTTTTTGCCCCAAAGCTACAATAATATATAAACATTAATCTAAATGCTTGAAACATTAACAAAATTATGGAAAGATTAGAAAACCAAACCATAAACAATCACTAGATTAAGAATCCGGAAGATAACGAAGCTAAACGGCACAATGTGGCTTGAATCCGGGTGAAAGCTAATGCCTCCGGAGCCTGAAAATCGCCTGAAGAGCTCCCAAAATGTCCAGAGTTCCGAACAGAATGTTTCTGCATGTTTTTTTTATACAATTTAGCGATCGCACGGTCGTGCCACTAAAGTGCACGACCGTTCACTTTTTGAATCATTGGAGTTACTGTTCACCATACCGCATGACATCATCAGATCTTGACCAGTCTTCGATCTCGCACGACCGTTCCATTGGTGGCACGATCGTGCATCTCCGGGTTAAGGTTGCACGTGCAACTGCACTGGTGGTGCAGTTCCGGGCTGGCTTGGTCATCGGGGTTGCACGGGAGTGCCTCCATCCGCACAATCGTTCCTATCCGAGAAAGGCTTGCACTCCGGATCGCACTGGCGTGCACTGCCGGTCTGTGCTATCTTGTCGGATCCGCACGGTCGTTCCACGCATTGCACGACCGTGCCAAACGCCCAGGTCAGAATCTCCACAGAATGTTCGCAGCTTTGTCGTTTCGTCCGGAAAGTCCTCGTTTTCACTATCATCTTGTTTGGCATGCTGTTTTAGGCCTGTAAACAAAAGTATACTTGATTAAGCATCCGATTCACGGTTTTATGCCCGAAAACGCATAAAATGGGGATAAAATGGGGGACTAAAATATGTGTAAATTGGTGAATATCAAATATTTTTACTCTAAATACTTCCGCTGCATTATTATTAAATTGTGATACTGTTATCCAATCGTCACGACCCATCCGGGCCCACCGGAAATCGGGGTGTGACAAGTATGTATGTAAGTATGTATATATGGCGAGGTTCATATAAAAATGAACTTTTTACATTTGAGAAAACACAAGAATTGACATGTAGGCATCATGTTTTGGACTTAGGTATGATGTTTTGTGTTGTTTTGGCAAGAAAAACACTAAACATAACAATTGAAAACACAATGCAATATATTATAGGCATGAAATTTAAAACACAACTAAAACACACTACTTAACACTTAAAATACACTACTTAACGTTCTTGGCATGATGTTTTAAGTTTTAAACCTAGAATTCATTGCATTGTGTCTTAAATTTTTATGTCTGATGTTATTATTTCCAAAACATCATATGCCTAAGTCCAAAACATGATGCCTACATGTCAATTCTATGTCTTCTCATACTTCTCACGAAAAATGTATTTTTTTTACTGGAACCTAACCTATATATATATTTCGAGGTAAGTTTTACATCAACCGACTCGTATCCTCGTTCTAATCAAAAACCCTAATACATCGGTTTTTAATTCGGAAAAAAAAACTTAACTCCGTTAAGCTATTTTAACTACGGACTATTTTACAAAAAAATGACCAGTTCGGATTATTATCGGTCAATAACTGACTTGAGATTATTATCAGTCAAATTGAGTTGGGTGAGATTATTTATTTCCAATTTGCCTGATTATTATAAAAAGCATATGAAACTTAGGATTATTAAAATCAAATAATTCTAATAGAAATCAATTAAAAAAGAAGACCATAAGAAGATAGAATCAGACTTGGTTGAGGCCAACATAACACATACAGATTATGATATTTTGCAATATACATGATAAGTATAATAGAAATCAATTAAAAGAGATGAACATAAGCATTGCAATATACATGATACGTATAATAGAAATTGAAAAGAGAAGAACATAAGAAAAATAGAATCAGAGTTGGTTGACTTGAGGCCCACATAAAACATTATTTTAAACATATTAATTTTCATGAAGAATGAATATAGTAACTTAAATAATAATATTATTTATTATTATATAGAATTTTAAACCTTTATACTTTAAATATTGTACATCTTTAATTTTCTTTAATAGTTTGCGTTCGTTAACTTGTTAAAAATTTAATACCCAGACGTGTTTTATTTTTTTCTCTATGTATTGAAATAAGTTTGGTTGAAAACGGAGTTGTATTCAAAATAATATATTTCTTTTGTATTCAAATTTTATTTTCAACTATTTATTTTTCATTACTCTTTATAGAAGAATAACATAAATAAATAACTAGCTGGTGGCAGAGCCGGTCCTTAGAATTCGTGTACCATGTTCGAGCTCGAAAAAACGTGCCCTTAGGTCTTAACGAAATTAGGTATTGGGCTCACTAAAGGTCTATACCTAATGCCAATGGGCTAATAACTAATCTAAACCATAAAAATAGTTTTGTAAATGGGTCTATTTGGTGTTTGTATGAGTATACCCTATTAAACTTTTTTTACATATACGTATCAATTTTTTTTACATATACGTATCATTTTTTTAAAAATAACATGCCCTTCGAAATATCAAGCCCTGGCTGGTGGTCCTCCCCGCCCACCCTCAGAGCCGGCCATGACTGGTGGTATTTCTTCATGAGATGCGGCAAAAATTCAGTTTAGGTAGGTATTAGTTTGGATTATTATGATACAAGTCCTGTACTAACACTTGGTACAATAAACAAAAGAGAAAATAAAAAAAAAGTTGTGATATGCCCAAAAGAAATCTACACATGCTTCACATCGATCAAAAACCATAAAACCGATTAAAATCATGATATGCCCAAAAGTACACCGCTCGTGTTTTATATCAATCACAAACCATAACAACTAATGCCGGTATCGGTTCCGATAACGCCCACTATCGATACCGATGTTGGTATCGGTCCAGGATTGACAATCACTATAACTTACAATACCAAAAAATAGTCTACTTTAAAGACAACACCGTTTTCAACACGCTTGCGTATTCAACTTTTCAAAAGAGTTGACGGACACAAGTTATTAGAGAAAAAACAAAATAAATGATAAATGCGTTAAATGGGTACATTAATATTTATAAAAGATAATCTTTGACTAATTTTCC
The DNA here is from genome assembly GCA_030545235.1 of Helianthus tuberosus. Taxonomy (NCBI): domain Eukaryota; kingdom Viridiplantae; phylum Streptophyta; class Magnoliopsida; order Asterales; family Asteraceae; genus Helianthus; species Helianthus tuberosus. Next base: position 167,535,764 of record CM060430.1, on the reverse strand, counting down.
TAAAAAAGAATTTCGTGTTTGTAAGGCCATGGGGTGTACTCTAACATCTAAAGTGTTAACAATGACATGACATGTTAACTAACATTGTAAACCACTCCCTCCTTGTGTTAAAGTGCATTAAATGAGTTTTGTGTTAACATGTTAACCTAATGTTAAGAGATTGAATTAATTATTATTTTCCTTTTTAGACAAAAACCACTAAAAGATAGGTTAAAATGCATTAAATGAGTTATGTGTTAACATGTTAAACCATTTCTTTAGAGTGAGACAAAGTGAAATGAGGAAAAAAAATTGATGTGTCACTTAGGTGGAGTTAAGATAGGTTAAAGTATACCCAAAGGCATAGTTAGCCTCATTCTAGCTATTTCTCAGCCAATAAAGGGGATTTAAACTCCCATAAAGACTAATTAAGGTTTCTCTTTGATATAGTATTCGGACTGAATCCACACACAGACACACGCACACATATAGATGATATATTTATTTATTTGTGAAGTTGTTAATTTCATTGCCGGTGTTCATAATGTAATCATATTTTGTCTACATTTTCATTCTTAAACATAAAGTAACCTGATTCATACGTTTTCAGTTTTATTTGACAAATAAAGACAAGTAGATTTTACACAAATAATATGCAACAGTTGGTCCAAATATTGTGCACGCTAAGCAGATATTATTTAAAAACATTTAGAGATCAAAATGTTTACACTTGTCATTGCTAGAACCAGACAAATACTTTATTTTCTATAAAATCTTATTGCGGAATATTTGTTGGGATTTCTCTAATTCTCTTTATGCATTCTAAATCAGAATTTGAATTTTAAGTTGACTGTCCTTTCCAAAAAACTAATATATGATAAACAATTAAACATTATCCAATCATTGCAGGGTTTGTACAAATTTCATTAGATGCCTATTAGATATGATCGTTAAGGGGGACGGTATGGTCTCGGGGAATCATTCGGAGAGTGGGTTTTACCGCACGGGATGAGGCTGCTGGCCTTCAATTGGTGAGCAGGGAGTGGTGTACTCGGTGAGTGGTCACCAATGCGAGAAGAGAAGTGAGGGGGAGAGAGAGAGAGTTAACGATGGGCCCTACCTTTTTTCAAGTAATCACAATTTTTTAAAATTCTTTATCACTTTTCATGTGTTTGACCATTGCCAGTGATTGAGTGGAAAATAGGGAGTGGAATGAGGACTTGACATGACATGATATTATTGGCTAGAAAATAACTTGAACACTCACCAGTAATTGACCACTCCTCCATCCTAAGTCTAGTTTGACCAATTTATCATGACAATATATTTTGTCGATATTATAAGTTTTATACAATTTCTTACTAGATAAGAAATGAGGTTTTATAAAGGAGCTCGAAAAGAATGCATGAATGAGAGGTGGAATGGAATGAGTGATTACGAGTGAATGAAAAAAAGAGTGTTTGGTTGGTCAATGGAATGGAATCACCAATTCCAAAAGGCATTCCATTCCCTCAAAATCATTACTTCCACCCCTCATGTTTTTTTTCCATTCCATCCCCTCTTGCACCATTCATGAACACCACAACCCACGACCTTCGCCACAACCCACCACCACCACCACCCACCACCGACGCCATCGCCGCCACCCGCCACCATCTCACCCCGACAGCCACCGCCGCCGCCGCCACCCACTCCCCACCGTTATCACCCACAGCTGCGACCAACCGCCAACGCCACTCGCCGCCGCCACCCACCTTTGCTGCCACCCACCACCAACGACCACCTTGTCGCCACCACCACTCGCCGTCACCGCTGCACCGCCACTCGCCGCCACCACCACCATCCATCGCCGCCGCCGACACCCACCACCGCCACCTATAACCATGGTTGCAAAAGTCGCTAGGCGCTTCCTAGTCAGTCGACCGGGGAGTTGAGAGTACTCGGCCTAGACGGAGAGTACACGGGGAGTACTCGGACATGCCAAATTATAAAGAAATTAGTTTTCGGAAATTAAATATGTGTCAAATAACATAAATTTACTAATATTTATAACAAATACGTGAAATTGATATTCATTCTTTAATATGATAGGAATAGAAATTATGTTTTATTTTATTTTAAGTCAAACTCGGCCCAAGTTGACCTATTAGGTCCGATTTTGGCCAATGTTGACTGCATTTAATCGATTCTCAGTAATTAGTCGGAGTTGAAGAAAGTCGCCTCGGCAGCCTACCTTGTAGCGACTACTCGGGGAGTACTCGGCCTTGGAGACCTTGTTTTACAACCATGCCTATAACCACCCACAATCACTACCACCGACCACCACCACCACCACCACTCACCGCTAATTTTATTACTCCGTTTTTCTTGCCTACCGAACAATACACAATGATAATTCATTTCATTCACATGGTAACCAAACAAGACCTGGAATGGTAATGATCCATTGCATTCCCTCGTCCATTCCATTACCTCTTCCATTCCATTCCTTCGTTCATTTCATTACCCCATACCAAACAGAAGGGTTTTGAGACTAAAGGAGTTGGGACAGAGGGATGTGGTGGCTGTAAGTGGTGGCGGATCTAGAAAAAACGTTAAGGGGCAACGTTTCAAAATTTTCTGTTCTTTAGGGGCAGCGAAATCGAAAAACGTCATTTTTTTTTCCAAAATTTACACTACCGTTGGAGCGTTAAGAGGTAGCGAAGGCTAGCCCTACTCAAAGGCTATATCCGCCCCTGGCTGTGAGATGATGGCAGTGTGGTCGGTGTTGATGGTCGGTGCCAGAGAGGTCCTTTGTCACTTAGAAGGACGAGAGAAGAGGGATACAGCGAAATGAAATATGTGGTGGTTGTGGAGATTGTTAGTGGTGGCTAGAAAGCCATGTGATGATCATTATTTTCGATTTTAACGAGCCACTATATGTTTTATACAATACCTATTAATTGGGTGCGTCGTTATAATTGAGTTTGTAGATTGAAATAAATGGACATGAATACATCACCTACATTTGTGTGGTGGCAATGCATTTGTTCAAATTAAATTAAATACATCAAAACTAAGATGCACACACTTGAAATCATATAACCTCTTTATTTAAACGTCTCAAACAAGTTGAAGGTTTGTGAATAGGTTTTACTCAAGTTATAAACGGGTTAAAAAGGGTACATATATGATAGTGTATTTTGAATATTAAAATTATAGGGTTGGGTTAATCCACAAAGAACATTTTTCATAAGAATTGTAGAAAAGTCTATGTTGGCATCATGTTTTAGACTTGGAAATAATGTTTTGGCATGATATTATATAGAAAAACACCATACAATGTATTATATGTATGGAATTTAAATTATAGGTAAAGCACATTGCTTAACACTTAAGATACACTGCTTAATTTTTTTTGACATGATATTTTAAGTTTTATGCCTATAATACATTGCATTGTGTTGTTTTATTGTTGTGTTTATTGTATTTTTTATATAATATCATTTCAAAACAATCCAAAACATCATCCCTAAGTCTACAACATGATTTCTACATGTGATTTTCTATATTTCTTAGTCTAGAATTTTCATATTTTGTAAAGGAACCTTTACCTAGAATTATATTCTTATCAAACATCATATTTTTCTAAACACACAAAAGAAGTAGAAAAATAATTCTTGGAAAATTTATATTTTAAGTATTGGATCATAAATAAAGTAATACCACTTAACAATATTTTTTTCCCTAGTTCTCCTTGAGCCCATAACCCATTATTAGCAGTTTAACATGGCTTTTCAGTTTTGTCAAATGGCTTTTGCTCTTGTGGTTACCATATCTATTTCGTATGATTGTGTTGAGTATTATATATAAACAACTTACTTTTTTATATATAAAAGTGCAAATTGAACATTTAATTAGTCCAAAAAAGCTTTTTGTCTGTTTAATTTTTCTTTTATTGTGAACTAATAATGTTTTGGTATGCATAATAATTAGAGTTAATTGCCCGGATGGTCCTAGTGGTTTCACGTTTTTTCACATTTAGTCCCGACCTTTTGGAAATAGCAAGTATGCTCTCTATGGTTTGTCATTTTGTTACTTGGATAGTCCCTAGACATTTACTCAGGCGACTATCTAAGTAACAAAATGACAAACCATAGGGAGCATACCTGCTATTTCGAAACTAACTAACATCTACTCAGGGGACTATTTGGAAATAGCAAGTATGCTCTCTATGGTTTGTCATTTTGTTACTTGGATAGTCCCTAGACATTTACTCAGGTGACTATCTGAGTAACAAAATGACAAACCATAGGGAGCATACCTGCTATTTCGAAACTAACTAACATCTACTCAGGGGACTATCCGAGTAAAAAATAACAAACCATAGGGAGCATACCTGCTATTTTCAAAAGGTAGGGACTAAACATGAAAAAACGTGAAACCATAGGGACCATCCAGACAATTAACTCTAATAATTATTTTGATTTGAACTTTATTTTAAATTTTACAGTTTTGAGGATATATATATACACATATATATATGACTATGAATATTTAACAAGTTTATTATAAGGGTAGATCTTCCTAATTTTTTTACTACATTAAAAATCAAATGTAACATCGTATAAGTTTTTATACGGGATTTATAAGGGTAGATCTTCTTAATTTTTTTTTACTACATTAAAAGTCAAATGTAACATCGTATAATTTTTTATACGGGATTATTAATAAATATGATTTGAAAAATAAATTCTATTTTTAAAGGTTGTGTTCCAAACAATACGGGATTATTAATAAATAGGATTTGAAAAATAAATTCTATTTTTAAAGGTTGTGTTCCAAACAGAATCTCATCTAACTCTTAAGACCAAATCATAGTTTGATCATGGACTGTGACACGTTTGATCATGGACTGGGAGTCTGGGACACTAGGCTACTTGAAGGTATTTGGGTCAGTAACACTACAGGCCCATAATGGCGTAAAGGGCCAATAATAAATAACACTTAATTACCCACAGGCCTACTACTTAAATGAACCAGTTACAAACAAATGAATAAAACAAATGAATGAAGGCAACTTTATCACATACGGGAACAAACGTTACTCTACCGTTAGCAGCTCACCTACATTGAAAAAGCCGTCAAAACGTTTAAAAAATAAACATTTTAATTAAATTTTTTATTTTATTTTTTAACTTGAAGTACTCAACTTTCAATAGATGTTAAGAGTCTTGTAAAGTTTGTTTTAACGATGAAAAAAACATTAAAGTTAAGCGAGGCAATAAATCACGAGGCAAAAAAATCATACATGAATCTAAGTTATCATTTAGCTTTTATTTTTTATTTAGTTTTATTTTTCTAATTTGACTAAAGCAATTACAAAACTTTTCTAGTATTTAGTGAAAGTTAATAAATGGCAACTATATATTTTAGTTGGGTTACTTTTTTTTTTTTTGAAAAGAGAACTTCATTAGAAACACGCCAACCCGAAAACCGGGCCAGCCAACAAAAAACCAGAAACTTACATATTCACAAATTTACGCCAGTCGGCCCAAGAAAACTGCCCTTTCTTACATCTATGTTTAAACCAAACAAAGCTAACTGACCGAACTTCACTAAAAAGCTCTTCCACACTACATCTCTTGTTGTTAAAACGGAGGTCGTTCCTGGCTTTCCACAGCAGCCAGCAAGCTGTGAAAAAAATCCCTTGAATCGCCTTTTTCTCCGACTCCGCTCTCGGACCGGAGCGATGAACTTCTGCCAAATCTCTGAAGGAGAACACAAAGAATCTATATACCCGACACCATAAACTTATCTTCTCCCAAAGCTTTAGAGAAAACGGACACGAGGTGAATAAGTGAGTAACCGACTCCGAACTGGCGTTACAGAAACATCACTGGGAATTCTCCACCCCAACCCCTCTTCTAGCAAGAGCCTCCACTGTGGGTATCCGATCTAATTCCGCCCGCCACATGAAGACATTACATTTTATCGGGACCCAAGGGCACCAATCCAGCACATATCGGCTACTGAAGTCCTTCGTCCCTTCAATAAGTCTCTTGACCGCTGCCACAGAAAAGGAATCCGAGCCAGCCCCCATCCAAACCCACTTGTCGGCCTGAGAAGAACACGAGACCGAGCTCAGAGCGTCGATAAATCATTCCATTCCCTCCTTTCCGACTCCGTATCAAGATCATGCTTCCAAAGCCATAAACCCTCTCCCCTAATTCTATCGCTGACACTACAATTCTTCACCAGTTCAAGATGAAACAGGGCGGGAAAAATCTCTTTAAGAGGGGTGTCGAACAACCATGGATCAAGCCAAAAAAGAATGTTCTCATCGGAGCCCACCTTCCCTCGAAAAAACTTCCGAATTGGAGTATTTTCCACAATCGGCCGCTTAAGCAAAGAAACAATGTTGCACCAGACGCCCCCCACCGTTTTGCGACACGGAAAGAAATCCCAAGCGGATCCACCGGAATGGATGGCACTGACAACTTTAACACATAGCCTATCTTTCTCCGATTTGAATCTCCAACCCCACTTGGCGAGAAGCGCCAAATTATTTGGGTTACTTAATTTAAAAAGAATTAAACACATATATCATTTTTTCCCCGAAGATTTGGAAAATTTAATGAAAATTAAGTGATTTTCGAGGTACACAAAATCTTTGTGTGACTTTAGTATAATATTTGGAAAACTTGATTGCTATTGGGTGAAGTTTTTGTCATAAATATACATTTGTAGGTCACAAGTAACTGTAGAAAATCAACCTCAATGTTTAATGAGGTGATAGAGATTTGTATTTATATTCAAAAGATACAAGAATCTCTCCTATAATCATGGAGAGTCAATAACCAATTTACAAGGAAATAGATAAACTAAATAAATACAAAATCTACAAATCATTTCCGTTAATACCCCCTTCAATCGAAATGGTGGCGGACCAAGGCGAAGCATGTCACAAAAAACAGCAAATTGAGCGCGCGGAAGACTCTTGGTAAAAATGTCAGCCACCTGAAGATTGGTTGGAACAAACTTGGTATATAGCTTACCAGAATTAACCAGCTCACGAATGAAATGATAATCCAAGTCGATGTGTTTGGCCCGTTAATGAGAAACGGGGTTCTGAGTCATGAACAAAGCACTCTTATTGTCACAGAGTAACGTTGGACGATCAGGTGGAAGGGCATGCAACTCTCGTAAAAGATGAGTAATCCAAACCAGTTCAGCAGCCGTGTTAGCCATAGCGCGGTATTCAGATTCGCAGCTGGATCTGGAGACTGTAGGATGCTTTTTTGCACTCCAAGAGACCAAGTTGCTACCAAGAAAATTAGAATATCCATACGTTGATTGTTGTGTACCAAGACACCGTGCCCAATCGGCATCAGAATAACCAACAATATCAGGCGGATGTGAACGACTATAAGAAAGACCAAAGGAAAGAGTACCTTTGACATACCGTAAGAGACGTTTGACCGCTAAAAAACGATCAACTGTTGGGCTATGGAGAAACTAAGACAGTTGATTAACGGCATATGAGAAATCGGGCCTGGTGATAGTTAAATATTGCAACGCTCCAACAAGCGAACGATACAAAGTGGGGTCGGAATACGGTACACCCGAGGCCGAAAAAGACTCATGAGGAGCAAGAGGAGTATGAACCGATTTAGAATCATATAGTTGTGCTCGAAAAAGAATGTCTTTAGCATACTTAGTTTGAGTAAGAAACAGACCCGTGTCAGTGTGAACAACTTCTAACCCAAGGAAATAATTTAGACGGCCAAGATCCTTGATTGCAAATTCACGATGGAGATGAGAAATGAAAGACCGAAGAATAGCAACATCATTTTTGGTAAGAATAAGATCATTAACGTAAACGAGAAGATACATAATGTGAGCATCTCTGCGAAGAATAAACAGGGAGGTGTCGGCCCGGCTGCATGTAAACCCGTAGGATAGTAGAAACGTGTTTAAGCGCTGGAACCAAGCACGAGGGGCTTGTTTGAGACCATAGAGTGCTTTTGACAACTTGCAAACATACCCCGGTGGTTGTTCCATGAAGACTGTTTCTTTTAAATCACCGTTGAGGAAGGCATTTTTGACATCGAGCTGATGCAAATTCCACTTATTTAGCACCGCAAGAGACAAGACGATGCGAATGGTAGATGCCTTTACCACGGGACTGAAGGTGTGAGAATAGTCCAACCCCGGAATTTGAGTAAATCCTTGAGCCACTAAACGTGCTTTATACCGATCAATAGAGCAGTCAGAGTGGTATTTAACACGATACACCCATTTAGAACCCACAATATTCATAGATGGAGGCCGCGGAACCAACGTCCAAGTGTTGTTTTGATGAAGTGCCTGAATTTCACCCACCATTGCAGCCATCCATTTCGGATCTTTGGCGACCGACTTGAAACCACGTGGCTCGGTAACAGTGGACAAGGCCACATGTAACGCATAAGAGTGTAGGGCAGCTAGGTCCACTTGATGCTTTGGTTTGAAAATCCCCGTTTTTGCTCGAGTCGTCATATGATGAGAGTTAGATACGGTTGGTGTGGAAGGGACAGTAGAGGCAGCGAGGACAGGTTCGGAAGCAATAGTGGTTGCGGGTTGGGTGGAGTTGCTGGGTTCGGAAGCAACAGAGGTTGCAGGATGGGTGGATGAAACAGTGGGGTTGGCAGCGGTTTGGAGAGTGGGCTCGGTTGTGGGCTCAGCAGCGGTTTGGGGAGTGGGCTCGATAGTGGGCTCGGCAGGTGTTTCAATAGTGGGTTAGGCCGTTGTAGTTGCAATAGTGCGTTGGTCAGTGGTTTGGGCTCGAGAAGGAATGGGTGATATGGTGCAAGCTGGACAAATATTGGTTGGGCTTTCAGATGGTGCTGGGCCAGAGGAGGAAATTGATGGGCTTGGATCAAAGGAAACAGTGGGTGTATCTTCACAGAAGGTTCTTAGAAGAAATTGGTGGGAAGCCATTGATTTCATTTGTGCCTTTAAAGGGGAATGCCGACTCATTGAAACGAGCATGACGGGAAATAAAAACCCGATTCGTAGAAGGATCCAAACAACGAAACCCCTTGTAAGAAGTACTGTAACCAAGAAAAATACACGGAAGACTTTGTGGCTCGAGCTTATGTTTAGCATAGTCACGGAGGTAAGGAAAAACCCGACATCCATAAACCCAAAAATTGGAGTAGTTTGGAATCTGATTAAAAAGAATCTGAAACGGAGACTTGTTCTCTAGAAGAGGTGTTGCCACATAGTTTATAATATAAGTCACCGAAGTGAAAGCATCAACCCAAAAGGAAGCTGATACGTGAGCATTAAACAACATAGCGAGACCCGTTTCAACTATATGGCGATGTTTTCGTTCCGTACGTCCATTTTGTTGGGGCGTGTGAGGACAAGAAAATCGATGAAAGGTTCCATTTTCTTCAAAGATTTTACGAACGGTGTGGTTCATGAACTCACTGCCACCATCACTTTGAAACGTTTTGATTTTGCGCGAACATTGAGTTTGCACAAGTTTAAATAAAAGTCGGTAAAACCACGTAAAACCCGGTTTTTGTTTTGAGTGGATAAAACCACGTGAACCTTGAATAATCGTCAATAAAAACCACATAATATCTATAACCATCCGTAGAAGTGACGGGTGCAGGACCCCATAGATCACAATGAACCAAGTCTAACGGAAAACAAGCTCGTTTTTCATTATTACTAAATGGTAACCGTTGTCCTTTTGCAAGTTGACATGAAGAACAAATATCAGGTTTGGGTAATAAAGAAGTAAGTGACAAACAACCAGTTCTATTCAAAGTAGAAATAACATCACACGACACGTGACCCAAACGAGCATGCCATAATTCATAAGAAGCTTTAGTTGAGACACCAGCAACAAGAGCTTGTGGTTCATTGCGAAGCACGTACAGTCCGTCAACGCATGTTCCCCGAGCAAGAACCTGTTTTGTTGTCCGATCCTGAATATGAATTTTTTTTTGAGAAAATAATACATCAACCGGAAGATCAGCAGTAAGCTTGCTTATCGATAATAAGTTTTTTGTGAGATTCGGGACAACAAGCACATTCCGAAGATTAATGTTATCACCAAGTTTAGAGGAACCAATGTGCGTTATAGGGAGTCGCTTACCATTCTTGATTTGGTGTCATGTGGTCAGTGGCTCCCGTATCACCGGTCCAATCGGGAGTATCATGCGTAAGATGGCACTGAGCATGAAATGCCTTGGCCAAGGCATCGTCCGAGGCTGGAGATTGAGCAGCAAAAGTGCGAAGATCCGGACATGCTAAAGCATAGTGGCCGTTTGTACGGCACAACTGGCAGTGTGGCGGACGACGGTTGTTAGTGCGACCCCTCGCATAGGAACCGCGAGAAGACGCACCACGATATGAGCCACGACCCCGACTCGGCGTTGAAGATTCACATTTGGTTTGAACATGAAACGCGGCCGGAGGTGTGGTAGTGCCATGAAGTGATTGAGAAAACAAGTCGTGACTCTCCGCTTGGGTAACCGGATCACGAAATAATGGTGGAGGTTTGACGACACAAATGACAATTGAAAAACCTTCATAAGATGGACCAAGACCACGAAGAAACCAGTGTATCTTGTCCGTTTCGGCAACCGGATGACCGATTGCAGCAAGCTGTTCACACAGGAGCTTAAACTTTTGTGAGAATTCTGTAACGGAAGACGTACCTTTTGTAAGTTGTTGAAGAGAGTCACGCAGGACCTGAATGCGTTCAACGGACGCACTACTATATGTATTTTCCAACGCAACCCATATCTGCCGAGCACACGTGATACCCAGAACTTCGGTTGCGGCCTCCTCGGTGAGAGAAGAGAGGAGGAGGGCTGCCTTCTGATCAGCGGCGGTCCAGGATGTTAGTGCATTACGTCTGTCGACTTCGTCTTGTATCGAGCCTTACATTAGAAATGTTAGATCAGGGCGCGTTATTTGAGAAAATAGGAGGTTTTGTGTGTTAAAGAGGTAATTTCGTTTGAAAATGACATCGCCACTTTCAAACGAAATTAGAATGTTTAATTTCGTTTGAAATGGGCAATGCCACTTTTAAACGAAATAGCAACCTCTATAAATACCCTTGATGTGAAATCATTTGTAACCTTCTTGATTCCGACGCCGAGGTGCTATTGAAGTGTCTACGTGCTGTAAATTGTTTCAAGATCAATAAACAAGACAATTAATAGTACAAATCAAGCTGAACCGACACCGAAACGTCTGATTCCGCCTCTCGTTTTGGTCTAGAACTTTTCTGATCGACTCGTTTGGTCGTTACTCGATCCTACACAGGAGGTGAATTCTGGGTTGGTTACAGACTTACCGTCAATGGTGACGGTTTCAGCGGGTGAGGAGGAACCGTCAATGTGGGCCGAGAGCTTGTGAAGTCCCAGTAACAATGTCATATGGTTGCGCCAGATAAGGTAATTTGTAGAGGAAAGTTTAACAGGGGAGAGATGAGGAACAACAGGGTCGGCTAAGGTAGCCATGGGAGGATCGAAGAAGAAAATGAAGGGGAGAGAAGGGAGGATCGATTGAGGAGAAAGTAATTAGGCTGATACCATGTAGAAAATCAACCTCAATGCTTAATGAGGTGATAGAGATTTGTATTTATATTCAAAAGATACAAGAATCTCTCCTATAATCATGGAGAGTCAATAACCAATTTACAAGGAAATAGATAAACTAAATAAATACAAATATCTACAAAATCTACAAATCATTTCCGTTAATAGTAACATAGCAAAAACACTCGTAGGATTGATTATTAAAATCAATCGCTTTGTGTTTTAAATGGCACATCTCAGATGACACGAATACTAAAATTTGCTTAAACAACACAAACACGCACACGACACATGATTGCTTTTAATTGGCACATCTCAAATGATGAATACTAAATTTGCATAAATATCATAAACAAGCAATATCACCAATTTCTGGGGTAAGGGGGAATTCGGTATGGATTTCGTTAGTTCCGTGGGGATGTCTGGTGGCATTCTTAGTATTTGGAACCCGGGGAGGTTTGAAGTTTTGTCAGTGGTGAAAAATAGACATTTCCTCTTGTTGGCTGGTATGAAAGGTAGTGGAGTTGCTCTGAACGTCGTAAATATTTATGCTCCTCAATCGGTTACTGCGAAGCAGGTTGTTTGGAATGAGCGGTTGGTGGCTATGGAGAATATCTCTGGTTTATGGGTTATGGGCGGAGATTTTAATGCGGTCAGAGATCCTTGTGAAAGAAGAAATTCCAGATTCAACAATTCGTGTGCTATGAACTTTAATAACTTTATTATGGATTCGGGGCTTTTAGAGTATGACTTAAAAGGAAGAAGATTTACATGTGTGAGAGGAAACGGAAAGAAACTGAGCAAAATTGACAGGTTCTTGGTGTGTTCTGAGTTTTTTAATCGGTGGCCGGATGCTCTTTTTAGGGCCCTGCCGGCCAGTTTGTCTGACCATGGGCCAATATTGTTAGTGACTCAGTTGAGGAACTATGGAGCTAAACCTTTTCAGGTTTTTAACTCATGGTTAGAGAAAGAAGGGTACAAGGAAGCAGTTGAAAAATCAGTGGAGGGGTTTGAATTCGTTGGGCCGCCGGATAGTTCATTGATTCAGAAAATGGCGAATATCAGAAAAGGTATTAAAAGTTGGAGGATAGAGATGAAAAAGAAAGAAGGGGAAGCGGTGAATAGGGCTCTTGAAGAGATGGAAGAATTGGAAAAATTTTCAGAAGCTAGGGATTTGTCTGAAGAGGAGGAATGGGCTTTTTTGGAAAATAAAAAATTGGTGATGGAAATAGAGAGAAGTAAGCTGCTGGATATGAGACACAAATCTCGAACGATGTGGGCGTTGGACGGAGACGAGAATTCTAAGTTTTTTCATGCTCACGTTAATGTTCGGAAAGCTATCAACGGGATCCCAGGTTTGATTATTGGTTCGAGTTGGGTTGATAAACCGTCTCTGGTTAAACTGGAAGTTTTGAAGTTTTTTAGAAGCAAATTCGCGGAAGAAGTGAGTAGTAGGCCGGTTTTGATTTGTGAAGGTATTTGTCGGCTGCCCGATACGGAAAAGGCTAGTCTTGTGATGCCTTTCTCTTTATCGGAAATCCGAAGTGCTTTAAAGGAGTGTGGGGACGACAAGGCGCCCGGCCCGGATGGATTGAATGTGAAGTTTGTCAAAGCTTTTTGGCACTTATTTGAGGAAGATTTTGTGAAGATCTTTGATTGGTTTTTTGAGCATGGGATTTTTAGTAGAGGAAGTAGCTCGTCGTTTATTACTCTAATTCCCAAAATCAAAGATCCTGTCGACCTTAATAATTATAGGCCGATTAATCTTATTGGGATAATTAGCAAGTTGATTTCGAAGGTTCTGGCTAATAGGTTGAAAAAGGTGATTGGTTCGGTGATTTCGGAGTCTCAATCAGCGTTCTTGACAGGTAATTACATCTTGGATGGTCCGTTGATTGTTAATGAGTTATATAATTGGGGAAAAAGTACAAGAAATTTTTTTCCTTAAAATTGATTTCGAAAAGGCATATGATAATGTGAATTGAAGTTTTCTGTTGTCCATGTTGGATCAAATGGGTTTCCCGGCTAGATGGTGCAAGTGGATTAAAGGTTGTGTTGAATCGGCTAGGTCGTCCGTTCTTGTTAACGGCTCGCCTACGTTTGAATTCAATTGCTCGAAAGGGATTAGACAAGGTGATCCGATCTCGCCTTTCTTGTTTATTATTGTAATGGAGGCTTTGTCTTTTATGTTAGATAAGGTTAAAAATGAAGGTATTATGGTTGGCATTCAAACCCCCTTGAATGGCCCGATGGTGTCCCACTTGTTTTATGCGGATGATGCAATTATTATGGGAGAATGGTCTAGGTGTAATATTACGAATGTGGTCCGTATTCTTTGGGTCTTCCATCTATGCTCAGGTTTGAAGAATAACTTAGCAAAATCTAATTTATTTGGAATTGGAGTCGATAATGAGGAATTGAATAATATGGCGGATATTGTGACAACTCGAGTTTCCGACTTTCACTTTCGCATTTATTGCACGTTGACTGTTGACTTTGACTGTTTGGTTGTTTACTTGTTTGACTGGTAACTGTATACGTTGTGCCATAATGAAACACATTGTGATTATTACATGTATGTGATTGTATTATAAATGAGACCTAGTAGAAAAGCATCAACTGTTAAGCAATTGAATAGGCTCGACGAAACACAATATGTGTTTCGCCAATAACAACTCGACGAAACAGTGTGTTTCGCCATAGAACTTCACGACGAAACAGGAGTGTTTCGCCGAGGCCCACTACGGGCCTAGTACGTAAATCTGTGTATTAAACGTGAACCGACTTCTGTTTTCACATCTTTGGCTAAAAAAAAAAAAAAAAAACCCTAGAGCTCCATCTTCTCTGATTGACGGCGATCGTGTGCCCCGGAACCCCGAATCGACTTAGTTACTGTTCCGTTCATTGTGGTTAGTGATTAAATCCCTGCATGATTGTTTGATTCCATTGTTGTAAACTGTTTTTAGTTCAAGTTCATTAGAATCAATGATAGATAGTGTTGTGTTCATGAATGATTTATGATTGGGTAAACGGAATCTATGGTTAGTTACGTTTTGTATGACAGATCTGATTGTATGATGATCCCTTGAACCCACGAATCGGAACTAGTATTAATCGTATGAACACCTAGTAATATGATGGATTGTGCTCGTGTTATACTCGTTGTCTGAATAGCTTGTTAAGGTTAATGCTTGGCCTATTATGATTGATTGATTCCATGATGAGATCTATGTTAATGATGTCTGCATGATTGCTTCTTGATGTTGACGACATTTAGGGTTTCTGTGATTTTGACGAAACTGACATCACCCTGTAACAGGCTTGACGAAATAGATCTCTTGGCGAAACAGAAAGTGTTTCGCCAAGGGCAGTCGACGAGACAGAATTTTGTTTCGCCAAAGGAGACCACGGCGAAATAGAATGTGTTTCGCCAATTTGTGTTTCGCCGAGGGTATCACGACGAAACAAGAGTGTTTCGTCGAATGGGAAAACAACACAATAACTTACTTTGTTTCTGTTAAAAGTTAACCTGGTTAGTTAACTGCCGTTAAGTGTAAAACATAACTTGTATGATTCAACCTACGTGCAATGTGTTACTCGGTGTTTATTGATGCGATGACCATTATGATTATACTTACGTGCCAACTTCGTGAATACAAACTGATTATGTATACTTGTATACCTTAGGACGTGATTGATTAACTGTGAGCACATACTTAGCATACCGAGCAAACCAAGGTGAGTTCACACTCTTACCAAGGCATGGGATTCCCCGGTGGGTTGGGAATGGGATTGAATGATTACTTGTACTTACATCATTACTAGACTACTTACCAAGGTCCTCGGATTGGGAAGGATGCTTGTGCCAAATTCTACGTAAAGCCTACGTACTGTCCTCGGTTTGGGAAGGACACTAGTGTTTAAACCTACGTAAAGCCTACGTACTGTCCTCGGATTGGGAAGGACACCAGCACTAAACCTACGTAAAACCTACGTACTACCGTCCTCGGATTGGGAAGGACGCCAGCGCTAAACCTACGTACTCGCTACGTACTGTCCTCGGTTGGGAAGGGCACTTACGTAAAACCTACGTAAACTTATACTTACTACTATCCTCGGATTGGGAAGGATACTTATGGATAAAACTAGTCTAGTAACTTACAACATGGGAAGCCCCCACTAATTGAACTTACAACATGGGAAGCCCCCACTAATTGAACTTACAACATGGGAAGCCCCCACCAATAGAACGTACTATCGGCCCAGTAGAGCCACATGTTACATACGAACTTACTATTACGCATTTACTTTCTGTGAACTCGCTCAACTAGTTGTTGATCCTCTGTTACATGCCTTGCAGGTCGTTAGATACATGGAGCTTGCACAGGGAGGAGCTGGTCGTTGTGGGCTTGGATCGTGATTGTTTCGTTAAACACTTTATGACATTTCATACTTTATTTTGTTGGGTTTATTCATACGCTTCCGCTAAACAGTGATAACCTACGTCTATTTTGAACACCTTTCATATTGGTGGTTGAATGGCATTCACTTTTATATATTAACTACATGTTCAATATGATTGGTGGCTTGATCCTGGTCAGTCACGCCTCCAAGCGGTGATACTCCGCGTGTGGATTTTGGGGGTGTGACAGATTGGTATCAGAGCCATTGGTTATAGAGAACTCGGTTTTAATAAGGGGAAAACGATTTTGTTAAAACCAGACTATAACCAGAACAGTGCTCAACGATCCACAACGACGCTTCGCTCCACGTGCAAGGCTCAATATCATAGGTACTACTATTCATGTTACTTTACCTACTCGCTAGAATTACATAGAACTTTGCTCGTGGTATGCTTAGATTTCAGAACCCACTATATGTTATTGCTTGAGAATACTTGTGTGCTCACTCTCTTCGCACTATTCGCGAACCTCTCACCCACATGTTCTCCTTGATGTCAAGATCATGAGTGGACGCGTTAACCTAACTCAAGCCCAGTTGGCGGCTTCGATCACTGAACAAGTTACTGCAGCACTCGCAGCTGCCCAGGCAGGAGGTGTAACCTGCCATCACCACTTACTCTAGGATCTTTAGATCCTACTCTCGTAACTCAACACTTGTGCTTAATTTTGATTACTCTTACGCACACGACAACTCAACACGCTCAGCCACCTGTATGCACATACGAGACTTTTATGGACTGTCGTCCTACTACTTTCAGCGACACTGAAGGAGCTGTTGTACTCCTCCATTAGTTCGAGGAACTCGAATCGGTCTTCGAGTGTGTGAATGACCCGAGGCTCGTAAGGTGAAATATGCCACTGATATTCTCGAAGGCACTGCGCAAACTTGGTGGAACGCGCAAGTTACGACACTGGGGCTGGCGGCTGCTATGCCACCCCATGGAATGATTTTAAGGAAACTAATCAAACGTGAATATTGTAGTTGTGATGACATCCACAAGCTGGAAGTGGAGTCCTTTAACATGAAGATGACGGGGTCAGAGATAGAAGCGTACACGAAACGATCCAACAAACTGGCAATTTTGTGTCCAACTATGGTGGATCCTCCCATCAAGAGCATTGAGCTGTACCTCAAAGGCTTAGTACCAGAAATTCAAACCCATGTGATGACTGCTAATCTTGCTACTATTCAAGATGTTACTCATCTTGCTCATCGTCTCACAGACCAGGCAGTGGAACAGAACAAGCTGCCTAGACGTATTGGTGCTACTACTACTACCTCTGCTATTCCCAGTGGCAACAAATGAAAGTGGGATGGAACCTCTAGCAAGGGTTCGACTACGATTCCGTCCCAGGCACAGCAGTGAAAGATCGATGACAACCAAGGTCCTGGTCAGCAACCTCTTAGTAGTCAAGGGCAGGGTGGATACAGGGGAAACCACCCTAAGTGCAAACGTTGTGACTTGCACCACAGCGGGCAGTGCAACCGCAATCATTGCCAGTGATGCGACAAGCTTGGTCATGGAGCCAAAGATGGTAGAAACTCACGTTCTGCAAGCCAGAACCAATAACAACAGACACAAGATCTTTAAGAATCAGCAACAACAAGCAGAGATCCTATGCAAGGAGAAGATCATTCGCATTCCTCGTTCTGGTAAAGAACCTCTCGAAGTTCAAGGCGACAAGAGTGGTGTCGTGAGTGGCATCATTTCTTTCTTGAAGGCTCAGAAGTGTTTACGAAAGGGCCACACAGCTGTTTTAGCACTCGTTACCGATACATCGAAGAAAGAGAAAAAGATTGAGGATATTCCTGTAGTACGCGACTTTCCTCAAGTGTTTCCAGAAGAGTTACCTGGTTACCGCCTCATCGCCAGGTCGAATTTCAGATCGAGCTCGCTCCAGGAGCAGCACCCATAGCTCGAGCACCTTATCGCTTAGCTCCAACAGAACTGGAAGAACTGTCTAAGCAACTACAAGAACTCTTGAAAAAAAAAAAAAAAAAAAAAAAAAAAACAGTTTCATACGTCCTAGTTCTTCGCCTTGGGGAGCTCCAGTACTATTTGTAAAGAAGAAGGACGGTACCTTCCGCATGTGTATAGACTACCGCGAATTGAACAAGGTGACTGTGAAGAATCGCTATCCTCTTCCACGCATCGACGACTTATTCGACCAGTTGCAAGGGTCGAGCTATTACTCGAAGATTGATCTAAGGTCAGGGTATCATCAACTGAGAGTCCGGGATGAGGACGTCTCCAAAACAGCGTTCAGAACGCGCTACGGCCACTACGAGTTTCTGGTCATGCCTTTCGGATTGACAAACGCGCCTGCGGTTTTCATGGATCTTATGAACAGGGCTTGCAAACCTTATCTCGACAAGTTCGTCATTGTTTTCATCGACGACATCCTGATCTACTCGAAGAGTCGGGAGGAACACGAGCAGCACTTACGACTTATTCTGGAACTCCTTCGAACGGAACAGCTGTACGCTAAGTTTTCAAAATGCGACTTCTGGCTTCGTGAAGTCCACTTCCTAGGCCAAGTGGTAAACAAGGATGGGATTCATGTCGATCCATCCAAGGTAGATTCGATCAAGAACTGGCCTGCACCTCGCACACCGACAGAAATACGCCAATTCTTGGGTTTGGCGGGTTATTACAGACGGTTCATCAGAGACTTCTCAAAGATTGCACAGCCGTTTACATTACTGACACGGGAAGGTGCTGCTTACCGTTGGGGTAATACACAGGAAACAGCGTTTCAGCACTTAAAGGATAGACTTTGTAGCGCACCTATCCTCTCATTGCCTGAAGGCACGGACGATTTTGTAGTCTACTGTGACGCATCCATCCAAGGTCTTGGATGTGTGTTGATGCAACGGGATAAAGTTATTGCTTATGCTTCGCGCCAACTTAAGATTCACGAACGGAATTACACAACACACGATTTAGAGCTGGGAGCTGTTGTTTTTGCGCTCAAAATATGGCGACATTACCTGTATGGCACTAAGTGCACCATCTACACCGATCACAGGAGTCTTGAGCATATATTCAAGCAGAAAGAATTGAACATGCGACAACGTAGATGGGTTGAACTACTGAACGATTACGAATGTGCTATAAAGCACCATCCGGGCAAAGCCAATGTGGTGGCCGACGCCCTCAGTCGAAAGGATACTACACCTAGGCATGTACGAGCGTTGCAACTCACTATTCAGTCTAGTCTGCCTTCACAGATACGAGATGCTCAGGTAGAAGCATTGAAATCAGAAAACGTCAGGGCTGAAGCCCTCCGCGGCTCAAGGCAAAGGTTAGAACAAAAGGCAGACGGAGCCTACTATGTAACAGGACGCATCTGGGTCCCACTCTATGGTAACTTACACGAGCTAGTAATGGATGAAGCTCATAAGTCTCGCTACTCAGTACATCCTGGTTCGGATAAGATGTACCACGACCTCAGAACTACATATTGGTGGCCTAGCATGAAAGCTCACATAGCCACCTACGTTGGCAGGTGTTTGACTTGTGCGAGAGTCAAGACGGAGTATCAGAAACCTTCAGGCCCATTCCAACAAC
This sequence comes from Helianthus tuberosus, assembly GCA_030545235.1. Classification (NCBI taxonomy): domain Eukaryota; kingdom Viridiplantae; phylum Streptophyta; class Magnoliopsida; order Asterales; family Asteraceae; genus Helianthus; species Helianthus tuberosus. The sequence continues at coordinate 167,516,165 of CM060430.1, read as the reverse complement.
CTGAGATACCACAATGGAAATGGGAACAAATTTCCATGGATTTTGTTACTGGCCTACCTAGATCTCAGCGCGGAAATGATACTTTTTGGGTGATCGTGGATCGACTCACAAAGTCTGCTCACTTCTTGGCTATCAAGGAAACGGATAAGTTCTCCACTCTAGCAGACGTATACCTTAAGGAAGTTGTCTCGAGGCACGGGGTGCCCACCTCTATTATCTCCGATCGTGATGCACGTTTTACTTCAGAACTGTGGCAAGCAATGCATAAATCTTTTGGCTCTCGATTAGACATGAGCACAGCTTGCCACCCTCAGACGGATGGGCAGTCTGAGCGCACTATTCAAACTCTAGAAGACATGCTTCAGGCGTGCGTAATTGACTTTGGCAATGGTTGGGAGAAACATCTGCCACTCGTGGAATTTTTATACAATAACAGCTACCACACCAGCATTAAAGCTGCTCCATTCGAGGCATTGTACGGGCGTAAATGCCGATCACCTCCTTGTTGGGCAGAGGTGGGGGAGAGTCAGATCACGGGTCCAGAAATGGTAGTCGATACTACAGAAAAGATTGCACAAATACGACAACGCATGGCGGCAGCACGCGACCGTCAGAAAGCATACGCTGATTTAGACAGGAAACTACTCGAATTCCAAGTTGGGGATCGAGTGCTACTCAAAGTTTCACCCTGGAAGGGTGTGGTTCGTTTTGGCAAACGCGGCAAACTTAATCCACGATATGTTGGACCTTTCGAGGTTATTGAGAAAATAGGCAAAGTGGCTTACAGATTGAACTTACCACCTGAACTCAGTGCAGTTCACAACGTCTTTCACGTGTCGAATCTGAAGAAGTGTCTGTCAGATGAGACCCTCATAGTTCCTTTTAAGGAACTCACTATCGACGAGCGGTTGCAGTTCGTCGAGGAACCAGTTGAAATCACGGACCGGGATGTTAAGGTCCTCAAGAACACTAGAATACCTCTTGTTCGAGTTCGTTGGAACTCCCGTCGCGGCCCAGAGTTCACCTGGGAGCGTGAAGATCAAATGAAACCCAAATATCCCCAGTTGTTCGAAAACAATGCAACTACTACTGAGGCTGAAGCTACTACAGAATTTCGTGACGAAATTCCAACTCAACGGGGGGATGATGTGACACCCCAGGAGAACCAGTAAACGATACAACTTACCTAGCTTCCTCAGTAACCGCATGCCAAATTTCGGGACGAAATTTCTTTCAAGTTGGGGATAATGTGACAACTCGAGTTTCCGACTTTCACTTTCGCATTTATTGCACGTTGACTGTTGACTTTGACTGTTTGGTTGTTTACTTGTTTGACTGGTAACTGTATACGTTGTGCCATAATGAAACACATTGTGATTATTACATGTATGTGATTGTATTATAAATGAGACCTAGTAGAAAAGCATCAACTGTTAAGCAATTGAATAGGCTCGACGAAACACAATATGTGTTTCGCCAATAACAACTCGACGAAACAGTGTGTTTCGCCATAGAACTTCACGACGAAACAGGAGTGTTTCGCCGAGGCCCACTACGGGCCCAGTACGTAAATCTGTGTATTAAACGTGAACCGACTTCTGTTTTCACATCTTTGGCTAAAACAAAAAAAAAAAACCCTAGAGCTCCATCTTCTCTGATTGACGGCGATCGTGTGCCCCGGAACCCCGAATCGACTTAGTTACTGTTCCGTTCATTGTGGTTAGTGATTAAATCCCTGCATGATTGTTTGATTCCATTGTTGTAAACTGTTTTTAGTTCAAGTTCATTAGAATCAATGATAGATAGTGTTGTGTTCATGAATGATTTATGATTGGGTAAACGAAATCTATGGTTAGTTACGTTTTGTATGACAGATCTGATTGTATGATGATCCCTTGAACCCACGAATCGGAACTAGTATTAATCGTATGAACACCTAGTAATATGATGGATTGTGCTCGTGTTATACTCGTTGTCTGAATAGCTTGTTAAGGTTAATGCTTGGCCTATTATGATTGATTGATTCCATGATGAGATCTATGTTAATGATGTCTGCATGATTGCTTCTTGATGTTGACGACATTTAGGGTTTCTGTGATTTTGACGAAACTGACATCACCCTGTAACAGGCTTGACGAAATAGATCTCTTGGCGAAACAGAAAGTGTTTCGCCAAGGGCAGTCGACGAGACAGAATTTTGTTTCGCCAAAGGAGACCACGGCGAAATAGAATGTGTTTCGCCAATTTGTGTTTCGCCGAGGGTATCACGACGAAACAAGAGTGTTTCGTCGAATGGGAAAACAGCACAATAACTTACTTTGTTTCTGTTAAAAGTTAACCTGGTTAGTTAACTGCCGTTAAGTGTAAAACATAACTTGTATGATTCAACCTACGTGCAATGTGTTACTCGGTGTTTATTGATGCGATGACCATTATGATTATACTTACGTGCCAACTTCGTGAATACAAACTGATTATGTATACTTGTATACCTTAGGACGTGATTGATTAACTGTGAGCACATACTTAGCATACCGAGCAAACCAAGGTGAGTTCACACTCTTACCAAGGCATGGGATTCCCCGGTGGGTTGGGAATGGGATTGAATGATTACTTGTACTTACATCATTACTAGACTACTTACCAAGGTCCTCGGATTGGGAAGGATGCTTGTGCCAAATTCTACGTAAAGCCTACGTACTGTCCTCGGTTTGGGAAGGACACTAGTGTTTAAACCTACGTACAGCCTACGTACTGTCCTCGGATTGGGAAGGACACCAGCACTAAACCTACGTAAAACCTACGTACTACCGTCCTCGGATTGGGAAGGACGCCAGCGCTAAACCTACGTACTCGCTACGTACTGTCCTCGGTTGGGAAGGGCACTTACGTAAAACCTACGTAAACTTATACTTACTACTATCCTCGGATTGGGAAGGATACTTATGGATAAAACTAGTCTAGTAACTTACAACATGGGAAGCCCCCACTAATTGAACTTACAACATGGGAAGCCCCCACTAATTGAACTTACAACATGGGAAGCCCCCACCAATAGAACGTACTATCGGCCCAGTAGAGCCACATGTTACATACGAACTTACTATTACGCATTTACTTTCTGTGAACTCGCTCAACTAGTTGTTGATCCTCTGTTACATGCCTTGCAGGTCGTTAGATACATGGAGCTTGCACAGGGAGGAGCTGGTCGTTGTGGGCTTGGATCGTGATTGTTTCGTTAAACACTTTATGACATTTCATACTTTATTTTGTTGGGTTTATTCATACGCTTCCGCTAAACAGTGATAACCTACGTCTATTTTGAACACCTTTCATATTGGTGGTTGAATGGCATTCACTTTTATATATTAACTACATGTTCAATATGATTGGTGGCTTGATCCTGGTCAGTCACGCCTCCAAGCGGTGATACTCCGCGTGTGGATTTTGGGGGTGTGACAGATATTGTCGGGTGTCAAGCGGAGGTTTTCCCGTTTCAATATCTTGGGTTGTTTGTTGGAGGAAATATGAATAGGGTGGCTAGTTGGAAACCTGTTTATGACATTATAGATGCGAGACTTGCAAAATGGAAAGCGGTGATGCTCTCGATGGGGGGTAGAATTACTTTGATTAAGGTGGTGTTAGAGAGTTTACCGAATTATTATTTATCGCTTTATAAAGCTCCCGTTCAGGTTATTAAAGACTTGGAAGCTAAAATAAGGAACTTTTGGTGGGGAGGCTGTGACTCGATTAAAAAAGTTCATTGGGCAGCGTTGGACTGGGTGGCTTTGCCGTTAGATAAAGGTGGTTTGGGTTTATGTAAACTAAAGGTTATCAATAGCTCTCTTCTTGCTAAATGGGGATGGCGATATAAGGAGGATAAAGAAAAATTATGGGTAAAAGTGATCGACGCGGTGCATAAATCTAAGAATAGATTGGATTTCTTTCCGACCAGAAAATCTATGTGGGGGGGGGGGGGGGGGTGTATGGTGCAATATTGTGAAGATGATGAACAAGTTAATTTTGGATAGCAAGCATTTCATTAGTTTTTTTAAAGGGGAGGTTGGAAATGGTAAGAAGCTGAATTTCTGGACTGATCCTTGGTTGGATGTTGGTCCGTTACGTGATCATTATCCAGCGTTGTTCGATCTAGAGGAGAACAAAGATTGTAGTATTAATGAAAAGATTTTAGTAGATAGGAGGAGTAATAGATATGGGTGGCATTGGAAGAGACCTCCGGCATTTGGACAGGAAATTAATGAGCTGATTGGTTTGTGCGAGCAGCTCCATAGCTTGGAGTTAAAAGAGGCTGATGATAGATGGAACTGGATGGGATCGGCGGACAAACTGTTCAGTGTGGGCTCGGTAAAAGCTACTATGGTTCGAAATTCTGCGAATCCGGGGGACTATGTTCCGAGTAGATGTAAATGGATTCCGCGGAAGTGTAACGTTTTTATTTGGAGGCTCGGTTTAAACAAGCTGGCAACAATGGATGCTCTAAAGAAGAGAAATATTGACAGGGGAGATTGCAATTGTGTGCTGTGTGGTGATCAAGAAGAATAAGTTGAACACTTATTCACTTCTTGTGGGATCGCTTCGCTGATTTGGTTGATAATAAGTATGTGGTGCAAGATTCCTTGTATTCTAGCTTTTTCGGTGAAGGACTTGCTTGAAGCCCATGAAAATTGCGGGCTAAAAGGCAGAAAGAAAGACCTGATTCAAGGAATTATTAGAATTGGTTGTTGGTGTATTTGGAAGGCGAGGAACGAGACTAAATTCAACAATAGAGAAGTGAAGTTAGAGGGTATTATTCGTGAGATTAAATCTGTTGGTTTTTTCTGGTTTATCTCTAGATCGAAAGATAGGGGTTTTAGATGGGAAGAATGGTGTAACTTTGTAAATATGTAAGTTGTTTTGTTTGTAGTTGTGCTGCCTCGTCTTGAGGTTGGTGGTCGTTTTAATGAAATTCTCCTTTTAAAAAAAAACATGATCAGTCATTGGATAAGAGTCCTCTGGGATTCCCGCTGTAGGCATATGTGTTTTGTGTCTTCTAAAAGGATAGGATGCCTAAGAAAAGGGTTGTTTTCATATTCTAACTAGCTTCAATGTAAAAAAAAAAAGGTTTGCAAGGGTGTAGATCCACAACGTTGGTTGCTACAAACTTCCATTAACCTCAACCTAACATGTTACATGCCACATTAGATTTTAAACCTTCTTAAAAAACTTCAATTTTCCTCACAACACCAAACCTCCACAAAACAAAGTTAGAATATTAAATTAATACACTATAATATCTATATATCTATATATACTATATAAAGCATCTCCTATGTATATAATGGTAATTTCAAGCACTTTTTTTAAGATGACATATGAAAAGACAGTTGGAATCCTATTTTTTTTGCCATTTTCTACCATTATTGCCACTCCCTCAACACACCGCCCTCCCTTTTTTCCCATCTATCTAAACCCATGAAACGTCTGGACTTCCGGCGGTTTCCATCGCCCCCTCTACTCTATAATAACAACACATACTAGAGAAAGATAGAGACTTGGAGAGAGAGAGAGAGAGAGAGAGAGAGAGAGAGATGGAGCTACAGATGGAGAACGGGTTCCGATTACCCCTGTTTCTCCTTGGCCTCTTCCCTCTTTCCGATACGTCTCCTCCGCTAGCCACCTCTCTAATCCGTGATTTACAATTGTGGAATTTTATTTGCATTTGTTTAATTCTTGGTTTTGGTGTTTGATTTTGGGTTTTCTATGGTTTCAACGCATCAGACAATTGCAAGAACAGAACATCAACAACAATCATCAAGTAAGTGAATAACAGATTGATCCTAAACCCTAATTTTTCAAATTTATGTTCTAATCTAAGTGACCCCATATCCGTAATCACGTCTGGTGCTCTGGTGACTGGCAACCCCGCTTTTAATCAGGTCGGTGATATGGCGGCAGATCGGGTCGTCGGTTCTACATCAATACCCGATACTGTATTTGGAATCCTTCTAATTCGATCAATAATACTTGAATTTCGTTCCAGAATCCTGATTATGACTATCATCTTCTACATTTCAAGGTATCTTAAACCTGCAACTTTAGTTTGCTTCACACCATTCACAGTGATATCTTGAATTCACAATAATTTATTGAGATTGAATTGAATTGATATCATATTCTTCATTTTGCTATTGTTATTTATTGCGATTTAACTGAATAGAAATATTATTCTTCATTTTTTAGATTGTTTTCAATACATGCATACAAGTTGTTCGGTGAAATGCGTGTGTGAGGCTATCATTTTAATTAAATGTGACTACAGTAAGCATTGATGTCGTAAATTTAAAAGTGTTCCCCATTGTTTGTCAGGTTTGATTATGCTACTTGGATCACAATCTATTAGTACCACAAAAAGATTGCTCATAGTGATGACATAATGGTTGGGTTTTAATATGGTTTTGATCTGGTTAATTCAACTTTTTATACACAATAGCCAAATTACAAAACTAAATTATCAAAAGTGATCTCGATTGGGTTTATCAAATTACTTTAACACACGAAGCAACCAACTTAAGGGTTTTAAATCAGTCATCCCTTTTATGATTTGATGACACATTTGAAACTTTATCCTCCTTAAGCACCGACCCATTCTATATGCCTGGTAAAAATCGGTCCAGAAGCTTTAGTTCAGTTTATCTTGTGTTCAAGAACCGACCCGACCCGACCCGATACCCGAAATCTATAAAATTCAGGAACCGGAATTATATCTCTACAAATGGCTAAGGTTCGGTTTCGAGTAATTTTCGGTTCGGGTATCGGTTTTTTGTTCCGGCTTCTATTGCGTTTCACCGGATAACACTGATTTACCACTCCCTTTTCATGGTCGTTACCCCTTTATGCACTTTATTTGATTTTGTTCTTTGGTTTTTCGTTTCATATCTGTTTGTTGATGGCTGAAAGTTCAGACTGTTAGATGCTCATATATTGATTTCGACAGTGGGTTACAAGTTATACACTGATAAGCTCTCCACACTCTGTTCTCACAAATGCTCATTCAAGCTAATTCTAACAGACAACCTGCTGATGTATATATAGGCATCAGCATCAGAACCAACGACATAGGTAAGATCCAAATTACAGGACATGTCGTTTGGATACACATCTAAACGACAAGTGACAACAACAACAACAACAACAACAACAACAACAACAACAATAATAATAATAATAATAATAATAATAATAATAATAATAATAATATAAACAATATGAACAAGTTCCAAACGACAAGGGCATGTCGTTTGGAACCTTGTTAAATGACATTGATCTCATTTGTAGGGAGCCAAACGATAAGGGCATATTGTTTGATATTCTAAACGACAATCCAATGTCCTTTAGATTAATATTCAATACACGTCGTTTAATAATTATGTCAAGTGACATCCATGCCGTTTAAGTTTTATTGTCTCGGGAGTTTGGCCATGGCGTATCAGAAGAAACGGGTTGGGGAAGTTGTTGATGAAAGACGAAGTTTGAAATCAACACCAAGTATTCTCGGGAGGTAATCTTGTAAAGTATTATATTATATTATTATAGACTTGTTTTGTTAACATTTTTTGGTATAGTGGTACAACTTTAGAAAATCAAAATGCAACTAAAAGGCTTTAATATAATGCATGGATAATTATTATCTGAACGTTAATATGATCAAAGCACTGGTTTATCTTTGTCGCGTATTATCTCTTGAGGCTGTGTTTACTATGTTACCATAAGCGATTTTTGCTACCATATTATATTTGTCTAATCACATGTAACTATCCTCCAGGGAATTGAAATGTATATGAGCTCTGGTGTTGACAAGGTACTATTTGTTAACTATACACTTTCATTTGATTATTAAAACCCCTTTGAGTGAATAAAAGTTTTGTAAACTTCATGAGGATCATAGTTTTTAATTTATAATGATGTTAGTGGTGTACGTGCCATTGAACTGTAGTGTAGCCAGAAGAGGTGAAATTTGCAGTTCCATTGCTAGAAATGGATTTAAACAAAATGGTTGCAGGGTCCACGTGGCGTCATCAGCAGAAGATATACTTACAGGTTATCTTCTTTATTTTGTGCATTTTTATATATTCTATGTTTGCATTATGCAAGCTCGTCGCACGGTACCTAATTACCATTTAAACACATGTTATATATCCTGTGAGTAGAAAATATTTGGCAATGGCTTCAGCACCGCGTTTGAAATTGATATCTTCACCTGAGTTGAAGGCGTTATTTTCCAGGCTTCCTTCATGGCTTGAAGGAATGTAAGTGTTTAATCAAATTTTCTATTTTTATTTTTCTTCATTGAAATATTTGTAATTATAATCTAATAATTTTGATTTTATCTATTAAAGGTGCATGGCTGAATATCTTCCCACTTTAGAGGAGATGCTTGAATAACAGGTTAGCATAAATCTTCTATATTCACTGGTCAACACTTTTTACTCTTCTATTTATTTTTACGATTTTTTTTCTTGTACAGATAAGAGATGCTGTCTCATCCATCGAAGTTAGAAGGAAATTTATTACAGCATTGGCTATTCCCTTTGGAAGACCACTAAATAGTTACTTATAAACATTTGTATTCTCAAAGCCTTCATCTACAGTGTAATCGTACTCCCAATTAAATAGTTACTTATAAACATTTGTAAAGTGAACTCATTCATACCCAAAATAGCTATATTTACATGTTAAAAGGATTGTTGATTCAAGCTCATACGAGAAAGATGTTTTGGAGTCGCAAGCAGCTGATGTGAGTGCATGTGAAAAGTTATCCTAAGAAGCTGGCTCGATCTTGAAACAGCTTAAGGTGGTTGGAACGTATGTCGAAAACAAGAAGCGAGTTTTAGTGACACTATAATTTTCTGTGATATTAGTCGGGATATCCGCCGCAACGCGCTGGCATTCCAACTATTATATAAACACACATGTATATATGATTTTTTAACGTTTTAGGTTTAAATTATGTTCTCGGCCCATATTGTCGACTCCGCTGCAACGCGCGGGTTTTCCTCTAGTATATATAAATATATGTTTGTGTGTGAGAGAGAGAGTGAGTGTGGGGTCCACATGTGGTCCGTAAATACAAACCTTAGGGTGAGCGGGGCACTCCCCTAAGAGGGGAGTCCCCTCTCTTACGTACACCCAATCAGGTTATGCCACGTCAACTTCCCTCTTAAACTCCCCTCACACCCCAATTTGATGGCGGCACTCCCCTCTTAGGTGACTTATTTTTTTATTTAAAAAAAAAAAAAATCAGTGATTGGTTGAAAGTGAGGCTGGCCCCACCAACAACCCTACCCTTCTTCGGTGAACTCCCCCCGAATCCCTTCCCCGAATCGGGTCACCGCAGGGATGGCGGCGGTGTTCCCGATCGGTGGATAGGGTCACCGATGCCCTCCCGTTGTACGCCCCGTTCACCCTTATGCTTCAGACTTCACGCAGACTTCACTCCACAGTGGGAGAGGTCCGAAAATTCAGACATGGCCACCTATACTAGGGTTGCGAATGCTCTAATTGTTTGAAATATACATTATAACGTTGCTAGAAAATTATTATGATTAACACGTATATGTTTTCTGACATTATTTATTTTTTATTTCCTGTATATTTTAATTTGTAAGGAAACAAGTTGCATAAATCATCTTTATGTTGGTGTATTAGTCTTTAATTATGAAAACAAATCACATAAAATCGTAACTAATGTAATTGGGGGCCATTTATGACTAACTTTTAAAACTTTAGGCTTGTTATAGCAAAACCGTACAAAAAGTAGATGGTATTGGTTGGGTCATCATCTATCTTCACTTTTAAGCAAGCTAAAGCTTTAAACACAATTCATAATTTGAGATGACATTTTGTTGCATTTTAATGGTGGGATTAATATCTTTAGGTGTTTGAATGCATCACTATATTAATAATAATATTGGGTTAGAATATAATAGTAAGTTTATTTGGCTAAGAAGGCTAGAAAGTAATCTTGACCATTCATTTATTTAATCAATGGCTAAGATTAAATGAGGGAAATTGAAGGGAAGAAAAGAGGCGCGTGAGTTTGTTTAGAGGCATTCTAGTCAATTCAAGGCAATAGTTTCTCTTTCCTCCAATTCCTCCCATTTTTTAAACGTTAATAACTCTTTCATACGACATTATTTTTTTATAAAAATTGCACAAAAAAAACGAGCGTTTTTTTATCTTTAAAACGAGTATACTATTGCTATATTTTGGAATTTTTTTTTCTAAAACCCAGTTGCGTAAAACACAATGGAAAAAACCCAGTTGCGTAAAACGCAATGGAAAAAAACCCCTAAAAAATGACATTTTTCTAAAACGCAATGCAACAAAAACACAAAGAAATGTCTTATTTGTAAAACGCAATGGTCAGAAAACACAAAGAAATGTCTTATTTCTAAAACGCAATAGCCTAAAAACACAAAAGAAAGTGTACTTTCTAAAACGCAATAGACTGAAAACACATAAAAATGTGTTTTTACCTAAAACGCAATGCATCAAAAACACAAAGAAATGTCTTATTTCTAAAACGCAATGGCCAGAAAACACTTAAAATGTCTGTTTTCTAAAACGCAATGGACTGAAAACACATAAAAATGTGTTTTACCTAAAACGCAATGCACAAAAAACACAAAAAAAAATGTTTTATTTATGGAAGCAATGGCCAGAAAACACTTAAAATTGTCTCCTTTCTAAAACGCAATGACTTAAAAAAACAAAAGAAAGTGTTCTCTCTAAATCGGAATGGACTGAAAACACCTAAAATTGTGTTTTACCTAAAACGCAATGACTAAAAACACTTCAAAAATGTGTTTTTCTAAAACGCAATGGCCAGAAAACACATAAAAATGTCTTAGTCCTAAAACGCAATGGCCTAAAAACACCAAAGAAACTGTTCTCTCTAAAACGCATTGAGGATCCCGCAACAAGGGAATGTGTCCCATAATATCAACAGCACGCGTTGCCATTTTAGCCGCTAGACCACTAATAAAACTGGCATCACGGCTGACTGCCCCTCCTAGCAGTTTGACACCTCTCTCTGGCCTCCCAATCTCACTAGGGAAAAGCTCTGGCCGGACCTTCACCCCGTTGCATGTCGGCCAAAAAACTTCAGTTTTCCTAATATTAAGCCGTAGCCCCAAGGCTAGACCCTCCGAACCGATGATGTCGAGAGCTTTAGCAACCTGAATAGCGTCCCCGATAATCGTCCCGTCATCCAAGTACCAAGCATGAAATGGGAGTTTACAGTTTACAGCTTTAGCAACCTGAATAGATTAAACTTTAGCTTTAGAATTTAAACAGGGGTTTTGTTCATGTTTAAGGTGAAATGAAAATATATCATTTAAACTGGGTTTTCTTCAAAAAAAGCTGAAGAACACGTTGATCGGGTGTTTGAATCATTGATTGGTGACGAAAATCGCACAATAATGTTGTGATTATTGAGATAGAAAGTGAAGAAATGGTTGAAGATGGTGGGTTTTGAAGTTACTGGGGAAAAGAAGGAAAAAGAAAGGATAAGACTGACTAAAATACACTTCCTCTTTATTTTAAATTTTGCTACATGTTCTTCTACTATTGTTTCCTACACTTCTTATCCAAAATAAACTTCTTATTTGATCCTAACCCTAATAATATTATATTTACGAGTTAACAATAGATTAAACTTTAGCTTTAGAATTTAAATAGGGGTTTTGTTCATGTTTAAGGTGAAATGAATATATATCATTTTATCTCCTTGTTCACCGATTCAGTGGCGAAAATATTATATTTACGAGTTAACAATAGATTTTTTTTTATAAAGAAAAAGAACTTTGCAAAAAATTATCATTTATAGAGATCTCAGATTTTATTAATAAATCATCAGGGCAAATTACATAAGAATAGCAGGTAGACGAGCAACAAACTGCGCCGCCATCCCTTTTTGAATAGAAAACCCTAATCTACTAAAAACAAAGCCTCGCCCCTGAGGGGTCGAAAAGTTGCCGTGGACCACACGCTGAACTCTATACAAGAACCGAACTGCCTCCGGCGCCAAGGAGCCGAACGTGTCAAACGCCAGGGGGACAAAGGCATGCTGATTATCCTCACAAGCTTTCGCGTGCTTTTCAACCTTCTTCGACTCTGCTTTCAATACTGCTTGCCCCGCCACAAACCCATTTTCACAGAACCCGGCTAGGGGGGATACACCTGTGAGATCGACACAAGCATGTTTCCCACCCTCCCAATCAAAAACTAGCACGTCAGCCGGGCGTAGGGTGGATCTCCTTTCCGACGGGTCAGTAAGAAAATTAACCAGTGCCTCTTTCTTTGCCGAGATCCCTGCTCGTCTGTGAATATCCATTAACGCGTCTCGAACAAAGTCATGGCGATACTTAAACCCCGGCAACTCTCTACAGTGTAACGCATGCTCCCCGTATTTATCCAGGCATGCTTTACGGCAGATTGGGCAAGTTTCATCATTCGGGAACATGGGGATCATCAAACGGTACTTAAGGATTGACCGGTACTCCACCGCTGACATACGTTGACCCAAACCTTCAATATGAATAACAGTTAAGAAATCCTGAGCGTGAGGCCTCTGTAGGCATTCAATGACGGCTTTCTGGCGGGGGGACAAATGAAAATCTTCTCCCAAATTTTGTGCGATTCGACAACAAAGGGCATTCGCCAAAATTTTCTGTGGCTTTTTGGGGGCGGTGTCCTTGTTAGAGAAACCGCCGAGATCAAAGTCAGGTATAGATTCATGCAAGCGTTCCAAGGCACTGGCATAATCCGGATCAGTGTTAGCAACCCCGCTGTTACGTAAGACGTGGTCCTGAAACTCCCAAGATTGAGACCTGGAAGCCACAAAGGCATATGCAGCCACATCCCGGGCCGAGAGAAGGCCCAACCCACCAAGCCGCATTGGCAAGGTCGCGATCCGCCACTGTAGTTCGCCAAAAAAGGGCCCCCACATACGACAATGTCTTCTATTGCCTCCCGAAGACCTTTATCAAAACATGAAACAGCATCATCCACAAAGGGGGGCTGGCAAGTTCTCAAACCAAAAAGCAACTTTGCAACCCCCATACAAGATCTAAGCAAGAGAAGTTCGCTTTGAGGATCCCGCAACAAGGGAATGTGTCCCATAATATCAACAGCACGCGTTGCCATCTTAGCCGCTAGACCACTAATAAAACTGGCATCACGGCTGACTGCCCCTCCTAGCAGTTTGACACCTCTCTCCGGCCTCCCAATCTCACTAGGGAAAAGCTCTGGCCGGACCTTCACCCCGTTGCATGTCGGCCAAAAAACTTCAGTTTTCCTAATATTAAGCCGTAGCCCCAAGGCTGGACCCTCCGAACCGATGATGTCGAGAGCTTTAGCAACCTGAATAGCGTCCCCGATAATCGTCCCGTCATCCAAGTACCAAGCATGAAATGAGAGTTTACAGTTTACAGTTTACAGCTTTAGCAACCTGAATAGATTAAACTTTAGCTTTAGAATTTAAACAGGGGTTTTGTTCATGTTTAAGGTGAAATGAAAATATATCATTTTATCTCCTTGTTCACCGATTCAGTGGCGAATCTTGACCCGAATAACCGGGGGGTCGAAAACGTATATATCCAAAAATTTCTATAGAACCGGGGGGGGGGGGGGGGTCGAAAACGTATATACCAAAAAATTTCTATACAAAAGCTACATATATAACACTACTGAAGAAAAGTTCGGGGGGTCGGGCGCCCCCCCGGCCACCTTCTAAGCTACGCCCATGCACCGATTCTAACCCGTTGGTTTATTAATCTTTGTGGTTTGGGCCATTTTGACACTTTAGTCAAAAAGTTTCATTTTTCGCCTGTGTGTCTAAAAAGGTTTCACCGCTACCATTTTAGTCCACTGGGTCAACTTCATCCATTTTTTCTGTTAACGAGAAGGGCAATTCGGTCATTTTATATGTAATTCTGTTAACTAGAAAGGAAAATTCGGCCATATAAAATGACCGAATTTCCATTATCGTTAACAGAAATAATGGATGAAGTTGACCCAGTGGACTAAAATGGCAACGGTGAAACATTTTTGGACCCACAAACGAAAAAAAAAAAAAACCCTTTGAACTAAACTAACAAAATGACCCAAATCACAAGGACTAAAATGACATTTTACTCTTCTTAATTTGTTCAATATTTTTTGTTTACAGTTCAGTTATTCGGTTTTTCTGTCTTTTCATAGTATCGTTGTTTAAAATGAATAAAGAATAATTAAACTAAATAAATTCATGCGACATTCGGTTTTTCTGTCTTTTCATAGTATCGATGTTTAAAATGAATAAAGAATAATTAAACTAAATAAATTCATGCGACAAATTTTCATAGTATAAGTTGTTTGAAATGAATAAAGAATAATTAAACTAATTCATGCGACAAATTTTGAATGGATTAAGGGTATGAATTAAGTTATCCCATCATTGCTCAAATGAAACATGAATACCATTGGCCATGATTATAGGAATAGGGCCCCACCCCATCCTAAACTTTGATTTAGTAGAGCATGCCTTTCTCAAAAACCAAGTAACAACGACACTCATCATGTTCCTGACTTCCTGTCCATATTGTGCACACTGTGCACAATTATTAATTATGCCTCTCTAACTGCTTTATATTCACTATGATATACATTTTTAACTCCAAACACACACAAATTAGATGGCTAATCCTTGTGTTGATGAAGACTCATGTGATTACTTATTCAAGACGGTTTTAATCGGAGATTCTGCTGTTGGAAAAACCAATCTCTTGTCGAGGTTTGCCAAGGACGAGTTTTATTTGGATTCAAAGCCAACAATTGGTGTCGAATTTGCTTACCGGAATACTAAGGTTGGTGATAAGATAGTGAAGGCTCAAATATGGGACACTGCTGGACAAGAAAGGTACATTCGACTCTATCCGTTTTTCTTTATAATTCCATTAAACAACGTTTGTAAAGAGTTTTAATATTTCGACTATAGGTTTAGAGCTATAACAAGTTCATATTACCGAGGAGCACTAGGCGCGATGTTGGTTTATGACATCACAAGACGCGGGACTTTTGAGAATTTAAAGAAATGGCTACATGAACTTCGAGAATTTGGAGATCGTGACATGGTTATTGTTCTTGTGGGCAACAAGTCAGATTTGATAGATTTGAGAGAGGTTGATGTCGAAGACGGGCAAAAGCTAGCACAACTAGAGAATTTATGCTTCATGGAGACCTCTGCAAAGGATAATATGAATGTAGAAGATGCATTTCTCCAAATGATCACCAAAATATATGAAATTGCTAGTCAAAAGAGTCTTGATGCCAAGAAGAATGAGTCAAGTCCAAATCTTGATGGAAAGAAAGAAATTATTGTTGTTGATGTTGATGAAGTTGCTCCTAGTAAACACATTGGTTGTTGTAGAAGCTGAATGAACTTGATATATGATAGAACATCAAAGTTAGGAGTTGCATCTCATTTTGTGCCATCAACATTTTACAAGTCAATTTATTGATTTTAAGCTTGCTTAAAAATGTGATATTGACCTTTACATAGACATTTTTTTTTTGAAAATTAGTTTATGATTATACATACAATAATCTTTATTAGTAGCATATGTAACTTATGTTTGTATAGCATTCATCCATCCCCAAAAGAATTGAATCAAATATATATTCCTCTAATTACACGCGCCCAAGCTAGCTAGAAATTAAGCATTCACATGTAGGGGTGTTCATTGAATTGGTTGTCGGTTTCCTTCAATATTTAGAAAGATTTGAAACGAAAAACCAAACCGAATTCGAATTCAAATTTAAAAGATCTAACCAAATTTAAGTTACAAGTTAGAGAAACCAAACTAAGGAATTAATTATTACATACACACACATATAATTCCATGGTCAAAAAGCTATGTGCACATGCGAACTTCACTCGAAATTACAAAAACCTAGTGTTCCGATAATATACTTGATTCTCCTTTAATTTAGATGGTTTATTTCACATGTGAGTAATAAAATATGGATCAATATCGAACAAGTCATCTTAATGGAGGTTTGATTGGATATCTATCCTCAAAATTATCCTATTTATGTGTTGTTGACTTGATAAATCTTCAAATGAAGATATATATAAATACCTCCACTAAAATCTGTATCTTGCACATTGGGTTTTAACAGTGGTTCTTTTTTTTTTTTAAGTGAAATGGCTTTAAACGTTCAAAACTTCTTGTTGATCTTTGTTTTGATCTCTTCCCATATGCTCCTTGCTAAAACTAACGAGCTAGAAGGGTTTTCGCCGGCTTTGGCAACTTGGTACGGAGAGCCATATGGAGCTGGAAGTGGTAATTTAATATCTAACTAATTAGCTTATTATGCATACCTATAGACTCCGGCGGAATCTAGGGGTTAAGAGGGTCCACTAACCCTCAGTCACCAGAATTTGTTGGATTTTTATATATAAAATCTGACTTTAAATAAAGAACAAAAGTTGGATCCCCTAGTTGAAATTGGTACTGACTAGAACCTTAGGATGACCTCTAACTAAAAAGTTTTTGTTCCGCTACCATGGAGACTTAGACATGTACACTCATATACATATAAACTTATGTCTAAACCAATCGAGTCTTTACGACCTCTATTTCTTGACTATGCAGGAGGAGGTTGTGGATGGTCCAACGACGTTCAATTTCCGCCATTCTCTGCTATGATAGCAGCAGGAAATGCAAATATATATTTGAAAGGCAAAGGGTGTGGAAATTGTTATCAGGTAATTAATGTACATTGTACAAGTTTCCAACTAATTAACTTCATTTTATTTAAAACTTTAGTTTCTCATTGTCATTACTACTTCAGATTTTATGCACCCGAGTCCCATATTGCTCAACGATCCCCATTACCGTGACCATAACCGACGAGTGCCCTGGTGCGTGTAACGATGTACCATTCGCTTTTGATTTAAGTGGAACCGCTTTTGGTGCAATGTCAAGTCCAGGACAAGCTGATGCTCTACGTAATCTTGGTCGCGTTGATGTCCAATATCGAAGGTTCATATTAAAATATGCAAAAACTTTAAAGCTAATGTTCTATAATGTAGAATTTTCTATTTGACATATTTAGTTACATCTTTGAATTGGTGTATGTCTAGGGTGCCTTGCAACTACGGTAGTACCAAAATCGCGTTCAAGATAGATGCAATGGCGAATCCTTACTGGTTCGCGATGACAATAGAGTTTTGTGCAGGAGATGGTGGCCTTAGCTCGGTAGGGGTGGCATCAGATGGTTCACAACAGTTTAGATTGATGAAGAACATATGGGGCGCGGTTTGGGCAGTGGATGTTGACCCATCGTTCCGTGGTCCATATTCGTTCAAACTCATCTCTCAAGTCGATGAACCAGTTATCGCAACCAATGCAGTACCGTCTGATTTTGTGCCCGGACAAAGTTATTACTCGTTGGTCAATTTTCGAAGCTAGAATGGGACCAGAATCTTGATATGTATCAAGATTTAGACTAGTATTGCTAGAGTTGATAGATATGTTTTAAAGCCAAATGTGATTAAACATATCATTTCTATTAATAATATCATTAACTATACATATTATAATATGGGTGTTACATTTAGTGAAACGATTCATGACATATTTTTTGGTGGTCGTCCCATTCAAACACTTAAAATTATTAAAAGTACGTTGTTTGTTTTAACTAAAAGTGTTTATGATATGGATAATTGATAACCTTAATTACAAACTATAATCCTGCATAAATATGATTATATATGGTTCATTAGAAAGAGAGAATATTTCTTGGAGATAAACACACAAAATAGATACAATCAATAGTAAATGTAATGTATGCTAATATTCCCTTGCATTTCGAGCACTAATAGAATGAACGTTCAAACGGGATCTACTTAAAGTCTGAAATAGGGATGTGGTAGGCCCTTGGTAAAGATGCCTGCACACTTTGATGATCACGAGACACAATGTTTTAAAAAACGGTATATACGGCCAGTTTTACCGGTAATACCGGTTGCCGGATGTGTAGCCGGTACGAAACACCTCGGTAAAAAGGGGAACCCGCATCACATTTGTACCGTCGGTAAAATGATGAATACCGGTTTGAACTGTTAAACCGGTACCGGCACATGGTATTTTTTGGGTTTTAATTGTTACAATTTTTATCAACCCATCTGTTTACTCCTCAATTTAACCTAGCGACGATCATCAATCCAGATTCAATACCATCACTTCATCTTCATCACAAGGCTTCAATGATACGGGTTAAATAGTGTAGATATAAACACAGGGGTTTGTTTGTAATAAATAAATAAGTCAGGGACTAATAGTGTAAAAGTATAACAATAGACAGTTAGGAGTCGTTGTATGTTGTTAAATACCGGTAATAACGGAATGAGAGATACCGTTGATTGAGCTAATTCTCCTCTTCTGTTGTTCTTCTTCTATAACCATTTCTGCACGTATCAATTGGTATCAGAGCACCGATCCCCGGCTGTTCTGCAATCAATTTGATTGAATTCATTTCGAAACAGTAGGAATTGATCAATTGTTCGATCAATTATGTCCGCATTATTCCAATCTTTGAATTGATCATTGTTTCGGTCAATTCTGTTCATTTCAATCGGAATTAATCAGTTGATTAATTAATTCATCCGTATTCAAATGGCTACTCGAAATCAAACTGAGTTAGAAAAGGTGATTAAGGATCATTCCTCATCTTTGTTGAAATTCGAAGCCTTCGTTGAGAAAGCTGAGAAATCTTTCACGGGTATCAAACAAATTCTTGATAAACTGACCAATAATCAAATAAGATCAGATGGGGAATATTCCACTTCACAAGGGGAAATCAATAACAATACAAGAGCAGATCGTTTATATCGTTTGGGTAAGATAGAATTCCCAAAGTTCAGTGGATCAGAAGTGGAAGATTGGGTCTGTAGATGTGAGCATTTCTTTGATGTTGATGAGACTCCGGAAAATTTTAAGGTGAGGTATGCTGCCATTAATCTGGAAGGGAAAGCTATGAAGTGGCATTCTGCTTATGTCAAAACACTGATCAAGCCAATTTCTGAGGTAACTTGGTCTGAATACTCTAGGACTATTATTGATCGTTTTTCTACAAATCTTTTCCATGATGCTATGGGTCTATTAACCTCTAAAGTTCAAATGGGATCTTTAGAGGAATATTGTGAGAAGTTTGATGAAATCTTTTAAGGGTCACTATATGTGAGGAGTATGCTGTTAGTATCTTTTTAAACGGATTAAAACCAGAACTAGGGTGTCCTGTGAGAATGTTTGAACCGAAATCTATGAAAGAAGCCTATAAGTTTGCTAAGAAGCAAGATGCAGCAAATCGTACTTTAATGGCGAAGCCTAAATTTCACTATAACCATAGTGGAAAATATTATTCCCCAAACACAACCACTCAAACCAATTATGTCCAGAACCCTGTTCCTATTTCAACCATTAAACCTCCGGCTAACACTTCTCATTTACCTCTTTTACCCTCTCCTAACACTAAAAAAATTTCTAATACGAAATCATTGACCACTAAAGAAATGGCTGCAAAGAGATCAAGGGGGGGAATGTTTTTGGTGCAATGATAAGTTTACCCCTACACACAAGTGTCCAAACAAGCAATTGTATAGCATTGAGTTGATAGGGAATGATGAAGAGGAGGTGGAAATTCCAGATGATGCTGAGACAATCATAGATACTACAACAGCAGATCCACTGATTTCAATACATACATTAACAGGGGTACCTTCATTTTCTACAATGCAAGTAGTTGCAACATTGGTACTAAACAGTTACAAACTTTGGTGGATTCGGTGTCTACATATAATTTTCTCAATGAGAAGTTGGCCAAGAAACTTAATTGTCACCTAACTGACATAAAACCTATGAAAGTAGGTGTAGCAAATGGAATCCCTATTATTTGCAACAAGATTTGCCATGATTTTCAGTGGCAAATGCAAGGATTATGGTTTAAGGCAGATGTGTTGGTCATTCCATTAGACACTTATGATATGGTATTAGGGAATCAATGGTTATTACCCTTAGGGGATATTGTGTGGAATTTCAAGGAATTAACTATGCAGTTTCAGGTGGAAAATGAGGTGTATCAGTTAAAAGGCAGTCAAACTAATAAGGTCACACTTTGCTCAATGCAAACTATGAATGAGCTTCTTCATAATGAAGCACAAGTGCTACAAGGTCAGTTGTTTAGTTTACAAATGACAGGAGATGAGGAGGGTCAGTTCCAGCACAAGACTATAGTTCATAGTGCAGATCAGCTGGATGCTATTGAAACTTTATTGGAGTCTTTTGCTGATGTGTTTATAGTACCCACATCTCTACCACCTGCCAGACCCTATGATCACAGGATTGTATTGAATGATGAGTCTAAGGTGATCAATTTGAAACCTTATAGATATCAAATGACACAGAAAGATGTAATAGAAACCATGACCAGAGAGTTGTTAGAGACTGGAGAATAAGAGATAGCACTAGTCCTTTTGCAGCTCCAGTGGTGCTAGTTAAGAAGAAAGATGGTAGTTGGAGGATGTGTATTGACTACAGGAGATTAAATGATGAAGCCACAGTTAAGAACAGTTTTCCCATTCCCTTAATAGAGGAGTTGCTAGATGAATTGGGATGGGCATCAATTTTCTCTAAACTGGATCTAAGGTCTGGATACCATCAAATCAGAATGAATCCTGCTGATATACATAAGACTGCGTTCAGAACACATGAATGGCACTTTGAATTTCTGGTTATGCCTTTTGGGCTGATAAATGCCCCTGCCACATTTCAAGCTTTAATGAATCATACATTCAAGCCCTTATTGAGGAAATCTGTGTTGGTATTTTTTGATGATATACTGGTTTTCAGCAAGGATTTGGAACAGCATCTTATTCATCTTAAAGAGGTTTTGGAAGTACTAAGAGCTAATCAGTTGTGTGCTAAGAAAAGCAAATGTTCTTTTGGTGGGAGTTCAGTATAGTATTTGGGGCATATTTGTAACACCACGTAAAAACGTGTCTAATTATGTGAAGACACGTGTCCTAAACTCTAAATATGTGAAAGATTGAGTTTGAAGGACTAAAGTTGACAAACGGTGAAATTATGTATACAAAGGGACTAAAAGTGTCAACATGCCAAACTTGTGCCTCTGAATGACCATACACGAAGAATATATTCTTAAACGAGTTATTAATTGGATATAAGAAGCCGTTTATGAAAATAATCGGAAGATTTTAAACTACAGGGGTTAAACGTGTCAACAAGTTAATTCTTACCTCTGAGTGACCTTTTAACGAACTCGAGGCTTCGAAATATTCAAATACACTCTCAAGAATAAGTAATATAAATTTCATGTGGTTTCGAGATCGTTAAACAAGTTTTCAAGACTTTGGGTTAAAAGCGTCAATAGTAAGAAACTTGTGTTTATGGTGATCTTTTAACAAAACCGGGCCTAACGGAGTTTGGTTATACTCCCTTGAACCTCTACAAACTAACTACAAGGGCCTTATCTGCCAAAAATGAAAGTTATATTGAGTTTTAGAGCATAAGGACTAAAACTGCCAACTTTGGAAACTTATTTGAGGCCGTGGCGACCCATGAAGGACTAAGGCTTTGCCCGTCGCGGGTAGCCATACCCTTACCAGTTCGAAATTTTGCCTTGGCTGCCACACAAACAGCCAAAATAAGTCAGAACCATTACTAGGGGCTGTATGTCGGTCTTGTAATACTACTAGGACACCTGGGGTGATCCTAAAGCTTCCAAAAACACTTGTGATGATCCTAGGAGGTGTTCTTCAAGTATAAATAGGCACCAATTTGGAAGATTATGTGCTCATTTCTTTTGCAACAACTCAAACACTCACCTCTGGAGCTAGCAAGCATTAGGAGAAGACTTAGAAGTGTAGACAAGATAGCAAGGACCTTGTGTAAGAGTTTTAATCCCTGCTTAGTCCTTTTTATTAGCTTAAAACCGAAAAGTCAAACATATCGTAATTAAGCTTTGACTTTCGGTTTAATCATAAATGGTCCAGCCACTGACCGAAATGAAAGTGGTTATGGAACCATATTAAGGTAGGTGATTAACCCTTAAAAGGGCACCTCCTAATTATTTCGTTTGACTAGTTAATTGTCGGGTCAAACTAGTTAGTCAAAAAGTCAAACTGGATGGAAAGTTTAAAAATGATTTAAACTAATAAAACAAAGGTTCTAAATTATATTTTAACATTCTAATGACTTGGTAATTAGTATTAGAACATGTTTAACCAGGTCTAACCCGACAATTATTAGTCTAAGGTCGGTTTATAACCGAAAGTCGCAAAAGCTTGACTTTCACTTTGACTTTCAGTTCTGACCCGTTCAAGCTTGATTCTCCCATGTTTTAAGCTTCCATTAGGACCATATTATATAGTAGTGTAACCCCCTGGAGTTATATTGCTTGGTCCTTAGTAGTTTGAATTATATGCTCTTGTTTGTTAATATGCTTATAAATGCCGTAAATGCCCTTTTGACATATAATTGAGATTTTTAGAAATGTGAGAGGAAAAAAACCTTTGCTACTGATATTTAAACTTGTCCCGAAAATTTGACATCAGTTTTTGGTCTCAAACAGAAGTTATGCTCGATATCGTAATTAGAAGCTTTTTATTAATTAATTTGCGATATCTTGCATAATACATGTTTAAACTTGGATTTTGAACCAAAACTCATTACCTACTGTTAAGATATTATTTTTAAGGATTTTTAAGATTTTTGGTCGGATTATAATCTGATTAAATCATAGAGTTCTTGTGTAATTCGGTAAATGACGATAATACCCTTTTTGTGCATAAAATGAGATTTACAAATGATTTGAATGCCAAACCTTTTCCTACTGATTTCATACATTAAATAAATTATTTTGAGCATTTAAAACTGATCAAAATCTCAGATTTACATAAACATCTTGATTATCGTCAATTAGCGAGTTTTACGCTAATTAGGTGCATAGTATGTTTTAAAACCATATTTAATACCTAAGACTTGTTACCTACTGAATTTTTAAACAGATTTAAATATTATTACAGTAGGTATAAGTCATGAACTCAGATTTCAAAAAATGTCCCTAAAAACATATGTGAAATGACCAAAATGCCCTTTCGGGGAATAGTTTGGCCATAAATGGTAAACCTCACATATATGTAGTATCTTACTAATGTAATGAGATAAAATAAATATTTTTACTGATTACCAAAGATCAGAACTTCAGTTTGTTATAAAATCTCTTTTATAAGCATTAAAATTACCAAAATGCCCTTACGGGACTTAAATTGGTTTTAATTACTTTTTGGGCATATATGTTAACATCCTACTGATGTATTAACATATTTTAAGCATAATAACATTTGAATCCTGTATATAATTCATTTGGTTACCCGTTACGCATTTATGCGTTCGGATCGGTTTATGTAACTAGTTAACGTAAAGTAGCCTAAACGGGTTTAACCTTATTATTAAATCCTCAAATTCCAGAATGTGTTTAGCTTACCCATATTATACAAGTATCCAAACTTGTCGAGTCTAAACCACATTCTATTCCGGTCTCCGCTTAATCTAGCGTTTAGAACCGTATAGTATCTTTCCCACTAACCGGTCTAAGTCTTAGACTTAAATAAAGGCCCGTTAGTATTCTAATAGGTTATTAAAATCTTCGTTCCAGATTAGGAGCCCAGTAAAAGCTATCTGTACTTGCTGATTGTTATACGGCTGGGATAAAAATCTTATTTTTGCTCAGGTAAATACTTTTAACTTATTTTCCGTTATACGGGCTTGGGATACGGTATTATAATTATACCGCTTGGTCGGGTATGAAATCGTACAATCGGAATGTGATTAAAAAGATGCATAACCCGTTTTAGTTTGTTTTGTTTGATGCAATGCCTTTGGGGGGTTAATGACCATGTCCTGGATATCCTCAGCTCATTTATTAAATGGCCACGACTTAAGCACGGGGTGTAGGCATACACCTGACAGTTGCTTATGTATAAACGGTATCTCACATCTCTTGTGGGCATATACTTATGGCATGTCAATTAACTTAATCCGGCTCTTCTAACCGGTCCTGAATGGACGACAAACATGTAAAACTGTATACAAGATTATTTTAATTAATTGTCCCAAGTTATAAAAGTTTATTTGTGCCTTGTGCACTTAAATCAATTTTCATAAACTCTTTTAAAAAAGGGTCAGTTAATTGTATTTATCAGTGTAAACTGACGTATTTTCAAAAGGTTAAAGTGCAGGTACTAGACGTAATGGGCTGGAATCTCCTGAGTGATTATATAAAGAGCCTTGCAAGCTTTTATCACTTTGATTCTGTTGAACAATACTTCTTTTGTTTTGATCCGCCTGTGGATCCTTTTAAATTCCGTTGTGTAATATTTTGTATTACATTCGAACCGGTTTGTAATATTATTACTTTTAGACTTCCGCTGTGCATTGAACTGTGATTATTGTCTATGATGATATCAACTACGTCACGATACTCCCCACCGGGCCCACCGGAAATACGTGGAAATATCGGGGTGTGACAATATTATTACTACTGAAGGGGTATCAACAGATCCTAAGAAGATAGCAGCTATACAAGAATGGCCTACACATAACAACATTAAGCAACTAAGAGGGTTTTTGGGGATAGCTGGTGTAACAACTCTCATCAAAAGTCATATTTATTAAGTTAAATTGTCCAATAGGAAACCCTAATTAAGACACCCAAGTGATTCTGCATAAACCCTAAAATTTTCAGAACAATCGGAATCAGGATCAGGGCCCCTAAAACTCAGGGGGGGTAAACCCTGGTTGGTAATATCTAAACAGTTTTACGTGTATTGCGAATTTGATCGAGCGACCAACTCAGCTGAGCTACTTGGACACGAAGCAAACCTATGGTAGACTAGGGTCTCTCGCGCCACGCGACGCGCACAAGGAGATCTTTCGCGTGGCGCGAGGGGGACGAATTTTGGGTATAAATAGAGCAGTCTGGTACATGCAATTGTGCGTTCGTTCGACAATCAAATTCAAATTATACTCCGAGTTATAGTAGAAACAGTCCCAAAACACACACAATTCACGAAGTGCTCCCGCAATACAGGGTAATAACTCGATCGCTGCTACGATTCAATGTCCGATCGATTAAACTATCCAATGGATATTTATGTGCTGCCCACATTAGGGTTTATGCTTTGTCATTCGTCGTTAATTCGATGGATGTTTAAGTATCGCACTTTGTCATTCGATGTGAGGGTTTAATCTCGTGAGTTATCGTAAATGCTGTATTAGTTACTAACCTAGTTTGTGTGCATTGTTATTTAAATTAGGTTAAAAGGCTAATCAATAGGCTAGGCTCTGCTCAAATAAATCTGCAATGTGAGTCATTCTCTTTTTATCAAATTACTTTCAAAATCATGTTTATTTTCAAAGTTATAATTACAGGGATTAAGTCTTTGTAATCACCAAATTACAGCCAGTATGTGGGGTTTTGTATACATTACTTGATAATCTTCACCATTGGGGCAGCCAAGGGGTGATATGACCATAGTCACAGACACCATTGGACAACGGGAGGGCCAATGGGTCGAGTGACAAAATACTGTGGGTAGTTGGTTTGATATCAGGAAACATTGTAATCGCTCTTAATACTGTAAATTATAACAAATGTGTCATTTTAGTAAAAAGAATGATTCACCAGTATTTCTCGCTGACAAAACCTTTTTCAAACATGTTTCAGGTGATCTGTTGTGATCAAGGAAAAGTGCAGTGAAGCACTACAAACTTAAGGAAGTGGCTCAATTTAAAATAAAGAAACATGTTTTGTAAAAATAAAGATTTCTCCGTGAAATCCTATGATTGTAAATTACCGGGGTTTTATCCCGAGTTGTGAAATAAAATAATCGGGAAATTGCAGTTTTGAAAAGATCCTGAAGAAAACTTCCGCTGTTAAATAAATACCACGGGATTTTCTGTCCTGTGGCTCTTGAACCGGGTCAAACCGGGTCGGGGGCCGTGACAGCTGGGTACTATAGAAGGTTCATTAAATCTGATGGGATCTTAGCCAAGCCCTTGATAAGTCTGTTGAAGAAAGATAGTTTCCTGTGGGATGAAGGGGCTGAGAAAGATTTTGTACTCTTAAAGGAAGCTTTATGCTCCCCACTAGTTCTGGCATTACCGGATTATATAAAGCCTTTCATTTTGGAGACAGATGCATCCTCAAAGGGAATTGGTGCAGTGTTGATGCAAAACTCCCATCCATTAGCCTTTATCCGCAAGGCTTTGTCACCAAGACATCATGCCTTTTCTGTCTATGAAAAAGAATTATTGGCCATCATTTTTGTTGTTAAGCATTGGCAACACTATTTGAGTATGGGTCATTTTGTTATAAGAACTTATCAGAAGAGTTTGAAACACCTGCTGGAACAGAAGTTAACTACACCATTGCAACATGTTTGGCTGTCAAAATTGATGGGCTTTGATTATGAAATTGTATATAAGAAAGGAGTTGAGAATAAGGTGGCTGATGCTTTATCTAGAGTGCAGGGTCCTACCTTGTTTAGTGCTACAGTGTCTACTTTAGATCCTGTATTGTTTGACAAGATAAAGCAATCTTGGGAGGAAGACATTGAATTGTTTAAGAAGTTG
The DNA here is from genome assembly GCA_030545235.1 of Helianthus tuberosus. NCBI lineage: Eukaryota > Viridiplantae > Streptophyta > Magnoliopsida > Asterales > Asteraceae > Helianthus > Helianthus tuberosus. Next base: position 167,489,406 of record CM060430.1, on the reverse strand, counting down.
CAGAAATTAAAGGCTGGGGATCAGATAAGACATTATCAATGGGATGGAACCTTATTTACAAAGAAAGGGAAGGTTTTGATTGGGAAAGAAGGAGGATTACAGGTAGAGATCATCAAACTTTGTCATGATTCAGCCATGGGGGGTCACTCAGGGGTACATGCCACTATTCGAAGAATTAGGAGTTTGTTTGGATAGAAAGGACTGAATAAACAGGTAAGACAATATATCAGGGCTTGTGATATTTGTCAAAGAACAAAAGTTGAGAATGTGGCTTACCCTGGATTAATGCAGCCTCTACCCATTCCTAAATATGTTTTTTCTGACATATCTATGGATTTTGTGGGGGGTTTTCCAAAAACACAGGGTAAGGACACTATTTTTGTGATCATTGACAGGCTCACTAAATACGGGCATTTCGCCATCCATACACAACAGAGGTTGTGGCACAATTGTTCCTGGATCATGTCTTCAAACTACATGGTTGGCCTAACACTATAGTATCTGATAGGGACCCAGTCTTCATCAGCAGTTTTTGGAAGGCTTTTACTAAAATGCAAGGCACCCAGTTGGCCCTATCCACTGCCTACCATCCTCAATCTGATGGTCAGACAGAGGTAGTGAACAGATGCATTGAGTCTTACTTTAGAAGTATGACTTTAGCAACAAACACCTCTTGGTTGAAGTGGGTTTCACTGGCAGAATACTTGTACAACACAAAATTCCACACTTCCATCAATACCACTCCATTTCAGGCTTTATATGGGTATCCTCCTCCTATATTCATTCCCTACATCCCTAGGGACTGTTCTAATGAGGCAGTGGATCAGATGTACATTGAAAGGGAAGGAGTTATTAAAGAATTAAAACATTCTTTATCTCGTTCTCAGAACCGTATGAAACAGTTGGCAGATAAGAATAGACTTGAAAGGGAATTTGCTGTGGGAGATTGGGTATTCCTCAAGCTCAGACCTTTCTGCCAGAACTCCCTTAAAAATTTCAAACCAAACAAACTCAGCCCTAAATACTATGGCCCCTTTTTAATTGTGGAAAAAATAGGGAGGGTGGCATATAGGTTGGACTTACATGCAGAAGCACAAATGCATCCGACCTTCCATGTGTCTTTGCTCAAATTGGCTAAAGGGGATCACTCTCAAATAATTCCTCTTCCAAAACAACCCAGGTTCAGGTTCGTTCCAGCTACAATCATTGATAAACGAATGGTGAAACGTCATAACAGAGCTAGGGTTGAAGTTTTAATAAGATGGAAGGACTTACCAGTGGCGGATGCTACTTGGGAGGATTTAACAGAGATGCAAGCCAGATTCCCTGAGTTTGATTTTAATTTTGAGGGCAAAATTTCTTAAAAAGGGGGAGTATTGATACGGGTTAAATAGTGTAGATATAAACATAGGGGTTTGTTTGTAATAAATAAATAAGTCAGGGACTAATAGTGTAAAAGTATAACAATAGTCAGTTAGGAGTCGTTGTATGTTGTTAAATACCGGTAATAACGGAATGAGAGATACCGTTGATTGAGCTAATTCTCCTCTTCTGTTGTTCTTCTTCTATAACCATTTCTGCACGTATCATTCAACAAAAAAAAAAATTCAGTTGACGTCATCACTTTGTCTTCAAAAACCACTTCATCACTTTATTAGAATTTACAATACAAAGATAACAAAGCTTCATCACTTTGTCTTCAAAAAAATAGTTCTTGATGCCAGTGGCGTATCTAGGATTTTATTGCGTATCCAGGATTTTATTGCGTATCTAGGATTTTATTTTAATGAGTTCTTTTAGTAGATTCTCTTTAATTCTCACTAAATTTTTTCTAAATTCTATAAAGTCCTCACTCATTTTTTTCCAAACGCACTGGGTCTCTGTGAACCCACAAATGTGGGTTGGATCCGCCCCTACTTGACGCCATCTTCGAAAGTTTTGCTGTCAGCCTTTCAGTCTTTTGAATTGGTAGGTATTGGCAATCAGGCCCAAGAACATGAACAAGAAATTTGATCTTTGTCAAAAGTTCGACTATTTCTGTTTATTATAACTCTCGACTCTACAAAAGTGCATGGACCCTAACCCTCTATTTAGATTTCATAACTCTCTGAACCTACTCAAACTCATACTCCTATCTTCCAGACATTTAAATAGTTAGATAAAGATTTACACTAATCTTAATTCTACCAAATAAATCAAACAATTTAATTAAAACTAATTAAATCAATCTTTCACTTTGACCCCTTCAACTTTCTTTGGTTTGTGTTTTAGGATTAAAACCTTCAATCTCCTCCTTAATCTTAAAACCCGACTCGTTCTTCTTCAAAACAATTGTAAATTGGTGAGGTCTTCCTCTAGATTTGCTTCCTCTTTCTTTTCACCCCACTTGGTGCATTCGTATCCAAAGTGTCAAAACTCACCACTTTCAAAACACCTGAAAGTACTTTTGTCTCTAGTTCCGCAACCCCTTCCACGACCTTTTCCAAAACCACATCCTCGGCCTTGTTTTCCTTCTCCTCTTCCAGAACTGCTACGGTCTTGATTTCCTTCCCCATTCCTTGCACCTACCAGAAGCAATTTGTTTTGATTTATTTCTTCATGTTCACCAAAACCCTCAAGTCTTTCTTCAAATGCCTTCATTCTTCCTGCTGCATCCTCAAATAACATATTGTCAATATCAAAATACGGTTCAACAGAGGCTATGAACGGTAAAAACTTTCTCGGTGCTAAACCGAACAACTTCCTTACTAATCCACCCTAGCTAGCATCAAAGTAGCCGATGATAGTATGGTTATGTGAGACGATGAGTCGTAAACCTTAGTCAATGGTTTCATGTAGGTATCGGAGAATCCGTTTCAAGAAATGAAAGTGTGGCTCATGTGGAACATGTATATATAGGCAACCTGTAAGACCATATAAAAGATATCGGGACAACTAAATATGAGATACCGAAGTGCCCCGACAAGACTGTGGTACAAGGTTCCATTTTGGCAAGAGTTCGTCCTCAGTGACACTTAGTTTTGAAGACATACCCACCGGTGTAATACAATGCTTACAAGAATTCATAAAAGCCCAATGGAGTATGTCCCGACTCCCGAGTGTACTGAGGGTACATAGTATCGTTGCGGGAAAGGGAATCGGGGACCAAGTTTGCCGAGTGGTGAATGGATACCGGCCTCTTTTCGTTGTTCGGTGAATGGTTTCTTCGGTGTATACTCACCGATGCGGGAAGAGGAGGGAAGGAGGAGAAAGGGGGGGGGGGGTTTAATGGTAGGTCCCAACCCCTTTCAACCAATCACAATTTTTTTTAAATTTTTTTACCACTCTCCATGTGTTTGAATCATTGCAAGTGATTGAGTGCAAAATGGGGAGTGGAATGGGGACTTGACATGGAATGATATTATTGGTTAGAGAATAACTCAAACACCCTAAGTGATTGAATGACTCCCTCCATCCTGAGCCTAGGATGAAAATAGACTATTTTTGTCTCGGGTTGCGGTAATAGAAGTGATGTAGTGTACCCAAATCAGTCATAGCAAATTCATATGACAGGCTATCAGTAATACGTTACAAGAGGGAGGCGTCTGATGCAGTTGAGATGATGGGATCCATGTATGATAAAAGATAAGCCATATGTGTACCTCGTTGAAAGACAAACAAAGAACTGTCACAAACACTGGTTTGAAATCCGCGTTTAGTGATATATGAGGACAAACGATTATGGCATGCTAATGGGGCTTGTTTGAGGCCATATAATGATTCATCTACGCGACATATGTGTGTCCACGTCGAACAACAAAACCTATAGGTTGATGTATGTAAACCGTTTCATTAAGTTCTATGAAGGGAAATCATTTTTGACATCTAATTGATGGATGAACCGCAACACAAAGTTTTGGCCTGGTGGTCCGTGCTCCACACTACCAACTGCGTAGTGTGGGTACGAGTCCCCCTCCTCCACCTCCAGCTCTGTTTGTAGGTATTATTAATGGTTTTTTTTTTTTTTTTTTTTTTTTTTTTTTTTTTTTCCTTTTTTTATTTTTTTAAATTACAGTTCTTTTATTATTAAATTAAATAATGTTTTGAAATCACTTTTTCATGTTTTCCAAATAGATCGTCATTAGGTTTTTTTGTTTATGTTTCAATTTTTCAAAAACGACAAACGACCCGCTACTTCGCGTTAGCTATTTTTTATTATTTTGAGTAATTAATTGAAAAATTGTTTAAAATAATATGTAAAAATGGATATCATGAGTTTTGGGATGGATGGAAAGTGATGTAAAAAATCTAATGGGGCACTTATTTGGATTGAAACAGCTTAGGGATGGCCGGGATGAGAAACATGGATTCCCTCCCTCAGAGGACCAAGTCAAAGTCAAGGATGCTATTCTACTAAATAGGTTGTGTTTGTCGGTTGATTTGAAAATTTTACACAAACCCAAACATGACACAGACACAAACCGAAACACAAAATGTGTATTTATAGGCTGACATGAACACAACCTGTTTAATCAGATAAAAAACTATGTTTAAACTTTAAACCACGTCAATTTCTTTATAAATTTTGGTAAAAGAATAGTCAAATAATTTAAATCGCTACAAATAATAAATAAATAAATGTTTTAAAGGGGTCAGCACGCTAGGTTGTCACTAACCCAATCTGTTTAATTAAACGTCTTGACAGATATAACCAAAATCTAAACCAAACTCATTTAAACTAAACCTAAACCCGTTCATTTTAAGTTCATGTCGTATCTATTTCTAGAAACAAAATATGAAGATAATATTATGTCTTACTGAAAGTTATAATCCCTACACATCCTTAAGTTCGAGGGTTGTTCGGTAAATAGTTAATAGATAGTTTATGTTAGAATTAGATAAGTTACGAGAGTGCGGGGACTAAAGATGACAAGTTGAAAGGTTATAACCAACACCCTTAAAGGGATCGACACACCCCTTTAGGGCATCTACTGATCGACGACAACAAGCACAGAAGGAAGAGACACACCTCTTCAAATCGATTAAGAGCCACAAGATCAAAAGACACAACCGTTCGTGAAGAGACACGTCTATTAGTCGCACCCGTTGGAAAACTATAAATAGGGGTCAATAGATTTCATTTGTACATTCACTCTTATTCGAAATCAGTTGTACATATACACACATTCAGATTGTATTTCGATTATTATTCAAGTTATACAAGTTTGTTTATCACGTTCTAGAGATCAAAGATCATATCGGGCCAACAAATTGGTATCAGAGCGTCAGGCTCTAGGCGTGGGAATCGCAAGGCATCGCAGGGAATTCGCGATCAGGTTTCAATTTCGTTTTTCAATTCGCAAGTTCAATTCAGATTTTTTTGATTTCGGTTCTTGGGTAATCGGTTGAACCAAAGGGTTGGTTAGGAATCTAGGGTTTGTTGATTCCGGGGTTTAGTGCGAATTAGATTATTTGGTTGTTTGATTATTACACGATTAGGGTAATCATGGGTTTGTGAGATCTATTGAAACCAATAAAGTAAAAGTTTTGTAAAAGTGAAGATTGTTCGGCAAGAAGTCATGTCAGGAACATCCGAACAAAATCAGATAATAATACAGAAGGAAGGAAGTTCTCTTTCCCAGTTTCAGTGTCCGATTCTGAAACCAACAAACTATACGGTTTGGGCTATTCGTATCAAGACGATTCTTGAAGCGAATGGTTTGTGGGAAACGATCGAACCAGCAGAAAATGCAACGGTAGACATTAAGAAAGATAAGTCTGCAATTGCATATCTGTTTCAAGCAATACCAGAAGATGTTGTATTGCAAGTTGCAAGTTGTAAGACTGCAAAGGAAATTTGGGATAATCTAAAGGTTAGACACGTTGGTGTTGATCGGGTACAAAAGGCGCGTATGCACACGCTATTATCAGAATTTGAATTGTTGCAAATGAAGGATGACGACACTATTGATTCGTTTACCGCAAAGATTAATAGTATCGTTACCCGGGCAACTGAAGTAGGAACGACATTGAGTCAACCGACTCTAGTACGCAAACTCATAAATGGCGTACCAGATAAGTTTACTCAAATCGTTGCCTCCATGGAACAATACTCCGATCTAGAAACTATGACGCTAGAAGAAGCGGTCGGAAGATTAAAAACGTATGAAGAAAGGTTAAAGTTGAAGAAAAAGGAAAGCCCCGTGAACAATTTAGAAGAACTCTTGTATGCGGGTCATGGACAACATGTTGGAAATTATGGACGAGGGAGATTCCATCCGTCACGAGGCCGAGGAAGAGGCAATTATCAACATAGGGGTGAAGGACACACCTCTTACGAGTCGGAAGGAACCGACAAACCACAAAGGGATGATAGCAAGCAAGAGACATCGACTATGAGAGATAAGTCGAAAATCACTTGCTACAGATGTGAGAAACTTGGGCACTATGCCTACGAATGCCCAACCAAGAAAACCAAGGAAAATGAGACACTATTGGTCGAAATAGAAGAAGATGATGATGAACTGGCACTTCTGATGTGCCTAAACGCTGAAGAGAAATAGAAACGTGAAACTTGGTCGTGTGATACGATCAAAAGGAAAAGAACCGTGTGATGCGGAGATAACATGTGAAAGGTATGATAAAACAGTCCAGTGAGTGGATCGGATCAAAGCGAAGAATCCGTGAGGGAAGCCATCAATAATGAAGAACTCGTTGTGAGAGACAACCGTGAAGAAGATAAATCAAGGAGGAGACATACGTGCGAAACATACAAATAATCCTGTGACTGGGTCAGGAAACAAATTGTTGTGTGATACAACCGCAAGAGAAATCTAAGTGAGTTAGATTATCCAAAATTATGCGAGATGGATGCAAGACATGTGATATGATGGTGGGCAAGTTAATCAAGACCGGTGGAGTTTGTGTTGAGACAACTACACAAGAAAAGGTTCGTGTGATACAAATCAAGTACGGTCAAGACAAGTGTGAAGCAAAATATCCATGTGAAGCAAGTTCGTGTGAAGCGAGTTCGAGTGAAACAAGGTTCGTGAAGAGCAAAGGTTCGTGAGTAAGAAGATACATGTGAAGTGTTGGATACCGAGGAGATTCGTGAAGATAAAGCTACTCGGAGTTCAAGATCTACAACAACTTAAGGATATTCGTGATTAGGGGGTGAATGAAAGTTATAATCCCTACACATCCTTAAGTCCGAGGGTTGTTCGGTAAATAGTTAATAGATAGTTTATGTTAGAATTAGATAAGTTACGAGAGTGCGGGGACTAAAGATGACAAGTTGAAAGGTTATAACCAACACCCTTAAAAGGATCGACACACCCCTTTAGGGCATCTACTGATCGACGACAACAAGCACAGAAGGAAGAGACACACCTCTTCAAATCGATTAAGAGCCACAAGATCAAAAGACACAACCGTTCGTGAAGAGACACGTCTATTAGTCGCACCCGTTGGAAAACTATAAATAGGGGTCAATAGATTTCATTTGTACATTCACTCTTATTCGAAATCAGTTGTACATATACACACATTCAGATTGTATTTCGATTATTATTCAAGTTATACAAGTTTGTTTATCACGTTCTAGAGATCAAAGATCATATCGGGCCAACACTTACAATATGTTCGGTTTATAAATTTGGTCTAACACTGATAATAAGACGTTTACATTGCTTATAGAAAAAAAACCATCATAATTCAAGCTTTCTTTCTCATTAAAAAAAAAAAAGAAAACTAGTAGATTAAAAAAAAAAAGAAAATTAATATACAATAAAATTGGTTATTCCAGAAAAACCTAAAGGACGTTATCCAAAAATTTTAGTGGGAAATGAGGAACGGCCGGAGAAGAAGGAGGACCAACAGAAGGGGCACTGAGACTGTTTCCGGTGAATCAACCTCCCGACACATTCGGAGTGGAAGACGTGACCGCAGCGGCTGAGTGCACATACAACATCATCACTGCCATAACTAGCTAAACATATAAAACATGTTTCGTCGACTTCTCTACGTCGTCGTTCCTGCAGATCGTGGAACAGGATTGTGGGAAGATCCATCTGATTTACGGCTGGTTCGTGGTGATGAATATATTCGGAATCGTATCGGAAGATGTATACAAAGGAATCCTTGAGTAGGTTGATTAGTTCGGTTTTAATACGGAAGGTTAGGAAGATGAAAGAGCAGAAGATGATGGTGATCACCATTTTGGTTTGGTTTGAAGTTACGTTTGAGGGTAAGAAACATGGGGGTTTGTTTTATAGAGAAAAAGCCTGTGATACAGGGGACACGGTGCATGGAATGTTGAACATGTGTGTAAGAAAGATGAAGCGAGGTAATTTTGACCAGACATAACTTGCTACGTGGCAAGTAAGTGTCGTAGAGGTGTCAATTTTCTACACGAAACGAAAAAACCTTTATTGATTGTTGGGCCGGTTAACTTTTTTCTTTTGTCCCGTTTGAAAATTTTATTTGGCCCATGAGGGGCTGGCTCAATATTTTAAAAAGTGGTAAATACCGACAGCTTATAACCTAGTATTTATTAGCGGTGCCGGAAGTAGATGTTGTACGAAACACCTTAGTTAATAGGGAAAGCGACATCGACTTTGAACCTCTGTACCGGTATTGGCGCAAGTTAGTTTTGGGGTTTGAATTTTTACTTTTTATTGGCTATTTTCATGTTTACTTTCCAGATTTAACCTACCAAGTAACAACTTTCAATATTCCATCTCTATAGATCAAAACTTAAAACCTACTTCATCAGTCCATCGTTCACATTACACCCCTAGAGTGTAGTGCTGGATAATTTATCCTTGGAGCTTATTTGAATTTAATTAGTCTTTTAAAAGACAGTTTTGCCCATTTACTATGCTAATTAAGTATTGTACAATAAGCATGTAATTACTTAAATTTTACAGGAATTCTTAAGAAATACTTTATAATATAGTATAGATTTGGTGAGTTTAGGCCAGTGGCGGATCTAGAAAATCCGTCAAGCCGTAACGTTTTATAAAAAAACCGTAACGAAATCGTAGAAACGTCAAATTTTTCCAAAATTTACACTAATTTTACACTACCGTCGGAACGCCAAGCCGTAGCGGAGGTTGCCCCTTCTTATATGCTAGGTCCGCCCCTGGTTTAGGCTATAGCCTATAAATATATATATTTATACTTGAGTTGAAAGTTGAACTTACGTGACCTATATACATCTTACACTTTGATTGTAAGCGGCAATTGACATCATTTACAATCAACACTCAATATCAGTTGCACTCAACACTCAACACTCAACATCAATTTAATTGATTCAATAATATTCCTGGATGATCATTCCTTCAAGTTTTCTATATAAACAAATTATTTTTCTGGGTGAGATTTGTACTTTACTAAGTATTTTGTTAATCTGTTTTGGTATGTATTTTGGCACACTAAAAGGTAAAATTCTGATTATGACCCATCTTAACTAGTTTAATACCCGTCCGTTGGACGGCTTACGCTAACAACGTAACAAACAAAGATAATGTATATTGAGGATGTTCGGGAACGCTTCTCCTTTTCTTCTTTTCCATATCCTTTTTTGAAAAGGTTGCAACCATCTAACTTTTCCTTTTCTTCTTTTCAAACCACTAAAGCTCATTCTCAAAACACATTATCCAAACACTATAATTCTCACACTTCCCACCAAACTTGACACCTGTACCAGCTTCTGGTTGAACACTCGTTCGTTTCTAGCTAGCCATAACCTCCAAACCACTGCGAGGCCCATCACTTTTTTACCACTTTTAGTTATGCCGAGACCTCCAACATGTTCCAGCATATCTGAAACCATAGTCGCGTCTGTGTTTATTGGAGTTTTAGTAATCAACCCAACCCAACCCAACCTGCCCCCACACTATTTTTGCAACTGGACACTTTAGAATAACAAACGTTTTTTTTATCTACATTTATATGTATAATATGAACTCATCACATGAGTTCACATTGACATGTCAATATGCCTAAAAATGAAAAAAGCAAGGTCCAACAATTTCAATAACTCATTTTGCATTGAGTCCTTAAGTGGACTATTGACTTATAAAAACATAGAAATATAGATAACCGATTGAAATAAAGCACCAAGTAACAGTTATGTATGGTAGGCAACCACGTAAAGTTGGCCATGTGTAAACATGATTGAATGTCCGCCCCTTGACTTTTAGTGATTAATAGGAAACTGTCATCTCCTCAAATGAAAATACCAACATGGTCAGTTGAAGTCATATTAGTTCTAATAAAAGATATATATATCCAAGGTGCTTACCCGTAATAATAACGGCATCAATAACATGACAAGTAATAAGACATTCTCTAAAGAAAAGTAAAAATTCAGGCCCTTTTCTACTTATTTTTTTTGTTTAATGAAACGTTCTCCTAATTTTTTTTGTCTAAAGCAAGTTTCTCAATAACACTTCTTTGAAATCAATCTAATGCAAGTCTCAACAAATTAAGCTAATGTAAGTCTAACATATCATAGTGAAAGCAAGTCTGTCTAATAAATGTGGCATATAGCAACAAATAAAATAAGATCAGCAAATAACATAAAAATCAGAAATGACTAAAATGAGAAAAAAACGCCCTTTTATCTCCATCGGAAGTGATTAATGGTGGAACATACTCCATTCGATCAATGAGTTCACGTCTTCTAAAAGACATTGGCTTAAATTGCGCTGGGTTGGGCCATGGTCCTTCAACTTCAACGCCATGAAAGAACAATGTACATGCTCCTATACTCTATGACAATGACCTTATCCTCTAGAGCATCAAAGTCTTGATAGCTGCACATATAAATTTATTAGGAAAAAGATTTTAAAAGTAGAAGTTATGTAGTCATATTTAATATACTACTTAAAGCAATAATTTAATATATCCCCTTAAGACTTGGTATAATATCATAACAACCGAGCAAAAATCATAATGTCAAATAGACTCGTTTTCAAATTTGACATTTTTACCCTCCTCGTTAACATGTTCAGTAGGATATGAGAGTTTGGAGTAAAAGGAATAGATAAACATGAAATTAATATTTTGAATTGGTATATTTCATTAAAAACATGTGAAATTATACCAGTGCTATTTAAAATTTCCTGCCATATTCTACGGTTGGCATTACTATTGGTCAAAGTTGGTGTATAAAGGACACAAGATAAATACTTTGGCTAAATGAAGTGAACATAAAAAACAACAAATCGATCATCAAATAACTTAAAATATATATGTTAAATTAATTGTTTAAAAACCTTACTCAATTAAAATCCTTACTCAAGTCAAATCATGATTTCTCGCAGATGGGATAAAAAGGTGTACCAAACATATAAAATTATATGATGAAAAACCAGAACTTGCCTTCGCAAACGACGAGGATCCATTTACAACCCCATATATAATGAAAGAACTCATATCATTTACAAAACATCATATGTAGCCCATGCCAATACTGCAACTACAAAAAATCATGAACATAACTCAATACATATTACACACTTCCAAAGTCAATACGATAATTCTACTGAGATCTTTTTACTTGATATTACCTCTCACAAAGAGTTCTGAATTCAGCATGCATCCTATTATTTGAAAGATGAAAAGACCTGCCCCAGCCATTTCATGATTGATGTGTCACTCACAGTCTGCCTTGGTGTATAACAGTAAACACCAATGGTCTTATCGACAATCTGGGACCAAAATAACACATATTAGAAACTACAAACAAAAATAAGAACCATATAGCCTAGAAAATACGACTGAAAATGATTCCTTAGACAAATTATTTAGCAGGAGCATGACCCTTCTCGATTTAAAAATGCATAATAAAAGAGACCAGAATTGTAGCAGCAATCTCACAGTTTTATATATAATACCTTCAACTTTGAGGAACAAAATGAAAAGAATACCTGCAAATAGTAATTTGCCGATAGCCCGCATCAGTAATTTGCTTATGGAGTGCATCTGCCTTGGTGTAGTTCCTTTGAGCCCGTGCTTTGGCCCGTTCGACTGCTGCCACTTGTACGGCTTGTGGAACACACGCTGCTTCTCTGGGAGTTAAGGTACTAACGTAAACTGTCACTGTATCCCCGTCTGCTACCGCCTTTTCATCCACCTTTGTTTACTCAAGTTGATTTCACATCATGTTTATAACAAAATATGTAAAAATGGTATAAGAAATTGAAGATTTGACTTGGAAATTCTTACAGGAAGTGTGTTTAATTCATACTTGGCTCCATTGGCAACTGATGGAGCTGGGCCTGTGGTGACTTCAACCGCAGATTAAGATAGCGGGAGACCGTAAAATGATAACAACCCCTGCACAAAGATCATCAAAGGTATACTATTTAGAGTTTTGTGCTGGATTCTTTAATACATTTATAGACTATAGTATCAATAGGTGGAAGAGGTTGGGTAACGGGTCAATACAAGTGAATTTTAATGACAGTTTAACCCGCAATCACGTTGGTTAGCTTAATAAATAGCTAATCTTTTTTGGTTTAAATATTTCCACACGACAAGAGTCAGACACGAAAAAGAATCAGATTTTTGTGTCATGTTTATTCTTCTTGACTTACTATACATTAAAATTTTAAATTCTTCACTGACTTCAGTGTAATAACATAAAACTGTATGAAATGGGATCTTGGTTTTAAAAAGCGAGAGGCGGCCCAAAAGAGACCAGGTCTAAAACCGAGGCGCGAAGCGCAAAAGCGGCGGGATGTTCGTACCCAAGGCGCAAAGGTCTAAAATGACACATTACTCGTATAAATCCCCAAAAGAATATATAAAAGATATTATGAGAACAAAACTCACGGTCGATTCTTCCATTGGCATGAAAATTTTGGTGTCTCTGTGAGAAATGTGAAGAGCATCCACTTCTAATCCCTTGACCTATAAGATAAGAACATCAAGAAATATGATGTTATCATTTGTATTCTCGTATGTATTAGATAATAACATCAAAAAGAAAAATATCAACATAAAATATAAGAAATAATTTATATAACAGATATATCTTATCATCAGTGCATACTTACATACGCTATATTTTGCAAGAAGTTGCACTACATTTGTCCACTAGTCCAAAAGCAACCATAAAGTGCCCAATCCACAACTGTTCGGCAAAAATGTTATTATCATGTGTATTCTGCATAAATACAATATTTAAAACATATTTGTCAAGATAATGGAACCTTATTATGTACAAAACAATTAAACAAACCTTTATCAAAAAAGAATGTGCTGCACAATGAATGGGGATAAGCGAGAACCAACTATGACCAAATTGAAGGAGATAAATGGAATTGCTTTGTGTAATAATAATAGACCTCTACCACCCTCATTGGCAGCCCCTTAAACCTGCAATATAGAAACTAATTAGAGAAAATGCTAATAAATAAACTATATGTATGTTTGTTGTTTCTAGGACATACCAACATTTTATCCAAACTTTTAAACCTGCGATGGTGACGATGATGGTTTCCTGTGACGGGGAGGTTAAACGGTGGTGATTGGAAACAGCAGGAAAGGATCAGAAGAAATAAAAAATAATAATTTCAGACTAAGAACTCGCTAACCTTGAACTCGCGGGAGGAGAACTGAATCAGTGGAAGGCATCTTGGTTTTATGAACTGCACCAACTGATGGAAGTTCGAGAACAGAAAAATTACAATCATAAGAAACCCTAATTTCAATCTAGATGCTTACCATATCAATTAAATCAACCCCTGTGCTCTGGAGAACTCTGTCAGGAGACATCTACTCTCTTGCATTTTTTATTTGGAGATGGAACCCATAGATTTATGGGTGGGTGAGAAGCACAAATCGGCAATTACAGGAGCATGGGGGAACCGTCGTCAAGGAGAACTGCACTTCAGATTTCCTTCTTGCGCTCATCAATCTATATTTAACCTCTTCAAACCCTAAAATTAGGGGAGAGTGGGCAGTTGAATTGGCGGTTTACCAGGATTGTAGGAGGCTTGAGTTGTGGAGGAGCAAAACCACCAGCTTGAATTGTGGAGATAATGGGTAGAAAAAGACGGTGGTAACCACCTCTGAAGAAACTGCCCTGAACTTCTATGGAATGGAAGTTATTTTTGTGAGTTTAATGGCTGAGATTTCATCTCAGGAAGATCTAATGGTGGAGAATGATTTGAAAAACAGTTAGACTTAATGGGTTTAATATATATATATAATATCAGAAGTCTTCTATGGGTATGATCCATAGTTTAAATTAATAATGTGATGTAGGATGGTAGGTCGGTCAATGCAAAGTGTATCCAAACTACAAAATAAAAATATAAAAAGTATAGAATCTCTTACTAGCTAGTAGAACGGCACAGAGATTAGGTTCTGTGTTCGATTCCTACAAGATAAATTTTACTCCAGTATTCTGTCAGTAATTCAAATTTGCCGTTAGAAAAAAAAGAACGGCACATACATTCATTTTCCACTTCATTTAGATCTACTATCTATAATTCTCCCACCATAAAATCGAGTTAAGATATACTTGTGTTATAGGGTTGTATTATATATACAATATAACTTTATGTAAAATAAAACCATTCAGATGCTAAAGGTAAAACATATATATAATGGAGTAAAGTTCTCGTACAAATAACTTTAACGTATTAAACGTACGAATAGCATGAAAAAGGCAAAAAATACGCGGTGGCATTTTCGTAATTATTTTCTCGTAGGGTAATTATCAAAATTACTCTACAAATGATCTTGTAGAGTAATTTTGTAAAATGTTATTATAGAGTAATTTTGATCTTGTAGAGTAATTTTATAAAATGTTCTTATAGAGCAATTTTGATTAAAAAAAAAACTCTACCCCACCAAAAAAATCCCCAAAAAACCTAACCCCCCCCCCCCCCCCAAAAAAAAAAACACCTAAAAAAAACCTAAATCCCCCCACCCCCTCCCCCACCAAAACTAAATGCTAAAAACTAAACCATAAAACTAAACACCATAACTAAATCCTAAAAATATTTTACAAAATTACTCTATAAGATCAAAATTACTCTAGAAGAACATTTTACAAAAATACTCTACAGAATCATTTTACAAAATTACCCTACAAGATCAAAATTACTCTACAGGATCATTTGTAGAGTAATTTTGAATTGTACTTTGTTTGATAAACTTGCATAGTAATTTGATTTGAGAGTAATTTTGATGCAGAGTAATTTTGATACACTTGTAGAGTGATTTTGATAATTACCCTACAAGATCAAAATTACTCCATAAGAACATTTTACAAGATTACTCTACATGATCAAAATTACTATACAGAGATCAGTTCGTACGTTTTGTACGTTAAAGTTATTTGTATTTGTATTTGATCTTTTATCTATATAATGAGACAACATCTATGAACGCAAGATATACCATCCATATCGTATATACAGAAGACATAACTTTGTGTAGAAATATGTATCTTTCTGAACATTAACTTCTGATTTTATGTCCAAGAAGTTGATGAAACAATGCTAATTCAGTTAAAAAAAAGAACTATCAACAAAACTACCATTGCCAATAAGGTGCAACTTGTTCATCAAAGTTTTGGTTCAGCCCTACTCTTTTGCTAGGATTACATAACAAATTTGACCTACAAAGAGGACAAGTGAACTGATCTCTACTGAGCCACCTTTCTACACAGCATGCATGGAACACATGACGACACCGACTGAGTTGACTCACTGTGTCATCACTCTGGAACTCAGCCAGGCAAATGGAGCAAGTTTCATCCACCGTTCTTATGCCACATCCTGCATCATCTCCATTGACATCTTGCAAATCGCCGAATCGAAGATCCGAAAGGTGGTAGATGTTGGGAAACACGTTTCGATTATGTCGATGATGATGATGATCATCATCAGGTGCATAAAACAAGGCCATAATGATGGAATGAATGTGAAGAAATGCATGTTTGATTTGTAGTAACGGAAGCCATATGCATGTAATGAATATAAGTGTGAGTATGGAGGATCCATAGCCTTCATAAACAACACAAATCATTCTTAATATCTCTTCTATTTTGATATTTAAGCTTTGATAATACGAGGTATATATGACTATATGAGTTATGATCACTTGATCAGAAACCCTTATATATAATCAGACTCTTTGTGTACAGTCAACGTTTCCTTTTTATTATTTTATTTTATTTATTATAATCAAAGGGTGGCTCGATAGTGCATGATTTTTGTTACAATAAAAAGGTTATTGTGCTATAAATCCGGATCTGTCGGTCGATAACGTTTTAAAAATGAAATAGTGTGTTTTAACATATATTATAAGAAAAAATAATAATAGAATGAAGTGAATCTCACTGTGTTCCTTGATTATGGGGTTAATAAATATTGTTTTAATAGTTTAAAGTGGGCATTTAAGAGGCTAATGACAAACCTAATTACTGTTCCTTGCCGGTGCGGCCGGGGAGGACGGTGCCGCCCGCCACCAAAATCTTTTTCTTGATTTTCACCCTATAAAAAAGAGAGAATAATTAATGAACATTAGAATACCTGCTAGGATAAAGAAACCAGAACATGGTATTGATTATTACTATCTAGGTTTTATAACAGAATAAATAAAAAAAATTGAGGTTGAATAAATAAAAAAATAAATAATTGGATTGATTTTGTTTATCTTTCTTGATTTACTATTGTTTTTTTTTTTGGCAATTATCTTGGTGCCTTGGCTGTCTAGTGACTATCCTAAGTGGGGCTGTTGGAGTTTCACCTCTAGCAAAATTGTTTTGGGTTGAGTCATTTGTTTTATGATAGTGGACATTTGGACGGTGAGTTTCCTATGCAATGGTGGCAGGCCTAGTCACCAATGTCGTTTGCATTCGCGAACGTGAGTGAGATTTTGCCATTAAGTTTATCCAGGTGATCGAAGTTTTATTAATCTTTAAAAAAACTATTGCTTTTTTTAATAGCCAAACACGTACAACTAATCTTAATCGGCCACCTCAGCAAGGCGCTAAGGGCACACGGGGTGGTCCGTTATACCACCCCTATAACGCGTGAAACGAAAACGGAACATCGCCGCCGAACAAAAAAAAAACGCGTTATATTTTAAACGCGTTAAACACATCACGCGTTGAAAATTTTGAATTACTTGACGAACCTTTGACGAACCTTTCACATTTTGTGAATTACTTGACGAACCTTTCACTTAGACGAACCCTCAATTACTTTTTTTTTTTAAGTTTGACGAACCTTTAATTGGGCTGGGCTTTTGGGCTTTTTTTAATGTTTGACGAACCTTTATAATTTTAGTGTGACGAACCTTTAAAATAAAAAATTAGTGAAATTTATAATTTAGTGTTTAATTTCTAATTTTAAAATGAAAATTAAAAAAAAAATTAGGAGTGATAGAATTCCATCACTAGTGATACCACCCCCCTACATTTCTATCACTAGTGATAGAATATTGGGCGATGACATGGCATGATTTGATTGGATAGTGAGAGTGATAGAAATTATCACTAGTGAACCACCCCTCCTCCCCTAAGACCATGTGTAGTGGGGCGTTTTTTAAAAAAAAAATTAAAAAAAAAAAAAAACGTCCGAAAACGCCCATGCACCATTACATGGGGCGTTTTTTAAGCAAAAAATCAAAAAAAGCCCCTTTGGCGTTTTTTAAACCACGCCCAACACCCTTCTCTTTGTCCAATCAGATTTCATCTCCCCTTATCTTATCCAATAAGATTTTTTCTTTTTTTTTCTTTATTTTATTTAATGCCCCAATAATGCCCCATCCCCACTACACCCATTTTAGAAAACGCCAAATAATGCCTCTTTGCTGACTGGACCGCCACATGGCGTAAAATGCCCACACTTGGGGGCATTATTTTCCCATTCCACTACACATGGTCTAAGGGACCTCAAAATCTTACTCTAGGAAGGAAAAGAACCAAAGAAAACTATTGGCTGTTACCGGATAATACTGATATGATATATGAGATCTGAAATTAAATTATATAGCTTAAGGCCAACCAGGCACTCCTGTGATTGATGCCGGGTTTACTGGGTTCCTGTGATATACCGTCACAGGTGTGAGTATGATGGCATCATGGTTGGTTTCGGGTTAACCATCGTGGGTGGATGGGATGGTATATGACCGTTGGGAAACGAGTGACTTATAGGATTTAAAAAAGGTGATAATATACACACACCTCTATAATCTTATTTTCACATCCCATAGTGTATACGGGCCGTATAAGGTTATACGATCCGTATAGAATGATTATGCACATAAATAAATGCACTGAATCTTTTTTTTTGTTTTACGTGTAAACGGCCCGTATAATATTATACGACCCGTATACATGTATATACGAGCAATATAATGTTATACGGCCAAATGTGTTTATTTTTTGAGCAGGTTTTTGGGTTTTAAGATCTGTATACGGGCCGTATAAGGTTATACGGCCCGTATAATTGTTTTTTTTTTTTTTTTTTTTGTAAAACCGAACAACCGTTTAATAAATTTTAGTAATTTTTTAGATAACGTTTTCAGTATTCGGAGTTTGGTTGCTTGTTTGTAGCTAGGGTTCAGAATGTTTGAATATGGTGATATTGGAACACTGTACACTGCATGTAAACACAGTGGCTTTGTGATGCAAGGATCTACGAATGCGGTATGTACGTTAAATTTCATTAAAAGATACTGTTATTCGTCTGTTAAGTATCGGATGGAGGCCTTTCGTGGTCTAATCATATCAACTATGTAAGAGAGAGAGAGAGACCTTTAAGTACGGATCCTACAGTTGCATTTGGAACAAGAAGTCCAACAATGCGTTCGTTATCTGTTGTTGTCTCAAAGCCCACAACACGCAGTCGTTGATGGGCTTTGCGAGCATGTTGTTGTTTAACAAATTTTAGTAATTCTTTAGATAGCGCTTTAAGTATCCGGAGTTTGTTGGGTTGTTTGTAGCTAGGGTTCAGAATGCTTGAATATGGTGATATTAGAAAAAGAAAAACGTTACCATAGGTGAACCCTTCAGAAGAAATCGCAGGCTGATACATAAAAATAGATATAACGAGTTAACATCTTTTGGGTCAAGTGAAGAAATGAATGGAGGAATATATTTTACTTATTTTATGTCTAATCATATCATTCACTACATGGAGCAGAGAACTAGGAAAGGAGAAAATACGGAACGAGATTCTTCGAGAACTAGAAAAGGAGAAAATACGAAATGAGATTTTTCGAGAACTAGAAAAGGAGAAAATGCAGAAATGTTGCATAATTCATTTAGTTTCTGTTTGACACCTTCAATCTTCGTTGCTTCATTAAAATTAACAAATCATCCATGAATGTTGCAAGTTAAATCCATAATTAATGTATAGAGCTGCAGCAACAAACCATATATTCTCAGACTATTCCTAACAACTGTCCATGTGGGTTGTCGCCAGAACCCTGCCGATGTTCGTCTATTAACTACTTGATGGAGTACTTTCGTGGTATAATCATATCAACTATTCACTATAAGTTTTTAGATGGTGTTTGTGGTTTAGTTGCCTTGTGTAACAATAATTGCTTTGTCCAATGCTCACACAGGGTGATAAACAACGCTGATCTTGAATTGGAGAACTGTGGTTGAAAAGATTTGTTGAAATCGAAGAAAAGAATAAAAAAGATGAAATGAGGCGTGTTATCTTGGAAACTGAGGTTGAAAATTTGAAGTAAAACAATTTTATTTGCAAGTAAAACATTTAACATCTCATAAACGCAAATGCAATACTTAGAAAATTTGATAGGCACTAGTTGTCAATACAGAAACTTAACAAGAGAAGCAACTAAAAAAGCGGTGAACAGTGATGAACAGAACGAGATTCTTCGAGAACTAGCAAAAAAAGAAAATACGGAACGAGATTCTTCCACTAATTAGCCAGCAGTCATTACTTCTTAATGAACTCGAATTCACGAAATGATGAGTAATGTAAGGAGAAGCGTGACCCATATCGATTTCGGAGAATGTGTAATCCAGAGGTCGGTCTCGGGTGGGCATAAGATCCGTGGCCCCTATTGTCAGATATGTGACTCCATGAAATATGAGATTAAGGTAAGTGTGCCGTAAAGTTGCATCTGATTTTTAAAACATTTCCCACTGACATAATATTTTAGAATGGCGACAACTGATGTAGTGAATAGACACAATCTTATTGTATTTGTAAGGTTTGTAACAAGTTTACTGCTAATTGTATTGGATCTTGTTTGTTGTCTAGGTATTTGTATTCAGTCAATGAACATTGTACACTTGCAACATACAGAAACTATATGAATTATGCAACATATCCATATCCCCTTGGTCGTTTTTACCATATGACACATGATAAAAGCGCTTTTCTACACAATCTGGGATTATGTTCCGTTTTAGGGTTTCTTCTCTTGGTCGGAACATGTCGCTTAAATCAGAGGATGAGTTGATTTGATTGTGAAATAGACAAGAATGATGAGATATCAGTAGTTAGCTCGAAGAAGTTTCTCCCTTGGTAGTTGTTACCATATCCATTATCCCCTTGGTAGTTGATTCCCCCCACCTCGTATGACAAATTCTTTTATTTTTCAATTTTTATTTAATTTATACCCACCACGTTATCTAAAGAATTATTAAAATTTATTAAACAGTTGTTCGATTTTTGTAACACCTCGTAAAATCACGTACAATGATGTATTGACACGTGTAATAAACCCTAATAAGGTCCAATGTTGAATTTAAGGGACTAATTTTTCGAAAAATCGAAAACTTTGATAATAAAAGGACTGGAAGTGTTAGCATACCTAAAATAAGTTTCCAAATAACCTCTCACGATGATTATATTCATAAATGAGCCACTTTTCAATCGAGTGTAGCCGTTTGCGTAATTAATTGGAAGTTTGCGCAATAAAGGGTTAAAAGTGTCAACATATTAATTCTTACCTCTGAGTGACCATTTAACAAACCGGGAGCTTCATGATATTTGATTATACTCTCGGGAATGCCAACTATTGGCCATCTAAGGTTTTTATGCCTATAAGTAAAGTTACGCGCAACTTTGCAAGTTAGAGAGAGGGACTAAAAGTGTCAATATGTTTAATTATACCTCTGAATGACCTTTTAGAGAACCCGAAGCATCGTGATGTTTAATAATACATTCAAGAATGTCTAGTATGGAATAGATGAGGCTTCAATGCTATTAAATGATGAGATGAGCAAGTTTGCGCAATAGAGGGACCTAAAGCGTCAACTTTTGAATCTACGCCTTTCGGTGACCATCTAAGCGAACGAGAGCGTAGTAATATTTAAGTATATGCTTGGGAATGATCAATATGAGCCATGGAAGGCTTGGATATCATTAAACGGCATTTCGCGCTACTTTGCGCAATTAAGGGACTAATTGCGTCAAACAACAAAAGTATGTCAATTCGTAGGATATCGAACCTTCCAGAATATGGCCATGAGTTAAACATACCCTATTTATTATTTATATAGCTTAGATATAGGCTTGGAGGTGTTGGGTGCGCAAAAATAAACTTTTAAGTCATGTAGGGACTAAAAGTGTCAAAAAGTGCACAAGTTTGCATTTTCACGCATATCTTGCATTCTGAATATTTCCGGTCACCCAAAAATTTATGTAAGCACTAAAATATTTTATTTTAGTGTTTGGATTGATAAAATTCCATTCGTCGCGTAGTTTGGATCGTTTTTCGCGTCCGTCCGTGTTTCGTCGTAATTAGACGAACAACGTGACCATATGGCCAAAGGAACCGACATCCGACATGTTTTTGAGCATGTTACATGTCCCCTATATTTAGGCATCATGTTAGAGCCTTGAAATGAGGTTAACAGGCCTTAGATGTGTCAGAAACACATTATTATGCAAGCAGGGACCAAAACTGCACTTTTGAAAGTTTGTTTGAGCTATGCAGGCCGTAGGCTACGCCCCCTGCAGCGTAGCCTACGCCCAGGTCTGGGCAGATTCATATTTTCAGCATTTTTGTCATTTTTCAAGGGCTTTTAGGTAAAATTCTCAATACCATGAGCTGGGTTTCAACACCCATTGTATTTAGAAACCTTAGGCACACATGGAGGGCCAAGATTGAAGCACAGGTTATGAGAAACAATCCTAACGGTTCTTGAAATCCTATATAAACCCACTTGATCTTGGCTTTCATTCACACCTCATTCCATTTATGCTTGTTCTCTAATTCTTGGAGGATCTTGAGCTTCTTGAGAACCTCCTTCTGTCCTTTGGACCCTTTGTATGTGTTTCTCCGTGCTTAGTTTAATTACTTAGCGTATTAAACCGAAAAGTCAAGCGTTATCGGTAAATGATTTGACTTTTAAACGGTTGAACCATGGTTCGCAACGAACATGGCTACGTGACCGTAATTAGGTAGGTATTAAACCCTCAAAAGGGCACCTTCTAATTACCATGTTTACTTAGTTAAATTGTCGGGTCAAATAAAAGTCAAACGGGTTAGTATTAAATAAAATATATAACTATTAATATAAAAACCATAAAATCGGTTTATCACTTTAATGACTTGGTAAATATTAGTTGAACATGCCTAAGCATGATTCAACCCGACAATTCTAAGTATAGGCTCGGTTCGGAACCGAAAGTCGCAAAAGTTGACTTTTGCTTTGACTTTCAGTTCTGACCCAATTTAGCTTAGTTTAGATATGCCTTAGGATTCATTTAGGATCATGTTATAGGTTAGTATAACCCTCTAAGGTTATACAACTTGGATCCTTAGTTATCCTATTCAATTACATGTTTCCGTTATATGCTTAAATGTTTACCATTATGCCCTTTTGACCCTAAAACGAGAATTTTGAAAATATGAGAGGACAATAATCTTTATTACTGATTTATAAAATTGTCCCTAAAATTTGACATCAGTTTGAGGTCTAGATTAGGAGTTATGCTCATTAGCGTAAATGAAAAGCTTTTTATTAATTAAACGGTGTAATTAGCGTATAGCCTATCTAAACCCGATTTTTAATACCAAAATTTTTACCTACTGATATAAGATAATATTTTGGGATTTTTGAAGATTTTTATTGATTTTTAGGCTGAGCATAACATAGGGTTCTAGGCTTGACTCGGTAATTGCCGGTTTTGCCCTTTTGGGCTATAAAAATGAGTTTTACAAATCCTTTTAGTACCAAATCTTTTTCTACTGATCTAATATGATAAATAAAATATTTTGAGCCTTCTGGAATAATAAAAATATCAGCTTTTCTTTAAAAACCCGGAAATAGCTCAAAATCGCCTTTTTAAGCATTTTGAACGCATAGTATAAGCTAGAACTATTTTAAACCTATAAGGTTTGATACCTATTGATGTTTTAAGTAAATTTTCATAACTAAACAGTAGGCAAAAGTTTTAAACTCAGAATTCTAATTTTGACATTTAAAGCTTATGTGAAATTACCAAAATGCCCCTTCGGTGCATAGTTTGGTTATAAATGATAAAATTCACATATGTGTAACACCCTACTGATATAACTTATTAAATTAAGTATTTTTACTGATTAAACCTGGCCTGAAACTCAGATTTATATTAAACCTCTTTCATAACCTTTTAAATGACCAAAATACCCCTACGGGGCGTAAATTGGTTTTAAATTCGTTTTGGGCATAATGGAAGGTATCCTACAGATATCACAATATATTTAAGGCATATTAACTTAGGAAACCTGTATATGACTCTTTTGGTTACCCGTTACGCACTTTTCGCGTTCGGATCGGCTTATGTAATTAGTTTGCATAAATTAGCCGAAACGGGTCAAACCTTGTCATTTTATCTCAAAATCCAGAATGTGTTTAGTTTACCCTTATTACACAAGTATACACGCTTGTCGGGTCTAAACCACATTCTAATCCGGTTCTCGCTTAATCATGCGTTTTGAACCGTATCTTCCTTTAAAACTAACCGGTCTAAGCATAAGCTTAATTAAAGACCCGTTAGGAATCTAATAGGTTATTAAAAACCTTCGTTCCAGATTTAGGAGCCTAGTAAAAGCTATCTGTACTTGCTGATTTGATACGGCTGGGATTGAATTTATATTTAGCTCAGGTAAATACTTTTAACTTATTTTCCCTTATACGGACTTGGGATACGGTATATAAAATACCGCTTGGTCGGGCATTTGACCTTAATCGTGGGTGGTTAAGTATTATCAAGATGACCCGTTTAAAAATCTGTTTTGTTTGTTTTACGCCTTTGGGAGTTTAATGACCATGTCCCGGATATCCTTGGCATCATTCAAAGAATGGCCACGACCTTAGCACACGGGTGTAGGTGTACACCTGTCAGTGCATTTACAATTATTAAGGTATAACCGTTGGTTTCCCGCCGAGGGACTATACTATGTGGTGTGTCTATTAATCTTTAACCCGGCACGAACTGGGCTACTGAACGCATAACAGACATGTAATCCTTTTACCAAGTATTATATTCAAATAATTATCCCAAGTTATAAAATGTTTTGTGCCACGTGCATTCAAATCAATTTTCTAAACCTTTTCAAAATGAGTCAGTTAATTGTATTTACCAGTGTAAACTGACGTATTTTCCCAAAAAGGTTAAGTGCAGGCACTACTCCTAATAGGCTGGCCTCTCCTTAGCATCAATAAGAGTCTCGCAAGCTTGGATGCCTTAAAGTCTGTTGAACAAAGTTCTTTTTATCTTTTGATCCGCCTGTGGATCCTTTACTTTCCATTTGTAATACTTTGATATTACGTTATATCGGATTGTAATATATTTATCATTTGCTTCCGCTGTGCATTAAATTGTGTTGTTTGACTATGATGATATCAACTACGTCACGATACTCCCCATCGGGCCCCCCGGTAATACGTGGAAATATCGGGGTGTGACAATTTTACACCCGATGTTCCTCTGTTAACTACCAGATGGAGTACTTTCATGGTCTAATAATTTGTGAGTCTTCAAATTATTCTCATACAATTCCTAACAATTGTCCATGTGAAAGTTAGGGTTTGTTGGGTTGTTTGTGAGCCTTCTTTCTTAAACAATGTTCTGATATGAGTATTTGCAAATAAAAAGGATCACCAACATCTAGTTTACTTATAAGACTCACAGGAGAAATGGGAATATCACCACCACTCATTTTCACAACCGTGTACAACAAACAATAAGATCAAGCAATAACATTAATACTCACAAACAGTGAATAGGAAACACAACACATCAAGAATAATAACAAGAGCTAACTGTGTCAGGGTCTAGATTCCTTGTTCATCACTCTATAGGTGCCAGGACAAGCCTTTATACAATAGCTATACTACAAGACCTAAGTACAGATCAAAGAAACAAACAATACAAGATGCAACAATCAAGAACATGCATCACATAAGCACAAAAGACTATATCAAGTGCCGGTCCGACTAGCCCGGTAACAATTATGCCTAGACACAACAAATATGATATGTAAAAAATAAAAGTAGAAAGAGACAAGAACGACCTCACAGAAGCGTTTAACTCCAAGCTTATTTGGACCGTAACCTTCTAATCACAGATCTAGAAAAACACAAATAATCTGGTCAGTTTGCTTTATAATCAACAAATGAATATAAAGACCAACACCAATCTTCTCAGCACTTCCAAGAACTCAGATCTTCTCAGCAACTACTCAAACACTAGATTTAGGGTTACAGCTCCAGTAACAATACAAGTCAACAATAAAACCGGTTTCCAAGAGCAGAAACCCTACACAAACTAGAACACAGATAAAAAAAAAAAAAAACGAAGCGGAAGAGGTAAATCAAGAGCAATATTGCTCTGATACCATGAAAACTTTAACAAATCAAAGATGTAACAACAAAAATAGCGACAAAATGGTGGAGAAAATCTTATTTAACCCAAACCAAGAAAAATACCCCCAAATACCCTAGATCCTACAGAAAGTAAGATCTTAACAATACAAGATCAATAACAGATCTTCTAGTGATCATCCACTGATGAGCATCAAGAAAAATACAAGTACAAGATCTCTCAAATACAAGCGAGAGATCAACAGAAATCAAACTGAACAAACAAACCTAACAAACCCTAATACAGAGAAAGATGAGAGAGACTGAATGAATGCGTAAACACTGATCTCCTGGTTATATTCTAGGATCTTTCAATATTACATTCTGCCCCCCTTAACAATAAGCCATGAAGATCTTAGTCCCTCTGGAACTTTACACTTCCAGTCCTTATGACCACTTCACTTGAATCCTGCAACCTTGTACTTTAAGTAATATTTCAACATGGCCCCTCAACTTATTTCCCTGCACACTAACTCATATAACATGTTAAACAAGTCACAGACATAACAAATAAATGATGATACAACTATAACTATAGTAACAGTTTTTAACAATGATAATGATAATTCTCAATGAATGGGTGCGATTTGATGAAGCAATGCAATGGTACAGTTAAGACACCCTAAGTTGCTAATTATATATATATATATATATAAGTGTTCATGGTATTGATATTCTGAATGAATTTCTATTGAAATATAAACCCCATTATATAGGGGAGATACAATCAAATAATAAGGAAACCAAATATACAAAATATGCACAATCACAATCTATTCCTAAAATTATACGTTCTAGAATATTCTTCGGGTAAGACTCCCCCACAGTTTGAACGTGGGAAGGTCCAACGCTCAAACTGGAACGAAAGGACTGAAATAACTGCTTGGAGAGCCCCTTTGTGAATATATCAGCATACTGCAATGCAGACGGAACATGTAGAACGCGAATGTGACCGATGCGAACCTTCTCCCGTACAAAGTGAATATCAATCTCTACATGTTTGGTGCGCTGATGCTGCACTAGATTATCCGAGAGATACACGGAGGAAACATTATCACAATACACGATCGAGGCCCGACGCAAAGGAGTATGAAGCTCAAGTAATAGATTATGTAACCAAGTGGCTTCGGCAACCGCATTAGCAACCCCACGATACTCAGCTTCAGTACTAGAACGCGAAACAGTGGGTTGCCTCTTTGAGGACCACGACAGTAAATTATCTCCCAAGAAAACACAATAACCGCTCGTTAAGCGTCTAGAATCCGGACAACCGCCCCAATCGGCATCTGAGTAGGCAACCAAGTCGTGAGACCAAGACCAAGACCGAACAATGCGAATCCTATAATCAAGAGTACCCTGTATATACCGTATGATCCGCTTCATGAAGGCGAAATAGGACTCGCGCGGATCGTGCATAAACAAACAAACCTGCTGGACTGCATATGAGATATCTGGACGAGTAAGTGTTAGGTACTGTAAGGCTCCCGCAAGGCTGCGATAAAGTGTCGAATCTGAAACAGGCGATCCATCAGACGCGCTAAGTTTGGATGAGAGGTCCACAGGTGTGTTGCAGGGTTTACAAGCCGACATGTTAGCTCGAGCAAGAATCTCTTTAGCGTACTGTTGCTGAGATAAATGCCCTGTGAAAAATGATCAACTTTAATTCCAAGAAAGTGATGAAGCCAACCTAAATCCGTCATTGCAAACTCTCGAGACAGCGCACAGATGATATCATGAAGTAATGTGTCATTAGAAGCTGTCAACACAATATCATCCACATAAAGTAGTAAATAGGCAACATTAACTGGATCCCGCTTAAAAATGAACAAAGATTGATCACAAACACTGCTGATAAACCCCTGGGATTTGATGAATGTGGCAAACCGGGTATAGCACGCCCGGGGAGCCTGTTTAAGACCATATAGGGACTTTTTGAGGCGACACACAAACTGAGGGCGCCGTTTGTCAACAAAACCCGGGGGTTGATGCATGTAAACCGTCTCATTAAGATGCCCGTGTAAAAATGCATTTTTAACATCAAGTTGATGTATTGGCCAAGACTTGGTGACCGCCAAGGATAAAACTGTCCGGATAGTAGCCGGTTTAACAACTGGACTGAAAGTGTCGTCACAGTCAATTCCTACCATCTGTGAATTCCTGTTGACCACCAATCGGGCTTTATAGCATTCCAGAGACCCGTCATACCGGAATTTATGGCGAAAAAGCCACATGCAGCGTATAACGGGACGGTCTGTGGGTCGTGGAACTAATTCCCATGTATCGTTATCCTGTAGGGCAGAAAATTCGGTTTTCATAGCACTTAACCAATTAGTGTCAGCAAAGGCCTTGGCATAGGTCTCGGGAATGGGGGAGATTGAGGTGGGAGTAAAGTGAATGGAAGTGGTAGTGGAACGGGATTTCGAACGGGTAGTCATAGGGTGGTGATTGATTGCAGGTTCGGCCGAAGGTGGGGCTGTGGGAGTTGGGGCAGTGGGAGTGGGAGCCGTGGGTGGTGGGGCCGAGGGTTGGTGGGGAGGTGGTGGTGGAATAGGGGCAGGTGGTGGTCTCGGGCGTCTGCTATAGGTGATAGGAAAATGAGTGGGGGGATGGATTAGGTGGTGCGGGTGGAATAAAGGAGAAGTCGGGTGGATGTGAATCGTCTAGAAAATTATAGGTGTTGGGTGACTGTGGTATGGTGTAAGGAAAGGTCGATTCATCGAAGGTGACATCTCGTGAGATGTGAACTTTACCGGTGGTTGGGTCAAAGCACCGGTATCCTCGGAAATCCGGAGGATCACCGAGAAAAATGCAACGAATTGCACGAGGGTGAAGCTTGTGTGGTGAAGTAGCGGAGGTGTTGGGGTAGCAAGCACACCCAAAAACACGTAAATGATCATAGTCGGGGTGCCTAAGGTATAGGGCAAAGGTAGGTGTGTAGAAGTTTAGGCGTTTAGTAGGTAATATGTTGTGTAAGTATGAGGCGGTGTGTAGAGCTTCGACCCAAAACACAGGGGGTAGGTTTGCGTGGATAAGGAGGGCGCGTATGATGTCATTTAGACGACGAATCATGCGTTCGGCCCGTCCATTCTGTGAGGAGGTTTGAGGGCACGAGAAACGAAATAGCAAGCCATGGTGATTGGCAAAGCTTTTGAAGGCATGATTATCAAATTCGCCCCCAAGATCACATTGAAAAGTTTTTATCTTTCTTTGAAATTGTGTTGCAATTAGTTTGTGAAATTTAGCAAAGGTGGGAAATGCCTCGGATTTAAATTTAAGTGGGTATGCCCAAACAAAGTGGGAAAATTTGTCAATAAGCACCATGTAATATTTGTAACCTGTTTTGCTTGGGACAGGTGAGGTCCATAGGTCACAATGCACAATATTAAACGGGGCAAAAGTAAAAGAATTGGATACGGAAAAGGGTAAACGTTTACTATTTGAAAGTTGACAAGAATTGCAAACATGAGACAAAGTGTCTTTATTACTTGAAAAATTAAATGTACGACGTAATAAATCTAAAACTTGATTCCCGGGGTGGCCGAGACGCTCGTGCCAAGGAAGGGATGGTGTGGTGATGAAGCAGGCTTGTGGAGTCAGGCGGAGTGAAAGGATAGAGGTCCCCGGTACTATTGTGTCTTGAAAGAGTCCATTTAATGAAGAGATCCTTCAAAGAAAAACCAAACGGGTCAAATTCGATAGACACATTATTATCGCGAGTAAAACGTCGTACAAAAATAAGGTTTCTAATTATGTGTAGGCTATAAAGGACATTGGGTAGAATATAGGTTCGGTTGGGTAGGGTGTGAAAACCAGTGTCCGTGCTTTTAATTGGTATACAAGTGCCATTACCGACCATTATTGAACTGCGTACAGGACAAGAGTTGGGAATAGCAATTTTACCTGGATCGCGTGCCGAGTGTGAGCCTGCTCCAGTATCCATAATGTCATTATTCCACGAGGCGTTCGGGTTCATCTGCAAATTATTAAATGTTGCACTTAAATCAGAGGGGCACAGCTCATCTGTCACACCCCGATATTTCCACGTAATTACCGGTGGGCCCGGTGGAGAGTATCGTGACGTAGTTGATATCATCATAGACAATTGATCACAGTTTAATGCACAACGGAAGTCTAAAAATAATATTACAAACCGAATTCGAAAGTATAATGAAATATTACACAACGGTTGTAAGTGTATCCACAGGCGGATCTAAAACAGAAAATAAACATAGTTCAACAGACTTAAAGTATTTAGAGCTTGCAAGACTCTTTAAGTAATACTCAGGAGTTCCAGCCCATTTCGTGTAGTACCTGCACTTAATCTTTTTGAAAAATACGCCAGTTTACACTGGTAAATACAATTAACTGACTCTTTTGAAAAGTGTTTATAAATTTGATTTGGATGCACAAGGCATAAAATATTTTATAACTTGGGACAATTATTAAAATAATCTTGTATACAGATTTATATGTTTGTCGTCCATTCAGGCCCGGTTAGAAGAGTCGAGACAAGATTAATAGACACACCACTAGTATAAGCCCACAAGAAGTTTCCTCACGAGTGAGATACCGTTTTACATACGCAACTGTCAGGTGTATGCCTACACCCCGTGCTTAAGTCGTGGTCATTTCAAATGAATGAGCCAAGGATATCCAGAACACGGTCATTAACCCCCCAAAGGCTTTGTATCAAACAAAACAGATTAAAACGGGTTATGCAATTTATTAATCACAATCCGATTAAATGATTTCATACCCGACCAAGCGGTATTATAATAATACCGTATCCCAAGCCCGTATAAGGGAAAATAAGTTAAAAGTATTTACCTGAGCTAAATGAAATTTATTCTCAGTCATATTTTCTAATCAGCAAGTACAGGGAGCTTTTACTGGGCTCCTAATCTGGAATGAAGGTTTTAATAACCTATTAGATTCCTAACGGGTCATATTTAAGTTATAACTTAGACCGGTTAGTTTTAAAGAAAGGTTTACGGTTCAAGATGCAAGATTAAGCGAAGACCGGATTAGAACGTGATTTTGACCCAACAAGTATGAAGACTTGTAATAAATGGGTAAACTAATCACATTCTAGATTTTGAAGTAAAAATGATAAGGTTTGACCCGTTTCGGCTAATTTATGCAAACTAGTTACATAAACCGTACCGAACGCGTATATGCATAACGGGTAACCGAATGAGTCATGAACAAGTTCCATAAGTTATTATGCTTAAAATATGTTGTGATATCAGTAGGATATCTTTCATTATGCCCAAAATGAATTTAAAACCAATTTAAGCCCCGTAAGAGTATTTTGGTCATTCTAATGTTTATAAAAGAGGTTAAATAATAAACTGAGGTTCTGGTCTGAAAATATCAGTAAAAACATTTATTTTATCAAGTTAACTCAGCAAGATATCATACATATATGAGGTTTATCATTCATGGCCAAACTATGCACCGTAGGGGCATTTTGGTCATTTCACATATGCTTTTAAGGTTAAATTTGGAAATCTGAGTTCAAGACTTATACTTACTATTAAGGTATACAAATTTATTTTAAAATCAGTAGGTAACAAGTCTTAAGCGTTAAATATGGTTTTAAACCATACTTTGCGCTTAATAAGCGTAAAAGTCGGTATTTAACGATATATGAGATGTTTATAAAATTCTGGAGTTTTGGTCAGTCTTTAATGTTAAAAATATTTTATTTAACATATGATATCAGTAGGAAAAGGTTTGGTATCAAAATGATATGTAAAACTCATTTTATTAGTGAAAAGAGCATTATCATCAATACCGAATTTACACTAGAACTCTATGTTATGATTAGTATAAAATTTGACAAACATTTCCAAAATTCCCTAAATATTATATTATAACAGTGGGTAGCAAGTTTGGTGCCAAAAATTGGGTTTAAATATGATTTATACCAAAAATGTCATTTAATTAATAAAAAGCTTTTGTTTTACGATATCTTGCATATCATTCATTTTAGACCAGAAACGGACGCCAAATTTTTAGGACATACTTATAAATCAGTAATGAAGATTTTTGTCCACTCACATTTCCAAAAAAATTGTTTTTATATCAAAAGGGCAAAATGGTCAATTTTAAGCAAATAACGAAACATGCATGCAATCTATGATTTCTAAGGAACCATGTAGTATAACTTCAGAGAGTTATACTAACATATAATATGGTCCCAAAGGAACCCTAAGGCATAACTAAACTAAGCAATGGCGGTGGAACAGGCTGCAACATGCAGCTGTGCAGGGAACTGTCGCTGGTGACTTTGTCGCGGCCCGCGTAGACCTTTGAGGAAGTCTACGCGGCCCGCGAGGACTTGTAATTCCGGTAAAAAGTTTGAAATCTTTGCATTTTCAGTCCCTGGTCCATTTTAAATTTATTTAACTTTCTTTTATTGCACTAATGACCCCTATAGTTAACTTTCAAGTGCCTTGGGTCATAAATTAACTCCGTTAAGCTCCCGGTTAGTTACTATACCACCCGAAATGTACTTAAGTGCATCGAAACTTCACGAAATCATTATCCGTTATACATGGAAGCATAATGAAGTATTACAAAGCCTCGGGATTGTTAAAAGGTCACTCAGATGTAAGAATTAACATGTTAACAAGTTTAACCCTTATGCTTTGTAAACTTTTGATCTTTAAGCACAAACGGCTTTCTGCGTTCGATAATTTTTTTATGAAAGATTACAAACATTGTGTGAGGTCATTCAGAGGCTAAAGTTTGGCATGTTGACACTTTGGATCCTTCTACACACATACTTTCTTTGTTTGACAACTTTAGTCCCTCGAATTAAATTCATTACACGTTTAAAGTTCATGACACGTGTCTTGATTATATTGGACATGATTTTGCAAGGTGTTACAGCATCATACCCATATTGTTGTGGCCCGAACTGAGGAGATAAGTAATGGCCTGACCCGGCAAAGTGGGCCGAGGACTGTTGTGGTGCGGTCTGAGAAGTAGGAGCATTGGGCCGCCAGTTGTTCTGTGTTGGATAAGGGCATGGGGGTGTGGTCCACCAGGCCCAATTCGGGTATGGAGAGTTGTAGGCCGAAGGGTTACCAGCAGTCCAGAAAGATCGGCCGTAGCCTGATGAGCCGCCCCTGGAGCCGTTTCTGCCTCGGCCACGCCCGCGTCCCCGGGTCTGGTTGCTGCTGTTGTGTTCGAGTGGTTGGTCAAAGGCCGGCTGTGGAGCAGAAGGTGTAGTGGTGGTCGGCGCTACCAATACTGAAGATGCAATCCCTTTTTGTGCTTCAATACGAATGGCATCATCTTTTAGGAGAGAGATGGCGAGGTCCTAATCAGCATCTTTGTTGTTAATGAAAGAAGCAGTAGTGTTGTACTCGGGAGGAAGACCACGAACTAGCTGTAACACCAACCGAGAGTCAGAGACGGGTTCATCGACATCGACGAGTTGGGCGGCCAGACTTTGAAATTCTTGACAATAAGCATCTAAAGAAGCACAAGCACCGAGTGTCATAATGCAAAATTTTGTCTCGAGTGTAGCAACCCATGCCTTTTTATTGCTAAGGTATATTTTCTCCAACTTGGCCCAAGCATCACGTGCTGAAGTATTGTTATCAATTATGCAATTGAGAATATCATCCGATACAGTACTGAACACCCACTACATCACAAGGGCATCAAGTTCCTTCCATAGGTCGTATTCTGGAGCTGTCTTTGCAGGAGGTGGGCTGCCATCTATATGGTTCATGACTTTGTAGGATGTTACATGAAGGTTAAAAAGCTTAACCCAGTTGGAGTAGGTGACATTCGTACCATCTAGTGTACGGATTTTGGCATTGATGTTGGTAACCGAATAGGCTGGGTGAAGAGCAGTGGGTTTCGGGTTTGAGGATTCAGGTTCAGCATCGGATTTAGGCATGTTTGGCAGGAAACAGATGCGCTAAAAGAACAGATGCTCTAAAAAACAGATGCTCTAAAAGAATAGAGATGCTCTAAAAGAACAGATGCTCTAAAAAAATAGATGCGCTAAAAAGAACAGATGCTCTAAAACAGATGCTCTAAAAAAAGGAAGAGATGCGCTAAAAAGAAGAAGAGGGAAGAAGGCGACGAGGGATCGGGTTTATCAGAACCGTGGCTCTGATACCATAAAAGTGTTCATGGTATTGTTATTCTGAATGAATTTCTATTGAAATACAAACCCCATTATATAGGGGAGATACAATCAAATAATAAGGAAACCAAATATACAAAATATGCACAATCATAATCTATTCCTAAAATTATACGTTCTGGAATATTCTTTGGCTAAGAAAATATATATATATATATATATATATATATATATATATATATATATATATATATATATATATATATATATATATATATATATATGTAGAGGATCCTGTAAAAAATGCCTAAAGTGTGAGAAGGGTAAGAAAGAATCTCAGCAATTAGATCTTTTGATCTAATGGTTGAGATCAATAGGGACCAAATTGTAAAATATTTTCATTAATTTGGACTGATTTGAAATATCTAGGGGCAATATAGTCTTTTAAACCCACTAGAAATTAGGTAATGCACATGTAACTTTCCCCCGTCTTTTTTAAACGTCAATAACTTTTTATACGTAACTTTAAAAAAAGTACACCATAATAACGAGCGTTTTTTATCTTTAATATGAGTACCATATTGCTATACTTATATAGAGAAAAAAATATGTTTCGATCAGATGTTTAGTCAATGAATGGTGTTATATACTTGTTGAATGGTGTTATATACTTGCTGAATGCTTTATATACTTACTGAATGGTGTTATATACTTGCTGAATTGTATTATATACTTGCTGAATGGTGTTATATACTTACTGAATGGTGTTATATACTTGCTGAATGCTGAATGGTGTTATATACTTGCTGAATGGTGTTATATACTTGCGGAATGGTGTTATATACTTACTGAATGGTGTTATATACTTGTTGAATGGTGTTATATACTTCCTATAATTAAGGTGGCGGTTATGGGAAGTTTTTAATTAATTGATTTAATGATAAAATTACTTGTTTACCTTTTTCAATTAGTTTAGATCTAATGGCTGAGATTCTTTCTTACCTTTCTCACACTTTAGGTCTTTTTTACAATAACCTTACCCTATATATATATATAGGGGACCGCTAAAATGAGAACCACCTGCAGTTGTAAGAACCGTGAGAACTTTTTGATCCGGGACGAGTTGGCCCAAATTTTTTTTTCATAAACGTAGATGCATGTATTATAAACACATTTGTAAAAAAAATTCAAAAAAAAATGTCGTGTGTGTAGTTTTGAGCACCACAAGTTTGGGTTTACGTGTACCGTAAATTTTAAATAAATTTTACGGTACCCGTAAACACAAACTTGGGGTGCTCAAAACTACACACACGATATTTTTTTTTTGAATTTTTTTTACAAATGTGTTTATAATACATCCATCTACGTTTATGAAAAAAATTTTTGGTCCAACTCGCCCCGTACGGTGTGGTTCTCATGGTTTTTACAACTGGATGTGGTTCTCATTTTAGCGGTCCCCTATATATATATATATATATATATATAGGGAGGAGCTCATGCGAGAACCACCTTTATTGTGAGAACCGCGAGAACCAATGTGAACACAACCTAAAATAGCTAAAAAATCCTAACCCCCCCAAGCTAAATGCTAAAAACTAAAACCTCCAAAAAACCTAAAAAAAACCTAACCCCCCACCCCCCCCCCCCAAAAAAAAAACCTAAACCCCCCTCCCCCACCCCCACCCCTAAGCTAAAATGCTAAAAACTAAACCCCCAAAAAACCTAAAAAAACCTAAAAAAAATCTAAAAAAATAAAAAAAAATCTAAAATTTTTTTTAATATTTTTTATGTTAAAATCGCTACTTGTAGAAGCAAAAAAAAAAAAAAAAAAATTTTTTTTGCTTCGAAAAGTAGCGATTTTTTTATAAAAAATATTAAAAAAAATTATTGTGTGATTTTTAGCTATTTTTAGGCATTTTTGTTTGTGTTCACATTGGTTCTCGCGGTTCTCGCAATAAGAGGTGGTTCTCACATGATCTTCTCCATATATATATATATATATATAGGCCGGTTAACGTACAATATCACTTATCCTACATTACGTACACGATATTCTCCGCAGTAGGATCTTCAATCCATCAAACCAATTTAAATCATTAAATTAATCAAATTAATATATTCAAATATTGAAAAAAGGTTAAAATAGTCATTACGATATCTTAATTTTTGTAACCGACGGAGATTTGAATCTTAATTTCAAAATCGAATTCGAAAATCCAACGATTAGTCAAAATTCGATCGATAAATCAAATACAACTACGTAAGATTCTTATTCACCAACATCCTTCTGCGATTTCATTATCTGCTGATTTTGGAAGTTCAGAACTGAAACCAATCGATAGACCGTCTATCGAAGAAGATGATGCAGGATGAAAATTAAAAATATGCGAAATACATATTGAACGTGCGAAAAACCATTGCAGACAAAAAGAATGGTTTTGTTTTTTTAAAGTGTGCGAAATCATGTTTAATAAACATGCGATTTTAAAAGAAATGTAATAATGTTTAACATTTCTTATAGTGTGCGAATTCTTGTTTTATATATATGCGATTTAAAAAAAAAGTTAATAATGTTTGAGATTTCTTATAGTATGTGAATTCTATTTTTACAGACATGCGATTTAGAAAGTGATGTTGTATGTGGTTTCTTAAAGTGTGCGAATTCGTTTTCGAATCATATGCGATTTTGAAAAAAATGCTACTGATGATTTCATGTAACTTTGTCCTAAAATGCAAAAACAAAAAATTATGAATTCATAATTAAAATAAACAAAAAATTACCGATGTGACTGTAATGTGACTTGTAATGATCAATTTTACCATAAATACTACTGAACTTACCACCCTACCTACATAATAAATTTACTATTTTAATATAAAATACCCGGGGATAACTACCTTCCATATTAAGACACTGAACACAAAAACACACAAAACACACCAACAAAATGTCATCCAAAGATTAAGAACAAATAAAAAACATTGCAATAAAGGAACTATTGTCAACTCGCACGTTGACAGAAATAAGCACCGATGTCACCTCTTCTCATTTGATTCTTGATGTGCAGGGGAAGATTCTTGAAGAAACCAAGAAAAATCAAGAGATGTGGGAGAGACTACTTGAAGAACCACCATCAAGATTCAGAGACGCAGCTTTGGATCACATAAAGGAACAGTCTCGAGCTGATGACTTAGCCTTCTCTTTCCTGAAAGATGCTCTAAACACTGTGAAAGAGAAGATGGAGTTCAGCTCGGCTGAACGTGACAAAATCTTTGCTTCAAGTAACTAGATTTCTGTTTAATCGTTTTATGGTTTTAGCTGTGTTAGACAATAACAACTACTTTATATTTATGTTTTGGGTAAAAGTTTTGAATACATCTTATGCTTCATGATAATATAAATCACATGAGTGATTTAGACATCTTTGTCACAAAAAAAGAAGATAACTCAAAATCGCATGTACTAAAATGAAAAACAAAGTGAAATCGCATGTTAGACTACTTATAAACTGATGCATATTAAATCGCATGATTTACATAATAAATCGCATGAATGTATGATATAAACTGATGAATATAAAATCACATGTTTCTCGTATAAAATCACATATACAGTTAACAAATTTATTCTTCCTCGTCTAAAACCTCCTCCCACTCATCTTCTTCACTGCCATCATCACTACCACCATTGTAATCCTCAAACTCATCTTCCTCTTCATCGTCTTCGACCTCGTTGGCTTTATGCCTGGGATCTTTTTCAATCTGGACTTCCTTCATCTTCTTTTGTTGTTTTCCTTTCAGTATCTCACAAGTCCGAATATCATGATCTTTTTCGTTGCAAACACTACATGTCCTTGACCTTTTTCCTTTGCAGCTGATCATTTGTTCCTTCTTCGATTTAATCCTTTTATGCGACTAAATAATAAAAAAATATAATTTAACGACGATCTTAGTTTTGACGCTCGTAAGGCGAGTACGGTCCTAACGAGCGTCGAAACTAAGTTCCTCGTTAAAATATTTTTTTTATTTAGTCGAAGTCGAACCGTAAGGCGCGTAGGTCTCTAACGAGCGTCGAAACTAAGTTCGTAGTTTTATATTTTAACGACGATCTTA
Source organism: Helianthus tuberosus (assembly GCA_030545235.1). Classification (NCBI taxonomy): domain Eukaryota; kingdom Viridiplantae; phylum Streptophyta; class Magnoliopsida; order Asterales; family Asteraceae; genus Helianthus; species Helianthus tuberosus. The sequence goes on along the minus strand of CM060430.1, from coordinate 167,451,328 downwards.
TTTCGACGCTCGTTAGAGACTTACGCGCCTTACGGTTCGACTTCGACTAAATAATTAAAAAAATATTTTAACGAGGAACTTAGTTTCGACGCTCGTTAGGACCGTACGCGCCTTACGAGCGTCGAAACTAAGACCGTCGTTAAATTATATTTTTTTTATTATTTAGTCCACGTCGAACCGTAAGGCGCGTAGGTCCCTAACGAGCGTCGAAATTAAGATCATCTTTAACGACGAACTTATTTCGACGCTCGTTAGGGACCTACGCGACTTACGGTTCGACGTGCACTAAATAAAAAAAATATAATTTAACGACGGTCTTAGTTTCGACTCTCGTAAGGCGCGTAGGTCCGTTACGCGCGTCAAAATCCGTAACGAGTCAAAAATATATTGTTTTTTTTATCCTCATTTAGTCGATGTCGTCTGATTATTATTTATCGACTAGTTTCCATTTATGCAGGTATTTGCACAAAATGATTTCCACTTCGATCACTGCTCGAAACAAAAGCCGGGAGTGGTGTACGAGTGGTAAAATTCTAAAAGCAGATACTTCATCAACGCTACTCGTTATTTATGACATGTTTAAAGATTCATATAAGACTATTGATTTGAAAAGTTGCCGGGGTTATGGGCTCCATACTATACTCCCCATCGAGTACGTGGAAAGTTTAGTTTCACCTTCTGATATGTGTTAGTTTTATCTAACACGCCCTTACATTTTTTTTCCGTTTTGAGACTGATTTTGTCCATTTTTCTTGTCTAGTAAGATTTGGATATGTGAACATCTAGCTAGTGCTTTTAATACATTCAATTATAAATGGTTGTTAGCGCAAAGGCATCCCCACTATACAATCTAATTTGTTACTATATATCATAGTACTCATCTAGGATGTCCATCAAGAAATATACGTGCAATTGTTACTTCATAAATTAGAGTATGTGGATAAAACGCAAGCCAAGAAAATATATATATGGATCATAACATCAAGAGCATAATACAACCAAATTTGTTGCCCAAAACATGCTTTGGGAATTAATACCACATGCATACCTAGGAACTTTGACAAACCATTCAACTTAAATAAGACATGAAGATGCATTGATTCAGCTTGCAAATTGAGTACTCAAATTACCTCTCACACAAGCTCCCTATTTCAAGAAAATTGTACTCCAGTTTTGTAGATGACAGATTGACAATAATCAGATGTTATGTAGATTAAGTAGTCAACTGTAAATCATGTTAGATAAATTTGTTTATCGAATCAATGATTTTGCAAAGAAAATGATGACTAAAGATATATGTTTCTGGAAGTTTTAATATTCATATACAGTTTTTAGAATTTGTCTATCTTCTTTGGAAGTTTAGAAACTTGATGCCATATGCAAAGGCGATGCCGAAGAGAAAGACCCAACCAATGTGAGCCAAACAAACATACCCGAGAAAGTCATACTCGTACCCGAGGAAATCTTTAATGAATTCCTTCACTGTCACAGAATTTTGGCCTGGAATCTCCACTAGTCCTTCATTTTGACCCAGTTGAGATGTTATGAGGCCGTATACAGTCCACGCCACAGGTGAACCCCAATAATACCACCTCCACCATATTGGGATTTGCTGCAAATATTGTATAGTTTTGTTATTGTAGTTCATTCAAGAATCATTATATATTAGTGTTTAAAGGTGTTGTACCGTTCTGGGAATCATGAAACCAGAGAACAAGTTCCAGAAATTAAGGAAAAACGTCATTGTAACGGCTGCAATCTCATAGTTTGGTGTGAGAGCTACAAGCATCATCCCGTATAACGTGAAATAAGCAAAGCACATGAATATGTAGAAGTAGAACCAAAAGAAATTGGCAGCAGACCAATGAAACCCGATCATTGAGTAAATCAAAAGACTATAAGTTAACGTTTGGATGCCTACATACACCACCTCAATGGTCACCTGAAAGCAACATAAAGATCTACTTAAAGTTTTCTACTAACTCCATTCGAAACAAAGGTTAACAAATTACTTGTACCTGAGCAAATGCATAAGGGATTGCAGAATACATCCCTGCTGCTTTCTCCCTGTAGAAGACTGTTCTTTCTACAGACACCACGGTCTGCACGGCTGAAGTGTTTGTTCCACCAAGAAACATGACTGCAGCATACATAGCGCCCATAAGATTCATTACATCTTGTTGTTGGCCCCTGTTAACACAAAATCTTTTAGAGTTACAATCCAAAGGTAAATGTGGTGGTGTTAGGTTCTTACGTTTTTTGGCCTTTCTTCCAGAAAATCACTCCAAAGAGAACGCCGATCACTGTTGTCATGAATAACCTTACAACATTATACTGTGGGTGCCTCCAGTAAGACCAGTGTTGTTTCCATAAGCAAGCTACGCATTGTGTCCAAAAGGATCGCGAGTACTTTGTTGGGAAGTAAAGATCCTGGGAGCTTAGCGATGGTTTACTTAGCTCGGTAATTAGCTCTTGGTTCCTCCTGTTATAAAGAACACATAATCGAGGGTCTTGATAGAATCTATATTACAAAGAAAATGAATTATAAGGGGAAATCTTAGGAGGATTCATACTTATACAGATCTGAGTTGGCATAGATCTCTGCAAAATCAACACCAAGTTGAGCTTCGACTGTTGAGGAAGTAACATCGAGCATCCATGTGCCCGGATTTTGACCGTCTTTTATTTTGTTAACCCCTGGAATGGACTGAGAAGTGAACTGTTCATGCTAGCTTTTATATGTTGTTTAACTGTAAGCATGAAATAAGAATGTAGTATTGACTCACTTCAAAATACTCTAGTAATAGGTGAGAATGGTGTCCTAGAGGTCCAGTGTAAGTAACCTTTCCACCTCTTTTCATCAACAATAGCTGCAAGAATGTAAATAGTAAGCTTTCAAGTTTAAAGAAATTTAGTACTTTTTTAAAAGATAACTTACCTCATCAAAAGCTTCAAATATGTCGATACTAGGTTGGTGAATTGTGCAAACAACGGTTCTTCCCGTATCTACCGTGTTTCTGACTGTGCGCATGATAATAGCAGCAGCTCTTGCGTCAAGTCCCGATGTGGGCTCATCCATGAAGATAATTGATGGATTGGCAACCAGTTCTACAGCTATTGTAAGTCTCTTTCTCTGTTCAGTGGAAAGCCCATCTACTCCTGGAAGGCCTACTAATGCATTCCTTAATGGGCTCAATTCTACCAAATCCATGACTTCCTCCACAAACATCTGAACCAGAAAATGGTATGTAGTTAGAGATAGCAAGATGGGAAGGTAGCAGGTCGCTTAACCCGTTGAAGATTAAACACAAACAAAATTGACCCGTTCATAACTAAATGGGTCGAAAATTCGAAATTGAAAAGCTTACAAGGCATGTTTGTGAGGTTACTTCTGGAGAAAGACGCAACCAGGCAGAATACACAAGTGACTCGTAAACAGTAACATGTGGAGAATGGATATCGTTTTGTTCGCAGTATCCGCTCACACGTGCAAAAGTTTCTTGCTTTTTAAGGTAACCCGAGATGCTGATATTTCCATCAATGTACCCACCGGTCTTTCTTCCAGCTAGGACGTCCATCAGTGTGGTCTTTCCAGCCCCACTTACACCAACCAGTGCTGTCAGGACACCTGGCCTAAATGCACCACTAACATCTTCTAGAAGTTGTAAACGATCGTCTTCAATTCCTTGCGCTCTCATTTCCTGATTGATTTGAAATTCTTTGATTCCATTGTTTCATATATTATCTAAGGGAATGAAGTTCCTAATGTCGGTAGAAGTTAGAACCAAGACTTACAGCTGGCATGTCTACATAGTAATTGACATGATCAAATGCAAGTGATAATGGCTTAAATGGAAGCACCATTCCTTTCTTTTTGCTGCTACTTGTTGTCATTTCTGTTTCTGTTTCTGATTCTGTTTGTGGGTGCTTCTGATTGTGCTCATCTTCTGTCGGTACAACTGTCTTTGAATCTCCGAGAGCTGGGGTTTGGATCAAAACAGTAACTAAGATGCTAGAACTTGTGCAGTAGATTATACGAAAAACACAAATTAAAGATTTGATAATCTTACGGTTTAGGTATGTTAGAGCTAACACAAAGAAGAGAGTAAAGAGAAGCGAAAACCCGAAAAGCGCAACAACGCAAACCCAAAACATATACTCAGATGTGAACATTCCTCTAGCCCTGAGAAGAACCTTTCCTACAGTCGGTTCATTAATTCGCGTATCCGGGTTTGGCTGTAAGAAAAAAGAAAAAAAGATTTAATTTGAGATAAGAAAAAACCTGAATTTGTGAGTAATGAGGATTATTTGAGGTTACCCTGCTCCATCTATCATCTAAAAACTCATTGATCGCAATGGCGTTTTGTGCATACATCATGGGGGAGATGTAATAACCCCATATCATCCATGGCTGAATGTCATCTGCAAGAAACAAGATATGTTACCAATAGGTTTAATCAGATTTCAAAATATACTTGCTATTAGACAAAATAATAGATATAAGCTAGATCATATTATAAGTTTAATATAGATATAATGCAGGTTATGTTATATTTTTTCGATTATTATTTCCTATCCTAAGTTTGGGGCGGTTATTCATATAAACCCCTCATGTATATATATGAATGATGTATGCAACAGTAAGATTTACCAATTCAATTCAAGAACAATTCTTATACATTCGGTTAATATATCCGAATCAATTCCAATATAGTGGTATCAGAGCCATCGATCCGCAATCAATTCACAAAATCATCATCATCAAATTTCAAATCATACGATTTCAAAAGACATCAAAAACATGACAACAAATGGAGGAATTCAAACCCAAATTCCCAAATTATTGGGACATAATTACTACCATTGGCATATACAGATGAAGGTCCTGTTAGAATCGCAAGATTTGTGGACAATTGTGGAAGAAGGTTACACAGAAGTCGCTTCCGGAGCACCAGAGAATGAACAGAATGTTTACAAAGAAAAAGTCAAAAGAGATAAGAAGGCATTGCATATTATGTTTCAGGCGGTAAATGAAACGGTGTTTGAACATATTGCAACATGCAAAACGTCTAAAGATGCGTGGGAAGTTCTGCACAAGGCCTACAGGGGTGAGAATAGGGTAAAAACGGTAAGGCTTCAAACCCTAAGATGTGAATTCGATAATTTAAGAATGAAAGAAAGTGAAACCATAGAAGATTATGTTAACCGCACAACAATAATAGTTAACCAATTACGTCTGAATGAAGAACGAATAGAAGAACAACGTGTAGTTGAGAAAATCCTCAGAAGCCTGACTAGAAAATACGAATCAGTCGTGGTTGCCATTGAAGAATCAAAAGATTTAAATACAATTTCCATAGAGGAATTGCTTGGTATTCTTCAATCTCACGAACTACGGCTAAAACAGTATGATGATGCACCAGTGGAATAGGCTTTCCAAGTTCAAAGTAATAACTATGACAGATCCAGACAATTCAGAACCGAAAATTCTGGAAGGGGACGAGGGAAAGGAAGAGGCATGTATAATGGATCGATCCGGTGTTATAATTGCCAAAGATTAGGGCATACGGCACGGTTCCGCAACAAGCAAGAAGATAATGATCGATCCAATAATGTTCTCCTGCACAAAGATGATACAAAAAGACGAGAATGATGACACCATGTTCATGATTTTTAATCTAGAAGAAGTTGTTAAGAACGATTGTTGGTACCTGGACAGTGGATGCAGTAATCACATGACGGGCGACAGGAATTTATTCATAAACCTGAACGAATCAGAAAGGCGGGAAGTGAGAACCGGAGACAATAAACGGTTAGAAGTATTAGGTTGTGGGGATGTTAATATCAGAATTAAAGGACATGAGAAACGGATTCCAAACGTATTTTATGTGGTGGGATTAAAACATAATCTATTGAGTGTTGGGCAGCTAGTGCAAAAGGGGTACGATGTGAGATTTAATGATAAAGGTTGCACCATCAATGATCCATCCGGGTGTTACATCGGGACTGTTAAGATGACAGGGAACAAGATGTTCCCGTTGAATCTGAAACATGATATAATCCCTAGAGTGTGTAATATGACGACACATGACACTACAACACTATGGCATCGGAGATTCGGACACTTGAACTTTGAAACACTATATGATACGGGTGTAAACGAAACGGTAAATGGGCTGCCAAAAATCACTAAGTCACAATACACATGTGAAGGGTGTATCTTCAGTAAACATGCTAGGAAGCCGTTCTCTAAGCAAGCAACATGGCATGCAAACAAACCATTACAGCTTCTTCATTCAGACATATGTGGACCCATGAGAACACAATCCATAGGAGAGTGCAGGTATTTCATTACATTTATAGATGATTTCTCGAGAAAAACATGGGTATATTTTCTGAAGTTTAAATCCGAAGCCTTGAGTTATTTCAAAACTTTCAAACGGCTTGTGGAGAACCAAGTGGATTACAAAATAAAAGGTATAAGAACAGATAGAGGAGGAGAGTATTGTGGTCACGAGTTTCAAAATTTCCTTAAGGAAAATGGAATTCACCATCAACTCACAACAAGTTATACTCCTCAGCAAAACGGAGTAGCCGAAAGGAAAAACAGAACCCTTATGGAATTAAGCAGGAGTATGTTAAAAATGAAGGAACTACCGAACCCATATTGGGCCGAAGCAGTAGCTTGTGCTACTTACCTGCTGAATCGAGCAACCACTAAGAGTGTGCCAAAATTAACACCACAGGAAGTATGGAGTGGAAGAAAGCCGAATGTTGAACACCTCCGAGTGTTTGGCTGCATTGCCTATGTACATGTTCCCAAACAAAATCGCTCCAAATTAGACGACAAAACTGAACGGGTTATTTTCGTTGGGTACAGTCAAAATAGTAAAGCATATAAACTGTACAATCCAGTGACTAACAAGATGATCATAAGTAGAGACGTGATTTTCAGCGAAAATCAATATTGGGCAACGACAAAAGAAAGAGATGGAATGCCTTGGTTAGAAATAAACAATACTAGTGGCAGTGATCAAAGGATTGTAGTGGAGGATCTAAATGGAACTGAAATGCCAGCTTCAAATAATTCAAACGAGAACCAGTCCAATGACCTAGATGCTGAGACACTTAACAATAACAACGAAGATGCAGCAAACAACGAAGACGCAGATGACAACGAAGATGCAGATTCTTCGTCATCATCTGAGAACGAAGTTATACGAACTAGATCCGTGGCTGATGTGTATCAAGACTCGACGGCACTCACAAAAACACAGGTTGAGAAACTTTATAACAGGGACCAAGGTAACACTAGCAGCATGGTGAACTTCGTTCTATATGCTGACACTGACCCAACCACATATAACGAAGCATGCAAAGAAACCAAATGGCAGGAAGCCATGGACAAAGAAATAGAATCAATAATTAAAAACGATACTTGGGATTTAGTGGATCCACCAAAGAATCAAACACCAATTGGTGTAAAATGGATATATAAGACGAAGTATGATGAACATGGGGGAATAAGCAAGCACAAAGCAAGGTTGGTAGTGAAAGGTTACAAACAGAAATGCGGAATCGATTATCAAGATGTCTTTGCTCCGGTAATCAGGTTTGATACAGTTAGACTTGTACTAGCATTGGCAGCACATCATGACCGGTACTTGCATCAAATGGACGTAAAGACGGCGTTTTTAAATGGGAACCTAAAAGAGCATGTATTCATCGAACAACCGGAAGGATATGTAATGAAGGGTAAAGAAAGGAAAGTGTGCAAACTAAAAAAGGCTCTATATGGTTTAAAACAAGCCCCGAGGGCATGGTATAGTAGAATATAAGGATATTTTATAGCACATGGTTTTAAAAAGTGTGTTTATGAGCATACCTTATTCACCAAGATATCCAAGGATGAGAGGATAATAATTTGCCTTTACGTGGACGATCTCATCATAGCAAGTGATTCGTTGGTTAATCTCAATTCATTCAAGGAGTCAATGAAAACAGAATTTGAAATGACTGATATGGGAACTTTACACTACTTTCTTGGAATGGAAGTCTCATTTAACAATGGGAACATCATCCTCTCACAACAACAATATGCAAGAAGTTTGTTAAATAAGTTTAATATGACGAATTGTACAACCATTTCAACTCCTATGAAATATGGTTTGCGTCTATCCAAGCAAGACCCGGATGATGAAGTAGATCCAAATCTCTACAGGAGATTAGTTGGAAGTCTTATGTACTTGACCAATACCAGACCTGATATTATGTTCGCAGTAAACAAAATAAGTCAATTAATGGAGCAACCCAAGCGAAGCCATTGGGAAGCCGGAAATAGGATACTAAGATACATAAAGGGAACTTTAAGTCAAGGGCTTGTATATTCAAAAGGAGGCAAAAGAACACTAACCGGTTATAGCGATAGTGATTATGAAGGAAATATTGATGATAGCAAAAGTACTTCTGGATATGTGTTTCAGTTGGGAACAGGAACTATAGCTTGGCAATCAAAGAAACAAAAGGTGGTAGCCTTGTCTTCGACGGAAGCCGAGTACATTGCCCTTTCTATGGCCGGTTGTCTAGCGCTTTGGCTCAAAGGAATCCTGGATGAACTCCAAGAAGGAACCGAAAGCCCTCTGTTAATTCACTGTGATAATAAATCAACAATTTGTTTGGCTAAGGATCCGGTATTTCATGGCAAGAGTAAACATATAAGGATCAAGTATCACTTCATCCGAGATCTGATCAAGAACAATGACGTAGAAGTACGCTTCTGCTCCACTAAGAATCAGATTGCAGATGTGCTCACCAAAGCGCTGCAGCTTAAAGATTTCACGCGTTTGAAGAGTCTGTTGCAGATCAATGATTCACACACTTAGCAAGGATTCTGCAGTCACTTTGCTCTAGCTTACGGGAGGGTATTAGACAAAATAATAGATATAAGCTAGATCATATTATAAGTTTAATATATATATAATGCAGGTTATGTTATATTTTTTCGATTATTATTTCCTATCCTAAGTTTGGGGCGGTTATTCATATAAACCCCTCATGTATATATACGAATGATGTATGCAACAGTCAGATTTACCAATTCAATTCAAGAACAATTCTTATACATTCTGTCAATATATCCGAATCAATTCCAATACTTGCTACAAAGAGTGGTGATACAGATTACAAACCTTTTGCAACTATAAATCCACCGAGTACAAAAACTAGTAGCAATGAAAATGTACCAAGAGCACTTGCTACAACCTGTGTTCTTCCAAGTGCAGAAATGAAACGAAAAAGAGACAAAGCCATCTGATGTAGGCCGATATATGCCAAAAGCTGCTTGAAGAACCTGATTCAATTTTTTAAATAAAGATACATGTTAGGAGCAAAGCTATGATGAAAGTTATTAGTATCCAATAACTGAAGGCTTATAGACAGAGGTGTGATTTTCCGACACGACATGGTGGGTTTAGTTTAAACACGGTCAGTTTCTGGTCGAACCTGCGCATAAGTTCAGATTTTTAAGACTTATAAACTCTAATAATAATAATAATAATAATAATAATAATAATAATAATAATAATAATAATAATAATAATAATAATAATAATAATAATGATAATAATAATAATAATAATTATTATTATTATTATTATTATTATTATTGTTATTATTATTATTATTATTATTATTATTATTATTATTATTATTATTATGGGAAAAAAATGCAGTAAAATAAAAATTCCGGGTTAAATGGGCCTTGTTCGTGTCAACCGGCGAAAACCAGTGACATGTTCGGGTTCATGTCATATTCAGGTTCATATCAAATTTGGGTTTGTATAGGGTTCGACCCGCGAACAGAACACAGTCCATTTAACATCCATACTTATAAAGTACTTGCCTACTAGCCGAAGGAGCAAAACCAATAGTGTAATATGTTAAAATTATCCATATTACTGACTCCATGATTGATATAGGAATCTTCATGATCCATATGGGGATAGCGAAAGCCCATGCAGGGTAAAACAACGAATCTCTTTGTTTGAAAAACACGGGCAGCCTCTTAATCGTGAGTCCAAGCTCAGCAGCCCCATTAAACATCACAGTCAGGAGACTGAAAAACAATGCACCAAAATACTTACCACCATCTTCAATTCGACCAACTTTCATTTCAGTTCTAAAGAAAACTGTGAAAGTGATAACCGACATGATGGTGATCTGCGCAGTCTTAAATATGTATAAGAAAGCGTTTCTTTTTATCAATAACAATTCACGGGCTAAGTTTGCTTTAAGGAGCTCCATATTTGATATACCATACTTTTCTGTGACTAAAGCAGCAGGATGAACACTGGCTTTGTCATAAGGAACCAAGAGATCGTTATAAAGGCGTTGACCAACTTGCAACCGCTTGAAAAGTTGACTAAATTCAAGGACCGAGATATAACTGTATGGTTCGTTTTTATTGAACCAGTATTGTTGTTGATCTTTCTTTGAAGTAACTTCTTGCAAAAAGTCAGCAACTCCTTTTCTTTCTGGACATTTAAACCCTGCACTCTCAAAGAAACCGAGAATCTCTTCACGTGGGCCATGGTAGACAATTTGGCCCTCTGAGAGGAGTATGATATCGTCTAATAGTTCAAATGATTCAGGTGCGGGTTGAAGAAGTGAAATGGTCATCGTTACATCCATGATATGAACCATTTGTTTCATGTATTTGATTATCTGAAAAGTAGTCGAACTGTCCAAACCAGTTGAAATTTCATCCATGAAGAACACCTTTGCAGGCCCAACTAACATTTCTCCTGATGTTGCAAAAAAAAAAAAAAACAAAGAATAGTTTATATCCGAACCTGTTTTGACCCATGACACTCACACGCCTAACACAAGAATATTAAACAATACCGGTAGTAAGACGCTTTTTCTGTCCACCAGAGATTCCTCTTCTCATCTGATCACCCACCATGATTTCAGCACATACATCTAATCCAAGAATCTGTTTACATTTGCATTGAGATAAACCTTTAGAAAATACAGAAACTTCTAATATAAAGGCAAGGCAAGGCATTGAGATAAACCTTAAGAACATAGTCTGTAACCAAACTAGATTCTTGACCAGCGACCGCAGTGGCTTTCATAAAAGCATCGATTTCTGGGTCCGGTTTAATCCCTTCGAGTTTCTCACGTCGTGACAGTTCTGCAAGGAGGTCATATCTGGTTCCTACACCTAGACATTGGCCTGCAAAATCAAGGGTCTCTCTAACGGTCATCTCACCATGGTGAACATCATGTTGGCTGATGTATGCACATGTTCTTTGAGGAATGAACTTTGACATGTCATGACCACAGTAAGTAACTTCGCCCGTGACTCTTAGATCCGAATCTAGTACTCCAGCAAGTGCTTTTAACAATGTAGTCTTCCCGGAACCGGGTGGTCCAAGAAGTAGTGTCATCCTGAAAAAAAGGAAACATTCCTGTCATTCTCAGAATGATTCTAAACGGTTTGGCTGACCTACAAAAACTTTGTTACTGAAACGAGTCTAAACGGTCCAACCTGCTAAACCTACTAAACCGAAAAGAAAAGGTTATAAAAAATACAGTCCCCCACTAAACTGGTTTACCGGTTTAACCACTGGCCCGGCCATACTCAAACGCTCACAAGTGCTTAACCAGGCCGATGGAGTTCGCGGGTCCTGGTTCATCGAGCGGTCCGGTGTTGCTTTGGCATTTTCACCAATTTAAGTGGTTTCCTTTATAGTTATAAGTTGTTTTATTTCACCCACTAAGGTTAGAAACTAATGTATTACACGAGTTGAATAGATAAAAATACAAATAAATATTTCACATAAGTTACCAACAAATAAATGATTGCTATTTTTTAATTAAGAAAAATAATACGAAGGGGTGAAATAAGAGAAACGGGAAAAAGAAACTTTGGCTCACATAATTGCGACACATGATGCAATCAACTACTTATTTATTAGTTATAGATTTGTGCCGTTTGGATTATAGATAACCCAAACCTGCCCTTGTAAATGAGTAGAAATTACCACATAATATTTATTCCTGAAGTGAAATTGGCACAAAACATACCGTGATGGCCTCACAATCCCACTCGCATCACGCAAAATCTTGACAACCCTTTTCTTGGATGGAACAAGCCGAATGAATCGAAGAAGACCCTAAATATAACAAATCAAGCTTATCAGGTGTCATCAACTATAACATGTACGAATTTTTAAAGTTAGAAATGATGAAACCTCTATGGTGTTTAGGGTAGCATTTAGCAAAGTAGGCAGAGCCCTGGAGCCAACATGAACATCTCCTTCAATCGACAAATTCTTGTAACGAACTTCAATCTTTGGAATATCGATCCCAACTCTGTTTAACACAACCGCATAATTATTATAATTATTATCAATAAACAAATTTAGAAAACGAATATAGATTACCCAACCTATCGGTTCTAGCTCGAACTCTATTAAGGAACTTCTCGTTATCTTCTTCAACAACTTTAAACATGCTCTCAATTAGCTGCTTTTTCTCCTGTGGTCCAAGAAGTGTAACATCCATCTCTTCGTGAACGATCTGTCCATCATCGAGAACATGTTTCAAGATTCCTTTCTTTAATCTATCATATGTAGGAAGCTTTTCAATCGCAGCCCATTTGAGTTCTTCTTCTTCATCATCCTCCCTCCTGTTTTCTGCAAGTGATGCAGAGAAAGCCTCTCTGATACTAGCTGACGCCCAACTTCTACCCGATGATGAAACACTCCTTCGTCTGCTCATCGATCTTGCCAGATCATCTCCGAAATATGTTGCGGCCATTTGATATTCACAGCTCAAATACTACACCAACTGCATATAACCTGAATTTATAAGTAATGGTTTTATTTCATTCGGAGCTGCTAAACTTGAACTAGCATGAACATTTTCATGCAAAAATCAAATTTAGCATGATAAATTTAAAAAGAAAAAGAACCCATATCATAAAATGACTAGAAAACATACAAGTTTTTCAGGAAAAGATTGTTATATGTGTCCCATGAAGCTGGCCTACACTGTAGAACCAAAGGGCATTGTCTTTTTATTCATGCGCCTTGAACTTATGATTTCCAAGTGGTGTGGACTATGGATTTGACTTTTTAGTTTACAAAATGTGTGTTTACTTTGTTCATTGTACATTTGTCTTCGTCTACGTCTTGCATTTTAGACGTGTCTCACCTTATAAAGTTATGGCTCTTAATTGAGAAGACGACTTTTCGAAAGTATTGTAATTCTTAGTGTTTTTTATATAACTTTTAGGATAATACAACGTTAATGTAATATAATAAAATAAGGAAATACATTCAGTAAAACTAGTCAAGGTATGCGTTATAGTTGAAATGACTAAAACAAAAAAAGCGGTAATGGTTGAGGATTCGTGTTTAACACACGGGGGTGAGTGTAGGTCGGTTCGATTCATTTGTGAGCTTTAATCATTGTTTCAATTGGTAGATTTTCTTTACAAATTTGTATTAGTTATAAACGGTTTAGTTAATTTGATTATTGAAAAAGATGATGTGGTTAATTTGGTTATTCAAGTGGAAGTCACGTGCCCTATGTGTGATTCTGGTGAAGAGACGACGGACCATACTTTCACATCTTGCATGATGGCTTTGTTGTTTGTTATGGCTTTAGATATAATATATGAAATTACATGTTATTCATGGAGAAATAATTTAACCAAATATAAAAAGAAAACGAATAAAAAATAATTATTTGTGTACGAGTTAACAGCAGAGAACCTGGGTTGTTTACAGTAATATTACAACACACAAAAAAAGTTACCTTAGTTTTAATAGTTACCATAGTTTTATAATGAAACACATGACGCATCGTAAATGTATGCCTCATTTGCATGTTACAATATGTTTTGCTCGGAATAATATAAATGATTCTTGACTTTTTTTAAGTTACGACATAATTGATTCTTATGACTTGTTTGAAGTTATGACATAAATGATCTTTATGACTTGTGTAAAGTTACGACTTAGCAAGTGATCATTAATTAGCCAGTTATGATATAAATGATTCTTATGACTTTGTAAAGTTACATTAACGCTTCTAAATTTAAACTCCATATTTTTTTCATCTCTTGCGGTTACGCAGCCATGGTTTTGGTCATACATAAGCAGTTGGTGTAAGGTTCCAAATATTTATACTTTTTCCTTCAAAGATTTACTTGAAGTCCATGAGCATGTTGGGTTATCGGGCAACAAAAAAGAGGTTTTTATGGGTCTCATCAGAATAGGATGCTGGAGCATTTGAAGGGCTAGAAATGGAGCAAGATTCAATGATAAACCGGTGAAGCTAGAAAATATTATAAGTGAGATAAAATCGTTTGGTTTTTTGTGGTATTCGTCTAGATCTAAACGGCAAAGTCTCACTTGGGACGACTGGTGTAAATATGTAAATCTGTAATTTGTTTTGGGCTGCCTCGGTTTGAGGTAGTTGCGTTTTAATGAAGTTTAAAAAAAAAAAAAGAGGTCTATAATAGTTAATGCATTAAACTCCATAGAAAGAGGTCTATGATAGTTAATGCATTACTTGAAGATATTAAAGCATTGGGGTTTTCGTGGATAAAAAATAGATGGCTTCTTTAGAGTGGACTAAATGGTGGAGTTTTGATTTCGAAAACTGATGTAATAGTTGTCGAGTAAATGGTGCAATTTTAATTCTTACATGGGGTTTTCCTAGATTTATTGAGTTTCTTTTTGAATGGGTGTATAGGTATTATTGTCTAATGGAGATGGATATAATGTAATACTTGATCAAATCTTGAATATATTGTTGCGGTGTGCTTATATGTATCTACGTTTCGATAACAGTTTTTTTTTTCAAAATCAAAGGCATCAAATAGAATTGATTTTTTTTGTTCTTTACCGTGACAAACCAAATTGATATCTTCTGAACAACTTTCATACCAAACACTGGTATTCGATTATATGGTTTTCAATATAAATTTCGTTTAAAACGGAGTTGTATCCATAAGTTCTTAGCTCCCCAAAATCTATATATATATATACAGACACCGGTAACCATTTTTATAGTTTTCAGTACAAATTTTGTTTAAAACAAAGTGGTATTGTAAGCTATAGTCTGAAAGTATCGGTATACCTTCGTCTTTTCTTGCCTACCAAACAACACAAGATAATGATTCATTTCATTCCCACACAGTAACCAAACAAGACCGTGGAATGGTAATGGTCTATTTAATTCATTTTTCCATTTCATTCCCTCATCCATTCTATTACCCCATACCAAACAGACATTTACATGTGGACTCTCTTTATTTTAAATCGATTTAAAATAAATAAAAAAAGCATTTTGCATTAAATTAAAAAATATATATATAATAAAAATAAAATAAACTAAAAAACAATTTTATTTAAATTAAAAACATTACATAAACTAGATACTTAAACTAATCATCAACCCTTGAATTCTCGGAGTTGGCATCCGTTTGAAAAATAGTTGTTGCAAAAGTAGCCATTTAAAAAAAGAGACGTTGAAAAAATTAAGTATTCTCTTTTAGTATTTTATTTTGAATTTATTATTAAATAAATATGATATAATAAAAATAATATAAAACAATCAATAAAAAGTAAAATATTTATAGATTACATAAAT
Source organism: Helianthus tuberosus (assembly GCA_030545235.1). NCBI lineage: Eukaryota > Viridiplantae > Streptophyta > Magnoliopsida > Asterales > Asteraceae > Helianthus > Helianthus tuberosus. The sequence goes on along the minus strand of CM060430.1, from coordinate 167,435,659 downwards.
AAATTATTAATAGATTAAATAAAATGAAAAGTAGGTGCTCAAATAGATTATAAGGTGGAGGTTTAGAATGATTTAGTATTAGAGAAAAAAATGGGTTTAAAATGAAGTGGTAGGTCCGGATCTTGGACCAAGTCTAGTGTAACGGATGCTCTAAGTCTGCCCGTAGTGGGGCGTTTTTTTTTTTTAAAAATTGAAAAAAAACGCCGGAAAACGCCCCGGGCGTGGCTCGACGTACAAAAAATACCATTAAATGGACGAAGGACGAGGAATACACGTTGACTCGGGCGTGGCTCGACATTTCGGAGGACGAAGATACCGGTAACTCTTGTTTTTTATTCTGGTTTTTTTTTCTGTTTTTTTATTTTCTGTTTTTTTTTTTTAATTTCAAGTAGTGTAAATTTTATTCTTAACATACAACTTATATTTTTATTTTTTTTTAATTTGTAGCAAACTTTCAAACGGGCCCCGTTTTTTGGGATAGGGTTCGTGCATTTTTTTTAGCTCGTGGGGTCAAGGCGAACATCGGGACAAAGATTCGATTTCTAGCAAATGGACCGACATCAACAACAAGTCTCACGCGTTCCAAGAAGTTTACCAACGTAACTACGATAATCGCCCGAGCGGTGAAAGTGACGTCGGGGTTTTAACGAAGACTTTGGAGGAGTTCGATAGGACGAAATGCCCTTTCACGTACTATAAGTGTTGGGAGCTACTACGAAAAAGTCCAAAGTGGGCGCTAGTTAATCCAATGACGTCTAGTAGTAGACGTCGAGCTAAAAGGTCAAAAACATCATCCTCCGTTGACCCTTCAACTCCGACATCGGACACCCGCAACGTCGATTTAAATGAGGTGGTGGACGTTGACGAGGAACTTCAAGAAGAGTTGAACCGACCGCCCGGTAGAAGAAAGGATAAGCGAACCGGGAAAAAAACGGTCGAGTCGTCTTCCGATCTCGAGTTAAAGGATGATTTCGTGGAGATGAACCGTCGTCTCCAAGTCATTCGCGACCTCGGCCACAAACGTTGGGAGATTATGCAAGAACGAGTGGCCGAAACCAAAAAGTTTAACGAGATGCAAGAGGCGAGGCAAATGGAAAAGGACATTGAGTTTTTGTCCAAATCGATCGACCACCTCCAAGGCGACGCGTTGATCCTTGCGCAAATGCGTTGACAAAAAATTCGAGAAAAATATGGACTCTAGATCATCTTCTTTTTTTTTAACTTTATTTTTTTCGGTTTTTTTTTTCTGTTTTTTTTCTGTTTTTTTTTTTCGGTTTTTTAATTTTCTGTTTTTTTTTTAGGTTTTTTTTTTTATTTCAAGTAGTGTAATTTTTATTTTAAATTAATGAAGATTTTTATGTTTTAAATTAAAAAAAATAATAATAATTGTCAAATGATTGCATGGGCGTTATTGGAATAATGCCCCACTACACCACTTTTTGCTATAATGCCCCATGCTGACTGGGATGACACGTGTCGGATAATAGCCCATGGTGGGGGCATTATAAGTTGTTACCACTACACATGTTCTAAGGCCCATGGTTGCTATGTAAGGGTATCCGGGGCACAAAGCGGGGAGTGGCTCGGTGACCACATTCCCCGATCGGGAACACCGCCGCAATCCCTGCGGTGACCCAATTCGGGGAGGGTGGTCGGGGGGAGTTCACCGAAGAAGGGGAGATGATATGATGGGGCCAGCCGCATTTTCAACCAATGAAAACTTTTATTTATTTATTTATTTTTTGAATAAAAAAACAATTCCCCTAAGAGGGGAGTGCCGCCATCAAATTGGGGTGCGAGGAGAGTTTAAGAGGGGAGTTGACGTGGCATAACCTGATTGGGTGTGCGTAACAGAGGGGCCTCCCCTCTTAGGGGAGTGCCCCGGATACCCTAATATGTAGGTTGTCAAGTTAGCAATCACTAGGGAATGTACTACAAGGGATCTAACAGATCTGTTGAGAGTCCTGCCAATTGAAGTTTCTCTCAAGTCTTAATCATGTTACTCTACAAAGAAACGTATTATATGAGAGCATTCACGTCCATCCCACCATATTTTCACCCTAAATTACACTAAAAAACACTACATTTTCTCTCTCTTTTTTAATTAAATAATATTTTTTATACCTTTATCATTACCGTTTCTCTCTCCTCCACTCACAACCACTTTCAAAATATATTAAAAAATTATAAGGGGTGAACAGTGTCCCCCCAAATATACAGATGAATAGTAACATTTTCTCTCTCATCTACTCACAACCACTTTTTATACTTTTTATATTTTAAAAATACCACACACATAATTTGATTCCTTGGATGTGAATGCTCCGAGTTTGTATCTTTAAAATAACATCATGTAGAGTGAAGATAAATAGCATCATAGTGGCTCTTTTTTTTAATTATTTATGCGTTTCTCTTAGATTGCATATAATGGATTAAATGGAATGCCTAAGAGGCTATGAGCCTATGAGTCCTCCGTGTTTGTGGGCCTTTGGGAGATGTGTATGTTATGTGTGGCATATGAAGCCTCGTGTTAATTGTCAAACGAGGTTGAATGGGCTGGGTGGAACCCAATTGTGTTGGGTTTTTTTCCCTTTATAATTTTCTTATTACGTGTGTGTTTAATAAAAAAAAATGTTGACGAATTTCTAATTTTGTTGGGTTTTTTTCCCTTTTAGTTTTCTTATTACATGTGTGTTTAATAAAAAAAATGTTAACGAATTTTTAATTTTGTTACACAAAATGATTCATATATGTTCTTATCCTACACGTTATCTCAAGACATCTGGTACTAAATATCAAATCATATTATTAAGTTTCTTTATTGATGTGAAAAAAAAGATAGATATGAAAAAACACAAACATTCACATACTATATATACAGAGAGAGGAGGAGGTAAAATGAGAACCATCTTAAGTTGTGAGAACTATGTAGGGCAATAAACGAGTTGAGCCGAACCGAACCAGGGGGGCTCGGGCTCGGCTCGTTAAAAAATCGAATCGAGCCGGCTCATTTTTCTTAACGAGCTGGAAAGTTGGGCTCGGGCTCGGTTCATCAAAAGCTCAAGCCAGCTCGTGGCTCGTCAAGCGGGCTTGTTTATTTAAAAAAAAGTTTGTATTTTTGTATTTTTTTACACATAATGATATACGTAAAACCAATATATAATAAATAACACATTATTTAGGCTAATAGAATAGTAATTTTGGGAAAACTATAAATAAAATAAATAAAAAAGATTCTATGTTACTTACCTTAATATATTTTTTTAAATCAATATTACTAAGTAAGACTATAGTTTAACAATCTATTTCTTTTGATAAAAAATTAACTATGTTACTAATTAAACAACATTTCTTAAATATGTTAGAATATACACGCACACACATATATAATTTGGGGTTTAATTTAAACGAGCCAAACGAGCGAGCCATGAATCGAACCTACCTTAGCTCGGACTCGGCTCGTTTACAAACCGAGCCGAGCAGAGCCAACTCGTTTAAAACCTAGCTAACTTCGAACCGAGCTTTTATCGGACTTTTTTCGAGCGAGGCTCGAGCCACAGGCTTTTTGAACGGCCTTAGAACTATGAGAACTATGTCTTCCAAAAGTTTTTTTTTTTAATTTTTTTCTTAAAAATCTTAAAAAAAAAAAAAAAAAAACACTTGTTCCAGCAAAAAAAAAAAATATTGCATGCAAAAATTTGCATCATATGTAAAAAAAATTACACTGACATAAAGAAAATTTACATCAGGCGTAAATAAGATTTACATCGAGCGTAACTACTGACTCGACAATTTTTTTTGTTTTTACAGATGTGTTTATAACATTTTCATCTACGTTTGTACAAAAATTGGTGACCCAACTCGCGCTTGAAGTAGGAGTTCTCATCGTTTTCACAACTCGTGGTTGTTCTTAATTGAACCGAATCCTATGTATGTATGTATGCATGCATATGCGTATGTATAACCCAGATGAGTTACCTGGGTTATACCTCAGAGATTAACTGATAAGGAATTGATGTTGAACTAGATATAGAAGTTAGAAGGGATTTGACATTTATACCAGTTAGAAAGTATGATTGAAGGAATGTTAAAGAAAGGATTATCATTACACAAATTTATTGAAGAGTGTTTATGAGGTGTGATGAGCGTGTACAAAAGTATGTGTGTGAATTAATTAAGTCTAGAGGCATGTATAAGTATGGGCATGGATTTACCTACATGTTAGTAATTGAATCCATAGGTAAGCACGATTAGAAATAAGTATGCATGTAGGTTGATACGTATGAGACTTATTTATATGGATGTTTGTGACTAGGATGTGTTAGTATAATCATGTGGGAATGTAAGTGGTATGTAAGAACTTGTATGGATGTATGTATGTATGTAGGTATGTATGTGTGTATAAATATATGTATGTATGTATGTATGTTTGTATGTATGTATGTATTTATGTATGTATGTATGTATGTATGTATGTATGTATGTATGTATGTATGTATAAGTGTGTGTGCATGAGGTATGTGTATGTATGTAGTGTGTGTGAGGGGTGTGTGTGTATGTATGTATGTATGTATGTATGTATGTATGTATGTATGTATGTATAAGTGCGTGTGTGTGTTTGTGAGAGAGGTAGTGTGTGTATGTATGTATGAGTGTATGTCCTTGAGGTGTGGGTATATGTATACGTGTGATGAAACCGTAGGTGAAGTTTATAGGGCGATTTACCCTCTGCCGCATCGTGTGGGTTTCTGACTAGTAACACATAACATATATATTAATTTAAAAATAGATACATGTCATTTTTAACCTAAAAAATGCATGCATTATTGGAAATATGTCACTAACGGTCAAATCCCATTCAGTTCTAACTTTCAGGGCGGTTCCAAGGGTGTTTTGGGGGTTCCCGGGAACCCCCTCGGTTTGGAAAAAATTAATGAAAACCTTGTATGATTTAGAAAAAATAGTGAAAAATAGTGAGAATCTACCAAAAGGAACCTGATAAAAAACATTCCTGCTAGGGCGAAGGATAAGAGGGGCGGGGAGGGGCGCCCGCCCCCCCAAATTTTTCGCTTAGTAGTGTTATATATGTAGTTTTCGTATAGAAATTTGTGGGTATATACGTTTTCGCCCCCCCGGTTCTATAGAAATTTTTTAGTATATACGTTTTCACCCCCCCGGCCGAAAAATTCAAGCTTCGCCACTGCATTCCTGGATCCGCCATTGCTAACTTTGGTTATTTTCTTATACATAAATTATGAATCAATATTTTCATGCAAACGTTTTGTATTTATTCAAGTGCCAAGATTTATTCCAATGGCTATATCTTACAATCAAAAGTTCCAAACTTACATAAACAACCCCCACAACTACGGACATATATATTAATATCAGCCTTTTAAAACACTTGATGAAAGATTAAGCAACAACAGTTTCAACAGGCTTTTCAGCTTCAGTACATGGTGCAGCAACAGGTTCCACCGGCTTTGCAGCCTCAGAAGATGGTGCATCAACTGGTTTTGTGGCTCCACAAGATGGTGCAGCTACAGGCTCTACCGGTTTTGCACCTCCACAAGATGGTGCAGCCACAGATTCTACCGGCTTTGCGGCTCCACAAGATGGTGCAACCACAGTCTCCACCACTTCTCCGGCTTCACTAGATGGTGCAGCCACTGGTTCCACTGTTTTTTTGGGTCCACAACAGCACGGTGATGCTTCTTTTGGCCAAAATTCGGTTTTCTTCCCAGTCTTGGAAACAGTCTGCAAAACTGCATCCGGCTCTACGTTTCCTTTCACTGTTACCTTTTTTTGTTCGAGATCGATATCAAAAGTTTCCACACCTAGTTAAAAATGAATTTTTAACATAATTCATGGGTCAAATAGTCTTATTAAAAATTAACTTGATTAACTACTTACTAGTAGCGTATCTACTTTTACTCGCATATCTTAGTTTGTTACCGTCAAAGACTTAAAAGTTATGTGAAAATGGACAGGTTAAATGATTCAAGGAACTGACCTAACTTAGCAGGTTTTCACATAGTAAAAAAATCATAATGGTCAAAACATAAATGACTATATCTATAATTACTTTTTTTTAAAGTAACCTAAAAGTACAATATCTATAAAGCTTAATGATCTCTTCTTGCTTAAAAAAGAAGCCATCAAAAGTTGGTTATACTTTTTCTTTGCATTTTTAAAAGTGGGATTTAGATTCTTGAAAAGTGATACCGATTAAAAAAAAGGCTAAAATTTGTGGTTCATCCAACCCAGAATATTTGTGTTCCGAAAGATAACACGATCCGATTTTCCATAAACGGCATCGTATTCATATCCTAAGGATCAAGGAATTCTGGATCAAAAAGTGACTCCATGCACTCAAGCTACAATGCCATACTAGGCCAGAATCAATGCTTTCTGGTTCTTTTTTTTCCGTTTTGAACGGCAAATTTGAATCACTTATGGACCACTGGAGTATCATCGTGCCACCAGTAGAACCATCCGATGATATCCATCTCCACTAGGTAATAATGCCTATACACCAATTCAGGAGGAAACCCAATAAGTCTAGAAAAAACCCCTATGAGAATTGAACCCAGGACCTAATGATCCTACGCCTTATCCCACCCCAACATGCATAGTTCTAGTTTTAAAACTAGATATAAACGTTGAAACATACCAAAATAAAATAAAAATTAAGCCAAAGCATGAGAAACAGTGCTACTAATCCAGTCTAAAGACGCATAATTATTCGTTAATCATCTTATAGTTTGACATAACTAATTATGTTTTTAGAACGGAGAAACACAATCCCTGATTCTACACCACCTAAATATCCTTAATGGATTTTGATCCCTCACCAATCACCGCTTGGAACTAATATATGTAAATGACTGAATTCATTGTTATATAAGTTAGTTTTATGAAATTCTTGAATCATAGAAAGATGAACTAGCTACAAACCTTCCATGGTGCTAAGAACCCTCTTGACAGCACCAGCACAGCCTCCACATGACATGGCAACTTTGAGAACAACAGTCTAAATTATATTGCCACCAAATCATTTAGTAAGTTTAGTTTTTTTGTCGTAAAATAATAATACTAAAATTGGGGAAGTTAGAGACATGTATGAAGTACCTGAGACATTGTTGAGTTGGTAAGTGAATTTGAAGCGAGTTTACAAAATCTGAGGCAAATTCAAGGATTGAAATAGGGGGGAAAAGGCAGTGGGATTCCATTTTACGTTTCAGTTTGGAGTCTGAATCAGCGTTTTTGTTGGCAGGCATCAGATCCCACCAACTTTGGGTGACTTTAGGACCGTTATTGTAAGCTGATAAGTTATTAGAGGTTAAAAGGGCGAATAAATAAATTAAAAACGCTTCTAGTGGAAGGTTTGAAACTCAACTGCTGAGGTTGACGGTTAAGTGATCATGTGGAATGTTAGATATTTTAGTATATAATTGGGATTGAGTTGGTGATCTACGCGAATAATAATACACATCAAGTAAGTTAGGAGATGTGGGAGTGCACGCTTGTTTGAGTTATTATAATTCGAAGTGTACAGGCGGAGCCCGTCCTCCACGGGGATTCCAAGGGGCAAGCGGGGGTCCGGGGGCAGCGCTCCTAGGAGCAGAGTCCAAGGGGCAAAGCCACTGACTGGGATCGAGTTGTATCCGATTAAATTGTTTTACTAAAATTGCATTAGAAAATTTATTTTCTAGAAAATGCCATTATTTTTGAAACATTAAATAATGGCAGTTTTAGATTTTCGAAACATTAAATAATGGCAGTTTTAGTGGCGGTTTTGTCTTAAAATTGAGATAACTGCCATTAGGCAATTAATCACCCAAACCCAAAAATTCGTAGACAGGTTTTTGATCATTCTTCTTCTGGTTTAGACAAATTCCATTCAAATATACAGTTGTTCAATTTCTCGAAAATCAGAGTTGTATCCGATTAAATTATTCGGGAGAACCACCGAAATAATTTGATCTAAGAGTGATTACACGTCTCTCTGATCGTCCAATTTTCTAAAAATTCCCCAACATTATACACAACATGTGTAGACTTAGTAGAATTAGTGGGTCTATGATTTAATTGTTATAAAAAATCTTTTTTATGGTATGCCTTGACTTTTTGTTAGACATATTATCAAACATAGTTCATTTCTATTCAAAACACCCACAATAATGGTACTAAAAGATAGGGCTGCAAACGAACCAAGCGTTCGGCGAACAGTTCGTGAAATGTTTGGCGGGAAGTTCGTTTGTGTTCGTTCGTTTATTAAACAAACGAACAGGAACAAGAAATTTCGTTCGTTTAGTTAAATGAACAAACATGAACAGAGGTCGTGTTCGTTCGTTTATGTTCGTGAACGTTCGGTAACGTGTTCCTTTGTGTTCGATAGTTCATTAGTGTTTTAGTTTTTATATTTATTTAAATACTTCAAAATTCCGGCAAATTAAATATCTAATAAGTGTAAGTATATTATATATTCTGTTCATGAACGATTGTTTGTGTTCATTTGTTTCCATTTGTATTCATAAAAATTAGTTTGTGCTCATTTGTGTTCATCAACATTCGTTTTTGTTTGTTGCCTAAAATTAAAAAACAAAAAACAAACGAACACGAACAAGTTCATTTTCTTAACAAACGAACATGAATATAAAATCTCGTTCGATAAGTGTTCGTGAACGGTTCGCGAACACATATATTTCTTAACAAACGAACACGAACAAGGTCTTGTTCGTGTTCGTTCGGTTCGTTTGTAGCCCTACTAAAAGACATGGTTATATAATACATGCCTACCTTTGCCTCGGCTTTGCCAATTGCCCCCTTCATAACTAAAATGGGCTTACAAAAATGTGCCCCCTCTCTCCTCCTTTCACATAACACATATTAAGAACATCCATTTTTTCCCTCTTATCCACATCATCGCCTTGAAGGGTGCAAGAATTGGGACCGGGATACCATGGTACTAGAAGTAACACCGCCCCTCACATTCGACCCCGAAGAAAATTGATCCCGAGCGGTGATCAATCACCATGCCTCCGGAGTTGATTTCACCGCTTGAACTTTTTAAAGTTAATTTACTACTTTTTATAACATTTTATTATCATAATTAGATTTTTTTTCTAATAAATTGTGTTCGTTAGCTTTAAAAACGGAATACATAGCTTTGTTTATTTATTTTCTAACATTTCGATATAAATTTTGACCAAAATCTAGTTGTTTTTAAAATAGATTATTTTAGTCTCGTAAACGGCTTTGATACGTGCTTGGATCCATATTTCGAAGGATAATGAAACAAGTAACCGAGTTGTATTCAAAATAAATTTTAACGACAACAGAGTTTATAATTTTAACCATGTAAGTTTAATCAAGTCATAGAGCATATTGCAAATGTTGGTAACACCCTTCAATCGGATCTGATGGAGCATGTTGCAAACATCCACATATCAAATCTTGACCACTAGTTGTATTTTTTTTTTTTATAACTAATTCTACTTCTTTTTAATTTAATTAATGAAATGTGTTTTAAAATTTTAATTAATGAAATGTGTTTTTAAATATTTTCTATATACTTTTAATCTATATATGATAAAAATAAAAATGAATGAACAATGGTTTTCTTATTATATTCATTTATTTGACTATGGGGTATGGGGCGAGGGTTGGGACGTGGGTTGGGTATAAATGCCCAAGTCACCACCCCGGGTGGGCTTGGGTTTCGGCGTGGCCCTTTGAGCGGGAGTTTCAGCCCAGGCGTTGGGCATGCCTAGCGGTCCTCCGTGGCCGGCTCTCATTGGCTGGGTTGGCTAGGCTATAGCGGTTAGGTTTAAATTCTAAAAAATAACCTTTTGGCCAAGCCAAACGGTTCACTCAAGTCACTATAAAAACCCCCCAACCCCACCGCCTGTCCACATCGCTACCCCAACCCTTCACTCCACCTACCCGAACCCGCTACCCACACTTGATACCGGCACAACGTGATGAAGGGCCGCCAACCCGGTGAGACCAGTTACTGGCCGGAAGCTTTCGCTAGCTACCGACACAACGTGGGGAACGGCTGGCACAATTTAAACGCGTGCCAACACAAGTGGCGCGAGCTACGACCGAAGCTCGACCGTTTTAAAGCCTACTACGATAGTGCCACGGGCAGTGATATAAGTCACGAAGACCGGGTGGCGGTGGCCAACATCGAGTTCCGGGGCTAGGAGCGAAAGCCGTTTGACAAGCTCGCCCTGTTCGAAATCTACTTAACGCTTTAGGCTTTTTTTTTTTAATTTTGTAATCCTTTTTTTTGTAGAATTTTGTAATTTTTAGGAACTTTTAATAATAATTTTAGGTTTTTTTATAATTCTTTATGTATTTTTTAATTTTAGGTTTTTTTTTTATTTTTATAAAACTGGCCAACCCACGCGGGCTAGCCACGCCCCGCCATACCGACCCAACATGTCTTCTGGCTTTCGCGCAACGCACATCATTGAAAAACACTACGGTCAAAAACATGCCCCAAACCCCCACCCCACCATACCCCACGGTCAAAAACACCAATGCCTTTCACGCAACACCTGTCATTGAAAAACTCTAGTTAATCTTAATAATTATTCTTACATTACTCTTTATTTATTATCTAAATGTATATTTTAATTCAGAACATAGTTAGCAATATGTTTTTAATCTTTTAGCGTTGGTTGTTATTTAGTTTTTTTTTTTTTTTTTTTGTTTAAACATGCAATTTACTCTATTGTCATTTAGTACTTCGTAATATAGTTAGTTTTATTTCAAATCATGTATTGTACTCTTTTGTTATTTAGTGTTTTATAATTTACTGAATTTTTATTTACATCTTCTGGCTTTGTCTTTTAGTGGACTTTCGTTTGCACGCTTATACTTTACTCGGTTTTTATTTAATGATTTGTCATTTAGTGAATTTTTATTTAGTACTTAGCACACTTTTTCTCTGGCTTTGTCATTTAAGGAATTTTTGTTGACACTCCCTGTACTTCACTCGGTTGTCTTTAGTGTTTTGTCATTTAGTGAATTTTCATTTGCTACTTAGCACCGCTTTACCCCTCATCCCGCAACGCTGGTAGCACAGTTTACACCCTCTATCCCGCACCGCGGGTAGCTTAAGACTAGTTAGGGTTAATTAATGGAAAAATGGTTTAGGGATGAGAGGGATGCGTGGTTTAAGGGTGTTATGAAGGGAATGAAAAAAAAAAACTAAATTAGAGAGACTTTAGAACATTCACATTCCACTCTTTATATACTCTTTATCTTTAGATTTTAAAGAATGATTTATAGCAACTATCCAAAACATCACTCTATCTCATTCCATATAATATAAAATAATTTAAAGAAAACAAAAGCAAACCTCTTTATTTAGAGGCTCAAGTACAAACATCTATAATTTATTATGAGTGTATAAGAAAAAGAAAAATATAATAAAATAATTATTTATGAGTAATATAAATATAGAGACGGAGAAAGAGATGTGTGGGGTTTTATAAAATAAGCATTTTTTAGGAAAGTGTGTTTTATAGTTAAATTGGAGTATTCACATCACATCTATCAACCATTCTCTCTCTTTAAAGTTTATAAATGTTGGTGCATATTTTGTATGTCCGTTACTTTGCGAATATGCTAGATAGAGCATGTGTTGAATATTGTATAGTTTAGTGAAAAAAACAAACACATGACACGATGGTGAGGATGTAACACCTTCGTGCGGAGCTAACTACCTTCGTACGGAGGTAAGCTAGTCTAGTAGTCAGCACGAACGTCACATCCGCACTAAACCCGTGTCTATATATAGTGTCATGTGTTCATAGTTAGATATCTTTTGGAGATCCTAGAGGGGAAATGCTGGAGAAATTTTGTTTTTCCAGCTTGTAAACGATGTGAACTCTTTCGGTATGAATGGAAAGCTTCCGTTTCTACTTCTTATTAATAACTTTCTACCGAATTAGTGATTTTCTACCCAAACTTTCGTCTAAACCTGTCGGTTCCTAGACTCACAATTGGTATCAGAGCTACGGTATCGATTCAATTGATCTAACAGTTGATTGAATCACATACGCTCATAATATATGGACTCTTAGGGATTTTAGACGTAAATCATCAAATAAATGGACAATCCATGGACAAAAATTAAAAATGAAACCATAGGATTGTTTTGAAATGAATTTCGACCTAGTCTGTGAAAGAATCATCATGAAATTCGTAGAAATAAAGATTTTGGATCGTAAAATTGTATCAATAGCGTTCAAACGGACTAGCTACGTTCGCACGTAGGTACTACGTCCGCATGAAGGTACCATGTTCGTACGAAGGTATCCAAAATGCCTAAAATAGAAAAATAAAAAAGCATTTTTTGATCGTGGTGACGAGACAAGTGTCTAGAAAAAAAATTAGGGATTGATTTTTTTTTCAAGATTTTAACGACAAATACGGGTTGTTCGGGGACACCGTCGGTGGCTTCAGAGAATAGATTTGATGATGCGATCATAGAGTGGTGAAGATAACGGGGTAGTCACGTATACCTATGCAGAATGATTATCTTTTGGAGTAGTAACTATTAATGGGCCTTAAAAAATCCGCATTGATGAAAAACTGACTGTTGTGGACCATAATAACACATTTTCCGCATAGTAGAGTTTTTCAGAGAATAGAGTGGACTGAATTTGCCAAGTTTGAAGGGGAAATTCAGTGTTGAGTTTTAGAGAGATCAGAATTTGCAAAAAAAAATGAGGGGGAATAAAAATTTCATTAGAATATATTGAAATTCCAGCATTTTTTGAAATTCGGGATATGCAACAGTATTTGGGTGGTTCCGACTTCAGATTGTCCGGGGACGCATAAAATTTGGATTTGTCAGTTCGTGATTATAGAAAGTTTGGATTTTTCAGATCGTGACCAGATGTCTTAGGGTGTGAGTCCCGAGTCTTCGTCAAGCCAGATAGCAGGTTTAGCGTCAGGAGATGCATCCCCGTATTGTTGATACTTAAAAGATATATCGCAACTGATAATTCTGTGATAGTCTAAAGTGTCAGAATGGTTAATCTTCGAGCAGAGGAATTGTTTTTCGGACTAATCGTCAGGGAATGATGATGTTTGTTGATTAAGTTGCTACTGGGTCTAACAGAGAAGACTATATATCTGTTATTGTGACTGAAGATGAAGAATGTGATTATAATCATGGAAGAATTTTTCTCTGATCTTAATGTGTTACTAGATGATTTGTTATCCGATGAAAATTTGCTGATTTGTCACACCCCGATATTTCCACATATTACCGGTGGGCCCGGTGGGGAGTATAGTGACGTAGTTGATATCATCATAGTCAATTAACACAGTTATAGCACAGCGGAAGTCTTGGAATATAAAATATTATTACAAACCCAAATGTCTGAAAATATCAAAGTATTTATTGTAGACGAGCCTGTAATAACAAAGCCACAGGTGGATCTTTACAGAATGTATAAAATGAAGTTTAGCAGACTTTAAGGCATCTTTAAGGATTTGCAAGATCCTCTATTTCGACACCGGGCAGCTCCCAACCTATTACGAGTAGTACCTGTCACTTAGTCTTTTGAAAATACATCAGTTTTCACTGGTAAATACAATTAACTGACTCTTTTGAAAAGAGTTTATGAAAATTGATTTAGGCGCACAAGGCACAAAACCATTTATAACTTGGGACAATCTTTAAATAAAATCTTGTATACAGTTTTACATGTTTGTCATTCATATGGGGCCGGGTTGGAAGACGGTCATGATTAACCGACTCACCACTATAAAACCCACAAAGGAGTTATCCCCAACATGTGGGTTATTTAGCATTTGCATATGTCAGGTGTATACCTACACCCCGTGCATTGGTCGTGGCCATTTTTAAATGAAATGAGCCGAGGATAACCAGGACATGGTCGTTAACCCCCAATGTTTATGTTATCAAACAAAACAGATTAAAACGGGTTATGCAATTTATTGATCACAATCCGATTAAATGATTTCATACCCGACCAAGCGGTATTTTTATACCGTGTCCCAAGCCCGTATAGGAAAATAAGTTAAAAGTATTTACCTGAGCTAATACTTGATTCACAGCAAAATAACTCAGTCGTATCCAATCTAAATATATGCAGGTAGCTTTTACCGGGTGGCTCTAGTCTGGAGTGATGGTAATATATAACCAATTCAGAATGCTAACGGTCTTATTTAAGTCGTAGACTTAGACCGGCTAGCTTAAGGTATCTAAAACGGTACGATACGCTAGATTAAGCGATGACCGGAATAGAATGTAATTGAGACCCAACAAGTACGAAGACTTGTATAATATGGGTAAACTAAGTACATTCTGGATTTTGAAGTATAAACGATAAGGTTAAACCCGTTTTGGCAAACTTACGTAAACTAGTTAGGTAAACCGATCCGAACGCGTAAATGCATAACGGGCAACCAAATGAACCATATACAAGTCCCATATGTTATTATGCTTAAATTATGTTAATACATCAGTAGGATGTTAACATATATGCCCAAAAAGTATTTAAAACCAAATTAAGTCCCGTAAGGGCATTTTGGTCATTTTAATATTTATAGAAGAGGTTTTATAGTAAACTGATATTCTGGTCTAAAACATACAGTAAAAATATTTATGTTATGAGGTTAAATCAGTAGGATATCATTCATATGTGTGGTTTACCATTTATGGCCAAACTATGCCCTAAAAGGGTATTTCGGTCATTTCACATATGATTTTAAGGACATAATTGGAAGTCTGAGTTCATGACTTATACCTACTGTAAAAATATTTAAAATTATTTATAAATTCAGTAGATAACAAGTCTAGGGTGCTAATTATGGTTTTAAACCATACTATGCACCTAATTAGCTTAAAAAAATCGATAATTGACGATATTTAAGATGTTTATGTGATTCTGAGATTTTGATCAGCATTGCATGCTTAAAATATTTTATTTTTTCATATCAAGTCAATAGAGAAAGGTTTGGCATGCTAATCACATGTAAATCACATTTTATTAGTTAAAAGGGCATTATCGTCAATTAAGGAATTTATACAAGAACTTAATGATATGGTCAGTCTATAATGTGACAAAAAATTCCAAAAATTTCTAAAAATAATACCAAAACAGTAGATAATGTGTTTGGTGCAAAAATTTGGGTTTAAACATGATTTATGCTAAAAATGTAATTTAATTAACAAAAAGTTTCGTTTTACGATATCTTGCATAACTTTCGATTGAGACCAGAAACTGAGGTCAAATTTATTTGACATACTTATATATCAGTAATAAAGCTTTTTGACCTCTCACATTTTCAAAAATCTCGTTTATATAACATAAGGGCATAACGGGCATTTATAAGCATAATAACGGAAATTAGCAAATAATTCAGAATACTAATGACCAGGTAATATAACCTCAGAGGGTTATACTACAACATAACATGGTCCTATTGGAAGCTTAAAACATAGAAGAATTAAGCTCAATCGGGTCAGAACTGAAAGTCAAAGCAAAAGTCAAGCTTTTGCGACTTTCGGTTGCGAACCGACACTAAACTCAGAATTTTCGGGTTGAACGTGCTTAGACATGTTCTAATATTATTTACTAAGTTGTTTAAGTGATAAAATATGGTTTATACCTTCTGTAATATCAGATTATGTTTTTATTTAAAACTTGAATAGTTTGACTTTTTGACTTGTTACTTTGACCCGACAATTAACTAAGTAAACGTGATAATTAGGAGGTGCCCTTTTGAGGGTTCAACACCTACCTAATTATGATCACGTAGCCATGTTCGTTGTGAAAAATGGCTTGACCGTTTACGTTCTAACTAAAAGTCAAAGCGTTATTACGATAACGCTTGACTTTTGGCTTAAAAGCCCATAAAACGAAAACTAGTGGCTAATGACACTTACAAAGGGTCCTAGCTTGAATCTTAAACAGAAGTGGAGTCCCCTTTAAGCCAGGAGTCTCCAAGAATGAGAGAATGAGAATAAATGAGAAGAATGGTGCAAGTTGTGGAATGGAAGAACACTACCTATTTATAGATTTTGAGAGTGGATTATTATCTTGCCAAGTGTTATGAAGGTTCCTAAGATGATGACATGTGTCAATACAGCTGTATCAATGTTCTTGTAGCCCAAGGTTACGTTTTTAATTGGTTAGAATTGAATTGGAGTGGAGACCAAGCAAGAACAAACAAATAAAAAAATGTTGCTGCTGTTTCGCTGTTCTCGCCGCCCGTGTAGAACGGAGGCCCAGACGTCGCGGCCCGCCAGGGCGTCTAGCCCAGCCACAGAACTTTGACAGTTCGACAGTTTTGGTCCCTGTGTCTTTTATGCATGTTTTTAACTTCCAAACTTAACATTTTTGGCACAAAAGGTTATAAACTCAAATGAAATGTTATTAGAAGTCATGAAGGCCTTTAGTGACCCATAATAGGCACACTCGGGAGTACGACCGAGTATTACGGAGTTCCCGGTTCGTTTAAGAGGTCACTGGAAAGCGTAGTTTCGTATATTGACGCTTTTAGTCCTTTTAACGCACAAAGTTGTGCGTAATATCGTTTAACGATATCAAAGCCATACATAGCCCATATTAGGAATTCCCGAGAGTATGAATGAATATCACGATGCTCCGGGTTCATTAAAAGGTCTTTCAGAGATAAGAATTTACATATTGACACTTTTAACCCTTTTAACGCACAACTTGTACGTATTATTGTTTAACGGCATCAAAGCCCTAAACGGCCGATATTAAGTATTTCCAAGAGTATGATCAAACATCATAATGTTCTGGATTTGTTAAAAGGTCACTCAGAGGTATGAATTTACATGTTGACGCTTTTAACCCTTCATCGCGCAAACTTTTAAACAATTACGCAAACGGCTCATTTCGTCCAACAAGTGGCTCATTTGAGAATACGGACACCGTATAAGGTCACTCGGAGGCCTAGTTTAGGCATGTTGACACTGTCAGTCCTTCTATATTCAAGGTTTTCGATTTTGACAAAATTAGACCCTCATAGTCAACGTTTGACTTTATTAGGGTTTATTACACGTGTCAACACATCGTTGGACATGATTTTACGAGGTGTTACATCCTCACCCCCTTAAAAGAAATCTCGACCTCGAGATTTACTCAAAAAATAGGAGTACTTCTATCACGTAGTGATCACTACCTCCCGTGTATAATCGGGTCCTCTACGGCATCCCGCTTAACCTTAATAATAGTTATATGTTTTCATCGGAGTTTCTTGATCCTTATCGGTTCCTGACCGATACCGGTTTCTTAATAAACCGAACGTTTTTATTATCTGCACATTTTTCATGTGATAATGCTAGCAACTCATTGGCTATATATTCCTTAAATTACAAATGTGGAATACATCGTGGATTCCACCAAACTCCTCGAGTAAGTTTTTAGCTTATAAGCTGCTAATCCGAGGTATTCGATTCTTTCGAATGGTCTTATTATAAGACCCATCTTAAAATAACAGAATTTATGATAGCTAACATGCTTTTGATACCAAAATTTCCTGCTTACAAAATATAGATTCAAGAGTTTACTATTAAACTAAAACAAAATAGCACAATGCGGAAGCTTTGTTTAATGCGTTCGGTTCTTGTAAGCCGCTCGATCTTCATCCGGAGTCTTACGTATTGTACCTAAAGCCAAAACCATAATAAAAATTAGTTTTGACCATAATAGTATGTATATAAACAAGTTCTAATATCAAACCATTGAACAAAGCAAGATTTCAACGATTTTAAGGCTGTCGCGCCCCGCGACAGCTTAGAACCCGGCTTACGCGGCTCGCGATGATGGTCGCGCCACGCGACCGTATGACTGCTTTGTCGTCGCGTAGCGCGACGGCCTCATTTTGGCAGAAAGTTGTTGCTGGTTGCTGCACTTTACCCAGCTACAAAAATTCAATAATAGTAACTTATAACTTGCATAACTTTCGCTATAACAGT
The DNA here is from genome assembly GCA_030545235.1 of Helianthus tuberosus. Classification (NCBI taxonomy): domain Eukaryota; kingdom Viridiplantae; phylum Streptophyta; class Magnoliopsida; order Asterales; family Asteraceae; genus Helianthus; species Helianthus tuberosus. The sequence continues at coordinate 167,417,655 of CM060430.1, read as the reverse complement.
CCGTTTTTCGTAATTCTTTTTCCCACGCGACCGTAGTTAAATTACGGACCCGTTTTTCAACCCGATTTGCATAAAAATATCATTTCAAGGACAGTTGGCCTATAATTCGGCTCCTTGTTTATTTGACCCGTTTGTTTACAAGTTCAACAACTTGTATTGTTGTCGTCTCATGTTTTAGGCCATTTCACCTATTCCCGTATTTACCAATTATGGCATTTCGCTTCCCACTCGAGGGTTGCTTATGCCGTAACCATCATGCTTGTTTCAAGGATTAAACATGCTTTCTTAAATCATTTGACAAGTAAAAATTCCGAGCTTTAATCCCTCTACAAGGGTTCATGTTTTTGCATCTAGTTAGCGTGTCCGCTTCACGGCTTACGCTTTATTTATGACCAATCAACGAGTGATGGTCTTTGACTTCGACATTTACAACTCATCTTGTTTTGACCCGTTTGGATGCGAATGGAGATCACCATTTCAAGACATTCCAAACTCTATTTCTAACACATGTTTTGACCCGTTTTATTTGTCTAAGGCACTTTGTCACTTCCGTGACTTAACGGGTTTTCCTCTTTGGCTAAATTCCGATTCAACTAACTAGAATAAATAAATAAACTTAATGTACGAAACCATAGGTCGTGTACTTACATAATTCATCAATGTTGGTTTCTCACCATAATTACCCATTCCCGAGCTTGTCAACCTTAGCGTATCACTTCCATTCCATGGTTTACGCTTTATAACCCAAATTTAACGAATGATGTTTAAGTTGTTTCGAGCGCTAACAATTCGACCATTATTTAACCCGTTGGATTTGTCGAATGAGTTACATCACTTCATTGACATTCCAACACGGCTATTTTAAACAATGACATTAACAACATACTCATTTAACTAGTTTGACCCGTTTGGTTGCCGAGTGAGTTACACCACTTCATGGACATACCAAACGCCATCATTTTCGCCATAGCAATATTAAACATATCTACAACTAGGTTTATCTATAAAAATGTAACTAGACAACAAGTCACGTACCTTTAAAGCGCACCCTTCAAATGTGTATCACCTCCGGCTTGTCCGCTTGACGATCCGGATTCTTTACCTAAAGAGTTCCATTCACAACTAATTTAGAACTCTTTCATATTTAATAACGCACAATTCATTATGATATTCGAATCTGCTTTTTTGTCCAAATCTTTAATATTTTAAATCCTCATTTAGGCGTTTTAACAAACACCTAGCGGTTCATATTTTACATAATCCATACTAAGTTCATGTCTTGTAATTTCCATTTCTATCAACTTCAATTAAGCACATCTACACATGATTTTAACATCAAATTTCCAGAAATTACTTCATAAATTCAGATTTCACTAGAACAAGCATTATGATCCTAGTGTTCATCTAATTTCTACAAACCCATTGATCACCTACAATGGTGATTATAAACCCTACAAGTATGATGCAAGGTTTTTACAAGAAATCATCTAGGGTTTATCCCTAGACATCATATCACTTCTAATTTCAACTATACAACCATCATGCAAGTTCAAATTCAAAACTCATGAGTTCATCTAAAATTTGAAGAAGAACCAAATATCAAAATTTCACATACCTTACGATCCCTTCGTCGAGGTGATCGCTAATACGTATTCAGTTTTTGATTTAGACTTGATCTAGGCTTCCAATTTGTGAGATTTGGTGTAAATTAGGGTTTGAAAAGAAACCCCTGATCGCCCCTGTATTCTTGTTCGACTAGATACACACATATGTGTGTGTTTGGGTGTGTTATTTGTTACTTTAAACACTTGAGTTTCAATTTTTACAAGTTTGGTCCCCTCACTTTTATTTTACTATAGTTTAGGTGTTTAACCTTATTTTAAGTCACTTCAAGACTCATAACTAACTGGGTTATAAATTCCTAGTTAGTTGGTTCTTGTTTGATTAATACCTTATATTGGAAATATAAGGTTTTATATTTTCAGGGTGTTACATTCATCTTGACTATCACCTCTATTTAGTTTTAAAAATATGATATTTAAAATTTTGGGGTGTTACACTTATATATCCAGGGCTCGTCTTGCCCTTTATACTGAAACGTATCACACCTTTCCATGTTGGTAATTTCAATAGAATCTTGTTCCCTACTTGGAACTTTAAGAGTTTTGCGCCTCTCTTTCGCATTGTTCTTTTGCCGATTACTGGCAGCTTTCAAACGATTACGGATTCGTATTATCTTATCCGTCATCCTTAAGAAAAATCTCTGATTCTGATAATCGGGTTTTCTCAACTCCTGCCCAACAAACGGGCGTTTGTCACTTTCTCCCATACAAGGTCTCCAAGGGAGCAGCCTTGATGCTTATATAATGCTATTGGTTATAGGAGAACCTAATTAGGGTGAGATAGTCATTCCAACTACAACTCAAATCAATCTTAGGGAGTTGACTACCCTCAAGGTTAGTCGAACAAATCGACGATCCTGGGCAGCTAATAACGATTCTTAATCGTTTCCTAGTTAGGTTGCAGTAATCAATGCACAAGCGTATTGCATTGAGCCTTCCTTTACTAACAATAATCGGAGCTCCTAAGATGATGAGCTAGGCTGTACAAGCCTTTCTCCATAAACTCATCTGGTTAGCTCTCAGTTTCTTCCATTTCCGCTGATGCTAGCCGATATAGAGCTTTTGTAACAGATACGGCTCCTAATAGGATGTCAATCCTAACTTCACTTGCCTCTCAGGAGGTAAACATGGTAGTTTTATGGAGAAGTCATCAAGTTATCCAAAAATGATAGTGATAGTTCAAATCTCCGACTTTGGTTAACTTACCGCTACTTGTGTCATGCAAATGACACATCTGTTTTACGAGTGCATGGATGCCTTAAGTAGAGACGCCTACTACGCATTTCTATAATGGATATCTTCCTTGAATACCATTAGCTGACTTTAGTACTATATGACCATTGGAATATCTTAGTGGTTCCATGCATTAAACCTCCATACTGATCAGGTATGGACGCAATCTATGGGACGCACTGGGATACGCCAATCCTCATATGGCGCATTTATCAATCATAGTTGGCACTCGCAGTTGATAAAAATCAATGAGAAAATAATTAAAATAATATATATCGTCGTACTCTATTCGAAGAAAGAGTACTCTTAGATTTTACAGAAGGATCATTGACGAAAATAGAAGAAACGGTCTTTATGGTTTCATTGGTAAGTTCTACCTTATACTCAGTATCTGGAGTTCTTATTAGTATACTCAAAAGTTTTCCAAGCTTAGTTGTACCTTCATTGACAACTTTAGGGCAATTGGTACTGATGTGGTCTTTCTCGCCACAGCCGAAACATACCGATTCTTTATGTCCCTACATTCGTGGGACTGATGACCAGTTCTTTTACAAATGCCACAATGCTTTGGCCTTTGTTCTATTCGACACTGTCCCCAGTGCCTTTTATAGCAGGTCTTGCATACAGGCTTCTTATTGGACTTTTGTTGATTCATATTGAGCCCGAACTTGCTCTTTTTCTTAGATTCCTGGGAGTTATCCTCCTCCCCTTTTCCTTTTTCTGTCAGTCTCAATTTTGGCTGACTTATTTCTCAACCTATCCAGTATGAGTGGCTGGGATAGATCCATAGTGGATCTATAAGAAGCAGGCTTTGAAGCTTTATCATGCTCCTTTATCTCTGGTGCTAAATCACCACTACATCGTGCATTACGCTTATATCCTGGGTTAACCGAATAGGGTACTATCCCAGATAATGAATTAAAGTCGGTGACATACTATCGATAGTCCGGATTTTTCATTCTGAGAGTCAGAAGATTTAATTCTACCTCTTCCATTTCATGTCATGGATAGTAAGTTTTTTTGATAAGGTCCATAAACTGGGACCATTCCATATTGTATAAGGGTATTTTCCCCGTGGACTTTATTAATGTCTTCCACCAACTAAGGGCATCACCCTTGAATATCTGTGATACATACCTCACAATGTCTTTCTCAGCACAATCGCTGATATACATAATGGTTTCCATTTCGTCCAACCATCTCATGCAATCAATGGCTCCTTTTTCACCATTGAAGTCTCTTGGCTTGCAAGAGACAAAGTACTCGTAAGTAAATCTTTAGAGGAACGGGGCTCCTCATTAAATATCATCCTTTTTGGCTCATTTTTCGCATTCGAAGTTTGAACAAAGCTCTTCTCATGAACAGAAGATTGTAATTTAGAGTAAGTAGCATCGTTAGCTTTTGTCGCATTATTAGTATCACGACTGTTGTCTACCTCATCCGAGTTTGCCATACTCGAAGCTTGGTACTAACCACCAAATTAAACAATTGTTAGTCATTATCCTGACGACCTGACATAGATTAGCCACGACATCAATAAACCGTATAGGCTATTATGTTCCAAACATTCCTAATGAATGTTATTTGAATGTATATCCATTACATTTAGCCTAGGTCACAAAAGGACCATCAATGGCATTTAAGGTTTGGACCGAGTCCATTACATGTTTGACAAGGGATCATAATGTCACAACTATCTTTGTCACAAGGACGATTATGAATAGCTCGAAGGCTTATATATATATATATATATATATATATACATATGACACAGAGGCCCGTCGCGAGGGACGTAGAAAGATATGGCATAAAGCCTAGTCATGAAGGACATAAATGATTATACGGCACGAAGGCCTTGTCACAAAGGACATTTAGATATGGCACAAAAGGCCTGTTACGGAGGACATTATAAAATCTGGCACAAAGGGCCTGTCACAAAGGGTGTTAACATTTAGTATGTTAAATTGTCACGAACGACAAATTATAGCACATTGGCTTGTCATGAATGACTTCAAAATATAACTAGTTGATTTGTCACAAAGGACATTAATTTATAAGCCGCAATCTTATTAGATCAGGGGCTTTAAGATTTGAACATAGTTCTTCACCTTTGGACAGGGAGTCATAGACTACAACTGTCATCGTCTTGAAAGACGATTCATTTTGACACAAAGGTAAATCAATTGACATCACTAATGGATTTTTATATATAACCATCGTATTTGATGATATTAGTCTTGATCGCACTGATCATATTGGCTATGAGGTTTGAGCATAGCTCACTACCTTGGACAGGGGATCATAAAGATCACAATGTCAATGTCTCTAATGGACAATTTATTATAGCCCATAGGCGGAACATCTCTAGGATGTTATGTATTATGATCATCGTATTAGATGATATTAGTCATGATCGCATTGATCATATAGACTATTAGGCTTGGACGTAATCCAATACCTTGACGGCTGGTGTGGTTTCTCAATCCACACTGCTAGGAGTGTTAACATGTTCTTGTAAGTTAACAAAGATTAATTATCTTAAGAGGGTTTTACCATCATAGCCATGTTCGTAGACATATAGGCTAGGTTATACCATTAAGAGGATCTTTTGAAATTTCCTGTTGATCGATAAAGTTCGAGTGAAATCGGAACTATCGTTTGATAAAGGAAGAAATGAATACCTATATAAAATTTTCAAAACTTTTCATAAATCAGTAGGAATTTACAACAGTGCCATTATCAGGACTTTTAGTATCTTATTTGTCCACAGAGGACTAAGAAGAAAAATATAAGTCCGTATAAGGACTATAATATATTATAAGTCCATATAGGGACTATAATGAAATGTCATGTCTGAAAAAGGGTTATAATGAAATATCATGTCCTCAAAGGGGACTATTTCGAAATAGCGTATCCCCAAAGGGATTTTAATGAAATAACATGTCCATAAAAGGACTATATTGGTACAGCGTGCGCACAAAAGGAGCTTTGCTGTACAGATGTCCTCACAGGGACTTTAAGCAACTCTAGTCCACATAGGGACTAAAAGGAAATATAAGTCCGTATAGGGACCATAAGATATGTCCGCATTGGGATTATTATGATATATCATGTCCATGAAGGGACGTTATTAACAGTTGTCCTCACTGGGACTTTAATTTGAAAGATACGTCCTCATTGGGACTTATTAATGAAACAATATGTCCTTGAAAGGACTATAATGAAATATTATATCCACAAGGGATTTTAATGAAATAATATATCCATAAGGGACTTTGATGAATCAGCATGTCCACGAAGGGACTACGATGAAATAATATGTCCTTGAAAGGACTATAATGGAGTATGATGTCCATGAAAGGACTATTTTGAAATATTATGTCCATGAAAGGACTATATTGGAATACCAAGTCCACAAAGGGACCATTTTAAAATAGTGTATCCACAAAGGGATTTTAATGAAATCACGCGTCCATGAAAGGATTGGATTTAAATAGAATGCCCACCGAGGGACTTTATTGCAATATAATGTCCATAAAGGGACTATATTGAAATATAATGTTCACGAATGGACTATAATGAAATATAATGTCTACAAAGGGACTAAAATAGCAAATGCCCATACAGGGTCTTAAGTTGAAAGGTATGTCCGCACAGGGACTATATAGAAGAGATAGGTCCTTGTAGGGACTTAAAGTATAATGAATATTATGAAACAAGGATTCTCTAACGCCTTCCTTGCTTCATATCAATTTTTTCTCTTCTTTGTTTACCGTACACGGTAGGGACACTGAAGACCTCAGTGAAATAAGTAAGCACTCCAATCAGGATCCGTTATAGAAGTAGAATTCAAGGATTCCATGGTTAGAGAAAGATATGGATCCCGGATTGGGTTTTGACTGATATAATTCAAGTCTGGGATTTCAAAAATTTGGAGGTAAGAAATAGGATCATTAGGATCCACTGGTATTATTTTCAAAATGGAAGCCTCAGGGATCTCTTGGTATGGACTCCAAAGTTTGATTACAAATTTCAATGGGTTTGGTTTTAGGAATAAGTCCATGAAGTTCTTCCTCCAAACCAGTCGCACGCCCATTCTAGCCGTGATATGAAGCTTGGCATTCCTTGGCTTCGGATGAGAAGAATCTCCATCAACGGCTTCTTTGCTTGGCGACATATTCAAAATACATAAAATCAAAAACAATGTTTACTTAATAGGGATGAGAGCATTCCTATGTTAAGTCTAGACTCAGAATGTCTAAGGAATATGCTACTGTGTCATTGAGATTAAACAAAAAAGACTAGTGTTTAATTCACTCAATGTTGGCTCTGATACCAACCTGTCATACCCCGATATTTCCACAAATTACCAGTGGGCCCGGTGGGGAGTATCGTGACGTAGTTGATATCATCATAGTCAATTAACACAATTATAGCACAGCGAAAGTCTTGGAATTTAAAATATTATTACAAACCCAAATGTCTGAAAATATCAAAGTATTTATTATAGACGAGCCTGTAATAACAAATCCACAGGTGGATCTTTACAGAATGTATAAAATGAAGTTTAGCAGACTTTAAGGCATCTTTAAGGATTTGCAAGATCCTCTATTTCGACACCGAGCAGCTCCCAGCCTATTACGAGTAGTACCTGTCACTTAGTCTTTTGAAAATACGTCAGTTTTCACTGGTAAATACAATTAACCGACTTTTTGAAAAGAGTTTATGAAAATTGATTTAGGCGCACAAGGCACAAAAACATTTATAACTTGGGACAATCTTTAAATAAAATCTTGTATACAGTTTTACATGTTTGTCATACATATGGGGCCAGGTTGGAAGCCAGTCATGATTAACCGACTCATCACTATAAAACCCATAAAGGAGTTATCCCCAACATGTGGTTTATTTAGCATTTGCATCTGTCAGGTGTATGCCTACACCCAGTGCATTGGTCGTGGCCATTTTTAAATGAAATGAGCCGAGGATATCCAGGACATGGTCGTTAACCCCCAATGTTTATGTTATCAAACAAAACAGATTAAAACGGGTTATGCAATTTATTAATCACAATCCGATTAAATGATTTCATACCCTACCAAGCGATATTATTATACCGTATCCCAAGCCCGTATAGGAAAATAAGTTAAAAGTATTTACCTGAGCTAATACTTGATTCACAACAAAATAACTCAGTCGTATCCAATCTAACTATACGCAGGTAGCTCTTACCGGGTGGCTATAGTCTGGAGTGATGGTAATATATAACCAATTCAGAATGCTAACGGTCTTATTTAAGTCGTAGACTTAGACCTGCTAGCTTAAGGTATCTAAAACGGTACGATACGATAGATTAAGCGATGACTGGAATAGAATGTAATTTAGACCCAACAAGTACGAAGACTTGTATAATATGGGTAAACTAAGTACATTCTGGATTTTGAAGTATAAACGATAAGGTTAAACACGTTTTGGCAAACTTACGTAAACTAGTTACGTAAACCGATCCAAACGCGTAAATGCATAACGGGCAACCAAATGAACCATATACAAGTCCCATATGTTATTATGCATAAATTATGTTAATACATCAGTAGGATGTTAACATATATGCCCAAAAAGTATTTAAAACCAAATTAAGTCCCGTAAGGGCATTTTGGTTATTTTAATATTTATAAAAGAGGTTTTATAGTAAACTGATATTCTATTCTAAAACATTTAGTAAAAATATTTATTTTATGAGGTTAAATCAGTAGGATATCATTCATATGTGTGGTTTACCATTTATGGCCAAACTATGCCCCGAAAGGGTATTTCGGTCATTTCAAATATGATTTTAAGGACATAATTGGAAGTCTGAGTTCATGACTTATACCTACTGTAAAAATATTTAAAATTATTTATAAATTCAGTAGGTAACAAGTCTAGGGTGCTAATTATGGTTTTAAACCATACTATGCACCTAATTAGCTTAAAAAATCGATAATTGACGATATTTAAGATGTTTATGTGATTCTGAGATTTTGATCAGCCTTGCATGCTTAAAATATTTTATTTTTTCATATCAAGTCAGTAGAGAAAGGTTTGGCATGCTAATCACATGTAAATCACATTTTATTTGTTAAAATGGCATTATCGTCAATTAAGGAATTTACACAAGAACTTAATGATATGGTCAGTCTATAATCTGACCAAAAATTTCTAAAAATAATATCAAAACAGTAGGTAACGTGTTTGGTGCCAAAATTTTGGTTTAAACATGATTTATGCTAAAAATGTAATTTAATTAACAAAAAGTTTCATTTTACGATATCTTGCATAACTTTAGTTTGAGACCAGAAGCTGATGTCAAATTTATTTGACATACTTATATATCAGTAATAAAGCTTTTTGTCCTCTCACATTTTCAAAAATCTCGTTTATATAACATAAGGGCATAACGGGCATTTATAAGCATAATAACAGGAATTAGCATATAATTCAGAATACTAATGACCAGGTAATATAACCTCAGAGGGTTTTACTACAACATAACATGGTCCTATTGGAAGCTTAAAACATAGAAGAATTAAGCTCAATCGGCTCAGAACTGAAAGTCAAAACAAAAGTCAAGCTTTTGCGACTTTCGGTTGCGAACCGACCCTAAACTCATAATTGTCGGGTTGAACGTGCTTAGACATGTTCTAATATTATTTACTAAGTTGTTTAAGTGATAAAATATGGTTTATACCTTCTGTAATATCAGATTATGTTTTTATTTAAAACTTGAATAGTTTGACTTTTTGACTAGTTACTTTGACCCGACAATTAACTAACTAAACGTGATAATTAGGAGGTGCCCTTTTGAGGGTTCAACACCTACCTAATTACGATCACGTAGCCATGTTCTTTGCGAACAATGGCTTGACCGTTTACGGTCTAACTAAAAGTCAAAGCGTTATTACGATAACGCTTGACTTTTGGCTTAAAAGCCCATAAAACAAAAACTAGTGGCTAAGGACACTTACAAAGGGTCCTAGCTTGAATCTTAAACTGAAGTGGAGTCCCCTTTAAGCCAGGAGTCTCCAAGAATGATAGAATGAGAATAAATGAGAAGAAAGGTGCAAGTTGTGGAATGGAAGAACACTACCTATTTATAGATTTTGAGAGTGGATTATGATCTTGCCAAGTGTTATGAAGGTTCCTAAGATGATGGCATGTGTCAATACAGCTGTATCAATGTTCTTGTAGCCCAAGGTTACGTTTTTAATTGGTTAGAATTGAATTGGAGTGGAGACCAAGCAAGAACAAACAAATAAAAAAAATGTTGTTGTTGTTTTGCTGTTCTCGCGGCCCGCGTAGAAGGGAGGCCCATACGTCGCGACCCGCCAGGGCGTCTAGCTCAGCCACAAAACTTTGACAGTTCGACAGTTTTGGTCCCTGTGTCTTTTATGCATGTTTTTAACTTTCAAACTTTACATTTTTGGCACAAAAGGTAATAAACTCAAATGAAATGTTATTAGAAGTCATGAAGGCCTTTAGTGACCCATAATAGGCACACTCGGGAGTACGACCGAGTATTACGGAGTTCCCGGTTCGTTTAAAAGATCACTGGAAAGCGTAGTTTTGTATATTGACGCTTTTAGTCCTTTTAACGCACAAAGTTGTACGTAATATTGTTTAACGATATCAAAGCCATACATAGCCCATATTAGGCATTCCCGAGAGTATGAACGAATATCACAATGCTCCGGATTCGTTAAAAGGTCTTTCACAGATAAGAATTTACATATTCACTCTTTTAACCCTTTTAACGCACAACTTGTGCGTATTATTGTTTAACGGCATCAAAGCCCTAAACGACCGATATTAAGTATTTCCAAGAGTATGATTAAACATCATAACATTCTGGATTTGTTAAAAGGTAACTCAGAGGTAAGAATTTACATGTTGACGCTTTTAACCCTTCATCGCGCAAACTTTTAAACAATTACGCAAACGGCTCCTTTCGTCCAACAAGTGGCTCATTTGAGAATACGGACACCGTATACGGTCACTCGGAGGCCTAGTTTAGGCATGTTAACACTTTCAGTCCTTCTATATTCAAGGTTTTCGATTTTGACGAAAATAGTCCCTCATAGTCAATGTTTGACTTTATTAGGGTTTATTACACGTGTCAACACATCGTTGGACACGATTTTACGAGGTGTTACATGATTGAGGAGATTACCGTTTCCACTTATCAATTATTCAGGAGTGTTTTCTAGATCCTAGTCTAGTGGTTCTATATGTTTTTTCGTGTTTGTTGGTTTACATTCATGGGGGTCTGTCCCATGGTTGTACTCGTGTGGATGTCTCCTCACTACTTGTTTTGATATAGTTGTGAATATATAAAATCACCGGGGTAACCCTTTACCAAAAAAAAATTATTGAGGAGTGTGCTTAAAGGTGATTACGAAAAACTGGATTTCAGATTTCCATGGGTATTCACAGACTTGAAGGTTACTGGTGTGGTGATTCGAATTTTCTATCAATTTCTGGTTGGGTTTTTTAAAATAAAGAGATTCATCTAAAGTGTTAAATCAAAAACCGAACACGGATGTGGTTATAGTCGAAACTGAGAAGCTGCATTGATTAGTTTCGAGTTGTTGATTATTCGTGAAGATTATTGTTAAGCAAATCAGAGGAGGTCGGGAACCGTGCAAACAAAGACCTGAAGATTCATTTCAGAGAGAATTTGTTTATAATGAAGATAATGCAAGCTCGGATCATCAATCAAGAGGGAATCTGTTGAGGATATCAAATGCTTGATTGGAGTTGCAGAATATTCAAACACGACTCTCATATTTCAAGATTAAGATTCGATAGTGACGACCAAGTGGGAATTTGTTGGTGCATATTTTGTATGTCCGCCACTGTATGAATAGACTAGATAGAGCGTGTGTTGAATATTGTATAGTTTAGTGAGAAAAACGAACACATGACACGATGGTGAGGATGTAACACCTTCATACGGAGGTAAGCTAGTCTGCACGAACGTCACATCAACACCAAACTTGTGTCTATATATATGTCGTGTGTTCATAGTTAGATATGTTTTGGAGATCCCGGAGGGGAAATGCTGAAGAAAATTTGTTTTTCCAGCTTGTAAACGATGTAAACTCTTTCGGTATGAATGGAAAGCTTCCGCTTCTACTTCTTCTTAATAACTTTCTACCAAATTAGTGATTTTCTACCCAAACTTCCATCTAAACCCGTCGATTCCTGAACTCATAATAAAAGCTACTTAAAACTCATTACATCCCATTCACTATTTCTCTACCACATCACTATATTTTGAAAAATTGCTACATTTTGCTCCATCAAATTATTATAAGTGTATAAAAATGATTCATAATTAAATAAGCGTTTGTGAGTAAGATAAAGATAAAAATGGTGGATGAGATGTGAGGGGTTTTTAAAAATGAGAAAGAAATTTTGAAAAGTATAATTTTTAGTTAAATTATAGGGTTGAAAACTGTGGAGCGGATGTGAATGCTCTTACCGTTATGAAGCGAACCCGTTCAAATCCTATAACATTTTGTACCAGCATCGGTATCATCGAAATAAATTTTAATATTCATTTTTATATTTTTTGATCAATATAAAACATGTGCAAATACCTTTTTAAGCATATAACAAATTTGTACTTAAGTTTTATCTTTGGTTGCTATATATGTTGATGGTGACTAGTGTACCAATACCCCAATGAACTTAATCGATATCAACTGGATTCTATAATATATTTTTTTAAATGGAGTCGTATTATAAAAGAATTTTTTAATTGTAAGTTATAAGGACTATCGTAAATGTGTCTCCGACCAAAAAATCTTGAAAACGGAGTTATATTTAAAGTAAAGTGTCTTTTAGTGTCGATATACCGATGTCATCACTTATTTAACCGATTTCGACTGAACGAACATGTAATGGTTTATCAGAACTGGTCTCAATATTTGTTTTTTATGGTTTTCAATCGATGTGTATTTGTTGTAGCGTGCTCATACCGTAACGAATTGAATTGGTACCTACTAAATTCCTTAAAAGCGCGAGGGACTTCCACTTAAAAGTTAAAACTAACCTCGGTATGGGTATCCGTTTTTATAATTTTCTCGACGTTCAATATGATTTCGTTGGAAACTGGGTTTTATTTGCAACAAAATATTTTTGTATATCGTAAACTATATCAAGCGTCGTACAATGTGAATTGAACCCATACCGTTCACACAACATCGATAACGACAATTTTATGGTTTTTAATAGATGTAAAACATATGTCGATTACTATATCGAGTGTCTGTATTGTATAAGCACTATAACAAACTAAACAAATACCGATCAAATAATCACTCAACCCGTGCGAATTCCACCAGTTACTATAAACCCCAAAATAAGCAACTATCAAAACAAAATTAATAACTGCATAATAAAGTAACATTAACTAATAATAACAACAAAAGAATGTGACATGTCCAAGCACGCATGTAATGGAATATGATCGTTATTTACATGATACACAAATATATGATTCTTATATTTACCTTATACACGAAGAAATCCTTGTCATCGCCTTTTTATACTAATGGAGCACCTAACATTTTTCAATAGTTGTAAATTAACATAAATCATTTTAAATCTCCAAAGTTCAATTCAGACAATTTATGTTAAACCGACTCATCACAAGAGAGGTAAATTAATTTTATCAAGCGGATTGATCACATGATAATACAGTGCCGAATCTAGAAAATTATTATAGCGGTAGCGTTTCAAAGAAAATGGGCAACGAAATCGAAAAAACATTAAACTTTTTCAAAATTTACACATCGGAACGTCAATGGGTAACGGAGGTTACCCCTTCTTGAAGGGTAGATCCGCCCCTGTGATGATAACTTATTAGCTTCCTTCTTGATAGTCCCGAAGACTAAACTCAAATCGCTATTCTAGCACTAAAATTAAAACCGAAATTAAATCAACTCAGTTACACGTTACATAATCATTTGAACAATATAGTGATGTTCAAACAAAGATACAATTTGAAAGGTATATTATATATGAGTTCAATGAACATGTATAACATTAAACTTATAACATTATAATACTATGTGAAAAACACAAAACAACATAATGTTGTTTTTAGTAGTACAAAACTACAAATGTACAATGGCTTCATATATATATCACTTCTCGTACGTTACACGCGAGATTAAGACTTAGGTGGGATTTTTGGACCCACGTCCCACTAAACGAATTTGTGCTCTATGCGTGGACGATAAGATACACCAATGACCAATGCACTTCTTAATAGTTGTCATCGCTTGGTTTGTTGAATATCTTTTTCTAGGTTGTTTTCTCTTTAAAAAATGTATTTATTATTGTTATAAATAATTATGCTTTATTATAGCATGCTCGGTTCGGTACACTAATTAAAATGAGAGATTTTTTCTTATAGGAGTCGGGGCAGGTCAAGTTGACTATATTCAAATATAATGTTTTTATACAAATTATTCACGTGTTATAATGTTATTGAAACAGTAATAATTTTAAAACTTAGCTATAGATAATATCATGAAATTATTGAATGATTTTGGCTTATATATGTAACTATGTTTATTGTAACAAAATCTAAATAATTGTACGTTTTTCTTCACAGATGTATTATGCGGTTCTTTGCAATTCTATATTGGTTGTGTATTTTGACACACATTTGTATTAGAAATTAAGATTAAGGGGTTGTGTGACAACTTTTGAATGGTGAAGTGCTAAACGAGTAAGCGGTCTGAACTATTAAGTGTTGAACTAGTAAGAGGTTTGAATCATTAAGCGCGAGTATAATGCTTAACCGTTCAGAGACAAATGTCTGACCAATTCAGATTATAGGTCTTAATCATTCAGACTTAGTATAATGTCTAACAATTCAGAGACAAATATTTAAATCATTCAAACATCTGCTCGCGAAACAAACAGTCTGAACCATTAAATGCTGAAACGGTAAGAAGTTGTCTGAACCATTAAGAAACTCATTAAGAGTTAAACAAACAGCCCTTAAATTAGTTTGTTGTCACTTCTTTTCTTTTAGCAAGACAAGTGTCCTGGAATATAGCTTTGTTCATCAACTTTTGCTAATGCTTTTCTCATGAAGGACAAGATAAAACGACCAAGCACATGCACATATAGCGTGTTGAATTGGTTTTCACAACGTTAAAGTTTACATGTCACTTTATCTTTACCATAACATAAAAAGATTCAAATATTTGTTTCCTACCCGACCCGATTTAAACTACATGACTAACAAATCAAAATGTTTTTTTAGCAACATAAACGCGTATCAAGAATGAAGGAAACAAACACCGACATATATTTCAAGACGAACAAGTAGAAACTATGAGCGGAAAAAAGTTTGTCATCGTTATTTATATATAACAACTCGACTAATTACAAGCAGAGTGTTACATACTATAAAGGGCCTTTAAGGGGCGATTTCCATGAAAGTTTTGAAGTTGACTACCCGGATCACCACTGGTGCATTCATCTTCTTTAATGGTAGGTAACTTCTTTTCCATGGTTGGTCGCCGCTCTAACCGAATTAGTCTTGGTGGTGCAGCCTCAATCGTTTGCCGACCACCACCATTGCTGAGCTGCCTCGACATCGCTTTCTTACTTTTGGCTGTGTATACGAGCTCTATCTTGCAGTATAACAAACACATGATAGGCACAATTTATAAGGATAAAGCATGCCCACTTGGTTCCTTCATATTATTCAACAAATTGCTGAATTGATTCTGATTTCCTCCTCTAGAAAATTTTCCCACATATTTGCTAAAAGCATGGTCTAAGAATCTGGTACCCAATTTGTGTAATGGGTTGAAAGTTTGAAACTTATCACTAAAGAGAATTGAACTAGTCTTTTGTAACACCTTTAAAGAATCTCACATGACAATGATTGTGCAATACATATGTTAAGTACTTAAATGTCACCAACACGTTTTGAACCCTTGTTGTGGAGAACTGAGACGTCCAAAGTTATAAGTTTGTTTGGTGGAACTCTACGAGGGTACTCAAACTAGTATTGTTAGTTTTCGTTAGTAAAACGAACAATATTTGGTAATAAGAATGTTTTGAGTGTTCAAAAATTATAAAATATAGTGTTAGGATAAAAAAAAATTATGTATCTTAAATTCCTTTGGTCCATCAGATAATTTGTATTGTAATATACATACTTATAAGATACTGATATTAAATCGGAGCATGATCGACCATTCAAATTGGCGGTATGTGGAATATTGTTTTGAACACATTTTAACCATAAAAGAAGAATAATACTGTTCCCCATCTATCATCTTCAAGAATCCCTTGATTCTCATTGAAAATAACATATCTCATTTATAGGTTCACAAAAATAGAATAACTATGAAGCAATATACTATATGTTGAATAGGTTTATTCGTAACAACCAGAGGATGTCACGTCTTATATGTAACAGCTTTTGCAGACTTTCAGCTTTAGCTGAAAAAGTAAAAGTTGTGACGTAACATGTGACAGCCTTTGGTTGTTACACGTAACACGTCTGCAAAAAGGTGTAACACGTAGCAAAAGGAGGTTCATTCATTTGATTTCAAAAAACTATGAAAACCTCATCTCCACCATCCTCCCAACTAATCTATATGGTGGAGATTGACCCGATACAAAAAAGTGAAAATAATTTTTCAGAAACTGTAACATGTCTGACAAAAAAGGTGTAACGGCTTTACACATTCTCTCTCCCATCTACTTTGACATAAAGTGCAACAGAATTTGTAACGTTACACAAAAAAATTCTACAAAAATGTAACATATTGTTTTCCTGTATTACAAATTAAAATTTTTGTAAATTATAAGTTCTAAAATCTATATACTTCATAAACTCTAAAAAACTACAATTAAAATCCCATAAAAAGACAAATGTAATAGCTGAAATTGTAACATATTAGCTCTTATCTCTCATCTGACACAAAAAAAAAAATGTAACAATGTCATATAAAGTGTATCAGTCAAAAGTGTAACACGTGGCATGTTTGTGACCACCCATTGAGTTTCATTAGTCTTTTAACCCTCGTTAATTAGGCGAAAACACTTTATCCTACACATTTCAAAATTTATCGTATATATATCCTACACATATCAAAATTTGTTCTACACATATCGAAATTTATCAGATATTTTATCTTAGGCATATAAAAAATTATCCCTCATCATAAATTAAGTTGTCTTGAAAGAGAATATTTTAAAAATGAGCTAAAAGTTTAATTAATTGACTAATTTAAGGGAATACAATAAACTAATTAAAATTGTAAATTTACATATATGCCCCTATTACAATAATTAAATACACATATTGAAATGAGCATTTCTATTGTTTTAAAACTTATTCTATTTTATCCTTTCAAAAATTTTCATCTCATTTGAACCATTCACTATAAATATACATATAGATGGATAACATATAGGAAACTAATAGTTACTCAGAAAACCCTGAAAACTCTAACCTCCCAAATTTTTTTCTATATTTGTTTTTAAAAAATAACACATGTAATATACATGTTTTTAAGGAGTATGCACAAAGAAAATAAAACTATAAAATGGTATCAAAGATTAACCTAGACTTTGGGTCATTTAGGAGTATGACCTTCTTTGTGGAATCCACCTATAACATATGTGGGATATATTTGTACCTCCTCCTTCTCCGAAATTCGGTCCCAGTGCCTTCAGTTTCAGAAATCTCAAGATTTACAACAAAAAATTCATTCACCGTGGAAGCAGCATCAATGAATTGGATAGCATGCCGCATCTCTTCTAGGTAGTTTAATTGTCTTCAAATAACGCCAAGACTTATTCTATTTTATGCATCAAAAAATCTAGCCAGACCATTGAATTCACCTCTCACTGAAAAGTCGCTCCTTCTAGTTCACACTCAGAGATTTCTTATGGGATTTCATAATCGTAAATTTCAATGGTAGTCGCATTCACGTTCTATGGATTAGCCATAGGGATATTAAAGAATTTATCAATAACATCACTAGCAGATTGACTAGCATCCAAATGCCCCCGCATTCACGTTCTTTGGATTAGCCATAGGGACATTATCAGTAAACACTCGTGAATCACCAAAAAGGAATAAGATCGAACGTGAAGATAAGAAAAACAGAATTGCCAAAAGGAATGAGAACTGGATGAAGGGATGTTGATTTTAATATATGAATGTAAATAAACAAAAGGAATGTTGACAAAAAAATATGATCAATGTAAAAATTGAAGTCCATTTTACAAATTTCATATGCTAGAATATATAAATCTCACGAGAGCAATAGCAGACCTTGTCCAAGCAGAAGACATATTATCACAACGAACAAAAAGATACCGCCACACATCACGTCCCTATTAGCAGTTTTTACGTGGATCATCGTCATCGATTCTTATGTTAGTTTGGAAGATTCTTCTTTACATTTCACCACGATCAACCGCACCACATTTGTAAAATGATAAAGTAGCCTTCGAAGGCCTATTTTGGTTGAATGGTTGGTGTCGGTTAAATCGGTTTTATGGTGGTGGGATTGATTTTAGAACTCGCCAGAAAACTCCACCAAGAGGGTGAAAGGTCGGAGATGTTTACACCGAGAAAGCAAGCAAGTTGGATACTAGAGGAAAATGAGGGTGTATATAAAGAGGGTGCTTTAGTTAGATGTACAATTGCTGAGGACGAATCTAGAATTTTCTCAAGTGGTGTCGCTTTCTGGTAAATGCGGGGATCGATGACTTAAGCAGAGTGGCATCAAATTCTTGGGCGTCTTGAATAGAGCTGAAAGTGGGAAGCATTGATGGGCCTGGTGTGGCTACCAAAACACAGTGCCTATTATTGGTGAGGGTGATCTGGTACACTTTTTCAAAGACATTCTTCAGGTTTGTAACAACAGTGGCGTAGAAAACCGCATCCGATGGAATCACATATATGATAACCGCACCTTCATACGAAATCATGGATTTTAAATTGTTTAGCATATAATCCGATATCATTTGCACTGGCGGCGCACGTGATCCGGGGTACGAACCATCCCTTAACTCTTTTATGTCCGTCATTAGGACATCTAATTGAGTGTGACCTTCATTTTGTAATTTTGCAAGCGATTCGGGGGTATGTGTGTGCTCCGGGTTGATAGGCCACACGTTAATAGGTGGAACTTCAAGCATGTGGGTCAAGGAATCTATAACGTCGCTACAGGAATCTGAACACACCACGCCAAAGCCTAGCATAAAGACTGTGTAGGCGATGTCGGTCAACCAAGTTTTGGCTTAACATTGAAGCCTAGTATATGGACCATATAGGCTCCAATGAAGTTCTTGATAAGTAAGGGATAATATCAAGATGTGATCTTTCAACCACAAATGGGTTAGCCATTATGAAAATCAGATCCCTTTACTAGTATATGGGTTGTTACACACCATAGGTGTACTAATAAGCTTCACACCACTCATAAGATCAAAGACCAAAACTAAATAACAAAATCCCATAAACAAAGAAAAAAGATCGAAAGAATTATCAAAAACCTAACACACCACTTTGCTAAAGTTTAAACATTTAATTCATACTAAGCGTCATCTTTAACCCAAGAAATATAAGAAGTTTAGCAAACATTGGCCATACAAGCTTGCTCACAAACAATGATCATGGCAAGGGTCAGGAGGAATAAGTGCAATAACAAAAAAAAAACTTCTTGAAGATGAAAAATTACAAGTTTTTTTCTCTTTCTCTTTGTCTATTATAAGTGGGTTGTGGAGTGATCCCCAAACCCCAATGGGTATTTTGGGGGCTATAGAGCCCTTGATGGGTGTGGGAATCATGTGATTCCAGGGATAAGAAGAAATGAAGAACCTAAGGCCTCTATTTATTGTGGTTGTCTGGTACGAGTGAACAGTTGTGCGTGTACTTGTTGTCTCCAAACAAACCACCGATCTTTTACTTTTGGCAGATTCAGGTCCCAGGATGGTTTCGACACAGGTGTTGTATTTATGCACGGTCGTGCATGGGAACGCACTACAAAAAAGAAGGGTATTTGGGACTGACAAATCAGCCTCTGATACTCTCGAATCAGTACCTAATGGTTATTGGGGACTGATTTCGTCAGTCCTCAGCCAGTTACGGATACCTAGTCCTAAATAGTGGTTTTAGTTACTAAAATTCAGTCCCCATTGCATAGCATCAACAGGAACTAACATTTAGTCTCCAATACATATAAATTCAGTCTTAAATATGTGCCCCGATACCACAACATTTCAGTCTCCGATACATCTTTTATGTGACTGAAAATCAGTCTATGATACTACGATATTTCAGTCCCCAACACATATCTTTAGGGACTGAAAATCAGTGCTTTAAACTTTCTATTTTGTCTCTAATATGTTTCTTAAGTTTGTGATTTCACGTCAATTCAATCCCTAATAAGATGTTTTAGAGACTCGGAATTAGTCTCTAATATCACGTCATTCCAGTCCTTGATGTGTTTATATTAGAGACTAAAAAATAATCTCAAATACTATGTTATTTTAGTCCTGGATATGTTGTTATATGTTTTAAAATAGAATTTTATATTGTTAAATATTTTAACTTCTATCCACGATTCATTAAATATTACAATTTCACACAATATCATAATCACATAAAAGATAAAAAAAAAACTCCTTATCCAACAAATAAAACAACAAATATACATATTACTCAAACGTAATAGATATTCAAATTAAAGTCTATACAATTAAAACTCATTACTTCTCTAAGTACAACTCATTTCTTTGTTTTTCTGTTCATTATCCGCCTTTTCAATTCCTTGAGAGCATTTTACATTTCCTTCTCATGTTCCAAATCTGCTATACAAATTTGAGTTTGGAGAAACATTCAAATAAATCAAAAGAACAATGAAAAATGGAAAACATATTGTAAAGAATGTACCTGTAACTTGTCAAGTGAGCAATCAACAACCATGTTCAATATGCCTGCGAATAGTGGAATATCAACATTTCTACTTTTTTCCATATCAGACACCCTTCAGATAAGGATCTGCACTTAGGAAATGTTTATAAGCACAAAATGTTGACATCAAGTAATAAAAATTAATTTTGAAACAACATTGTTAAGCAAAACATATAATCTATAGCTAGAGCTACACTAATTAAACATAAAAATGGTATACATGTATAAAATCCAATGAAAGTTCTTGACCTTTAGGATTTTTGTTTTTCAAATGCAAGTCAAAGTGGATTAGAAACGAGTTCTGACTCAGTTCCTTTCAAAGAATGGTACACATTTGCTAAAGTATTTGTGATATATATCCGCCTAAGTCCAGTTTAGTTCTTGCATTCCCAACATCTCTATCACAACACTCAATTTTGCTTAACTGGTTCAATGTAAATAAGTTCCAATAACATGATTTCACCATCTCAACCACTAATATATAGTAAGAACCTAGAAAATTTACTTAAAGATGATGTTAATATATAGTAAGAAACTAGAAAATTTACTTGAAGATAATGTTTTGGTGTTACTTTTTGATGCCGACAGTAGTCTATCATCAACTAGTCTATCAATATTTCCTTCATCGTGGCCACTCATTTATTCTGTTCATCTTCAAATGAAGGGTCGGGTTTGTTTTCAAAAGACCCTAAATGAGCTAGCGGTCAGCTCTGCATTGTCATTAGTTAAAAAAATATTTATTCAAAATGAGAGAACTGGCATATAGTATATATGAAATTAACATTAAAAATCCATATTAATGCAAATAAAAGTGTAGAAAATGATACTTAAACCATATAAAGCTACAATACAAACATAAAATAACTTAAAACATACATGTCGCATGAGGAGAATCATTAGTTTAAACACAATGAAAAAAAACATCTAAAGAAGCACAAGCATTAATTTAAATGCTAAGAGACATAACCAATTAAAAGAAACAAAATCATTAGTAGGTTAAATACCATGTAACAAAACATCTAAATGAGCACAAGCATTAATTTAAATGCTAAGAAACAAACCATTTAAATAAGCATAATCATTAGTTTGCAATCGGTTAAACTTCTTCCTAATGTAAGCTTGGGCCAAACCATTAGAAACATTGATTAAGAAAATCAGTGGATCAGAGCCATAAGAATAGCAGAATTGATATGTTAAAAAAAGACAAAACTTGCTTAAAATCGTCTAATTCTGGCTAAACTACTTTCAAGTGAGAGATACAAACAAATGATTAATCAATATTTATACACGGATGCAGTGTAGATCGGACAAACCATGAAATCTTACAGTCGGAAAAATTAAGGCAAGGAAATAAGTAATGAAGGATAGCGAACAAACGATGAAACATATGAAATCAGGAAAAGCGATGAATTCGAAGGATAGAGATGAAGAACAAACCGTCGTAGTGATGAAGAAGCAGCCGGCAGACCGTGAGTGGGTGACGATTTCTTCTAGGGCGACAAAGGGGAAACTAAACACTATGAGTTCTAGAAGAGAAATATATGATTTAAGGAATAAAATCTGGGCGGGAAATAAAATTTGGGAGGGGGGAGATTTTGAAGGGTTATTATTTCGGTGGGAAATATTGAGAATGAAAATTTAAAAGATAAAAAGATGGGGGGAATAGTTAAGGTATTAATTTGAGAAATAAAAAATGTCCTGTGGTTTTATAAATTACATATGTGGTCTCTATCCTTTGACAGTTTGTTACTTATATAGTCTCTAGAGTGGATGGCGGTAAGTTTTCTCCGTTAAGTCTATTTGAAATTACAAAATTACCCTTACTTTTATTAAATTATAAGAAAAAATGTAACGAGCCGAGTTACTCGAGCTTGACTGACTCAAAAATAAGCTTGAAACAAGCCGATCTTAAACGAACTCGAGCCAAACCTGAGCCAAAATATAAGCTTGACGACCCCCATACCCCATGGTCTTAGGTTGTAAGGAGCAAAAATATGTTAATGAACCAAATAATGTCTTATTAGGTGATATTAGATCCTTATTGATCATGAATGGTTTTAATTAACGATA
This sequence comes from Helianthus tuberosus, assembly GCA_030545235.1. NCBI lineage: Eukaryota > Viridiplantae > Streptophyta > Magnoliopsida > Asterales > Asteraceae > Helianthus > Helianthus tuberosus. Next base: position 167,394,717 of record CM060430.1, on the reverse strand, counting down.
AATGACTTTAATTAACCATTAATGACTTTAAGTGACCATTTTTAGGGTGTAGGGAGTGGTTAGACACTTGAAAGTTGTAAACTTCAAAATCAACCAATGAGAGTGTGCCATGTCAAAGTGGTAAACTATACTCAAAAGTGTTGGCAATGGTTAGACACTTGATGAATTGGTAAACTATTTGAAAAAAGGTAAAATGTGTGATTGGTTGAGATGGCATGGACCCCACCCCACCCCACACACCCCCTCTCTCTCTCCTCTCCTCCCTCTCCCCGCATCGGCAACCCCTCACCGATTTCTTCCCCAAAATCGGTAACACTTGTGCGGCAAAGGGGTTGGCATTGGTTGCCGCTCGATGCCGAACCATTTTACCGACTCCACTCCGGATCCCCTTACGCTTAATTGACCATCATAGATCCTAATTTACCCTAATGTATCGCAACTAACTATTATTAAACCTTAGTGATCTAACTTAACAATCATTGACCCTAAAAGACCATAAATGACCTTAATTGACTATTGACCATAATTACTCATCATTTACCATCATTGACCAAAAACTCCACTTAACGATAATTACCTTAAATTTATTTTTAATTTAGTTTACTTTTTTCACATTTCGTGACCGAATTTTATGTTTTCTTTTGTTTTTTCAACTTTTTTGCTATGGGTTTACGATTGATATTTAGGATTAAATTATATTTAATTACCTTTTTTCATTTTTTTGCATTCGTATTGCAATAAAAAAGAAAAGGTCGGAAATTTAGCGGCTGAACTTAAGCAGCTGCGAATTGATTTTCCATGGAGGTTTTGTCACCGCAAATATGGGAGACTGAATATTAGTCTTTTATAACTACCTACACACAATACATCTGAGACTAAATACGAGTCCCTGAAATAGTCTTTACAAGAACCGCGAGGACTGATGATTTTCAGTCTCTAATATATTTCCTGGAAAGGATAAAATATTTGTTGATTATTGGAAAATGAACATCAGTCCCTAATCCCTTTATCTATGAGAATATTAGTTCCAAAAAGGGCACTAACAAGTTTTTTTGAGACTGATTTTCAGTCTTATATAATTCCCTTAGTATGGTAGAATTTGTGTCAACTAATTAGAGACTGAAAATCAGTCCTTAATCATTTTATATATAACAGACGTTCGAGACTAAATATCAGTCCCTAAATCAAGTTTTTTTTTTTTTTTTTTTTTTTTGAATACTAGAACTGAATTTCAGTCACTAATATGTTCCCTCGATATTATAGACTGAAGATTAGTGGCCCATACATTTGCGCCATGTTTCATTTTAGAAATGTACATATTTGGGACTGAAATTCAGTAACAAATAAGTAACCCTCCAAAACCTTATACTGTGCATACATATTTGTGACTGAAATTTAGTATCAAATAAGGTGTCAGCACATTAGGGACTGATTATTAGTCACTAACATAAGTCAGATAAAAATCAGTCTCCAAAATTATTAGTAACTGAAAAATCAGTCCCAGATATTATGTATTTGAGACTGATATATCAGTCCCTGATACTTTAGTCTCTGTTGGTTCCTTTTTTTGTAGTGACGTGTCCTGACTGTATCTTCAATCTTGTTAGTTTTGTTGGATCTCGAAGCTTCTGAATTTTATCTTTACATGCCATGGTCACGCGTAGCTACTAACGTCTTGGTGAATTGCTGGTTAATGCATGACTGTGCTTAATGTGGGCACGATCGTGCTCATCCTTCCAAAGACTGCATTTTTGGCATATTATACATACTTGAAGGCTAAGGCTTTCTAGAGGCTAGTACTTGTTGTACCAGGGGAAACGAGAAGGACAAAATTCTTTTTTCCTTTTTGCAGGTTATCTCCTAACAATAACTGTTAGGCCTTGTGTTTGTGTTTTCTTTATTTTGTCCCACATGATTCATTTCTTTAGACTTGATGTGGAATAGGCATGACCATCCCCAAATGAAGCATGGCTATGCATATCTGTTGTCTTCTGGGATTGTGTATGGCCCCCTAACTGGGCACCTTATTGTTGGGTCACATAAAAGTGTACAGTTTGAAAATAACACTTTTTCTCGAAATACGCAACGGAAATTTTCAATTAAAACAGTACATGATTAATTGAAACTCAAAATGTTATTTAGTCATTAACAAACCAAATGTCTTCCACCTAGCACGAGTAATCTCATCCAACAGCTAAGAGCAACACCGACTCCAATCACACACCTGCAAAACAATCTAACATACATGAAATAAGTCAGCTATGCTAAGTGAGTCCTAAGAGTTTAAGTAGAAGCTTTTAAAACACATCCCAAATGCTTTATTTGAAAACTTAAACATCATCATTGTAAATTCACCAACGTTTATTAAAATACGTTAACATCATTTTAAAGTTTAACGACTTCAACCCTTCACCCGAAACAACCAAAACTCTACCCATATCCTAGATCCAATCATCTTATAACTAATCATTTCTGATGTGGATCAGATTACTTAATCACTAAAGGATAACCGACAATGCATCTTAATTTATAGGACGATTAACCAAACCGACCAGTATCTAGGACATAACAATTAAAGGCCTAAAAGCTCAATTGTAACTTAACCTCGTCCGACAACTATACACATTTTAACATCACTCACCAACTACATAATAAAACATCATTTATCGCTCGCATCACTTAACATCATTCGTCAACTGGGCAGATAATCATCATTTACCCACCATTTAACTAGTGTGAAACACATAAGCACATAAGTTGGGAACCTAACACATCAGATGTTTCCCGTAGCTTATCATCATTTGCCCTCAAAGAATCAAGTGTTGCCAATAAGGCTAATCATTTAAACACCTCAAGGATGTTTCTCGTGACCTGATGTCACCCCGAAGGTAACGCCGCCATCACGAGTAACCCGCATCAAGCACCTCAAGGATGCTAAATCACATAAAGCATAGACATACATATAAGGTCTAAAGCATGTCAACTACCCGGCAACTGCTACCTTCATATTCCTGTTACCCCTAACGTTTGAAACCTATGATAGTATTACCAATTAATATTCCGCACGACTAGGTCGTGCTTTTAATATCGAAACCTACCACACCTCATACCCCTACGACCTCGACATCACTATAAAATGTAATACGTTTATGCCGGACAAATAAAGCCCAATTAACTAATACCTCATAAAAACCATTAACGGATGAAAGCATTTATCCAACATTTAAAATCTCAAAGCTCGTAAATTAAATAACTTGTAACATGTATGAACAATGTAAAAAGCATGTATGCTAGCCTCGAAAATATTTAAGAAAAAAAAGGAATTAGAACTCACCGGTTACAAAGATTCCAAATCCATGAGCTAACGCCTCGAACCACATTCTCAAGTGAAACCTTACCGAAATACACGCATCACAAATAATTCGGGGCGTGCTTGTTAGCTTGCTTAAATAAATTAATTAATCATGGTGCTTACTAGTTTGCTTCTTTTCCAATATTGCCGATGTAAGTAATTAAGCTATGTGCTAGCTTGTGTTATTGTTTCTTTATTCTTTCTTTCTTTACCCGAGGACCTCCCATGAATTACTTAGCAGGTGTGCATGGCTTTCTTTCTTTTTTATTCTTTGTATCCGATCCACATCCTTACATCTCACACACATGTAACTCTTTCACCTCCCATGCGCAACCTATAGAATCACCACGCAACACACCTACAACAACCTATAGAACCTTCATGCCCAAACCATAATCATAGACTCAAACCGTGTTGATATCACCTCGAACCAGGTCCCATATTTGACCCGACTAAGCGAACTGTAAAAGAAGCCACAGCATAACATGCATGCTTCATAACCCATGCCCTTCATGTTCGGTTGAATCTTGAAACAAAGCTCCTGCCTGCCTCGATCGTAGTTATACAAGGTGATCATCACCATTGTGAAGATCGCCATGGGATTGAGAGAAAACACCGAGATAACCAGGGTTAGTATCGTTCTGCGTTTTAATGGAGAAGGATTATGCATCCAAAGTGGGTGACGGATATATTATCCAACTTACACATTACGTAACCCCTTATAGTATTCACCTTTGATTTTACTATAACCTTTAACTTTCATTAGACGACGTTTGCTACTCTACCGATTCTTTTAATCCAGTCATGAAACCGAAAACGGGGCTTTACAGATAAATGCATCAACATGCCCAGAATGTGCATGGCCATGTGTGACCTCTGACTGCTTGTTTTCTTTATATTTGGTCATGGTCTTACTTCGGCACATTTGTTGACTTTTGTTGACCATTTTGGGTAGACTTTTTGACTTCTAGCTGATGCCTTGTTGATGCATAGTCGTGTCCATATGTGCCTTTTTTTTTTTTTTGAACGTCCAACATAAGAATTGCCGGGTACTGGATCCGTACGCGGCACCCATTGGCCGAAAGGTAGCCCGCGGCAGCCCAACCTGCACGCACGGAGCCCCTAGCCCACCATGCCACCAGTTCCGGGGAAAACCCGACCCTGCACCCGCCCGAGGGCACGACAATGCAAAGCCAGTAAAACCCGGGTGGATCAGGAATCGAACTCGAGACCTTTCGGTCAGGAGTCTTCCCTCATTTCCATAACCATATGTGCCTTTTGCTGATTTGCTTAGAATTTCGGATTTTGACTGAATGAAAGAAATACAAAAAGTAATAAAAAGAAGAATAAAAATATTATTCAATTGAAGAGAGATATATATGTGAAATTAGATGTAGGAGGTTTTTTAAAAGTAAAGAATCAAATTTAACGAAATATGAATTTTAGTTAAATTATAGAAGATTTACACTCTTTTTTTTTGTCACTTGGCAATCTTATCAATTTTTTTAAACAGGTTCATATAACCAAGAAGATAAAATGGGCGGCTTGAGAACATATGTATATATATGCACCTTGCAGTTTTATATAACCAAAAGATAAAAACACAGCTCATGACGTAGGTATAAATAAGCACATTGTGGTTGTAAGAAAATAACCACTGTTTTAAATCCACTGATCATAAACCACTGATCAGTTTGTTAAACTACTGATCAGTTTAAGCACTGATCAGTGTAACCACTGATGAGCTGAACTACTGATGAGATTAATTACTGATCAGTTTAAGCACTGATCAGTCTAACCACTTATCAGAACAGTGGTTAGAAAAGGTTGCAATAAGAAGTAGAAAGAAACAGTAAACGATTGAACCGGGCTTGTGTTTAACACAATTCCCTTAAACAGATTCGTCGTCTGTTCCCAGGGTACGCCGGTTCGAAGCAGCACAGCGCACTGCCGGACTTGACCACTTGCCTGAAAAGAATAAGAAACTGTGTTGCAGAAACTGAGATAGAGAGAAGAGAAGTTATTTTCTGTGTGTCTCAACTGATCAGCTTTGCCTTCGATATATAGTGCTAGAACCATAATCGAAATCAGCAAATTAAAGACCAAATAATGGTCATTAGAATATCAGTTACGAAACTGACAATCATTTTGAAAAATGAAATAATGATCCTCATTCATTTCAGTTTCAAAACATAAATCAGTTAATTGAAATAATGATCATTCATTTATTTCGGTTACAAAACAGAAAGTCAAGAGTGCAAAAAACTGCTCCACGCGGACCCGGGTTTTCGGAACTGCATTCGTGTCCGCAGGACGTGCGGGCGTACACGAGTTCAACTAAATCCGGTTCCATTTTTTGCACCCCCCCTGCGCGCGCGCGGGTAGGACTTGTGGTAAAACATGTCATAAGACTTCAAAGGCTTCATTAAGGTTTCACCTTATAAGTAGCCTATCTTTTTGTTCCCACTCCGATGTGGGACAAAGTGTCCACCACATTTAAGACTTTCATTCACAACACACAAATTTCCAACAATCCCCCACATGAATGGAGGTCGATCTCAGAAACAACATAATTCCTTATTACGTTTCAGCAGTTGAGTTTTGCATACGATAGGTAGGTGTTACCCTTTGAACCTTCGCTCATGAAATGCACTTAGCCCACTAGCTCTGAGTAGAACTCGATGTCTTTGAACTCGTCTGCCGTTTGTGTAGACGACAATGCACTTCACACAAGACTCTCCCTGACAAAGTCAAGTCCTCATAGTTATGTTCGTTATGGTCATGAACATGATGCCTGGTTCTGCGAGAGCCATTAGGTATTGTGCCCCAACAATACCCTTCGAAGCGACCCCACTTCTCTCTCACATAGGTGATTCACTATGTATGGTTACCTTAGTCGAATCATTAAAAGCCATAGGCTTAGCCTCACACTTGTCACTTTTAGGAATGGACTAGGAAGTTTATAATAAACTACCTTATTAAATGCGTAGGGTTATCCCCCCCCCCCCCCCCACAGTGACCTCGCTTATTCATACAATTAGGTTTTCCTATTGAACTCAATTCTTGGGATCTCCAGTCTATTGAGTTAGGTTTCCATCATATGAACTTCATTTATCAAGGGCTTCAGTCCCATTCCCATGGACGACTTATGTACTAACTCTCTACTTAGGCCTTTTGTCAGCGGATCCGCAATATTATCCTTTGACCTCACGTAGTCAACAGTGATAATTCCTGTAGAGATTAGTTGTCGTATCGTATTATGTCTACGTCTGATATGTCTGTTCCTACCATTATACATTGTGCTACGAGCTCTGCCAAGTGCCGATTGGCTATCACAATGTATACAAATGGCCGTTGTCGGCTTAGGCCATCTTGGTATATCCTCAACAAATTGACGTAGCCATTCTGCCTCTTCACCTGCTTTATCTAAAGCGATGAACTCAGATTCCATCGTGGATCTAGCAATAACCGTTTGTTTTGATGATTTCCACGATATCGCTGCACCTCCAAGTGTGAATACATACCCACTTGTTGCTCTGGAATCATTCGTGTCAGATATCCAATTTGCATCGCAGTGTCCTTCTATAACTGCTGGATATCTGTTATAATGCAACCCGAATTCCCGAGTGTATCTTAAGTAGCGAAGCAACCGAGTTATACAGTTCCAATGCATTGAACTCGGGTTGCTTGTGTATCTACTTAGCTTGCTTACAGCAAATGCTATGTCTGGTCTAGTACAACTCATAAGATACATCAAGCTACCAATAATTCTTGAGTATTCCAACTGGTTTACGGGTTCACCTCTATTCTTGGCTAGATGTTGACTTGTGTCAAGTGGAGTTCTAGCTTCATTAGAGTCATTTGCATTGAACTTTTCAAGAATTTTGTCCACATAGTGGGATTGACTTAAAACGAGTCCACTTTGGGTTCGTGTGATTTTGACCCCCAAAATCACATCCGCAAGACCCATGTCTTTCATGTCAAATCTTGCTTTTAGCATGTTCTTTGTAGATTTTATGATTTTGTCATCGCTTCCAGCAATGAGCATATCATCTACATATAGACACAAAATGACATATCCATCAGATGTGTCCTTCACATACACACACTTGTCACATTCATTGATTTTGAACCCAGCATCAAGCATGACATGATCAAACTTTTGATGCCATTGTTTTGGAGCTTGTTTCAATCCATACAGGGATTTCACAAGTTTACACACTTTCTTTTCTTGCCCAATAGCTGTGAAGCCTTCGGGTTGCTCCATGTATATTTCTTCCTCTAGAATTCCATTCAAGAAAGCTGTTTTCACATCCATTTGGTGAACTTCCAAATTTCTAATGGCGGCAATGGCAAGCACCAACCTGATGGATGTTATTCGCGTAACTGGCGAATATGTATCAAAGTAGTCTAAACCTTCTCGCTGTTTATATCCTTTGATCACCAACCTTGCTTTGTACTTATCGATGGTTCCATCTGGTTTCATCTTCTTCTTGAAGATCCATCGATATCCTAGTGGTTTACATCCTTGAGGAAGATCCACTAGTTCCCAGGTATGGTTCTGTAAGATAGAGTCTATCTCACTTTTGATGGCCTCCCTCCACTGAGGTCCTTCTGAGGAATGTACCGCTTGTTGGTACGTTTGAGGTTCATCTTCTACCATATAGGTAAGAAACTCAGGTCCAAAGGATTTTTCAGTCCTTTGTCGTTTACTTTTCCTAATTTCAACTTCCTCAGTCTTAGATTGTTCTTGAGGTTCATCGTTTTCAACTTCACCGTTGAGAACAATTTCCTCAACCGGTCTAGAAGAACTCGGTTCACTTTTATCTAAGCATGGGAACACATGTTCAAACCATGATGCATCCTTAGATTCGATTATGGTGCCTTTGCATATTCCAGGGTTCTTGGAATCATGCACAATAAAACGATAAGGACCATAAGGACGGGTGTATCCTATAAATACACAATCCACCGTTTTGGGACCTATTAGTAGCCGCTTAGGTGGTGTGACCACCACCTTAGCTAGACACCCCCACACTTTCAAGGATTTATATGGTGCTTTCTTTCCCATCCATAATTCGTAAGGCGTTACATTCCTTTTCTTATTGGGTATCATGTTCAACACATAATTCGCCGATAAGATTGCTTCCCCCCACATGTTTTGGTTTACACCAGAACTTATCATCATGGCATTCATCATTTCTTTCAAAGTACGATTCTTTCTTTCCGCAATGCCATTTGATTGAGGGGAGTAAGGAGCCGTGAGTTCGTGGATGATTCCACTTTTTGCACATACGTCAATAAAAGGTGAAACATATTCACCTCCTCGGTCGCTCCTTACGATTTTGATTTTCCGATTTAGTTGATTCTCAACTTCGGCTTTGAACAAGATAAACTTGTCAATAGCCTCGTCCTTACTCTTAAGTAAGTACACAAAGCAATACCTAGTACTATCATCAATGAACGTGATGAAGTACTTGTTCCCACCACGAGTAGGAATTGCTTTTAGATCACACACATCAGTGTGGATCATCTCGAGGGGTTCGGTGTTTCGTTCCACCTTTTTGAATGACGATTTCGTTTGTTTTGCTTCTACGCAAGTTTCACATTTATTAATTGAGTCGATATCGAATGTTGGTATGCAATCTAGTTTGATTAAACGACGAATGGAATTATAATTTACGTGACCTAGTCTACCATGCCAAAGATTAGAAGACTCAATCAAATAAGTAGAACTAGTAGCGTTTTCTTTCATTGCATTCACGACAATTACATTTAGTTTAAACATTCCATTGAGGGCATAGCCCTTACCAACATACACACCATTTTTGGTCAACACGACCTTATCCGACTCAATCACCATTTTGAACCCAAACTTGTTCAACTGCCATCCCGACACAAGGTTCTTACGAATTTCGGGAACATACAACACATTGGACAAGGTGAGTTCCTTTCCCGAAGTCATCTTCAAAACCACGTTACCCTCGCTTTTTATTTCTGCCGTGGCAGAATTTCCCATGAAAACCTTTTCTCCATTAGTCACCTCCTTAAAGGTGTTGAAAAGGCTTTTGTCAAAGCATACATGTCGGGTAGCCCCCGTATCGACCCACCAATCCTTGTTATTTTTCCCAACTATATTCACTTCCGTGACCAAAATTGAGAGGTCCGTGACCATGGCAACAAGCTTATCGACTTCATCTACCATGTTCACTTGTTGAGCATTTTCCTTCTTCTTGGGAAGCTTGCAATCGCTAGCCTTGTGGCCTTGCTTTTGACAATTATAACAAGTTCCAAGGAACTTCTTTTTTCCAACTCCCCCCTTAGGACCAAGGTTGGAGCGTTTCCCATGACTTTTCTTTCCGCCCTTTCCACTGTTTTTTCCATTCGAAGATTGCCCATGTTCAACAAGATTGGCCTTCACAGTTTCAGGACCAACAACCTTTTTAAGGGCCACTTTGTTATCTTCTTCAATCCGAAGACGAACAACAAGATCTTCAATGGTCATCTCCTTTCGCTTATGCTTGAGATAATTCTTGAAATCAACCCAACTTGGTGGCAGTTTTTCAATCATTGCCGCAACTTGGAATGTCTCGCTGAGGACCATTCCTTCCGCATGAATATCATGAAGGATAACCTGCAATTCTTGGACTTGGCTCATGACAGTTTTTGAGTCTATCATTTTAAAGTCCAAGAACTTTGCCACCACGAATTTCTTAGTGCCCGCATCTTCTGTTTTGTATTTGCGATCCAAAGACTCCCACAATTCTTTGGCAGTCTTGGCTTTGCAATACACATTATACAATGTGTCTACCAAACCATTCAAGATAAAGTTGCGGCACAGGAAATCCGAATGATTCCAAGCATGCATCGCGCTCACAGTTTGAGCATCCATTTCCCCTTCATCAACATGGGGTTTCGGTTCAGTCAAGAACCTTGCCAGATTCAGCGTGGTCAGATAAAAGAACATCTTTTGCTGCCACTGTTTGAAATTCACACCACTGAATTTTTCTGGTTTCTCAGCATGCGACACTGCATTAGGCAGTGGTGTCACCAGACCGGTAGTGACGGTAACAGCGGAAGTCATGACCGCAGAAACAGCACTGGTCATGACAGCAGAAACAGCAGTAGTCATCGGCTGGGATTCCATTCTGAAAAGAATAAGAAACAATCAGTAAATAAAATCTGTTTAAGTTTGTAAGAAAATAACCACTGTTTTAAATCCACTGATCATAAACCACTGATCAGTTTGTTAAACTACTGATCAGTTTAAGCACTGATCAGTGTAACCACTGATGAGCTGAACTACTGATGAGATTAATTACTGATCAGTTTAAGCACTGATCAGTCTAACCACTGATCAGAACATTGGTTAGAAAAGGTTGCAATAAGAAGTAGAAAGAAACAGTAAACGATTGAACCGGGCTTGTGTTTAACACAATTCCCTTAAACAGATTCGTCGTCTGTTCCCAGGGTACGCCGGTTCGAAGCAGCACAGCGCACTGCCGGACTTGACCACCTGCCTGAAAAGAATAAGAAACTGTGTTGCAGAAACTGAGATAGAGAGAAGAGAAGTTGTTTTCTGTGTGTCTCAACTGATCAGCTTTGCCTTCGATTTGTAGTGCTAGAACCATAACCGAAATCAGCAAATTAAAGACCAAATAATGGTCATTAGAATATCAGTTACGAAACTGACAATCATTTTGAAAAATGAAATAATGATCCTCATTCATTTATCAGTTAATTGAAATAATTCATTTATCAGTTAATTGAAATAATGATCATTCATTTATTTCGGTTACAAAACAGAAAGTCAAGAGTGCAAAAAACTGCTCCACGCGGACCCGGGTTTTCGGAACTGCATTCGTGTCCGCAGGACGTATACGAGTTCAACTAAATCCGGTTCCATTTTTTGCACCCCCCCCTGCGCGCGCGTGGGTAGGACTTGTGGTAAAACATGTCATAAGACTTCAAAGGCTTCATTAAGGTTTCACCTTATAAGTAGCCTATCTTTTTGTTCCCACTCCGATGTGGGACAAAGTGTCCACCACATTTAAGACTTTCATTCACAACACACAAATTTCCAACAGTGGTTTCATACGACCAAAAGATAAAACGACTGCTCAGAACATAGGTGTAAATAAGCATGTTGCGGTTTCATACAACCAAAAGATTTAACAACTTGAAACATAGGTAAAAATAAACAGATTGCAACAATATATTGAAACTTAAAAAAAAACATCGCCTTGTTAAACTTAAAGCTGAAAGTTTTATCTCAGTCATGATAGTAACTGAGTCATTTGTCGGTCCACGGTCGAGTTAATTTCAAGAAATCAACTCGAGAGGAACCGCCATCCTCCACCGCAGCCTTTGCCCTGCCACTCATCTCCGAGACCCGTTCTCTCACCGCCCTCCCTTCCTCACCGTCCATCAACTGCCTAACCGTCTCCTCCACCGCATCCGCACTCACAAACCCATCCGCCGACATTGCCAACCATAGCGCCACCTTTATTTCCTCAACCAAATACACCCTATTCATCTTCTGCTCCGCATACAACGGCCATGCCACTATTGGCACACCACAAACCACCGCTTCAAGCGCAGAGTTCCACCCACAGTGACTCACAAACCCACCCACCGACTCATGACCAAGTATCGCTGGCTGAGGGGCCCAGTTCTTCACCACCATTCCCTTACTCCTAGTCCTAGTTAAAAACCCTTCAGGAAGAACATCATCAAGTTCAAACTCTTTTAAGCTCGACTCGTTTTCGCAATCTGTTATCATCGGTTTGCGCACCACCCACAAAAATCTTTTCCCACTTCTCTCTAACCCAAAAGCGATTTCCTTCAACTGCTGTTTTCTAAACACCCCCATACTCCCAAAGCATAAAAACACCACACTCTTACTAGGCTGTGTCTTCAGCCATTTCAAACACTCGTGTTCATCATCATCATCCACGTGCTCGCCACTGGCGAGCAAAGGCCCAATAAGATAAATAGGCGGAGTTGGACCCTCCGGGATGCACTTACCATCCCGGAGAGTCTGAGCCGCTCTTTCCTCTAACTCAAAGAAGCTGTTCGCAATGACGCCAGAAGATTTTGCCATGTTAAGTGCTGATTTCAAGAAGTATTTGTAGGAATTACTTTCCCTATCACTTACAGCCTTCGGCATGTACGAAGAATGCATCCGAGGTACCCCAGGAATGTCCAAGAAATCATTTACATCTTTATAGCTTTTACAAGTGGTTTTGTGGGCGTATGGGGAATACAAGAAGCCACAAAGGCCAGAAGCACCACTGGTGTAGAAGTAGTAAGTGGGTAAGTAAAGACTTTTAGTGACTTGAAAAGCTGCATCTACATAGAAATCAAGGATCACAGCTTTGATGGTTGATGTTTGTGAGATGGCTACGAGGGTGTCGTAAACGACGGGGTTGTAAAGCTCAGGGATGCCGAAAGCAACGTCATTGAAGTCGGAAGAGAAGTCGGGTGGAAGAGGGATGGCTGGGAGGTGGTGGAACGTGATGGACGGGGTGGTGGCAGAGACAGTGTTGATGTATTTACCGGTTGAGCCGGTTTCGTAATGAGCGGGGATGATGAGGATGACAACGGAGAGTGAAGGGTGGTGGGTGTGGATGAGTTTTCCAATCTCCACCATGGACACCAGATGGCCTATTCCTGGAGATGGGTATAGAATCACGTTAGAGGATTTCATTATGTGTTTGTTGAGTTTGGTGTAACTAGCTCGATAGAATTTGGGTAGGAAACAAAAGTTATCAAAGTTGTGCATGTGATCTGGCTAGATGCCGATTTTATGGCCAATGTGGATGAGTGTCATTTACTCATTTTGTCTTGTATTCATGAATTAAAAGGTTTTGTACATTTAATCAGGGTGGGGTGAGTGCATGCACCATGGGAGGGGTGTACCATGTGTGACCATGAGAGATGTCAGAAACTAGTGGGGGATTAGGTTCAAAAGTGAATACTAATGTAATTTGCGAACTAAGCGAACTAATCCTGGCCATACATGTGTGTAGATCAATGGCCAGGATTTGATGATGAAATATACTAGTGCATTTTACGATTTGATAATGAAATTCTAGTCATCCACGTGTGTAAATCAATGGCCAAGATTTGTTCACTCAGTTCGCAAATTCACTAGTGTTCACTCTAGAACCCCACCCAACTAGTGGGTTACCTAACACTTAATATCACGTGTCACCATGAGAGATGTCAGAAACTAATGAGGTTACACCCGAACACTTGATATAAAAATAGAGTGATTAAACACAAATATTATTAAAATTAGAGTAAACTGCAATTTTACCCCCTAGGGTTAGGGGTCATTGGCACCCTTACCCCCCCTAAGGAAATAATTGCAATTTTACCCCCCCACTGTTTGCTGTTATGTCGCAACATTACCCCCTAAGCTCAAACTTGTTGACTGGTCTGTTGACTTGGGGTTGAAATGACTATTTTACCCTTTTATTTTACCCCCCAACGTTTGCTGTTATGTCGCAAGTTTACCCCCTGGCATCAAATATGTTGGCTGATCTGTTGACTTGGGGTAAATTACTAAAATGCCCTTTCTTATTACCCCCTATACTTTATGTTTCGAAGCAAAATTACCCCCTGCAACTTCCAAAACCTTTCCCACCACCATCCATATTCGATTCCACCACCATATAAACCCCCTGGCATCAAATATGTTGACTGATTCAATTCAAATTCATTTAAAGGTTATAACAGAATTCTTACTTTGAACCAAAGCATTTGGGATGCAAAGAATGAATTCATGGTTGGAATCAAGGTTGTAACAGAATTCAATTCAAATTCATTTAAATATTCGATTGCATTTTTGTGTATGTATACCCTCAAGGTCTCAACCATGAAGAACCTTCAGCTTAAGGCCTTCTGTAATGGTTTCGTCCAGGCCTTCTGAATTATGGTTGTAATGTTGAAATTTAGAAATGACAAATCTTGGTTTCCTTTGTTTCTTAGTGTTGAGCCATAAGCATTTGTACAAGCATGTTTGACTTTCATAAGTCAAATTGCACATACACCTATTGACCCATATGCATTTGTACAAACTTGTTTAACTTTCATAAGCCAAACTTCACATACACCTATTGTCACACCCCTATTTTCCACGTGTCACCGGTGGGCCCGGTGGGGAGTATCGTGACGTAGTTGATATCATCATAGACAAACAACACAATATAATAATGCACAGCGGAAGCAAAGATAGATTCATTTCAACTTTAAATAAAATGTATTAATAAATATCACAAGTAGTTGAAACGGATCCACAGGCGGATCAAAACAAAATAAGATATTGTTCAACAGTTTAATGTCGTCCAAGCTTGCGAGACTTATTGTGGACACTCTAGAAGACAGCCAGCCTATTTCGTGTAGTACCTGCACTTAATATTTTGGGAAAAATACGTCAGTTTACACTGGTAAATACAATTTAACTGACTCATTTTTTTTGAAAATGATTGAAAATTGATTTGAATGCTCATGGCACAAAATATTTTATAACTTGGGATAATTATGTAATATAATCTTGTAAAGGATTTACATGTTACTTATGCGTTCAGTAGCCCGGTTCGTGCCGGGTTAAAGATCAATAGACACACCACAATATTGAGTTATACACTTGACAGGTGTACGCCTACACCCCGTGCTCAGGTCGTGGCCATCTCGTAGGATGATGCCGAGGATATCCGGGACATGGTCATTAACCCCCCAAAGGCTTTAAGCAATAAAACATTCAATCAAAACATAGCATCTCAATAAATTTAACCACTATTCGATTAAAGAATTCAATGCTAGACCAAGCGGTATTTTATATACCGTACCCCAAGCCCGTATAGGGAAAATAAGTCAAAAAGTATTTACCTGAGTAAGTATCAATCACAATAAGAAGAATGCAAGTAGCTTTAACTGGTGCTTCCTAATCTGGAATGAAGGTTTAATATAACCTATTAGATTTCTAACGGCCTTTAATTAAGCTAAAGCTTAGACCGGTTATTTAAAAGGACGAAACGGTTTAGACGCACGATTAAGCGAAGACCGGATAGAAAGTGATTTAGACCCGACAAGTTGGAATACTTGTATAATATGGGTATACTAAATACATTCTGGATTTTGAGACAAAAATGATTATGTTTGACCCGTTTCAGTCAATTTAGGCAAACTAGTTACATAAACCGAACCGAACGCGAAAAGAGCGTTACGGGTAACCATAAGAGTCATATGCAAGTTCCCTGATATAATATGCTATAAATATGTCATAATATCAGTAAGTTATGTTCTATTATGCCCCGAATGAATTTAAACTCAAATTATGCCTCATAAGGGCATTTTGGTCATTTTAAAGTATGTAAAAGAGTTTATTTATAAATCTGAGTTTCAAGTCTGGTCCATTCAGTAAATATATTTAATTTTACATATTATAACAGTAGGGTATGACCCATAAGTGAAAATTATCATTTAAAACCAAACTATGCTCGTTAGGGGTATTTTGGTAATTTTACAAGGGCTTAAAATGTCAAAATTTGGAATCTGAGTTTACAAACTTATACTTACTGTTATTTTATAAAAATATACTAAAAACATCAGTAGGTATCAACCTTATAGGTTTAATATGATTATAGTACATACTATGCGATAAAAATGCGTAAAAAGGCGATTTGGAGCCATTTCCGGGTTTGTACAAGAAAGCTGATATTTTTACATTTTCAGAATGCTCAAAATATTGTATTTATCAAATAAAATCAGTAGAAAAAGGTTTGGGGTCAAAAGGATTTATAAAACTCGTTTTATGGCCTAAAAGGGCAAATTCGGTATTTACCGAATTAAACTTAGAAACCTATGTTATGATCAGCCAAAAATAAAATAAAAATCTTTAAAAATCCTAAAATATTATATAATATCAGTAGGTAAAAATTTTTATATTAATAAGTGGGTTTAAATAGGCTTTATGCTAATTACGCCGTTTAAGTAACATAAAGCTTGTAATTTACGATAATGAGCATAACTCTTATTCTGGACCTCAAACTGATATGAAATTTTCAGTGCAAGTTTATAAATCAGTATCAAACGTTTCTATTCTTTCACTTTTTCAAAAATCACGTTTTATAGCAAAAAGGGCAAAATAGTCATAATTAAGCATAAACCGGTAACATGCATATGAATCGGTTAAACATGGAACCAAGATGTAAAATTCCAGAGGGTCAAACATATATGAAAGTCGGTCTAAATATGCTCTAATGCAGATCTTAACATGCATGTACGGATCAGAACCGATAGTCAAAGAAAAAGTCCATTTATGAGACTTTCGGTTCCGATTCGGGTGTAATACAGAAAATTGTCGAGTTGATCAAGTTGAAACATGTTCTTACATTATTTATAAAGTTATTTTGATGATCAAACAGGTTGCATGTAGCCTACATTGTTAATCAAGCTTAAATTTGCAAAAACATATTATGTTGACTTTTTATGAAGAACTTTGACTCGACAATTAGCATGCTTAGAGTGTGAATCTGAACATACCCCTTTAAGGGTTGGTTATACTCATAAATACCAACATATGGGTACTTTCAATTTGAGATTTGACAGAGCCAATCTCGTTTAATCATAAAGTCAAATTTAAATTACGATACTTTGACTTTCGGTGAATACACTAAGCTAGAACGAATTAGAGAAGGATATGAATACTTACAATGGTCCTAAACAAGCTTAGAGATCACTATGAGGCTGCCTTGTCGATCAGAAATGCTCCAGGAGAAGTCTTGTGAATTTTGAAAGTTCAAGTGTTCTTATGTTTCTAATACAAGTGCCTTATAAGCAGATTTGGAGGTGAATTTAGGATGTTACAAGTGTTTTCTGATGTTGTAGGAAGAGTACAAGTGTCCTAGAATGCATGAAAGTCGATTGGTCAGTCCCTGAATCGTTTACAGCTGCAAACAACTCGAAACAAGTCAGAACTGGCAGCTGTCCGTATGTTGATGTCGCTGGTAGGCGCTCGCGTGGCGCGAGGCACCCGTCGCGTGGCGCGAGGGTGTGCGACTCAGGTTACAAGTTTTCCAAATGTTGCACTTTAGTCCCTGATCTTGTGATACGTGTTTAAGCTGCTTATTTGCACTCTAAACCCTTGGAATCTGATTTTTATGAATCTTGGGACTTTTATAAACATGGCAAAGTCCTCGGTTCACTTTGCGCTTACCCGAAAAGTCACGAAATTCACGATTACGTATTTAACCTTTCATATACGGTTTTTAATCATAACTTTCTCATACGTTCACGAAATTTCATGAAATTTTTATCACATGCTCTTGTGAGTATATTTTATCATTACAAAGCTTCGGGTTCACCAAAAGATCACTCAGAGGTATAAATTCAACATGTTGACACGTTTAGCCCCTGTAGTTTGTAATTCCTCACTTTCTTTCGCTTTTTGCTCCGTATGATCCATGATCTATCCGTTTAAAGTTATAAACACCATGTAGGGCTATTGTAGGGTTTATTTATCAATCGTTGACACTTTGAACCCTTGAATTTACATAGTTTCACCGTTTGTCAACTTTAGTCCCTCTAAAGTATGTTTTCACATATTCAAGACCCATGACACGTGTCACTACATTATTGGACGTAAATTTCCGAGGTGTTACATCCTCACCCCCTTAAAAGAAATATCGACCTCGAGATTTACTGAAACAAATGAGGGTATTTTTCTTTCATCGTGGATTCTACCTCCCACGTGTATTCGGGACCTCTACGGGCATCCCATTTGACCTTAACAATAGGTATGTGTTTCCTTCGAAGCTTCTTTACTTTTCGGTCTTCAATTGACAACGGCTTTTCCACAAATTTCAAGCTTTCATCTATATGTACATCCGTATACGGTATAACCAGTGGTTCATCAGCGGAACACTTCTTCAAATTACAGATGTGGAAAACATTATGGATAGCGCTAAGTTCTTCAGGCAAGTTTAACTTATAAGCAACTGACCCGACACGTTCGATAATCTCGAAAGGTCCTATGTATCTCGGGCTTAGCTTGCCTTTCTTACCAAATCGCATCACCCCCTTCCAGGGTGATACCTTAAGCAACACTTTATCACCTACTTCGAAGTGAAAATCTTTACGTTGTGGATCCGCATAACTTTTCTGCCTTTCTCTGGCAGCTCTCAAACGATCGCGAATCTGGACAATCTTGTCCGTCGTCTCAAAAACAATTTCTGGTCCTGATAGTTGGACATCTCCAACTTCTGCCCAACAAATAGGCGATCTACACTTTCTACCGTATAAGGCCTCAAAAGGCGCAGCTTTTATGCTGGTGTGGTAGCTATTGTTGTAGGAGAATTCGATTAATGGTAGGTTCTTATCCCAACTACCACCCAAATCGATCGCACATGCACGTAGCATGTCTTCCAATGTTTGAATAGTACGCTCACTCTGACCGTCAGTCTGTGGATGATAAGCCGTACTAAAATTCAAACGAGTGCCCAAAGATTGTTGGAAACTTTTCCAAAAATGTGACGTGTATCTAGTATCTCTGTCGGAGATAATAGACACAGGTATTCCATGCAAAGCTACAATCTTATCAACGTATAATTGGGCTAACATATCGGAGCTATAAGTCTCCTTGATGGGTAGGAAATGTGCTGACTTCGTCAGTCTATCTACTATGACCCATATAGTATCATTTCCCTTTCTCGTCTTTGGCAACTTGGTGATGAAATCCATCGTCACCATCTCCCACTCCCATATGGGAATTTCAGGTTGTTGTAGCAAACCTGACGGTTTCTGATGCTCAGCTTTGACTTGCGCACAAGTCAAACATTTAGCTACATAAGCAGCTACGGACTTTTTCAAACCAATCCACCAGTAGTTTGCTTTAAGATCCTGATACATCTTATCAGCTCCAGGGTGAACAGAATATTTGGAACTGTGGGCTTCCTGGAGAATGACATCTCGAAGTCCTCCATAAATTGGAACCCATATTCTTCCATTCAATCGTAGTATTCCGTCTTTGTCATGGGACAACTGCTCCTCAGTTACTCCCAGTTTTTCTTCAGGATAATTAGCTTCCAGCACAGCTTCATTCTGTGCAGCTAATATCCTTTTGTTTAAATCATTCTTGATCTCAATGCGCTTGGCATTGATTCTTATTGGTTTAACTCTTTCTTTTCTGCTCAAGGCGTCGGCAACTACATTTGCCTTGCCTGGATGGTACTTTATTTCACAATCGTAATCATTTAGAGTTTCCATCCATCGTCTCTGTCGCATATTCAAATCCTTCTGATTGAACAAATGTTGAAGGCTCTTGTGATCTGAATAGATCACACACTTGGTACCATACAAGTAATGTCTCCATAGCTTTAATGCAAATACAACGGCACCCAATTCCAAGTCGTGGGTGGTGTAGTTCTTCTCATGCACCTTTAGCTGTCGTGAAGCGTAGGCAATAACCTTGCCTTTTTGCATGAGTACACAGCCCATACCAGTGTGTGATGCATCACAGTACACCACAAATTCTTCTATACCATCCGGCAATGTTAGCACTGGTGCATTGCTCAACTTTTTCTTCAGAATGTCGAAGGACTCTTGCTGCTTAGGGCCCCAATCAAACTTAACCTTCTTACGCGTCAAGGAGGTAAGGGGCGCAGCAATCCTTGAAAAGTTTTCGATGAAACGCCTATAGTATCCAGCTAAACCCAGAAAACTGCGAATTTCCGTAGGCGTCTTTGGCTCTTGCCAATTCATAACAGCTTCAACTTTAGCGGGATCCACTTGGATACCACGCTCGCTAACAACGTGTCCAAGAAACTGGACTTCTCGAAGCCAGAATTCACACTTCGAGAACTTGGCATAGAGCTTCTCTTGATGAAGTAGTTTGAGAATACAACGAAGGTGTTTCTCGTGGTCAGCTTTGTTCTTCGAGTAAATAAGGATATCGTCAATAAAGACGATGACGAATTTATCCAGATAAGGCTTGCAGACGCGATTCATGAGGTCCATGAACGCGGCTGGTGCGTTAGTGAGCCCGAAAGGCACCACTAGGAACTCGTAATGTCCATAACGAGTCCTAAACGCTGTCTTGTGTACATCTTCATCCTTGACCTTCAACTGATGATAGCCTGACCTCAGGTCGATTTTTGAAAAGTAGCTTGCCCCTTGCAATTGGTCGAACAGGTCGTCGATCCTGGGCAAAGGATACCTATTCTTGATAGTGACTTTGTTAAGTTCACGGTAATCGATGCACAGACGCATCGATCCATCCTTCTTCTTGACAAACAAAATCGGCGCTCCCCAGGGAGACGAACTAGGCCTAATAAAACCTTTTGCTAACAATTCGTCCAACTGCGTCCTTAATTCCTTCATCTCCGTTGGTGCTAACCTATAAGGCGCTCTTGCTACTGGTGCAGCACCAGGGATGATGTCAATTCGGAATTCCACTTGCCTATCTGGTGGTAAACCAAGTAGTTCTTCGGGAAAAACTTCAGGATATTCCGAAATGATAGGGATGTCTTCAATCTTGGGCTTTGGCTCATCAATCGTAACTTGTGCCATATAAATGACACAGCCCTTCTGCATACATCTGGATGCCTTGAGCATGGACACTTGCTCTGGCAATCCATGCTGAGTATCTCCTTGAATGGTAAGTGACTCTCCAGCCGGAGTTTTAACTATCACTTGCTTTTGTTTGCACACAATCTGGGCTTGGTTATGCGATAACCAATCCATGCCTATAACTACATCAAAGCCGGCGAGTTTAAAGGGGAGTAGGGACAAAGGAAAAGAATGATTCCTAATGGATATAACACATCCATCTAAAACAGTTGAGGCTGTTTCTATGGTTCCATCAGCTAACTCCACCTCATACTTCACACTTAAGTCTTTTACAGGCAATTTTAACAACTCACAAAACTTATTATCTACAAAAGACTTATCCGCTCCAGAATCAAACAAGACTCTAGCAAAAACATCATTTACAAGAAAAGTACCTGTAATAACGTTGTCATCTAGAACTGCTTCCTTAGCGTCCATCCTGAAGACCCTTGCATTGGTCTTCTTTCCATCATCGGCTTTCTTAGCGTACTTTGGGCAATTAGACTTAATGTGCCCTTTCTCATTGCAACCATAACATGTTGCATCCTTCAGACCCTTACACTTCAAAGTCGTATGATCAGTAGATTTGCAGATTCCACATGGTCTCGTGTGGGACTGCGATTTTGACTCAAAACGACATTTCCCAAAATGGTTTTTCTTGCAGGTTTTGCATTTGGGTTTATCCCCCGACTGTTGCCCATCTCTCTTAGATCCTGACCCTTTTCTATGGTCGTTATTCCCTCGGTGTCTCTTCTCCGATCTCCGTGAGGTATCGTCCTCACGCTTTCTCTTATTCTCTTCCGAGTTCCTAAGTGCTCTCAACCTGACCACGTCCTGGGTGAGTGAGAGAGATAGATCAGCTACTGATCTGAAAGTTGTAGGCCTCGATGCCTTAACACTAGCTTTAATCTCAGGGGCCAAACCCCCAATGAAACGGGCAATCCTTTTCGGCTCAGGGGTTACCAAGTATGGAACCAATCGAGATAGAGTATTGAAGGTGGTGAGGTATGCCTGACAATCTAGATTCTTCATCACCAACGATACGAAGTCTGACTCGATCCTTTCCACTTCATGTTGTGGACAAAAATTTTCTTTAATAAGGGCTACAAACTGATCCCATGACATACTGTAAAGTGTGGCCTTTCCGGTAGCTTGCAAGAGAGATTTCCACCATGCTAGTGCGTCCCCTTTGAACGATTGGGACACGTACTTCACTACATCCCGTTCAGCACACCCGCTGATATCTACGACTGTATCCATTTCGTCTAACCAGGTCATGCAGTCGACCGCTCCTTTCTCCCCAGTAAAGTCTCTGGGTTTGCATGAGACGAAGTATTTATAAGTACAAGACTTACTGTGCGATTCATGTTTCTGCTTGATCTTCTTTATCGGGGCACTGTTTTGGTTAGAGGAGTGATGATCCTCATCATCCTTCTTTGGCTTATCTTTCTTAGGTACCTCCTTCTGAGAGGGCGGTTTGCTATGACCCTCCGAATGTGTTCTTGGCTTGGAGCGTGATGCGGTTCGGGTCCTACTTCGGGTCCCGCTTGCTTCGCTAAATTGTCTATTCAGTGCTTCGACCACGACATCATTCACTAGTGCTTTCAATTCCGCACCAGTTACTAATATTTGAGCATTGTCAGGGTTCTGTGCCGGACGACTGTTTAGTTCTTCGGATTTAGCCATGTAGTCTTAAATTGCTACATAAAAATAAGGACAAGGTCTATTTAGAAGTCTAAACAACATTATCGTTCTTGACGATTTTATTAACCATGGTAAACAAAAGCCATATTAGTTAACTTTAATAATTTCATTCAGGATTTTTTACTAATAATCTTTTTAGAACGAAATATAATATTGGCATAATAAGCCTAGTCACGTAGACAAATTTCTAAATTTCAAATTTAGATCTTATAGGATTAAGGCTTGATTAAATAAGACAAGTCAATCCTTTTTCTTGGCAGGGAGTTTATAAACTACAGCTGCCTTCTTGTTTTATATGACATTAACTATCACCCGTAGGCATTATGTCACAACCAATTATATATAGAAATATTAAACTTGGATATTTTATAAAAAGGTGGCGTGTGTGATTTTACGGACCACATTAGCCAAGAATGTTAACATGTTTACAGATGTTAACAGAGATTTGAATCTTTTTAAACAGGTTCCACCATATTGGCTAGATTTATGATAACATAACAGCTAGGTTTTACCTTTTAAGATCTTTATTATATTATTAAAATGGTAAATCAAAATATTAAATGTTATTTTTCATTTATTCATTCACTATGTTTATGTACATAATTTAAAGATGAAAATCTTAAGTTAACCATTTCAATAAAAATTAAATCAGTACAAATTGCCCTAAACGGGTCTTTTACATAAATCATATGCCCACGCAGGGGCTAAATAACAAAACAACAAACCCACGCAGGGGTTAAATAAAAGATATGCCCACGCAGGGGCAGACAGAAGGAAATACCCTCGCAGGGGTATAGTACATAAATAAATAAATGTCCACGCAGGGACATGAGTACCACACAAAAATAACTAACAAACAAAGGATTCAACGATCCTTCTTTTTCTTCCCCTTAAGCAAATCCACCACCTTCTGAAACATCCCCCGGTTATGACTCCTATCCTGCTGCATCTCTTGCCGCATCTCGTCCCTCACCCTGTGTATCTCCTGAAGAATCTCTTGAAATTGCGGCGGTGACATCGCCGGCGCCTGGGGTGGCTGTTGATAAAACGGGGGTTGAGGAGGCTGCGGTTGATAATAAGGAGGTTGAGAAGGCTGCGGTTGCTGGTACCCATATGATGGATATCCATAAGTCGAGGGTCCCGTAGCCCAGGGACCTCCGAAGGGAGCCTCTTGATGGAAGGTGTTGGAGTTTGCTGCTATCCAGTATGGATCCCCCGTAAAGTTGTACCCCGTGTGAGTCTGCTGCTCGAAGGGGTTGAATGCTGCAGCACTAGTGTAAGCGGGGATTGGTTCTCCAAATCCCGATGGTGGCTGAGGCTGTGGCTGTGGCTGTGGCGCGACTGGCGCCGTTGCGACTTCAGAGATGGGATGCGATGACTCTCCCGTCTCCGATTCTTCGTGGACCGGTGAGTACCGGCTGCCACCTGAACGTGGAGGGGTGCTGATGCGTATTCCCCCTCGTACAGACATCCGCAAGGTAGTTCTCCTTCGCCTCGGAGGCGAGGGATGCTGAAGTGGTGGTGCTGCTGCTGGCGGAGTGACCGCTACAAATTGGGAATCCTCAGAAGGATTCTGTTGCTGCTGCTGCTGCTGGGGCTGCTCCTGCTGGTGTAGGGGAGAGTAGTGAGGCAGGTGCAAAGGAGAGTTGTGGTATGATTGGTGCAGAGGGGAGTTATGGTAAGATTGGTGAAGAGGAGAGTGATGGGAAGACTGGTGCAAAGGAGAGTTATGATAACTGGGGGTAAACACCCAGTCGTACTGTTTGAACCTCTCCTCATAACTATCGGGACCATTGTAAGGCGATCCCATGAAAGGTGACCCATCAGAAATCTCGATGGGGTGGTTCGGTGTTCCTGATGGTGGCATGGCAGGATCCGTATCCTCATCAACGTCCATCGGGTTGCCACCCGAAAAATGGTCTTCCGGTCCAAGTGGGTTAAAACCCACTGGTTCTTGAAGGTAATCATCAGGGTTGTACAGGCCCTGAAAGACGGGTGACGTGTTGTCAAAAGGTGATGAGGGTCCTAGAGGAATGTAGGACTGCTGTGAGTGATGGGGCTCATTCTCCGAATGAGGCCCATATGAGTGGGGAATGGATGGTGAGGAGGCTGGTTCAGTGAAGGACCTCCATAGATTTTGGGCATCTATGTTATGAGGGCCCGAAGGTGTTCGCCGGTGCGAAGGCCCGGCTTCGTGATCATTTGGGGCTACGTGTCCGCCCCGTCCTCGTCCTCTCATTCTTGGCGGCATGTTTAACTACCTGTCAAAAACAAACAAGTGATACAACAAAATATAATTAAGACAAGGTTAGAAAATTTAAACAAAAATTTGGAAATTTCCTAAGTTCTTTGTCTAGACTCGAGAATCGAGGAATGTGCAATTGTGTAACTGAGATTAAACACAAAAGGCTAGTGTTTAATTCACTCAGAGTTGGCTCTGATACCAACCTGTCACACCCCTATTTTCCACGTGTCACCGGTGGGCCCGGTGGGGAGTATCGTGACGTAGTTGATATCATCATAGACAAACAACACAATATAATAATGCACAGCGGAAGCAAAGATAGATTCATTTCAACTTTAAATAAAATGTATTAATAAATATCACAAGTAGTTGAAACGGATCCACAGGCGGATCAAAACAAAATAAGATATTGTTCAACAGTTTAATGTCGTCCAAGCTTGCGAGACTTATTGTGGACACTCTAGAAGACAGCCAGCCTATTTCGTGTAGTACCTGCACTTAATCTTTTGGGAAAAATACGTCAGTTTACACTGTTAAATACAATTTAACTGACTCATTTTTTTTGAAAATGATTGAAAATTGATTTGAATGCTCATGGCACAAAATATTTTATAACTTGGGATAATTATGTAATATAATCTTGTAAAGGATTTACATGTTACTTATGCGTTCAGTAGCCCGGTTCGTGCCGGGTTAAAGATCAATAGACACACCACAATATTGAGTTATACACTTGACAGGTGTACGCCTACACCCCGTGCTCAGGTCGTGGCCATCTCGTAGGATGATGCCGATGATATCCGGGACATGGTCATTAACCCCCCAAAGGCTTTAAGCAATAAAACATTCAATCAAAACATAGCATCTCAATAAATTTAACCACTATTCGATTAAAGAATTCAATGCTAGAACAAGCGGTATTTTATATACCGTACCCCAAGCCCGTATAGGGAAAATAAGTCAAAAAGTATTTACCTGAGTAAGTATCAATCACAATAAGAAGAATGCAAGTAGCTTTTACTGGTGCTTCCTAATCTGGAACGAAGGTTTAATATAACCTATTAGATTTCTAACGGCCTTTAATTAAGCTAAAGCTTAGACCGGTTATTTAAAAGGACGAAACGGTTTAGACGCACGATTAAGCGAAGACCGGATAGAAAGTGATTTAGACCCGACAAGTTGGAATACTTGTATAATATGGGTATACTAAATACATTCTGGATTTTGAGACAAAAATGATTATGTTTGACCCGTTTCAGTCAATTTAGGCAAACTAGTTACATAAACCGAACCGAACGCGAAAAGAGCGTTACGGGTAACCATAAGAGTCATATGCAAGTTCCCTGATATAATATGCTATAAATATGTCATAATATCAGTAAGTTATGTTCTATTATGCCCCGAATGAATTTAAACTCAAATTATGCCTCATAAGGGCATTTTGGTCATTTTAAAGTATGTAAAAGAGTTTATTTATAAATCTGAGTTTCAAGTCTGGTCCATTCAGTAAATATATTTAATTTTACATATTATAACAGTAGGGTATGACCCATAAGTGAAAATTATCATTTAAAACCAAACTATGCTCGTTAGGGGTATTTTGGTAATTTTACAAGGGCTTAAAATGTCAAAATTTGGAATCTGAGTTTACAAACTTATACTTACTGTTATTTTATAAAAATATACTAAAAACATCAGTAGGTATCAACCTTATAGGTTTAATATGATTATAGTACATACTATGCGATAAAAATGCGTAAAAAGGCGATTTGGAGCCATTTCCGGGTTTGTACAAGAAAGCTGATATTTTTACATTTTCAGAATGCTCAAAATATTGTATTTATCAAATAAAATCAGTAGAAAAAGGTTTGGGGTCAAAAGGATTTATAAAACTCGTTTTATGGCCTAAAAGGGCAAATTCGGTATTTACCGAATTAAACTTAGAAACCTATGTTATGATCAGCCAAAAATAAAATAAAAATCTTTAAAAATCCTAAAATATTATATAATATCAGTAGGTAAAAAGTTTTATATTAAAAAGTGGGTTTAAATAGGCTTTATGCTAATTACGCCGTTTAAGTAACATAAAGCTTGTAATTTACGATAATGAGCATAACTCTTATTCTGGACCTCAAACTGATATGAAATTTTCGGTGCAAGTTTATAAATCAGTATCAAACGTTTCTATTCTTTCACTTTTTCAAAAATCACGTTTTATAGCAAAAAGGGCAAAATAGTCATAATTAAGCATAAACCGGTAACATGCATATGAATCGGTTAAACATGGAACCAAGATGTAAAATTCCAGAGGGTCAAACATATATGAAAGTCGGTCTAAATATGCTCTAATGCAGATCTTAACATGCATGTACGGATCAGAACCGATAGTCAAAGAAAAAGTCCATTTATGAGACTTTCGGTTCCGATTCGGGTGTAATACAGAAAATTGTCGAGTTGATCAAGTTGAAACATGTTCTTACATTATTTATAAAGTTATTTTGATGATCAAACAGGTTGCATGTAGCCTACATTGTTAATCAAGCTTAAATTTGCAAAAACATATTATGTTGACTTTTTATGAAGAACTTTGACTCGACAATTAGCATGCTTAGAGTGTGAATCTGAACATACCCCTTTAAGGGTTGGTTATACTCATAAATACCAACATATGGGTACTTTCAATTTGAGATTTGACAGAGCCAATCTCGTTTAATCATAAAGTCAAATTTAAATTACGATACTTTGACTTTCGGTGAATACACTAAGCTAGAACGAATTAGAGAAGGATATGAATACTTACAATGGTCCTAAACAAGCTTAGAGATCACTATGAGGCTGCCTTGTCGATCAGAAATGCTCCAGGAGAAGTCTTGTGAATTTTGAAAGTTCAAGTGTTCTTATGTTTCTAATACAAGTGCCTTATAAGCAGATTTGGAGGTGAATTTAGGATGTTACAAGTGTTTTCTGATGTTGTAGGAAGAGTACAAGTGTCCTAGAATGCATGAAAGTCGATTGGTCAGTCCCTGAATCGTTTACAGCTGCAAACAACTCGAAACAAGTCAGAACTGGCAGCTGTCCGTATGTTGCTGTCGCTGGTAGGCGCTCGCGTGGCGCGAGGCACCCGTCGCGTGGCGCGAGGGTGTGCGACTCAGGTTACAAGTTTTCCAAATGTTGCACTTTAGTCCCTGATCTTGTGATACGTGTTTAAGCTGCTTATTTGCACTCTAAACCCTTGGAATCTGATTTTTATGAATCTTGGGACTTTTATAAACATGGCAAAGTACTCGGTTCACTTTGCGCTTACCCGAAAAGTCACGAAATTCACGATTACGTATTTAACCTTTCATATACGGTTTTTAATCATAACTTTCTCATACGTTCACGAAATTTCATGAAATTTTTATCACATGCTCTTGTGAGTATATTTTATCATTACAAAGCTTCGGGTTCACCAAAAGATCACTCAGAGGTATAAATTCAACATGTTGACACGTTTAGCCCCTGTAGTTTGTAATTCCTCACTTTCTTTCGCTTTTTGCTCCGTATGACCCATGATCTATCCGTTTAAAGTTATAAACACCATGTAGGGCTATTGTAGGGTTTATTTATCAATTGTTGACACTTTGAACCCTTGAATTTACATAGTTTCACCGTTTGTCAACTTTAGTCCCTCTAAAGTATGTTTTCACATATTCAAGACCCATGACACGTGTCAATACATTATTGGACGTAAATTTCCGAGGTGTTACACCTATTGACCTATATGCATTGTACAAACCTGTTTGACTAGTAAAAGCTACGCTGCACATCCACATTACCCATATGCATAGAACAATCCTATTTGACTTTCATAAGTCAAACTGCATATCCATATTACCCATATGCAATTCTAGAAGCATGTTTGACTTTCATAATACACCTATTGACCCATATGCAATTGTACAAGCCTGTTTGACTTTCATAAGTCAAATTGCACATACACCTATTGTCAATTGTCCCATATGTATTGTACAAGCCTATTTAACTAGTAGAAGTCAAGTTGCACATCCACACTACCCATATACATAAAACAATCCATTTTGACTTTCAAAGTCAAACTTCACATCCAAATTACCCACATTAACAGTCAATCTTCATATACCCAAATATAATTTGTACAATCATAGATCCAAATATAACCCACATTAACAGTCAGTCTATGATCAAGCATACCAAAAGATCCTAATATATAATTAGAGTTCAACTACACTACATATTAACCCAAAAGATCCAAATATATTAGAGTTTAAGTAAACTACACAACCATTTCCTGCTGCGGGGGAAACTGGAAGTGTAGGAAAGGGTGGCCCCGCATTTTCACCACCACGGAAACCACAATCGATCGGACTGAAAAACGAATCCTCATGTCCACTGCAAACACAGAAAGATGGATGTTTCAATAACCCCCTGTTTTTAACTTGTTCACAAAGATCGATGTTTATACCTGACAGCAGAGACAAAAAGGAGGATCGGTTGTTGTCGCCGGAAACCAGGTGCATCGGCGGAGGTGTGGTCGCCGGAGGTGGAGGTAGAGGTGGAAGGATGGGGTTTTCCGATTCACTCATGGTTAAGTTGAAGCCGGTAGTGGAGGTGGAGGTGGAAGCCGGTGGTGGATCGCCGGAGGTGGAGGTGGAAGAAGGAGTGGAAGTGAAGAAGCTTAGGGGGTAAGAATGTGATAAAATGTTGAGTTAAGGGGTTATTATAATATATAAGGTACTAATTAACGTGAAATTACCTATTTACCCTTTGACCCTCCCATGCTTTTATTGACCGGTCAACAAATTTGAGCTTAGGGGGTAATGTTGCGACATAACAGCAAATAGTGGGGGGTAAAATTGCAATTATTTCCTTAGGGGGGTAAGGGTGCCAATGACCCCTAACCCCAGGGGGTAAAATTGCAGTTTACTCTTAAAATTAAAATAAAAGGACTAAACACATAGAGACACACAAACACACAAAGTTAACTAATGAAGGAAAATACTTTATTAAAGTTGAGGAACTAAACATTTATATTATAAAAGTTAAAGTAAAAGAAACGTATGGTAAATATAGTAACGAACAGGGGTTAAAAAGACCAACCCTTAGCAAGTTAAAGTTTAAGAACTAAACATGTATATATACGAAGTTAACTATTTATGGGAACTTTAGGTCCTCTCTCCGAATTTTTTGGGTTTTCCCCATAATTTTGGGTTGTCCACACTTTATAATATTACTGGACGACCCCGGGTTCGCTAGAACTCTCATCGTGGGGTTGAGAGTGTGCCACGTCATCATGTAATTTGATCGGACGGTTGAGATGAGGAGAGAGAAAAATCTTATCCACGGGGCGCAGCCAATCAGCGTGCGACACGTGGCACTTTTGACTAGCCATTAGATGACAGTAGCACTAAGTCGTAGTGGAACAGGGTTTCAGTGGCATTTTAGTAATTATTGCACTATAGCACTTGGGTTCACGGATAACGACAAATTAGCTGACGTCATCATATCAATTAAGCCTCAACTGTACCACTAAGCCTTGCTTTTTCAACTAAGCCTTAGAGATTCGCACTAAGGCTTACCTCAAAAGTGTTGTATTTAATTAATTTTTGATTTATTTTATTTTCATAATTGTTCCCAAGTGGGGACCACCTGGCACTGTACCGTTAAGCATTTACGTAACAGTGTTAACTGTTACGCTGTGAGCTATCGTTTTTAATTATTTTTAATATCTTTTGTATTTAATTAATTTTTAATTAATTATTTCCTTTTTATTTTTAATTTCTTTTTTTAATTAATTAATTTATTAATTAATTAGTTTCTTTTTTTGAGTTAATTTCTTTTGTGGAATTGATTTCTTTTTTTTTAATTAATTAATTTTTAATTAATTAATTATTTATTTATTTATTTAATAGTTTTTGATCTGGATCTTCTTCTTAAAATTAATTTATTAGTTTTAATATATTTTTAATTTAATTTAATATTGTTTTCCTTTGGATTTATTATTATTTTTTTATTTGTAAATTAATTTATTAATTTAGTATTATTTGTTTAATGTATTTCCACTATCCTTAAATACTGCGAGTTAGCAGTATTGTACTTGTACAGTTTTGGGCCTGGATTACATTGGGCCTTAGTACTGCAAGTTAGCAGTATTGGACTTACACAGTAATCATCTTTTGGTGTCTTGTGTCTTTAGATACTTGTCGTATAATACGAAGTATTTATACGTATTTGGATTGTGTCAAAGAGTTATATACTTATACGTATTTTGATTTACTTGTCGTATACCATGAAGTGTTTATACGTATTTGGATTTAGTAGACGAAGTCTACGTATACGTAGTTCTGTATAGTATACGGTGTAGTAGTATACGTAGTATACTTGGTTGATTGTATCAAGTCACTTAGTCTATTTTCCTATCTGGACTTGTACAGTATTGGCCTTAGTGGTTATTAGACTTTAACAGTACTGGGCTTTAACAGTACTGGACTGTAACAGTACTGAGTGTAACAGTGTTGGACTATACAGTATTGGGCCTTAACAGTACTGGACTTTAACAGTACTGGGCCTTAACAGTACTGGATTTTAATAGTGTTGGATTAGTTTCCTAAGTACGTGCTTAATGGTTAACTGTATAGTTAATTGTAATCAGGGAAGCGATTAGGGTTATTAAGTATGTCCTAATTACGTTCTTAATGGTTAAGTATATAGTTAATGGTAATTAACGACGTCGTTAAGGGTTACGTATCTAGATAATGACAGTTAACTGTGTCATTAGGGTTCTTAAGTATGTCCTGAATTAAGTTTTTAAGGGTTAAGTATATCGTTAATTGTTATCAGCGAAGCGATTAGGGTTATTAAGTATGTCATTAATTACGTTCTTAAGGGTTAATCATATCGTTAATGCCAGTTAACGACGTCATTAATGGTTAAGTATTTGATTAGCGAAGCGTCATTAATGGTAATCTTGGTTGAATATGTCATTAAGGTTGTTAATCTCGACGTAATTACGTGTTAATTACGTCTTAAGTTAGTTAATCTGTGATTAACTTGTTAATTGGTAAAGTTAGTTATCTTTATCACGATTAAGATCATGTTTAAGTTCTTAATTACATGTTTTTTTTAAGTTCATCTCGATGAACCTCATCATTAGTACTGTTCCATTAAGGTTTAATGATGTTGGTAACGAATTAATTAATTAATTAATTGTTTCTTTTAATATCATAATTAATTATGATTTTTAGTAATTTATTTTGAATTTTAATGATTTTTTTGGTAATTTTTAATAATTTTATTAATTAATTTCGGATTAATTAAGGGTTTTACAATAATTTTGAATTAAATAAATAATTTATTTAAGTATCGTATCGTCTTCTTCGTCGAGAAGTTGCAGAGAAAAGCGGAGCTTTAATAGCGGAGTTGGTACTGTTACACTAAGGCCTTATGGATCAATAAGGCCTACATCACTAAGGCTTAGCTCTACAGTGGGGAACCCAAATGCTAAGTCTTATCTCAATATTTATATATCCTATTTAGGGGAACTTTAGGTCCTCTCTCTGAATTTTTTGGGTTTTCCCCGTAATTTTGGGTCGTCCACACTTTATAATATTACTGGACGACCCCGGGTTCGCTAGAACTCTCATCGTGGGGTTGAGAGCGTGCCACGTCATCATGTAATCTAATTGGACGGTTAAGATGAGGAGAGAGAAAAATCTAATCCACGGGGCGCAGCCAATCAGCGTGCGACACGTGGCACTTTTTGACTAGCCGTTAGGCGACAGTAGCACTAAGTCGTAGTGGAACAGGGTTTCGGTGGCATTTTCGTAATTATTGCACTGTAGCACTTGGGTTCACGGATAACGACAAATTAGCTGACGGCATCATATCAATTAAGCCTTAACTGTACCACTAAGCCTTGCTTTTTCAACTAAGCCTTAGAGATTCACACTATGGCTTACCCCAACAGTGTTGTATTTAATTAATTTTTTGATTTTTGATTTATTTTATTTTCACAATTGTTCCCAGGTGGGGACCACCTGGCACTGTACCGTTAAGCATTTACGTAACAGTGTTAACTGTTACGATGTGAGCTATCGTTTTTAATTATTATTTATATCTTTTGTATTTAATTAATTTGTAAATTAAGTGTTTATGTCTGTAGCTTCTGTCTGTATCGAGTTTGTATTTTGTCCTGTATGTGTCTTTGTATAGTTTTTTATGTATGTTATTTTGTAACTAGACGAAACGGGAGCGGAACGTTATCTGTAAAAGTGATCCGGTTGGATGACCTTAACGCAGGAGCGGAACCAGTGTAATGTTAGCCGTAGCACAGGCTACGGCTCAAGTCCGTATTCGTAGTGTATTTTTTTCTGATTTTATACCATAACTAAATTACCATAAGTTGGAATAGTGTAAATATTTGCAGGTGGGAGAAATGTTAAATAAAGGAAGAAGATGATGTTGATGGGTGTTTAAAATTCAATATTTTATTTGTTGAACTTTTTCATTTTTAAATTGTTTATTATTCTTTCTAACTTTTCGGTAGGTGTGTAGGATTTTAGTCAAAATTACTTTTTCGATTTTAGTGAAAAGAATTATGTGAATGTAGGTATATTCCATAATATAAATTAGTAACACATTGTTCCATTGTCATGTTGTACCTTAGCATGTGGTGTTTTTCAAAAATATTTTGTGATTTTACACTTTTAACCCCAAGGTTTTCATCTTTTGTATTTTAACCCTCTTAATTTGTTTACTTTTAACCCAAAACTTTTCATCTTTTGTAATTTAACCAAAAACTTTTTTATTTACAACTTTGGTCCCCCATACTTTTATCTTTTGCAAGTTTTTAGTTTTACGTTTCTTTCTAAAATTTGCGAGTTAATACGTCGCAACGTGCGTGTGTGGTTCAACGTTTTTGGTCTATTTTTCACATTTGACAGGTATGTCACAAAATGTCTATTTTCCCCCTTTGGCAAGTTCGCCGCAACGGGCGATCCTACATCGACTTAGTTATTCTTTTCTACGTTATTTTGCGAGTTAACACGTCGCAACGTGTGTGTGGTTGAACGTTTTTACGTCTATTTTTTCCATTTAACAAGTTTGTCGCAACGCATGGGTCCTAAATCGACATAGTTATTTTTTATATGTTATATGTTTCAGTCTTATTTCTTCGCATTAACACGCCGCAACTTCAGTGTTGGTGGTCGCTACCAGTGGTGTGGCATTGATGTTATTTGGCATAGTTTTAGGCCCCCGCCGCAACGCGGGGTGCTTAATTCTAGATTAAAAAAAATTACGAAGTTATGTTTGATGTTTTCTTTGTAATTTATTACTTAGTGAGTATTTTTCTAAATATCTAATATTTTTTATTGCATTTATTTCTAAATATTTAACTAGGTACCTGAAAAACAAAATTTATTAAAAGCCCAACTCTTTAAAAGAATTTAAATTTAAATATTATGAATTAGTAACAAGTTTAGGCTTTAGGTGGTTGTACATGTGGCATAATCTGTGTTTGGTGTAAATGTTTGTTGTACATAGGTGTACAAACTACTGAAGCAGCTAAAAGCCACGAAGTCTCCCTCAATTTGCCACGTTTCGTGCCTTACACACGTGTCCAACACCACCACATCTCATCTGCTCATCCCTCTCTTCACTCTGATCCCTTCCCCCAAGGCCCAAACCCTTTCTATTCTCTCTCAACAATCTCATCTGAGAACTTATATCTCTTCCTCAGTTTTCCTTCGTTGTTGGTTACGGCGGTGACTGGCGATGACGATGACGGAAATGGTTTTACCTGGAGGCGAATCCAACAACATCGAGTGGCTACGAAATCAGATCGGCAGAAGTGGATTCGAGCTACAGAGATGACAGAAGTTGATTTAAGACGAGGTAAGGTAAGTTTGGCGAAAGCTTTCATCCGCTGCTCATGTGTTTTATGGTGGCTAACTTATGTTGTTTTTGCTAATTTGAAAGAGTTTTGCTTAGGGTTACTCAGAGGTTTGGCATCGACATTGTGGTGCAGACACTAGAGTTGTTTTCTGGCAAACAAGCTCGAGACGGATTACGGTGTTGAAGCAATTGAATCGTCTCGGTAATTTTTATGATCTAATTCTATAGTTTTTAGGTCAGATTAGTGATGTATTTCAAAAATATTCATGATTATTGTTTACTTATTGGTTATACTGTTTGTATAATTTGAAAAACTTCAAGTGTTTTCCTTTGAACCCTAACTGAATCTATACATTTTTGCTTTGTAATTCAGTCAACGTTTCGATTAGAAGAGTCAAAATGTACCTTCTCTGTGTGTGATAAGAGTACTTGATGATTCATATTGGTTGCGATCGTATTATGGTGTTGCTTACAAAGACCTTAACACAAAGTGGATTCTGTTTGATAAAAATGGGACTGTGTGTTTAGGGGATATAGGTATCGTTGCCGCTTGAAAAAATGTCGGTGAAGCTATGGAATACGAAACCGATGGTTACCGTTGGCTTGCTCACGAGGTTAGTCGATCACTTATTGTCCTAACACATATAGATTAACATACACACGTTTTTTTTTTCTCAAAGTTCACCCATACACACTTTTTCTTTTGCTCAAAGTTCACATTTACAAATGTTTACAAGATGTTTTTAAACTCTTAAGGACAAATGACATGAAGTAAAATGCAACCAAAATTCATGTTTCTATATGGCGTAAAACCATGGTTAAGATTTGGGGAAATTTTATATATATTCGTAAAAGCTTCCCGAATATCATATCATAGATATCCAAACCAGAATCTAAATATCTTATTTACTCATTTTAACTCAGCTTTTTGGTGTAGATATATATTGCGATTTTCAACAACTTTTTATTGTGGTTTTTGGTTTTATTTTGCAGTTTTTTCTGCAATATATATGATATTTAGAATTGGATTTGGCTATATATGATATTTAGGAAATTTATAGGGATATGTATGATATCTAGGAAGTTTCTACGGATATATATGAAATTATTCCAATGAAATTATTCCAAACATTTGTGTGCTTAATCATATAGATCTCAAATCTATTTTCTCTCATGATTAGATTAGATGAACATGATTCCATCATTATCTTGCATATCTTTTGGCTTTATTGAACCACTTCCATCATTCAAGATATAGGTAGGTACGAGTAGTGCCCATTAATAACTGATTAGCTGTTTATGCACAGATCATCGCGGGTGATCCAAAAACAGTCAACAGAGACGTGGATGAGCAACGTGTTTAGTTTCGGAATGGTGGTATGGGAGATGATGACAGGGGAGGCAGCGTATGCTACACTCTCTCCCACACATTTGATATTAGCCACTTTGATTGGTTTGCTAATATTATGAGTGTTGTTAACTCAAAAAACCCGACGACATCGATAAGTTGAATTGTCGGTAAATGGAAGACCTGGGCTGGCGGTGCGTTGAGCTATACAAATTTGTAAGAAGCAAAATAACTATTTAGCTCGACAATTTTTTTTGTTGGTTGAGTGTCAGTTTCAAGTGGATTCCACCATTCTTCAAGTATGACAGATGTGGTTCAACATTCAGCTATACTTGCTAAACAGGTTCTATAGGTTAGTTGTGCAAAAATACGTATTGCTAAACAGGTTCTAAGAATTTTGTGCTGTATTGAAACTGAAGAGTGTTTTGAAAATCAGATTCTTATCTTTTCTTCTCATTGTAGGATTCAGATGAATATGAGATGTAGTTAAACTTGTCCGGTTTTTAAAAGATTGACTTTTTTACTTTAAATTCTGTAAATTAACATGTGGTTTGATATGCTTCAGGGGAGAAACTACCTTTATATGCTATCCAAAAAACTGTAGAGAGTGAATTCAGTTACAAAACGGAGCCTTTTTTTGCTTTGTTGGAATCTATGCTCCTTAGAAAGGTAGTGTTTGAAAGCTTACTACTTTAATCTATGGTTGATATCACTTTAAGCTAAGACAATTATATCTTATTGTTATGTTATGTTTAAAGTGGGAGGATCGCGTGGAGAGAGGGTTGTTTCGCTATGATGTTACTATGGAATCAAATCTTAAAGTGGCCATTTTCATGCATGCATGGTTTTCTAACAAATTAACCAATCAATCTGAAACATAATTAACTTATTTGCAACTTGCAATATTAGTTATTGCCTACCTAATTATATAGTTAGTGAACAGGTGATTCCAGGAGATGATTATGAGTGTATGTCTCAATTAAACGAGGGTCGCCACCGCAAAAAAGCGCCCAACTGAGTTTCAAGTGGATAGTTCTTCAGCCATTTGATGGGAGCAAGTTCAGCTTCAGTATATAGTTGGGCTACTAAGATGTTGAAGTTGACGAATTAAATACAAGAATAAGCTGGAATGTTTTGATTGTGGACATTAGAAGTATCTTAGAAGGTCTTATTGAGTTATTTTTGCTCTTCTTTTTGTTTGTTTTTTTTCGTTTTTTGTTTTTAACATCTGTTACGAAATGCTTTGATAGGGTGCTTTTTTATTTGACAAATAGAAAAATATAAGATTGTCATGTTAAAGAGGTGAGCGCAAAAACGAAACATGAGGGTCGTGGTAGATTCGCAGCGCATCGCGTGCGGGGGTTAAATCTAGTTCATATTAATTAAAAGCTTACATTTAAAATTTATAATAGTTAAACACCTAAATTAAATAAAAGCACACATTTAATTGAAATTTAAAAGCCCAAATTCATATTATTGTTGAAAGAGATAAGAGATCGACCTCGGTAAGGGCAAAAAAACATTCTATGAATGTACGGTAAAAAAAAATTGGGATACCCCTGAATTTTTGTTTTAAATCCGCCACTGCCTTGACGGATGACCCTCCGACCGGATGACTTATATCCTCCCAAGATTGTCTATAAATAGAGATGTAGGGGTCACTATGTTAGAACTTTTGGCAGTCTCTCTAGCGAAGCTCTGTCCAGATTTCATCAAGATCTTTGTACTTTCATATTACTGAATGAGAATGGACATGTTTATCGTTGACTTCGTTGTTGATTACTCTCTGACGATGCATAGGGATTCTGCACCTCTGTATTGATCGATTCGAGCCACGTTCTTCATCGAGAACCGTTCCTCACGGCCGTTCACAAGTGGTATATAGGTAACCCCTGAAATCTTGTTTGAAAGATTTCCTGTTTCTGACATACTAGGTCTATGTACTTGATGATATCTGGGGTATTAGACCTGGACTTCTGATTTTGCGGAAGTAATAGCCTAGTGCTACTGTTTAAGATTTGTTTAAGATTTGTCAATCTCATGCAGCAAAATGTTATTTGAATCACAGCACCTCAGGGAAGAATGCATTCTACGTAATTTGGCGTTGAACAATATTGAATATACAAGAATCGATATTTGCCATTTTTTGCGTTTTACTGAGGAAATAGTGTATCTGAGAAAAACGTCGATTTTTGGGAATCTTTTGATGGTTGGGTGTTTTGGCGTTTTCTAAGATGATTGCTATATATTAAAATATGGCGTTTTTTGAGAAGGTGTGTTTGATGTTTTGGGGATTTTGGCGTTTGTAAGATGAATGGCATATAGTAGAAAATATGGCGTTTCAGGTTCTGGGGAATGTGTTTTTATGTCTGGTATGCTTTTGTTTATATAGGGATGTGTTTTGGTCCGTAATGGCGTTTTATTCATTAGTTGACATTTTGGTATAGAAGTGTAAAGACCTTTTTACCCTTAATGAAGCGTGTCCACTTGATAGAATTCGTGTTATTTACGAAAACGCCACCGCGCCAATCTAGTCCATAGATTGTTTTGATCGGACGATCCATAAGCGTTCTCACCGTTCTCACACTTTCCACCGTTTTCTCTAAATCCCGACCCTATACATATGGTAGGGTTCATTTGAGAACCACTCTTATTGCAAGAACCATGAGAACCAATGTGAACAAAAAAAAACCTAAAAATACATAAAAAAAACACACAAAAAATATTTTTGATTATTTTTTATATAAAAATCGCTATATTTCTTCCTCATATAAAAGTTCTTTCCTCATTATCTACAAAAGAGTTAGTTATATGTTGTATTTTTGTTATTTTACTGTGTTGCATTATATTTTACAAATAAAACATGTGGATACCGAAAAAAACTTAGATTTTGATGTATCGGCATTGGTAGGTTTTTTAGAAGAACAACGAATTTGTGCGTTTGATCTTTCTGACATTTCTTTGTATAATAATAAATCTATACATATAATAAAAGAAATCAGATGTGGGACACATGGCACTCCGTGAGATGATCTCTATAGGATTTTTCCGCCTAAAATATTTTTTTCTCATTTATCCCTACTTTATTTATCAAATTTAATTAATTATAATAAGTTATTAAGTTAAAGATCATATGTTATTTGATAAGGTTGTTTTATTTACGTGACTTAAACAGAAAATATTAACTTGAAGATAATATGTATATGATAAGTTTGTTTTATTTAGGTTGAAGATGACTACGGATTTATGATTTATTAAGAAGTCATAGATAAGTATTCTATTTTGTAGCACCTTTTGTAAGTTATATTTTTTAATATATATATACACACATAATATCTTAGAACCCGATACTATATGAGTTTATATACTAAGTAACAAAATAGTTACATTTTTTAAAAGTCCGTGTATTGCAAGGATTTAATAAACACATTTATTACACGGGTTGAATAAATACAATTTAAATGATTAACATATACAAGCATTAAGATATGTTTTTAAAAAAATGAATTTAGATGTACCATTTACTTATTATAACATTTTACTTTTTTTATTGTTAAGTTAGAAACTTGTGTATTACACGTGTTATAACATTTTACTATGTTTTATATATCTATTGTTGGATTAGAAACTTGTGTAGTACACGGAGTTAGATTAATTGAATACTAAATGGTTATTAATAAGAAGAAATAAAAATAAGTAATAAAAGAAATATTAAATAAATA
The DNA here is from genome assembly GCA_030545235.1 of Helianthus tuberosus. Taxonomy (NCBI): domain Eukaryota; kingdom Viridiplantae; phylum Streptophyta; class Magnoliopsida; order Asterales; family Asteraceae; genus Helianthus; species Helianthus tuberosus. The sequence goes on along the minus strand of CM060430.1, from coordinate 167,354,821 downwards.
AGAGATCAAAGGATATTATGATTTAACATTATTATTTTATAGGAAAGAGAAGCGGATAATATGATTCAATATTAATTAATATTTAATATATGAGAGCTTCACGTGTTTTATTTATTTGTAAACTATAATGTAACACACGTAAAACAACAAAAATATGACTAACTCTTTTGTAGGTGATAAGGAAAAAACTTTTTTATCTAACATTCTAGATGGTATGCTATACATTACCTCATACATGTATACATTATTAATGTGTTTTCTAACTTAATTTTTTAAAAACTTTTAGTTATTTCTTGCAATTTGTACCTCCGATAATGTTTATACCAACGCTACCGAGAGGCGTAAATTAAAAAAAATGTTGTAGAATTATCATAGATGAAATATGATACCTAAAACAATAAATTCTAACAAGATATATCATCGAATAAAAATATTTAAAAGTAACTTAACTAAATCTATTTATATTTCATAAATGTTTTAAATAAAGTTTATCGTCATCGCTTAAAAAATGTTTACAATGTACTGCAATTTATTTATTAGACATTTTTAGGCTCTAGCATAAAGTTTTACAATATGTATATAGCTGAAGAAAGTTTCCAATACATTTTAATCCTGTCATATTTTAATTAAGATTGTATTATTAATTTTGAGATGAAAATATAATCCCAATACGTCTTAATCCTCTCATATTTTAATAGGTAAATAGTAAATCAAAGTTTATTTTTTTTAAAAACATATCTTAACGACTATATATATATATATGTTAACTGATTACATTATATTTATTCAACATGTGTAATACATGGGTTTTTTCAACCGGTGCCCTGCAATACACATGTTTTTATTAAATATAATTTTTTTTTTATTATTTGATATATAAAACTATATTAATTCAACCCGTGTAATACACGGGGTTCTAACCTAGTCTATACATATAATAAAAATAAATTAAATCATACGGGGACACATGCCATTTTATAAGGTGATCTCAATAATTTTTTTCCGTCTAAATAAATAGATATAGATAATATTTGTTAATAAGATTTGAACAAAAAATATATTCTTTTAATACTGAAATTTTATCTTTTTATCTTTTACCATAAACAAATAAATTGGTCACATAAAACAAACTTATAATAATAAAACAGTTTAATATACTTTTTTTAATTTTTATTATTTTAATCAATTTATTCTATTAATCGCATAAAACAAACTATAATAATAAAACAGTTTAATATACTTTTTGTAATTTTTATTATTTTAATCAATTTATTCTATTAAGAACAGAAAATGAATTGGGTATTTTTCATAAGATTCAAATAAAAAACTTTTTATTATTTGATATATAAAATTACATTTATTTAACCTGTGTTGTGTAATACATGAGGCTTTTTTCAGGGATTTTTAATGATATACAAAATTACATTTATTCCACTTGTATAATACATAGGGTTTTTAAAGATATAACTTTTTTATTATTTGGTATATAAAATTACATTTATTCAACCCGTACACTACACAAGTTTATATAATAAAAGAAATAAAATGGGGACATTTTCCATTGGGTTGAGATGCATGTATTGATACCAAGACTTTTCTTTTCGATAAGTAACGCACACAAGTAGTAAAAGTGAGTAAAAAGAATCAAAATAGTTGCATGTTTCTTTAGGGGATATTGGATTTCAATAATAACAACTATTCGTCGTTGACCGCCAATAGTCTCAACTTAAAAGGTAACCACACTGGCAGTCCCAACTATTAACATATTGGCCTCCAATGGACCCTGACTAACAGAACCCTAACGTCGTCAGTCTCCGGTCGCCGAAAAAGTGTTTTTGTGCGGAAAACCTCAATTTTTTTGTCTCAAACCTCTTTGTAACCTTATTACTTATTTTAGGAACCGTTTTCTACTAAAAGCCCCAATTATTGAGGTCGCCGTAAATTCTTTCATCGCTAGAAAACTGTTTTTTGTCCGGAAAACTCAACATTTTTGTCTCAAACCTTTTGGTAACCTTATATCGGACCTTTAAGAACCTTTTTCTGGCTAAAAACGTTTTTCCGACGATCGAAGACTAACAACGTTACGATTCTGTTAGTCAGGTTCTATAGGAAGCCAATATGTTAATAGTTGGGACTGCCAGTGGTTATTTTTGAAATTTGAACTGTTAGCGGCCAACGGCGAATAGTTGGGATTATTAAAATCCAATATTCCTTTCTTTAATTCAACTTTTTCCGAAGTTTTGTTGGTGTGAATTTTGATGACTTTGTTTTTTATTTTATAATTTTAGGATGTTTATCCCATTAAATTCATTGTTATTAGAGGTTTGTCCCCTGAAATTCAATGTTATTAATGATAACTTATGAATATATCATGTATGTTCAATCAAAACTATCAACAATAGATTAAAAATAATAAGTATTTACAAATAATAAATTATATCATTTTCATTAACCAACCCGTGTAACACACGGGTCCATAATCTAGTTGTATTATAATTCATACAACCACTAGCAGCTCAGTACGTTTTAAATAAATTTTTGAGTAAATTACTTTTTGAGTCCCTTTGTTTTAGTGGTTTTAACCACTTAAGTTCAAAATCAAAAAGTTTAACGTCGTAAGTCCCTAGTCATTTATTTTATAACGTTTTGAATCCAATTTTGTTCATTTTATAACGATTTGAGTCCAAAAAATTGGACTCAAAAGGTTAAAATTTGGATTCAGAAGGACTCAAACGGTTAATGAAAATGCTTATGGGGACTCAGATCGTTAAACTTTTGTTTTTGGACTCAACTAGTTAAAACCACTAAAACACAGGGACTCAAAAAGTAATTTACCCTAAAAAAATTTCTAAAGTTATTTGTGTAATAAAACACCGTTAAATCTAAGCAACTGAAACTAATCAAACTTGAATGAAAATCGAACAAAAAAGAAACAAAAATTTTCAACTATTACAAAACACAAGGTCGGCACCGACAGGGCAATAGCTCTGGCCCTTCATTGGGCAAAATGGGTGGCCACTTCAATAGTGCCAGGCAGCTGCCTGACACTTCTCTATTGGCCCAACAAATTTAAGATTTTATCTCACTTTAAAATTACGATTTTGCCATCAGTTAAAAATTATGTTTTTGTCCTCGCTTAAAAATAATTTTACGTTTTTACTCCCAGCTAAATATTTCAATTTTGCCCCCGGTTAAAAATTACGATTTTACCCCGTTTCAATTTACAGTTTTGCCATTGGTTTTTTTCCCTTAAAAATACGATTTTCCCATCAGTTGAAAATTATGTTTTTACCCCCACTTAAAAATAAATTTACGCTTTTGCTCCCAGCTAAAAATTCCAATTTTGCCCTCAGTTCAAAATTACGATTTTGCCCCGTATAAATTTATAATTTTGCCATTAGTTTTTTTTTCTCAAAGTCAGGTTACGATTTTACCCTAAACTTAAATTTGCATTTTCCCCATCATTTTTGTTTGTTTTCCTGGTGACATTACAAGTTTGCCCCTAGTGTAAAATTACAGTCGTGCCGGCAGCTTCCTGGCACTCCCCCGTTGGTCCATTTAGTTTACGATTTATCCCCGAATTAAAATTATGATTTGGCCCTCAGTTAAAAATTACGTTTTCCCCATCGTTTTAGTTTTTTTACCAAAACTATAAAGGTTTTTTGTTTTAATTGGTTTACTCGATTTAATTTTTTTTCGTGTGAAGGAGCCGCCTAACACTGGCTCATTAGTCCTGAAAAATTACAGTTTTGCCCCAAACCCAAAATTACGGTCTTATCATCGTTTTTTTTTTTTAATTCCTAACAAAATTATAGTAGTCTTTTTTTAATTGGTTGAGAATTATTCGGCCATCGCCCCGCAATGCGGGCGGGGCATCTACTAGTTAGGAATACAATGGAGAAAAAAATTCATATAAATTCAAGTTCAACTTCTTTAGTTGTGTGACATGAGAACTACGCAAAATTCATATAAATTCAAGTTCAACTTCTTTAGTTGTGACATGAGAACTACGCAGATTCTTTAATTTCTTAAATGATTATCAGTCAAAAACCTTTGAACAAACCTAACAAGAGATGGTTAATGACGGAAATATTTTATAAAAAAAAATCATATTTGAAGACAAGAAATATCAATGAGTAACAAAAGCCGACGTGAAAGAGAGATAACATATACATATCATATTTGACAAGAAACATTATATTATCATCTAGAAAAATGAGTAACATAAGCTAGGTAAAAAATAGGAGAGCATTTCGTAGATACTTACCGGAGAGCCAATCTAGCAGAACCCATGTGGGTTTCTTGCAAGAACCAGAGAAAGATAGAAAGAGGTGCAAGAAATCCAGAGATGGAAATGAAAAATGAGAGAAAACAAACAAGAAAAACAAAGGGTTACAAAGTGTGAAAGAAGTCAAAAAAGTAATAAAAGCTTTGTATTGTTCATCAGAGAGGAGTAGGTGGTGATTTTATTAAGATTGTTTTTTTTCCAATGTTAAATCTTGAAATATATTGAATGATGTACAAGTTTTGATGCATAATGTACAAGGAATTATCTTTTATTGTTATAGGGAGAGGATCATAAGAAAACTAGATATAAATGAGAAAACCAAAAAACTAACCAAAAAAACACTAAAAAGGAGGGGGAGACTTTTAATGAAGGAGGGGTAAAATTGGAAAAAAAAATATATAACTTTTCAAACATTTCTCATTTCTCCATACGTTATCATTTTAAAACAAAAATGGCACCATAAGATCACAAATTTTTGTATCTTTCATTCAAGTATATTCGAGCATATTTTTTATGACATAAAAAAATATTTATGGTATCGTCTTGTTTTCAATACTATTATTATAGTAGTGCACATGTGCAATATAACATGTACTACAATTGCATTACATGCTTAAAATTAGCTTTTTGAGTCTAGTTTAGCTTTTAGGGTTAGTTTTTTTGGAGGTTTAGGATTAAGATTAGGTTTTTGGGTGTGGGGGGGAGGGGGTTTAGGTTTTTGGGGGGTGTGGGGTTTAGGTTTTTTTCGGGTTTATGTTTAGGGTTTAGTTTTAGGTTTTCGGGAAGGTGGGGGTGGGGGGTTTAGGTTTTTGGAGGGTGGGGGGGTTAGGCTTTTGGTGGGAGGGTGAATTTAGTTTTTTTGGGGGGTGGGGGGTTTAGGTTTTTGGGGGGCGTCGGTGGGGGGTGGGTTAAGTGGTTTAAGTTTTATGTATTAGTGCACATGTGCAGTACAACAAAAAAAACATTTTTATTTTTATTTTTATTTTTTTAAAATTTTTTTTCCATACATAAAAAGTAGCGATTTTTCTAAAAAAAAAATTTGATATGTTTTTAGGTTTTTTTTAGGCTTTTTTTGTTAGTTTTTTGGTTTTCTCATGTAAACTAGTTTTCTCATGATCAATCCCCTATTGTTATATCTATCAGAGATAAATTTATTTTAGAGTTTATATTTTGTTTTTTTGAACGGCAAATTAGGATCACTGACGGACCACTAGAGTATCATCGTGCCACCAGCAGAACCACCCGATCATATCCATCTCCACTAGGCAATAATGCATATACACCAATTCAGGAGGAAACCCAATAAATCTGGGAAAAACCCCCTTTGTGAGAATCGAACCCATGACCTAATGGTCATAAGAGTTTATATTAATTTTAGTTTTATATATATATTTCATATTTAATTTGTCAATATTAAAAAAGTAAATAAATTAAATAATAGGTTAGGGTCATCAATCATCACCCATTTCCTTGGTTCCATCTGGAGAGGCATCCTCCAAAGACTATTATGTTGCGCTGAGGTGGAGGGTCATCCTCCAAGAACGAACTACTTTTTTCCCATACCGAGTAGCCTAATATAGTTTATAAAACGGGCATATCATATTCATAAGTTCAACCTAATGAAAAACCACGTGTCATAAAGTTAACTGATCGGTTTTTATCTTACATATGGTTTCAGTTTGGTTATGGATCGGTTTCCGGTTTGCATTTGCTCTTGAAATGTTTGTGCCACATTGTTCTAAAATAACTAAAGGTGCACACTTGGTATCCACACAAACGGCCCTCCGCGATACACATACCTCGGTAATAACTGCCGAGAAGAATTTATGTTTGACCAAAGACGTCAACCTATCTAAAGCATATGTTTTCACATCCAAGTCTCGCAAAATAAAACAAAAACATCGAGGTCTACAAGAGAGGTGAAAAACGTAAGATGTTACATGAAAAACACTTATGAACTATGGCGAATGCCGGGCAGAAAAGTGGTGCCGCTGATAGAAACCCGTTAAGCGGGTTAGGCTAACCCTTTGAGCGGGTCAAACTCCAAGAAACAAGATAAAGAACAAGACTAATTTGGTTCAACTTTTCTTCCTTTTTTCACATGAAAGCAAATTACAATTTATAAGAAAGAACTAATGTAAACGTGGGTTTCCTAAACTAACTACCCATAATGCTCATGCATTCTTTACGTGAAACAAAGTAGTGGTTGTTGACAAAGTCTAGCTAGGATCTGTGAAGCTCTTGGTGGGTCGGGTCTTGCACCCGGGATAGGTACTCGGCACGTATCAGCCGCCTAGGCTGTTTACAAAGGGGACGCATTTCGGAGGAGCATTACGGTTGCACGAGCAAGGGAAATTCCGGCCACTTTTAGCTGGAATTCCAATAAAGACGTGGGGCGAGACATGCGAAGGGTGCGCTAGAAGTCGAGTGACAATAATTCTACTTCTAACTTAGAAGTTCAAAGTTGCAAAGGGCTCTCATCGAGCCTTTGCTGAAGAAAGAGACATAAGTTACATATTTGAAGTCAATTTTGTATGGTGAACTCTCATGCTAATCACAAACTATAAATAAGAAAGTGATGTGCGATTAGTTATGGATGCGTCTCAGGTCATATGGTACAGACAAGCATTAATGTTAAGTCGTTTTTGTTATGTATTTTTAGGGTATGAAGTTGAGGTCACATATTGTTAAGTTAATACTCTCTTAAATTAAATTGGACTTCCAGCTTACTCAAAAGGGTCAGCATATGTTGTTTAAACCCCTCTCCCTAAGTTCGAATCCATCCCAAATGTGTTCTTCCATATTTACATAATTTACACTTGGTAGGAATCTACCTCCTCACGAGAAAATCATTTAATGAAAAATTCCCTAACCAATTGAGTTATACCATATTTGCCTGTATATACTTTAAGCATGTTTTATTTTATGTTAGGCATACATAAATTTTATTTTTAATTCTTATGTTAGTGGTTGTTGTTTTGTATTTTGGGGGTATGAAATTGAGGCCACGTATAGTAAATTAGTTAATACTACCTGAATGACTTTCCCTTTTTTATGCACGTTTTATGTTAGGTCAAAATTATTAAACTGGTCAAACTAATCAGTTTTCGAATGCAAAGAAAAAAATTGCTTATGTTATTATGACATTAAGATACCCATTGAATGGTAAGATACAAACTGTAGGTCCCTCGTAGGTTGAGGTTAAACCTTATCCTTGTTAAGTTCAACACACTAGCAAGTGCGGAATCCAAGCTAGAATGCAAACCGGTAGTTTATAATGAGAACACAAGCTACAAAGAGAAAGGTAGACACGCAAGATATCAAAGTTTTCTCTTGTATTTCAGTGGACACGGTTACAGCCCTTGACCAAACTGAAAATATGCTCTCTACAAGAATAAGTTCACTCACACACTTTCTCTTCTTTTTTTTTTTAAGTGAACACATTATATGGATATATATATCCATCACAGCTCGTCTGGTCGAAGGATCAGATAGTCTGATCGAAGGATCAGATAACCTGATCGAAGGATCATCTATCGGTCTGAAACCTATCGAAGGATCCACATATACCTCGAAGGATGATATCCTTCGAGGTCCATCTATATCCATCGAAGGTTTATCCTTCGAGCTCATCGAAGGATATAAACAATCCTTCGATGACTCATCCTTCAACACAGACATCTTGCAACCAATGTGCTAACTGTTTGGCCAAGTCAAACCAGGAGGATGGTTGACTTGGTCAAACTTACATCGAACACATATTAACAAACCTAAGACGTAACTCAGACTAACACAAGACATCGTTTTGTATCATGACGAAATACAGACAAAGTACAGACACAAGTGCACCAACAAACTCCCCCTTGGCTGTATCTTTGTCTCGATCTTCGTGTCTTCAAGTCTTTGACGTCCTTTCAAGTCTTCAATGTCGGAGGATCTTTAAAGTCTTCACGTCTTGAAAGCAGAAAGTGTACCAACAAACTCCCCGTTTCATGTAGGAAGTGGGTTGACAAACTCCCCCTTAACATAAGCTCCCCCTTGAGTTATGCTCGTGAAAGTCTTGATCTTTACAACTTGAGATCCTTGTGGTGTTGATGATGGTCAGCGGCAACTCGATCATCTTTATCTTTTGAGTGCCTTCACGTCGTGTCTTCATTCCGAAGCTTGTCATCGACCATGTTCTCCTTGCCTTTAGAATCTGCACATGCAAGAAATCTAAACGCGTAATGAGAACAACTGCTTGGAATATCATAAGTAAACGACACACATGTGACCATTGTTCAATCAACTATCGTCCGACAGTTTGAAAGTTTAATTAATTTATCAATTTTAGTTTTTAACTTTCAACACTTTGCAAATTTCGACCGTTTATGAAGATTTAGTCGATTTTGGTTTTCAATCAGGTTTCAGGTAACGAAGGCTCGAGCTCCAACATCGTACGATCGAAAATAAAATAGAAATAAAATCTTTTTGGCTTTTACAAAGTTTATATTAAAACACACCTAAAATCTTTTTTGTATTTTGAATATTTCAAATGTAAAGACAGAAAGCAGTAAATAAATATATACAAAGGTGCAGAAACTGAAAGCATTAAATAAATATTTACAAACATTCTTTTTGCGAGTTTCGAGGGTAAGAGAATCATATCAGTGTACGGTCATGCCAAAACGCTCTTGGTGTTCAATTAGTTAACATTAAGATAAGCATCCTATAACAATTATCGGTATTGTTGTCCACATAAGCTCAACTTATCAGATGTAATCATGGCGAGGGGATACGTTAAGGTATGATTTACACTTACCGACCGGTGTTCATCCACATCACGACACATTCCCGTATCAAGGTATGCACGAGGGTTCATCTTACCGGTGAGTATACCGATTATCATCTGTTTGACCGTATATGATGTGAGATTCTCACTTATTTTGATTGAAAAGAAGCCCTATGTGATAGAATCACTTATTGATGAGGAACTTGATTTTCGATGCATGAGGGCACAGGAGCAAGTCCGTGAACAGGTCAGTACTTTCGTACAGCAGAGAGACGAACTTGACTCCCGGATAAATGTGATATTTTATCACTTATTATGTTTGGACATGTGATTGTTGATCACTTATTGAGGTCGAATGTAATATGTACACGTATGTATGGTATCATGGAAGATCTAGACTTGCGTCCCCGTTATTTTTCGGTAAAAGATACAACCATGATACCCAGATGATAAGCAGCATAAAGACCGAATATCTCAGAACCTCGGCAATCTCTCAAACGAAATTTCGGTACTAAGACCATATGCCAATGAGTGGTTCCCACCTAGTCTTCAGTCGATTAAGTTTATATCACCCTGCACACTTTAAAATGATTGTGAGCCTACCGATACATCTTATATAGAGCTGCTTATCGTTTTTCATTTTGCATTTCAGTTTAAAAAGGTTTGGATAGACCACTGATGTACTATCATTTTCTCTTTTGCTCGCCAGGAAACTCATTTTTGTTTTTCTATTGTTTTTGAGTTTTTGAAATTTTTCGATGTTTTTGGATTTTTCAAATTTTTGGATTTACTCCCCCTAAAATCAATAAACTAAGACAAATTTAAAACACAAAGGTATTTACAAAACTGATTTTCCGATGTTGGTTTTACTCTTGCTTGACCTTAATGCCGTTTACCAGTAATAAAAAGTCAAATCTTGATTTGTCAAATGCTTTGGTAAAAAGGTCGGCACGTTGGTCATCGGTGTGGACCATGACAACATTGATGAGTTTCATAGCGAAACAATCACGTGTGAGGTGATATTCTAGATCAACGTGTCTGGCCAAAGAGTGCTACGAGAGGATAACAATTTATAAAGCAGCTTAAATATCGACAGGTATAGGAGAGATTAGAAATTTAAAACCGTATCCTGCAACTGCTTCGTGCATTGCAATGAATCTGAGCGCTCTCCCAAACTGGATATCCACCCGGTGTGGATTTCAAAGTCGATTTTTGTAGCTACTGAGAAATCTCTTGACAGCAACAAGATCAGAAACCTCTGGGTCCGGCTGGTCTTCCACATTGCACCAGCGAAGGTCTTTGTCTTTCTCTTTCAGAAGTAGTGTGCGGTTGTTCAATCCACGCCAAGGCATCCGCACACCCTGTTGGTTTGTTCAACAAACACAATCTCTTCAATCACACCGTGGAGAAAAGTACCCTACACGTTCATCTTGTGGACTTTGAACTTCTTGTGGAAGAAAAATCCATGAATCTTCAAAAAGCTTCAGACGTGCTGCCGTCGCGTACTTTTCATTTGAATCTTTCCTGAGGACCCGATCAAAAACCATAACAACCAATTTTGGCACATATCTCTTCATGTCGAATTTTTCAACTTCATTCAACCACATTCTTTCACCATCATTCCTTCATCGGAATGTTTGTCTTCTTATCTTTTTCCTTTCTTTTCTCATTTCTCTCCATCAAAGGCAACAACTCCTAGATATAATGATGTTTCGGAGTCTGGTGTCGCCGATCTTGTGCATGGACGCTCCACTATCAACAATCGTACGACTATCGAAAGTTCCTCCTGGAATATCCTACACACTCACTTAGAGATTAGTTGGAGAGAGGGACCCAAGCCTTTGTGGACTTGGGTCGTCCTTGATCATCAAGGAAAGTGATTTCAATCACTTGATGATTAGGAAAAAGAACCTGTGGTGTTCCCCCTGATTGAATTACCTGCTTTTGCTTCCAAGCTGTTTGTCCTTTACCAGTATTTGAATTTATTGTTTTAGCATTTACTGGTTTTACAGTTTTAGATTTTGCTTGAACAGGTTTTTCTTCTTTGACCTCTGCTTTTAAGGCCTTTTCAATTACCTTTTGATTCTTTTGCTTTAATTTCTTTTCCCTTTCTTTCAAGACACGTGGGTCTTGTTTCGGGGAAACTGATCGTTTTCGGTAATCGATTTCTTGGGGAGCACTCGTTTTTGACTTCAGCTTTTGCACGTGTGGGCAATATCTTACAATATGCCCAACTGTCCCACATTCAAAACATGTTCTCCGCTCTACAAACCTCGGAGAAACACGTTGATAACCAGATGGAGAACCAGACCATGAACTTTGTGATCTAGACGTGCTTGGACCTAAATCACATCCGTTGGTGTGTTGGGTGTAATTATTCTGATCATTTCGTTTTAAAATTCTAACTTGTTTTATAAAATCAAGGTTAGATTTATCCTGAAATGTTTCAAGTTTGTCTGAACCCGTGGATCCAACAAAGTTCATTCTCGGTTCTCGCTTCTTAACAGGAGCTCTTTTGTTTTGCACCTTTTGTTGTTGAACCTTAGGTTGCTCAACCTTTGATTGTTGAACTTTAGGTTGCGCGGCCTTAGGTTGAGTAGCCTTAGACTGTTCAACTTTAGGTTGCTGAACCTTTGGTTGTTCAGTCTTAGGCTGCTGAACTTTAGGTGCTTGAACATTCTTGCTCTGAGCCTTCTTTCCCTGTACCTTACCCTTTCCGGAGTTGACTTGTTGTTTTCGCTCAATTGGTGGTTTTTGGTTTCCGTATTGTTTTCTAATTTGTTCACACGGAATTGGATCACATTGAGTGACGGTAACTTTTCCACTTTTGTTCCCCAAAAACTTATCAATGCATCCTTCAAAGATTTGTTCAATTAAATCCTGATTTACATTTTTAATTGGAAAATCTTTGTTAGAGTAGATTTTGTCATCTCCTTTAAGCGTGTACAACAAGTTATTCCCTTCAAGACTAGATACAATGGACTCCATTTCTTTTGACATTTCAGTCTTACTCGGTTTCACTGGTGGATCACACAGGATGTGATTCTCGATTGGAATATCTGTTGTAACCGAGTTAGACTGTTGTATCACAATTCCTTCAGATTCATCATCCGAAGAATCAGCATCCTCAACAATGGGAGGACTCTGTTCCTTAACACACGATGAATCTGTCACATTCTTAGATTCAGATTCAGATTCTGATTGACCCGAGGATGATGTACCAGTTGTGAACCCGAGGCCTGCTACAAAGTCATCTAGACCGAGTGGCACAGTAGGTTCAAAACGGGGCATATCCTCGTCATCAGGCAATTTGGAGTAATTGTGATTCATTGGGGGAGGACATGATTTGAATCCAACACCTGTTGCGTCCCCCTTTTTCTTTTTCTTTTGAACGTCAATGATGTGATCCAATACAAAGCGAGAATTGGAATAGCTTTCCAGTTTCTGCTTAATTGTTTCACATTCACCTCGAGCTGTTGCCAACTCTACCATTTGTTTTTCAATTGTGTCAATAAGATTATTGTTAGCATGTTGTTTTCGCAAAACAGCCTTTTGTAATTCTGAAACATCATGTTTTAATGACGCAATTGTTGCTTTAAATTCCTTCTCATTTCTGGTTAAAAACAAATTAGCTTCAGTTGCTTTAGAAAGATCTACAATCAATTCTTGATTGTGTTTGTGTGTGATTTCAAACTGACTTTCCTTTTCAGCATATTCTAAACACTTTGCACATTCAATAGGAACAGAAACAGAGTCAGAATTAGTATCACATACCTGAGAAGTCTGACCTTCAACGTGAGCCATAAAGGCTGTATGAAAAGAAAAAGATCCATCTTCAGAGAAGAACTGAGCAAGCTTCTCGGAAGTTCCAGCAGATTTCTGACAAAGAATAGATCTCCTCTTGCATAATGCTTCAGCTTCAGCCAAAATCTCATCAACTTCCAAATCTAAAGCATCACTTGATAAATCACCAGCATCAAGTGATTCCCCATCCATGCTCCCACTATAACCCGAACTATCTTCATCTTCTGAAGATTCACCAGCGGACAAGGGTTCTACTACCTTCTCAATCACTTTAGCATAACATGCTGTTCCACCATTTCCTCCTTCTCCAAGCTGAAGGTTCCAATTGCAGATTTCATCAGCTTGAACAACCAATCCTCTGTGGGGATTAGTGTTTGAGGATCCAGATGCATTTCCTCCAACCGGCACTATTGATCTGTCAGAATTGTTGTTCTGTTGCTGTTGTGACTGTCCTTGATTCCTGAAGGGATTCTGATTTCCTTGCTTAGGTGGCTTCTGACACTCCCGCTTGAAATGACCCTTTTCACCACAATTGAAGCAAGTGACAGCATTCTTATCAAAACTGTTGGTGCACTTGTGTCTGTACTTTGTCTGTATTTCGTCATGATACAAAACGATGTCTTGTGTTAGTCTGAGTTACGTCTTAGGTTTGTTAATATGTGTTCGATGTAAGTTTGACCAAGTCAACCATCCTCCTGGTTTGACTTGATAAAATATTGCCCAAAAACAGAAAGATCTTATCCAGAAACCGGTGACCGGAGTAAGCCGGAATTTTGGCCGGAAATTACCAAACCTTTTAAAAACAAGTTTTTAAGTTACCCAACCCGTCCTTTAACACACCCGGTAAGTTTAGAACACGTTTTAATGTCTGAAAATGCGAGAAAAACAGTAAAAACGGGTGCTAAACCATGTGAGTTTTTGTCTAAAACACTCCAAAGTCTTGTATAAACTCGGTTTTTAACAAAGGAAAAGAGCCACGGCTCTGATACCACTTGTAGGTCCCTCGTAGGTTGAGGTTAAACCTTATCCTTGTTAAGTTCAACACACTAGCAAGTGCGGAATCCAAGCTAGAATGCAAACCGGTAGTTTATAATGAGAACACAAGCTACAAAGAGAAAGGTAGACACGCAAGATATCAAAGTTTTCTCTTGTATTTCAGTGGACACGGTTACAGCCCTTGACCAAACTGAAAATATGCTCTCTACAAGAATAAGTTCACTCACACACTTTCTCTTCTTTTTTTTTAAGTGAACACATTATATGGATATATATATCCATCACAGCTCGTCTGGTCGAAGGATCAGATAGTCTGATCGAAGGATCAGATAACCTGATCGAAGGATCATCTATCGGTCTGAAACCTATCGAAGGATCCACATATACCTCGAAGGATGATATCCTTCGAGGTCCATCTATATCCATCGAAGGTTTATCCTTCGAGCTCATCGAAGGATATAAACAATCCTTCGATGACTCATCCTTCGACACAGACATCTTGCAACCAATGTGCTAACTGTTTGGCCAAGTCAAACCAGGAGGATGGTTGACTTGGTCAAACTTACATCGAACACATATTAACAAACCTAAGACGTAACTCAGACTAACACAAGACATCGTTTTGTATCATGACGAAATACAGACAAAGTACAGACACAAGTGCACCAACACATACTAATTGGATAAAAATATATCTTAAATTCCTTAGGTCCATAGGATAACTTGAATGGTAAGATACATACTAATTGGATAAAGATTTTAGTTTGGTGCATGATCGACCATTGGAATTTTCTCTTTGAACTCATATTTCCTCTTCAAGAATGCCTTAATTCCCATTGAAGATAACATATTGTGATCATATCTTGTTTATGGGGGTTCACAAAAATAGAATAAGTTTCTATAGGTCGAAGTGTTTAATTGGTAAATCAAAGAAAATCTAGTGACGGACTATTATTGCAACATAGTCTAACTTTGAATCTCAAGTTGCACAAGTTTTTCTCAACATAGACTATAAAGTGTTACGGTGGACGTGAAGTTGACCGGGGAACGTGGGAACAATCAGACATAGGAGTGGAGAGACGCAAAAGTACTATAAATTGTTTGCTTTTTTTTTTTTTGTTACTAAAGGGTCTTTGACTTAGTGGTATCAAGGTTTTGAATAAGACTTTGTATTTCCATTTGATAAGGATTCAAATATTATTTATAACAAAATTAAGCCTTTCAAAAAAGTTGTTTACGTTGTTTTTTTTTTTTTTTTTTACCCATGAATATCATTCCACACGAAAAAAGGCAATTACATGAAAATCAAATGAAAGACATGTTATTTTTACCTAGTTACATGTAACTTTTTTAATTGTAAATTCCCAAAAAGAAGGTCCATTTACAAATGTATAGCTTGGTAATAAATTATAATTGCTTCGAAGAAATCATCTTAACCAAAATAATTGAGTGTAAACGTGGAACTACCTCATTTAACAGAGGCTCTTATATCTCTTAATGGGAATAAGAGGTCTTGAGTTTAATCTCAAGTAATGAGTAGATTAGGATTAATTTAATGCAATTTGAAAGCATGTAAGATTTGTCATTAAAATCTGGTGTAATTTTAAAGCATGTAAGATTTTGTCAGTAAAAAAAAAACAAAATAATTCAATGTTTCAAAAGCACTAGACAATCAAATACGTTTACATATCCGGATCTCATGAAACAAAACTAAAAAACTTGGATGTTCAAAACCAGTATTTCCCAAAAGGTAAAAAAAGAATTAACAAAAAAGGGGTTTAATTGTTAGATAGAACACATATCAGAAGGTGAAACCAAACTTTCCACATACTCGATGGAGCGTGAATACATAAGAGGATAATATTCTCTGTGTAAAACCCTGTCTATCCTCGAGAAATTACCAAGAGTTGCCAAACCGTTGAGCACCTTATATGAATCTTTTGATGCGTCGCAGATAACAAGCTGGGTTGAGCTTTTTATAAGAATTTTTCCGTCACCTAAAATACAAACAGGGTAGAACACGTTGCCTTCAGAACCGAATCTGAATGAACGTGCTTTTAACCACACGCCCTCTTCTTTCATCAACCACACATCAAATGTAAAGCTACCAGTCACATTGTTAACCATGCAAAGGTATCCGTCTAGGGAACCCAAGAGAAGCCCTGCACGCGTACCTGGTACATATATTGTCGATGATACCATGTCCTTAACATTGAGAGCCAGAATCCCAAAATACGGATAGTAAAATGACCAATACAAAAAGCCATTTATAAACACACCCGCAGCACCCCCAAAGTGAAAATATTGTATGTAGTATTGTGGTGGCGTGCTCCACGAATTAGTTTTAAGATCAAAGGCATCACATTTATACATAGGAACGTTATTTTCATTCCGAAAAGCCTCGAATCTAACAATCTTTAAGTCGTCTGTCGACGCACCATATCCAAATCCAAACACATAAGGGTCCTTACAAGTGGGATCCGTAACCAAGACCTTGGATGCACAGGTTAAGGGATTGTATAGGATCAATTGACAAGCCATAAACGTGTCATAAAGAGCCAAAAGCACAATGCCATTCAAGGTTCCGACAATATACATTCGTGTGTATTCAAAAGGAAAGTGAATTCTAACCATGGAATGAGCCTCGTCTTCGACTGGTACGCTGTCGTCTAAAGCAACGAGAGGCCGTGGGAACGGCAAAAGGATCATGCGACGTGATCTGGACTTCATAAAATAGGGATCTGAAATTAGGCCATTCCAATGTTTCGAGACACATCTGAACCGTAGTAAAGGCTTTCCGGGAAGTCGAGCAAGTATGTTGTGAAGAATGTCATCACCTACGTTCGACATAAGTGTTGTTTTAAATGGGAAGATGTTCGCTATAACCCTACTTCAGTTCTGTATATATTTAAAATATTATATATTCTTCGTTTCATAAAATGCGCATATTAGTTGCTTAAATTAAAGCTAGATCCTATCATTACGCCAGTTACTTGGTATATAATAGCAAGTTTAGAAATAGGAGGTTTTCTCTTTCTTTTGATTATTATTTTTGAATGGTTACAAGTAGATGAAAATACGGTTTTGCCACTTCTGTTATAAATTCAAAATTTGGCATGAAATTCCTGTCGAAATCAAATGTAAAATTTAATTATATAATGATTATACATGTCGCAGTTGGTTGTAAAAGTATTCTGTTTGTAATAACACAAAACATGATTTAAACCTAACACAAAACAGATTGACATGAAAAAAAATAATGGGGCGAAACATCGCTTCATTAATATATCAATTTTAAGAAAAAAAAAAATATATCTAAAAACGTACAAGCTATTTTTCTAATATCAATTTTAAGAAAAAAAAAAATGGGTCTACATATTTACACACCTTAATGCCTATTTCCACACCCTTCAAGACGCCTCGTATAGACCTATACGAGGCGTATAGGGTTGCTTTTCCGACCAGCTCTGCACCAAAGCACAATGTCAAATCAGTCACATCAGACGGGGAGTCTAGGTCTGTACGAGGGAAGGATACGAGGCACTAAGACGCCTCGTATAGGCCTATACGAGGCGTCTTCAGTGGCTGATTTGACTATGCGTTTGACAAGTGACTTAAAGCTATACGAGGCGTCTATGAGCAACATAAAGTGCAACATACAGTGTATTCTTTGTCCACCCCGAGCATTCAACGTTTCCTTCATTCTGCTTCTTCTTCTTCTTCTTTCATTTTGCTTTGCATTTGTGTTCTTATCATCCCGAAGTGTTGAAATGTCATCATACTGGGACGACAACCATGTCTTCGGGCAGTATTCTAGCGAGAACTGGGTGCCCGAAAGCGATCCGGTAACAGTTATTAGCTTAAATGTTTTAATTAGTTTTTGTATTAGTTTATTATTTACTAATGATGATACGGTTCTTCATTTTGGAGGAGTCTTGCGTTCCCGATTCTAATGAGCAAGAGTAGGTTGTGTCTAGTATACAAGGAGAACAAAACAAACCGTTTCTAGATTTGAACAAGCATCCCCCTGTTAATGAAACAGCCCCTGTAGATGACTCATACCATGCTTGTCAACCAAGTTATCCGACGCAACAAGGGTATCCGGATTATAGATACGGGTGTGAATACAGAGGAGACGGTGGATACGGAGAAGACGGTGGATACGGAGGAGACGGTGGATACGAAGGAGACGGTGGATACGGAGGAGACAGTGGATACGGAGGAGACAGTGGTTACAGAGGAGACGGTGGATACAGTGGATACGGAGGATATGGTGGATATGGTGGTTATGGTGGATATGGTAGATATGGTGGTGAGACACCTCCCATCCAGGACAGTCCGTACTTAAAAAAGCAGGTATTAATTACGATTTTTATTAATATTTAATTATTTTTATTATTATTAGTATTATTATTATTATTATTTATTATTTATTTATTTATTATTATTGTCGATGTTACAGGTTTTCAACTCTTTAGATGAACTAAAGAATCGGATACAAGAAATAGCAAACGCGGATGGTTTCGTTATTGTCACCCGTCGATCAAAGAAAACCGGGGGAAGAACCGGAGGGTATGGCTTGAATGTGATCGTGGTGGTGAGCACCAGACTATAGCAACACTTAGAAAAACCGGAAGCAAAAAAACCGGTTGCCTGTTTTACCTGCTGGCTGTGCGAAACCACCCGTATGAAACCTGGGAGATTAAAGACGAAAAAATTGAACATAACCACGAACTTTGTGAGGACCTGTCGGCCCACGCGTTTGTGCGAAGGTTTACTCCAAGCGAAATGAAACTGATCGAGCAGCTGACAGCTCAAAACATGGAGTCACGCAAAATATTTCAAACGATAAGGAAGCAGGACCCCGACAGGTTTCATGTTCAGAAAGACGTTCAAAACGTTGTGGCGAAGATTAGAGCCGAACAAAGACAAGGATTGACTCCCATGCAGTCACTAGAAAACATACAGATAAACAACGACTTTATTTACGAGACACGGGAGGAACCCGGAACAGAGATCGTAACAGAGATCTTCTTTCTTCATCGGGACTCGAGATGCATGTGGCGTGCATTCCCCCACATCATGCTGATCGATGCGACGTACAAGACAAACATATACAATATGCCCTTTATCCAGATTGTTGGTATGACGCCTACCAACAAATCGTTTATTATTGCGCATGCCGTTGTTAGTAAAGAACGGGGTGATAATTTTGTGTGGGTGCTTCAGAGGGTCAAGTCAATGTTGGATGAATGCATGGAGCCACGTGTGATTTTAACCGATAGAGACCTAGCCCTTATGGGCGCGTGTGCTAAAGTATTTCCAGACGCCTCCAGGCTTCTTTGCAGGTGGCACATACAACAGAATGTTATGAAGCACTGCAAGGGTGCCTTCACAGACGAAGACTGGAAGAAATTTTTGTCATTCTGGGGGACATTGATTGAGTCTCCATCCATACTTATCTACGACTACCACTTGCGCAACATGCGAAAACGACTTGTGGAGTGCAAACGTTCTAGTAAGTTTATATAATAACATACGACTCACCTATGCAAATTTTATTAAATTATTTTTACTTTTAGGAGTCTTCAAATACCTGTACGATAACTGGCTAAAAGACTATAAGGAGATGTTCGTCTTTGCGTGGACTGATAAGAGGCGCAACTTTGGTAATCGTACCACAAACAGAGTTGAGAGCCAACACGCCAACTTAAAGAGATACGTCCTAGATAGGAGCTCGCTGGACCGTGTAGTTGGTTGTGTCCAGGATATAGTTGAGACACAGTTCGGTGAAATAAGGAAGACTTTTCGAGATAGCATCGAAAAAAGAATGACCCACCACAAACACCCGTTGTTTCAACACCTACTTGGAAAAGTATCCCATACAGCCCTTGACTTGTTGAGGGGCGAGGCAATTAGGAAGGTAGATGTCTTGGAGCGCTTTCATTCATCATGTGGTTGCCAAATGTGGCACAGCTGTGGGTTGCCCTGTGCTTGTAGGATAAAAAAGTACATTCTTGAAGGTAATAATTGTTAAACGTACAACACTTGTGTGATATATTTCCGTTAATCATGTGACTTAAACAATGTTGTTTTTAACCGTGCAGAGCGTCCGATTCAACTCGAAGACATAGACGTCTTCTGGCGGAAACTTAACTTCCAAAGTTGTAAATTGATAGACGATGACGTGGACGTGGTCGAAGAGCTAAATATTGTTAGACAACAATTAGAGTCGCACCCCCCAGCTCAGCAAAAAAGCCTGATGTCAAAGATTAAAGCGGTGTTGACTCCAAAGAAATCTACCAAGAAACCACCGGTTGTCCAACAAAATACTCGTGGCCGACCAACAACAAAGCAGGTACAACAAAGGTTGGACGAGGCCTCTCGTATAGATGAAGAATTGAGGAGAAGCTCATTCGGTGATGCAAACACGTGCTTTGAAGGTTCCCGACAAAGTAAGTATGATAAACCTCGCCACAGCTCGTACGTTCCGTCACAGGCCTCTCAACAGTCGGTTATAAGGTCCCAAAAACCCAAAGCGAGCCTAAGCCGTTCAAAGAGTTCTAAGAAGAAAGAGACACGAGATGCTCACGGTTTTCCGTTAATCATTGGGGACGAGTACGTGGGAATCATCGAACAGTTTAAGTATGACATTCCGCTAGTGTTCCATCCGTACGTCTCGTGCATACGAGATGTGATGCCGGACGGTCATTGTGGGTTTCGGTCTGTGGCTGTGGGCTTAGGTATGGATCAGAGTTCATGGGGGCTCATTCGAAGGCACCTTGTCCAAGAAATGGATCACCCCATACGGTATCGGGGTGCACCTGTTAACGACAACCATGGGTGCGAGTTCCACTTTCTTCCCGATACTAAGTCCTCCGGCTAATCAACAACCATTGTTCATAACGCTTACACATGTAAACGAGAACCACTTCATACATGTTAAGCTGGAAGGGGATTATCCAATGCCACCAGCACACGGGCAATGGTTGACCCACCGAACACCCCATACGGAACAATGGGAAGATATGTACTTGCCACGTCTAGAATGGTATACATCGATAATGAATCCTCCGCCAAGATCAAACCCCAGTCTTAATTACATCGACAGTGATACGGAAGAATGAATTTTGTAATTAATAGTATTTTTTTTATTAATTCCTATAATTTTCTACAATTTCTATAAATTTTTTTATAATTTGTATCATTTTTCTATAATTAGAATTGATTAAAACAGGTTAATAACATTTTAATAAAAAAATACAAATATACGACTCGTATAGAGCTAGACAGGTCGTATACTGTTGAACAAAAGACCAATTAGCCCCTGGTATGCCCCCAATCTAGGCTTATTTCAGGGGCTAAAAGGTCATTCTACAATCCCCAGACGCCTCGTATAGATCTATACGAGGCGTCTATTTGAGCGGGTTTTTGAAAATTTGAATTTTGAATATTTGAAAATAAAAAATTTGAATTTTTTGAATAAGGACGTTTCGTATAGATCTATACGAGGCGTCAATAGTGTCGGCAACAATTCTTTTTTTTTAATTTGAATTTTGAAAATATTTTATGTTAATTACTAATATACCCCTGAAAGTCCCCAGTATAGGCCTTTAACAAGGGCATAAAGGTAATTTAAAAACCCAGACGCCGCGTATAGATCTATACGTGTCGTCCATTAAGGCGGCAACTTTAAAAGTTTTTGTTTTTTAATTATTAAAAAAAGGTTTATTAAATGACCATTTTGCCCCTGTAAAGCCCCCAGTATAGGCTTTAGTCAGGGGCAAAATGGTAATTAACCATTCCAGAAATATCTTTTTGGATTGGTTATTTACCATTTTGCCCCTGAATAATGCCTATACTGGGGGCTTAACAGGGGCAAAATGGTCATTTAATAAAAAGCGGGGACGACACGTATAGATCTATACGAGGCGTCTATGCCTCGTATAGATCTATACGAGGCGTCTATGCCTCGTATAAGGCTAGGGGGGCCTAGACGAGGCTGGTTATAACCCCAAACAAAAAAACAAAACCACATACGGAGAATACACATCTATACGCCTCGGATTCGTATTTCGACCGTACTTTCGAAGATTTGAAGCATCACTGGTACGTATTTCATCCCGTAGTTTAGTATTTTTGCCTCGTTTTTGCCTTTAGACCGTAGGTTTGCCCTGAAATTTGGTTTTTGTTGGGTTTGGGGTTTGAACATGAGGTTGAAGATGAATCAGGTAGAACAGGACGCCGAGTATAGCCCTATACGAGGGCTATACGAGGCTCTGCAATTTTTTTTACATAGGCGTCATGTTAACCAACACAATTCTCTATCTTCATCTTTGTAAATATAGAGAAGTCGTTTAGGGACGGTTAGGACTTAGGATAAAGGGTGTGGTCATAACTTTTTACATAGGCGTCATGTCACCCACCTCTAATCTATCATAAAAAACCACTACCATAAGGGCTGTCAGGGCGTCACGTGATGACCAGCCCACCACGCGTCAAAGCGCATTCCGCCGCCACCACCTTTCTTCCACGCGTGGATTTGGTAACGCATGCTCGTTATCACGCGTTGAAATTCAATTTTGAACGTTGAAGGTGACCGTTTGGCATTATAAAATTAAAAAAAAAAACTTAAACACTATATATATACCATCTATTTTAATCTTTTAAACCCACAAAAATACATAATTTTATACCACTTTCTTTGGTAAAAATAGAATTTCCAACCGATCCGTTTCCGCTAGTCACTGATAGCTCTACGTCTTCCGACAATGACACGCTTGAATTTTTCGAGAAGGCGTATAACGAACTTGAAGGTTCGAGCCGCCCAAAGAAGAAAATGGTGGATCGTGATCGTATACCTGCCAACGAAGTGTTAATGAAGAATTATTTTGTGGAGAATCCGGTCTACAATGCCGAAAGTTTAGATTTCGATTCCGTTTACCAAAAGATTTATTTTTAAAGATTGTTGGAGACATCGAAGCAAACGAAAAATGGTTTCAAGAACATTACGACGGGAGGGGCAAACGAAGTTTCACGCCGACACAAAAATGTACATCCGCCATTCGTCAACTATCCCGATCAATTTGATGAATACTTAGCAATGTCAGACAGAACTTCACGTGAATGTTTGCAATTCTTTTGTAATGCGATCATTAAATTGTATGTCAAAGAGGTTCTATGTAAATCGACGAGACACGACATCGCACGTATTTACGCCGCGCATGAGGCTAGATGGCATTTTCCAGGGATGCTCGGTAGCATCGATTGTACACATATCGAATGGAAAAATTGCCCAAGAGAGTTGTGAGGGGCGTATGTTAGGGATGACGTCAAAAGACTAACCATCATACTTGAAGCGGTGACGTCGAATGATTTATGGTTTTGGCATTCATATTTTGGTGTTCCTGGTTCAAACAACGACATCAATGTTTTGTACACATCGCCGTTGTTTTAAAGCGTAACAGATGGTACCACACATTTCTATCCATTTTTTGTTAACGGAAGATATTACAGACGAGTCTATCTTCTTGTGGATGGTATCTACCCAACATGGTCTGTTTTTGTGAAAGCTCTTTCATTTCCTGTCGAGGTTAAAGAAAAGACGTTCACGAAGTTGCAAGAAAAGATGTTGAGAGGACTATTGGTGTTTTAAAGGGTAGATAGGGGATACTAAACCGACCGGTTCGTGCGATTAATAAAAAACAATCCATAGCATAGTATATGCATGTATCATATTGCACAATATGCTAATAAAAGAAGATGGACGTGCAATATCTCCAGATTGGGTGTCGGATCCTCTTACACAAGCTCTCGTTCCCGAAAATGTCCAACAAGACTTGCGCAATGAAGAAATTCACCTTCAGTTGAGATATGATTTAGTTGAACTTGTAGGTTCTTTAGGTTTGGAATTTTCGGATTCGAACGAGGAGTAGGTTTCTTTAAGTATGTTTTTATTTTTATATGTTTATCTTTAAGTTGTAACCTAAAATATGTGTAGAAATATTCTTTTTTATTTAAATAAAATTTATAATTTATAATTGAAAAAAAAACCATCACTAGTGATTGGCACCCCTAGTAAAATTCATCACTGGTGATGGAATTAAGCTCGATGACGTGGCGGAACTTGATTGAGTGTTGTGAGTTATCGAAAACTATCACTAGTGCAGCGCCCCTACCCCCTTAAGAATGTGGTCATGACCAATATCACCATTTTCTTTATTTTTTTAATATATTTTTGTCTCAAAATCATCAAATAGGAGGGTTGTGGTAAACATGGTTCAAATCCAGTCGAACCACCATCAATCAAGGAGGAGGTAATCTACCATTTGATTTAATGGTCCTATGTGACAAATAATTTCCCAACATACGCCCACAACCTATAGTCTTAATAAATAAATGTTGTAAAAAATGAAAATGAAAATGAATTTATCTAGATATTCAAAATCAAAATAATTTTTAAAATTAAAAAAGGGCTTAAGAAGAAACCTGGAAACAGAAAAAGAAAAACAGTTATCTATGCTACCCTTCAATTTATGTATTATAAATAACTAACTTTTCTATGCATTGAAGGTTATACCATATGTTTTGGGTAGTTTTTAAAAAAAATTGAAATTTTACATTTAACCCAAATGTTTGAATTTCTTGCAATTTTAACTTCACAAAATTGATTTTTGTACTTTAAAGTCAAAACTTTTCTTCTTTTACAATTTAACATCACAACTTTTTTATATTCAACTTTGGTTCCCTGTACTTTTCGTCTTTCGTAAATTTTCGTTTTACGTTTCGTACTAAATTTTTCGAGTTAACACGGAGCAACGTGCATGTGTGATTCAACGTTTTTACGGTTCGTTCATAATTTTGCGAGTTAACACGGCACGACGTCTATGTGTTGTTCAATGTTTTTACGTCTATTTTTTCTCAATTGACATGTTCGTCGCAACGCATGAATCCTAGATCAAATTAGTTATTTTTTTAAGTGTTCTACATTTCGGTCTATTTCTTCGTTTTAACACGCCAAAACTTTAGCGTTGGTGATCGCTAACGGTTATGTAACATTGGTGCTAATTGACATGCTTTTACGCCCCCGCCGCAACGCGGAGGGTGATTAATTCTAGTTAATATTAAATAAAAAGCATTTCCAACAATAAGAAAGTTACTGATATACAAGTTGGGGATGATGTGTCACCTGGGAGAAGCCTGCAACAGTCTTGACTTATCACTAACCCTTTTTTTTTAGGTACAATAAAACCCTTAAATCCCGGATCTTTCGCTGTGAAGATCTCCGACATGTCACCATCAACCCTGTTTATCTTGTATTTATGTGATCCTTCATATTTTGTGATTTATTTAGGGTGATACTATTCCCACCCCCTAATTCCTGATTACACCCCCCCTACAAAAACATCACATCCATCAATCAATCATTTGCTTTTTGTTTTTAGTTTTTTTTGTCCTTTTGTTGTCTTTTTAGTATATTTTAGTGTTTTTTTGTTAGTATTATTATTAGGGGACCGCTAGAATGAGAACCACCACGAGTTATGAGAACCGCGAGAACCATGTGCCACGGAGTGGCGTTGACCACGATTTTTTTTTTACAACTAGATCCGTATATTTTAACAACATTCGTAAAAAAAAAATTTCAAACGGCGCGCCCGAGGGGGTAGTTTTTTACACCCAAAGTTTGTAAAAAAAAAAAAGAAAAAACAAAAAAATAATAAAAACACCAAACTTTGGGTGTAAAAAACTACCCCCTCGGGCGCGCCGTTTGAATTTTTTTTTTAAGAATGTTGTTAAAATATACGGATCTAGTTGTAAAAAAAAATCGTGGTCAACGCCCCTCCGTGGCACGTGGTTCTCGCGGTTCTCATAACTCGTGGTGGTTCTCATTCTAGCGGCTCGTGGACGACCAACTACAAAATCCAAACAACAAACAATACCGAACCCTGCTTCTGCTCTCGGGTACGGTGAAGATGAATGGTTATTTATCCGGAGATCACTGATGGAAGAGCTACTCGAGTTTAGAAATAAGTACACTAAGGCTTTCTTAGGCTCATTCAAAGATGTGTTCACGTCCTTGGCTTGGTCAGGATCGGGGTTTGCACCTGAAAAACACTGGATGATTATGCCAGAGGCAGGATTCTTGATTGCGAACAAGTTTAATGTGATCGTTCATTTTTTATCTCAAGAAAAAAGAAACAGTTCTACTTGTTTTCCGCTTTGGAGAGGCCCTCACGAGTTCCCAGAAAAAAAAAATTACAATTGCACACGTGAATGGTAACCATTTTATAATGGTAGAATTGCAAGGAGAGTATCCAATTGCCAGCACAAACAACCTAGGGAAATTAATGAGAGAAAATGATGCAGCTGACTGTGAGAATATATTTGAATCACGTCAAAATATGTATAAGTCTTGGATAGCACAACCTGCTACATATTATGTTGTAGATTAAAGCTCGGTATGTAAAATGTTTAATAATATAATTTTGTAAGAATGTACTTATTTTTTTTATAGTTTCTAGTACTACTATAAATGTAATTGGATAAATAATTAGTTATAATAATAATAATAATAACAAAAAGACAATAAAATAAAATAAAAAAGACAACAAAAAGACAAAACAGGCTAAAAACAAAAACTAAATGATTGATGGATGTGATGTTTTTATAGGGGGGGTGTAATCAGGAATTAGGGAGGGTGGGAATAGAATGACCCTTTATTTAACCTTTTTCGATCTTTGAATATTTTACATAATAACGTGCCTAAAAAGACAAAATAATGAATAGGGGAAGGTTCATTTGAGAAAAAAATTTAATGTGAGAACAAAAAGAACAAAGGGCATATTAGTAAAATGTTATTTCATTTATAATTCATATCATTGATTTTTCTCTCTTTAACTGATTAGTCAACCAAAGATTAATTATACTACATATAATCTACAAAACCTACACATATCAAAATTTTCCTACATGTACCCTACACGTTATAGAATTTTATCCTACACAGTCGAAATTTATCCTACACACCTCGAAATATATCCTACACAACTCGTAATTTATCTTACACAACTAGTAATTTATTCTACACTTTAAATTAAGTTGTTTTTTTTAATTTGAAAAAAATATATATTTTGAAAAGGAGTTACAAATTTAATTTAGCTAGTTATTAAAGGGGAAGAATACAAATTAATGATTTATGTAAGTTTACCAATATACCCTTATATTAAAATTAAATACAAATATTAAATGAAGTAAAATAAAGCATTCTTATTGGTTGAAACTTCTTCTTTTTTCTTCTTACAAAAAAATTCTTCTCTCATTTGAACACTCCACATATTGAATATTGTGATATATATATATATAGGGGAAGGTTCATTTGAGAAGAAAATTTTATTAAGAATAAAAAGAACAAAAGGGTACAATGGTAAAACACTAAATAGTTTTTTCTCATCTCATTTATTATTATGTTTGACTAATTAATTAGTCATTAAGACTATCATCATCCACACTAAAAAAATTTGCCTACACACATCAAAAGTTATCATACACATTTCGAAATTTATCCTACACATATTGAAATTTATCCTACACAACTCGTAATTTATCCTACACGCCTCGTATTTATCCTACACTATAAATGAATTTTTATTTTTATTTTTTGAGAAAAATATATATCTTAAAAATAAGTTACAAATTTAATATAATTAGTTATTAAAGATGAAACTACCAATTAATGATGTATGTAACTTTACCAATATACCCTTATAGTTACATTAAGTACAAATATAAATGAAGTCTAATGAAGCATTTCTATTGGTTGAAATTTCTTCTTTTATCTTCTTATAAAGAATTTCTTCTCATTTGAACTCTCCACTATATATATATATGGAGGAGATCATGCGAGAACTACCCTTATTGCGAGAACCGCGAGAACGAATGTGAACACAACCTAAAATAGCTAAAAAAACCTAAAATAGCTAAAAAAAACCTAAAAAAAACTAACCCCCACCCCCCCAAGCTAAATGCTAAAAACTAAAACCCCCAAAAACCTAACTCCCCCCCCCCCCCCCCCAAAAAACCTAAACCCCCCTCCCCCACCCCCCAAAAACCTAACCCCCCCCCCCCCCCCAAGCTAAAATGCTAAAAACTAAACCCCCAAAAAACCTAAAAAAATCTAAACATTTTTTTTTATATTTTTTATGCTCAAATCGCTACTTTTAGTGGCAAAATTTTTTTTTTTTTTTTTTAAATTTAATTTTTTTTTTTGCTTCGAAAAGTAGCGATTTTTATATAAAAAATATTAAAAGAAATTGTGTGATTTTTAGCTATTTTTGGTTGTGTTCACATTGGTTCTCGCGGTTCTCGCAATAAGAGGTGGTTCTCGCATGATCTTTTCCCTATATATATATATATATATATATATATATATTGTTAAATACTAAAAAGTAGATGATTAACCAAATTAAATATCATTATAGAGTGGCAAACTTTTAGGGTTAGGGTGAGGAGTGGTTAAACACTTAAGAGTGGCGAATTAAAAAATCAACCAATGAGAGTGTGCCACGTCAATAAGTAAAAAGTGTTTAAACTTTGCTGAAAAGTGTTGGCAATGGTTAGACACTTGGTAAAGTGGTAAACTTTAAAAAAAAATGTGTGATTGGTTGAGAGATGACATGGACACCACCTCACACTACCCTCTCTCTCATACCCTCCCCCTCTCTCTCCTCCGATCAATTCCCCTCAACGGCAACCTCTCCCCACATCGGCAACTTCATCGAGCGGCAAACCCACCGGCGGCGGTGTTACCGCGCGGCAAAGGCGGTTTGCCGAGTGGGTTTGTCGCCCACTCCTAACACCCTTAAAGCTTGAAACATATAACTTAATTCACATATTGTCTGTTTGTGAGAAATGTTTTACGAAAGGTGAACTCGAGTCCAAACATTAGAAGAACGTGTAACATTGGTTTTACACATACATATGCTAAAAGAAAACGTGTTGATTGTGAATCAAACCATGCTAAAATTAAGGGCAAATTGGTTGGAGAAGAAACGAAGATTATTTTTGGTTCATATATATATATATATATATTATAATATAATATAATAATATGTATATGTTGGTTGACCAGTATCTGATAAACCACGATATGGTAAAAATGATAATAGACTTTTTTCTATTCAAATTAATGGAGAAGGTGAAATAAAATGTTAAATGGTATTTTGAATGACCCACTCACACTAGCGCTGTTCATAGCCGAGTAGAGCTGAGCTAGGACAAGCTCAGGCTCGGCTCGATTATAAACTGAGTTGGCTCGGTTCGGCTCGGCTCGGATTTGAAACCGAGCTAAAAATCTAAGCTCGGGCTCGGCTTGGTTTTAAACCGAGCTGGCTCGGCTCGGCTTGGTTTGACTCGATTTTAAAAATAAAAATTAATACATAGCTCTCAAATTTCAGTATTCTAAAATATTATTCAATAATTCAAAAGAAAATATTCAAAATAAGTTCAACCTAATACATTATAAACCAAAATCATGTTCAACAACGCAAAATAAGTTTTATATTTCAAGTAAATACAATATTTGTTCATTATCATGACAATCAACCTTTAAATATGTCATAGATATCAAACAATAACGCTAAATACATGTAAATAATAATCATTCTTTTGTAATATATTATATGTATATAAAAATAAAATAAAATAAAATATATTATAAGTAAAATAATTCGAGCTAAGCCGAGCCGAGCTACCAAACGAGCCAAATCAAGCCAATTTGGCTCGTCGTGAGCCGAGCCAAGCTAGGCTCACTTTCTAACCGAGCCGAGCCAGCTCGGCTCACTTTCAAACCGATCTATATCGAACGAGCTTTTTCCGAACTAAATATGAGCGAGCTCCGACACGCGAGATTTTTAGAGTTGAAAGAAGGGGTGTTCATCGAATCGAATATCGAATTTTCGAATTATTCGAATCGAATTGTTCGAATAATTTTTATTTTTCCTTGAATTCGTATTCGATTCGAATTCGATTAAAACCTACCGAATTCAATTCGAATTCGTATTCGAATAAAAAAACCCAATTCGTATTCGATTCGTATTCGATTAAAAATTCAAATCGAATTCGAATAAATTCGATTTAATCTAGATTCTTTAAAAACATGTAAAAAAACTTTCAAAATGAAACATAAATTTTAATGCAGCCATAAAGCACGATATCACATTAAAATGTTCAAAATAAAGTACCAAAAGTCTAAAATTCAAAACGAGAAGTCGGGAATAACCACTGCACATTACAAGTTAATATTTTTACGCTTAGAAATCTATTGATAGATTTGTTACTTAGGTTTTAGTTATGGACCATGTAGTGGGTTTGGTAATTGGTAATTTTATTACTTGGAAAAAAAATTGAGCATAATTTATACTATAGCCTAATAAAAGTTATATATGTATTATATATAAAAATAATAAATAAAATGTATAATTTTTATTCGAATTTCGAATCGAATCGAATTTGAAATCATAAATTCGTATTCGATTCGTATTCGATTTACTTGACTCGAATTGAATCGAATTCAAATTCTTATAATCGAAACGAATTCTTGATAATCGAATCGAATTTTAACGAATTTCGAATTTTTCGAATTCGAAACGAATTCTACACACCTCTAGTTGAAAGTATACATAATAAAAATTTAATTGTTAAAATGAAAAGCAAGCTAGGGTTTTAGGGTGTTCGGGGCACTCTCGGTGACCCCATGCGGTGAATGCTTTTGCCGAGCGGGTACACCGGCGCCATCCAATGTTTACCGCGCGGGAACTTAAACAATCGGTGTGTGTTCACCGATTGAGAGAGAGGAGAGAGAGAGGGTGATTGGTTTGAGTGCTGCCACCATCCAAACTCCACCAATCATATTTTTTCCTTTTTTTTATAAAAAAATAATAGTGTGAGTGGAGTGATGCCAACGTTTGAGTGCAAAATGGGGACTTAAGATGGGAGTTGACGTGGCGCGTGCTGATTGGGCGTGCGTAAGAGAGGGGAGTCCCCTCAAGAGGGGAGTACCCCTCTCACCCTTAGGTTGTACATATAAATACCCGTTTTTCTCTCACCTTGTCTTTTCAAATACTAGGGTTTGGTAGATTATAGGTCGGCTTTGATGGCGGCTTATACCCCTCAAGAAGGTATCACCGTATAAGTTTTAAAGCATACATTTTTACGTATTAATCTCGGTTCTTTGTTTTTATACTTGGTTCTTTTTATTATGAATCTCGCATATTTGTTTTAAAAGTTCAAAACTTAATCAAAAGAGATCAAGTGCTTTAAATCTGTAGTAGTATAGTTAGTATGAATCTCGCTGCTTTGTTGTGATACTTTGGTTTTTTTTTTATTAATATGAATCTCACCTTTATATCTGTTTAAAAATATTGTAAATTTCAACTAAATCAAAAGAGATTTAGTGCTAAAAATCGCATGAGTTTTAAAACTTACTATGTATGAATCACAGATGCTTTGTTGTTTTACTTCGTTTTTTTAATAAATCTGATCTTTATATTTGTATGCTTGTTTATGTTTTACTTTTATTTTTAATAAATCTGATCTTTATATTTGTATGTTTGTTTAAAAAGAGCCAAGTCCTTCTTAGCTTCTTGCTTGCTACTATATTGAGCTTTTTTTATTGTAACAAAAAATAAAACAGAAAACGGTTTAGTTGTCATAATTAAACTTTACTCTACCACGTCATAGTCATCATGAAGTATCTATTTGTTTAAGAGCATCCGACATCATGGCGGAATCAGCCATGGCGCCCCATAGTGTCGGCTCACACCGAAACAAGGGTCGCTATGGGGTAGAATTTTGGAGTCCCCGTTATCCTCTTCGTAGCGTGAAGGGGGGAGCTTTTCAAAAATCTGACCGTTACAACACACCAATCTCACCAGCCAACCTCGCCGGTCCGATGAAGTGAAGAAGAAGACGCCGGCGTGAAGGTCATCGGAATCTCCGATGAAGTGATCGGAGAAGATGACCGGAGCAGCAGAAAGACTGACTGTGTAGCTGTAGGTATTTAACTCCGACGAGAGCTCAGAAGCGGTTTTTGGTGGTGGAAGTTGTTGCCGGTGGTGGTTTCTGGGAGGTACTTGAATTTCTGGGTGGTGTTTGTTTTTAGGAAAAAATACACGTTTTGTCCTTTATTTTAAAACAATTTTACAGACGGTGTCCTTTTCAACGAATTTTAACATGTTTTGTCCTTTATAGGGAATTTTGTTACACGTTACGTCATTTGACCATAACCCAGTTAGTTTTTTTTGTTAAATCTAGTCAAACAGGGGTAGTTTAGTCTTTGTACTCATTTATCTATAAATCTTTTTAATAAATAAAAAGAAAGGAATTTTAAAAAGCTAATAACAATTTTTTTAAATTAAAAAATCTCTCTTCCCTCAATATAAACTCACAGAGTACTCTCTCTCTCTCTCTCTCTCTTCATCTACAACCATCTCCCACCACCACCACCACAACCATCCGCCACCACCTCATTCTTCACCGATAACTGATCTACAAAGAACCACCACCCTAACTCGCCCCTCTCTCCTCATCAAAACCCACCACAACCGCCATCATCTAACTACCACACATTGCCTGAACCGACACCATCTCTCTCTCTCTCGTATGCAACCATTACCTTGTTCATAACTAAGATCTGTAAACACCTGTCATGCAGGTGTCCCTAAAAGTTTCTTTGTTTTCAGACTTCATCTTAACAACCGTCAGATCAAATTGCAGATTTAGAAACGAGCACTTGAGGTAATTAACATATCATCCTACTTATCTTAGCATTCCGATCAAAAGCCCTAACAAATCAAAGATAATTCTGTAACCGTTTAAGCGATTTTTGGATTGAATTGATTTAGGGTTTTTGAAATGAATAGCCAACTTGTAGTTTCTAGGACCTGAATTGAGCTTTTGAACCGCGATTTCAATGGCAGCTTTTTGTTCTTTCCCTGCTCTTGAACCTTCGTCGATGATCACTCCTATGTTTGAGGTTTGATTCAAGGCTATCGAGGTCGAACTGTTCGTTAAAATGAATGATACTAATAAATGTATTGGATTTATAATATAATATATTGTTTGGGATTTTTTGTTGTTATCTTGTATATACTAGATAAATTATATTAGTTACATGTGTAATAAGATTTAATAGAATAAATTACAACTTTTGTCATTTAAATAAGTAAAAAGACTAAATTACTCATGTGTAATAAGTTCTAACAGAAAATTTTAACTGAGTTAGGCTTAAAAGATGTAACTTGCAATAAAATTCCCTATAAAGGGCAAAACTTTTCAAAAGTCGTTGAAAAGGACACCACCTGAAAAGTGGTATATAGATAAAGGACACAACTTGTAGTTTTTCCTTGTTTTTATTTTATAAAGTTTGAAATTAGTTATAAAAAATTGAAAATTAATAATTGAATAATGATGAGGTAGGGGCTCTAGTGATATAAGGGTGGACGGAGTCATAGCGGGGAGGGGAATCGGGGACTTTGGTTGCCGCACGGGGAAGGGGTGCCGGTGTTGGATCAGTGAGCGGGGAGAGGTTTCTTCGGAAACTAATCACCGATGCAGGAAAAGGAGGGAATGAGGAGAGGGGGGGTTTAATGGTGGGTCTCAACCCCTTTCAACCAATCACAATTTTTTTTAAATTCTTTACCACTCTCCATGTGTTTGACCATTGCCAGGGATTGAGTGCAAAATGGAGAGTGGAATGGGGACTTGACATGGTATGATATTATTGGCTAGAGAATAACTCGAACACCCTAAAGTGATTGAACCACTCCCTCCACCCTAATGCCTCATAAAGCCCCTCTATGACGTAGCGTGCCACTTGTCGCATAACGCCCCCAAAGAGGCTTTATAACTACACATGGCCTAATGGGTAAGAGAGATGTCAACTAGATTCTAGAATAATTATGATAAAGACTATATAAAAAGATAAATGTGTAGTAGGGTTTTTGGCTTCAGGTTACGAATATTATAATAATATAGGGTTTTAATTTGCTTCTTTTACTTTTTTTTCTTTTCGTTCTCAGTGTCATCATTGAACCGTGAAGAACTCGCACGATTTATGTCGGGGAGAGTATTGGAGTTCACACTCCGAATTGAAAATCAAGATATACACAACTATTACCCAAACAGTGAAGAGATCGAAATCTCTGTTGTTGACTCGTATGTTTGTTTTCCGGTGGGAAAACCCCCTTTAGTGGCAATATTGTTTGTCCCGTATGGAAAAGAAGTGATATGTTGTATAGTACACATATCGGTCTTAGGAGGCTCCTCAATCAATTTAGAAATGTGGTGCGACTGATCATGGTGAAATCAAAAGAACAATCACCCAACGCATATAGTCGTCTAAAAGATCTCCAAATCCACAACAACGACACCGACCCACGTGCACTATAAAGCATATCACCTTCTCTTCCATACGGGACAAACAGTGTTGCCACTAAAGGGGGTTTTCCCACCGGAAAACAAACATACGAGTCAACAACAGAGATTTCAATCTCCTCACTGTTTGGGTAATAGTTGTGTATATCTTGATTTTCAATTCGGAGTGTGAACTCCAATACTCTCCCCGCCATAAATCGTGCGAGAGTCAGGATATATGTCTTGGCATCCGCAGTCCGAGACGGTTAAGCCACCAAGAAAATGTGCGATATGTAAACAAACTATTTGATGCACAAGATCACTCGGTGTATGGAAATTATGTTGAAGATCTTAAGATTTCTGTAGAAGAGGGCCTTGGGATGCAATTCAGGAGAAGGATGAGGCTCAAATATGTCCCACATTTCTTTCAAGCAGATTGTGTCTTGGAGGCTAAACGAAATGGCGCATCTGTCATAGAGAGTTTGGAAACTCTAGTGGAGGGCAATCAAGACGGATTAGCCTTCACAATTGACCTTGAGAAACTTTATATGCATACACAAACTATGTTATATGGAAGTAAAGTAATTAAAAACCATTTAAACGAAAAGTATGTTACATGGAAGTAAAGTAAATAAAAACCATTTAAACGAAAAGTTTGTGGATTCTGATGTTCAGATACAAGTGTTATCTCTAGGTTTTGGAGTAGGGATCCTTGAAAGAGTTCCTAAGAACAAATTTAATGCTGAGGTATTGAGTGTAGAGAAGGATCGTGAACTTGAGGACTTTGGAGAGACACATTTCAGTTCTTCCATTGCCGATGAATGGGAAGGCTTGAACTTAATTTATAAATTTGATGCGGGTGATGTTATTGTTGTGTTGGGAGGTATAGAAGCGACCAATCAAAGCATTGATCTCATTGAAGCATGTGATCCTTACAAGAGTCGCACATATGATCTTGTATTTGTAGACATTATCGATCTTGATATTTACCCCATGGTGGGAGCATGTGCGCCCCCACGTGGCTTCATAAATGACTTGGTTTTCAACAACATTAAGCATCTTCTTCACCAGCAAGGGGCACTTGTGATTCATGTGATCGCACCTGATTGCTTTTTCGAAATGGACTTGAAAAATATTTTGGAAAATCACTTTCTAATGATTTAGAAGTTACGCTTTGAAGAAGATTTTGAGTTTTTAATCGTTGCGGCCAACTCAATTAGCTTTGCTACTATCCAAGTAAACGAGGAGAATGAGGCTTTTGGGATAATCAAGTCCCTGATAACAAAACACTTTCACATTGCTAAATTTAAGGTATGTTTCCATTATTTACATTTTCAAATTTTAAATATGCGGTTTGTTATTTTACACTCATATTCCATGTTTTTTTGTACTAAAATCTTTTGCCCCTGTCATTAGAGGAAAACTACTTAATTTGATTTTTATGGTTAGGCTAAAGGTTTACCACCATAGAAATGTAAATGAATATATGCATTGTTGAAAACATAAGATTACTTGCTCTCGATCCTAGTTTTAAACTGTAGGAGTTAAATAAAGTTGAATAGACATTGTATTTTTTTTCTCTCAAAAGTCAAAAGCAAATACTATGATATTTTTTTTTTTTGAAAAGTTAACTTCATTAAAGGCCGACCCTAGAAAAATACTATGATATACATAGGATGTTTCGGTAGTTGCATTGGAGGTGCTAAAACTGAGGTAAGTCAATGTTAAGTTGATTGGCCGCTGGTGAGCTTTTAACTTTTTGTTGCAAGCTGATTTTTTTTTGTTTAAAGGCCAACAAAATTTTATTCGACTTGATCCAACAACCGTTAGATCACACTAAGTACAAACGTAACAATTACAAGTTGCAAACTGATTTAGGCGTATAAAAAGTTAAGTTGATTTTTCATATTTTATGGTTTTCATTGAAATGCTAATTGTTTGTTTTCTAGTTTTTTCATATAAAAAGTTAAGGTTTTTATGGCAAGTATAGTTACTTGATCTATTGGTTTACGTTTTGTAGGGAGCCTAGCTATCTACTTCATGAAGGTTATGATGTCTCTCTTTTCAACAAGCCCTATATATACATACATCTGGACACCTAAGGGTGGGCGGAGTGGGTTCGGAGAGTGAAGCGGGGAGGAGACTTTGCCGCGCGGTGAAGTGGTGTCGGCCTTCAATCGGTGAGCGGTGAGTGGTTTGGGCGGTGACTTGTCACCGGCTCGGTGAAGAAGAGAAAGGTGGGAGAGAGATGGTGAATTGTGGGCCCCAACCCCTTTCAACCAATCACATTTTTTTTAAATTGTTTACCAATCTCCATGTGTTTGACCATTGCTAGTGATTGAGTGCAAAATGGGGAGTGGAGTGAGGACTTGACATGACATGACATTATTGGTTAGAAAATTGTTTAAATACTCACCATTTGGTGACCACTCCCTCCACCCTAATTGTTTTCATGTTTTTGGTTTTGCAGAGAAATTGTAGTCATCTTGTTTTGTTTTGGTGATGAATGATGATGAATCATGGTTGCATCATTTGAAGGTCTGTTAATTGTTTTGTTTTTATTTGGGATCGGTGTGTTTGTTTGAAACTATGTTTGGATTTATCGTTGTGTTTGTTTAAAATTATGTTTGGATTTATGGTGTCGTTTTAATTTGAATGTTGGATTTATGTGGTTTAACCTATAGATGCTTTTAATTTTTAGTGTGTTTGGGGTTCTAAGCATTTATGGGTTTATATTTGGCATAGTTATATGAAAAGAATTGACATGTCTCATCTTCACACCTTCTTAATTAATACAACAAGCTTAACTCATTCTGAACACGCATACAATTAAGTGCATATGTCTGTTAAATGCTTGATGCTCGCTTGGAAGGGGGTAGGCCCAAGAAAAAGTATTGTAATTCTTTAGTGGCCCAGACTCTTTATGTTAATTTGTAAAAAACAAACGATTAAGGAACCTTTGGCCACTCAACAATCGACATGATGCTATCTCCTATAGTGAACATTCATTAATTATTTATTGTTCATGATACAATTTTTTTCTCAGTCTGAAACTAGCTACTCTTGGTCCAAAACTGAGATCTGGAAGAGATTCACGATTCTCACAAAATTCAAATAAAGTATACCACCATAGTAAGTTGCTACCAAATACTTTTAGATTGAAGGAACGTATAAAAGGAATTTTTCAAAAGAATAATCTTATTTTTCCCAACAATATCAAGTTCTCGTAGCTAACTAGAAAAGCAGGTTCTAACACGTAGGTACCTCAATGGATTTGGATTAGAACTACCAATCTACAAAGAAGGTTCATTTCTTGTTTAACAACATTTTTGTGTTCTCCATGGCATTTTCCATACAACAATGGGACACATGAACTCTCAATTTGTTGGATGGAAAAACACACACCACTCTAACCTTACTCCTTAAATCCAAACCAGTGTTGTCCCCCTAGGACTTGAACGCTCAATCTCACGGAGTGGGACGCATCTTGATACCATTTAGTCAAAGACGCGTTGGTTCACGAAACAAGTAACTATCATCAACAATATACCCTTCTAATGTTGAAGGAAGGTTGAGATATGAAGAGCAAAGGAGAGGAGAATAAGAGAGGAGGAATTGGCAGGCCATACATTATGGCCGACAGCTTGAATCCGAAACAGGTACAATTTCGCAAATCAACAAAGACACCATAGGGATTTCATTGAAGGAAAGCCCTACACTGAGCAATCGCCTACCCCATACCCAGACCATACGATCAGTAACAAATCAACGACTGAGATCGCCTCATGTCTTCTCAAGTTTTACACCATTGACCACTGGTTTCACTTTAGCGATCACCTCCTTTCCCATGGTCTTGATATCAAAGTTGCAAGCTTGTTGCTCCAGATATTTGTGGGTCCCACAGAACGTTGTTCCACACCTGCACATGAACCCCATCAAACCCACACCATCGCTTGCACGACTCGCACCTGTTCCACGGCTGCGACTTCACAGCCACTTCCGTCATCACCAAATTGATGGAAACGGTGGCAAGTACGAAAGCGAGAGGGGCGGATTACGATTGGTATTCCGGCTGAAATATACTCTTCTCGGCGGCATGTCCTGATTTGGTACCTGGCTTTTGCTTTAGACATTGGCATTTCATGCTGAACTTATGTTGGCATTTGAGTTTTGTTGACATCTAATACTTTACATTTCGTTTTTTGTTAAGTCCTCTGTTGTGTTTGATTAAGTTTTTAGTCAAAAACTACGTGTGGTACAATTTTACCACCAGTACAATTTTGCTTTAGACATTGGCATTTCATGCTGAACTTATGTTGGCATTTGAGTTTTGTTGACATCTAATACTTTACATTTCGTTTTTTGTTAAGTCCTCTGTTGTGTTTGATTACCACCAGTAGGGTTCTCGGGTTTTATAGCTTTAGGGTGTAAAGGGGTGGAGGTTTAGGTTTTTGGGGTGGGGGTGGGTGTTTAGTTTTTTTTTAGATTTTTTTTTTTGGGGGGGGTGGGGGTGGGGGGTTAGGTTTTTTTGGTGAGGTATAGTTTTTTTTTTTTTTTTTTTGCCGGGGGAGGGGGTGGGGGTGATGGGGGGTTTAGGTTTTTGGGTGGTGGTGGTGGGAGGGTTAGGTTTTTGGGTGGTGGTGGGGTGGGGTGGGGGTGGGTGTTTAGGTTTTGGGTGGTGATGTAGTGGTTTTAATTTAGGTTATTGGACACTTGTCACTCTATAAATCATTCTTACACTTTTTACAATTAGGAGGATTTGTAGAATAAATTGACCCTCGCTAATATTGTTATGTTTTATAAGTTCGCATATTTATTTTAATATGTTCAAAAGCAAATTCAATGTTCACATGTGGAGGACTGAAGGCAAGAAGGCTGCATTTTCATTGATGTACTTTGTCGTGTTTTACTTTTACCCATGCAATGTTCATAGTTCACATGCCTACCATTGCATGCATGATTTAACTACACAATGGAGGCTAGCATGATTTGACTACCCAATGCAGGCTACTTAGACTAAATTAGACCGAGGGGTGTGGGCTTGGGTTGGGGGCGTGGCTAGCCAAGCAATGCCGTTTTAGCCACACCGAGCCAGCTTGGGTAGCGGTGTTGTCCCACTGGCGTGGCTAGGGTGCCTGGCGTGGGGCGGGTGGGGGTGATGAGGTGGCAGGCTACGATTGGTGTGTTTTATTTATAAAAAATCAAAGTATAAAATATATATATATATCCACGCTGCTCCCACACCCCACCTTTTTTGGGGTGGCCTGGTGGAGTCCATCCCCGCCACATGTCAACCCAAGCTCCACCACACCCCGCGGTCTTATAATTGTATCTCGTAAGGTTATTGAATGCAGAAGAATACTATTTTGTATGCAAAAGGATACTCTTTTGACAATACGTAATGGGGCGGCATGTGAGGGCGGTATGCCCCATAGCGCCACCATAACCCCCCGCACACCAAAACGAGGGGCGCCATGTTTCAGAAATTTGGGGGAGGCGGTATAATTATCGCGGGGTTATGGGGGAATCTTTCAAAATTTGGACCAATCAAATTTAAGCAAGGTTTTTTATAATTAATTAATAAAATTGAAAATTAATAATTAGGTAATGATGGGTAGGGGCGTTATGACTACGGGCTCAAGTGATATAACGCCCCATAAAGCCCCTGTGTGACGTGGCACGACACGTGTCGCATAACGCCCCACAAGGGGCTTTATGACTACGGATGGCCTTAGAAAAGTGATACTGTTTAGATGTGTAAATATACTGGCTAAATGAGTTCGTTTGAATACAGATATCACATACCTAGTTCAACGGAAAATAAAAAAACAGCGAATTTTATTACATATATGTTTGAAACACCGAAGTATCCATATGTATTTCTTTGATACAGCAAGCTTCAATTATATATTATTATGTATCTTAAAAGACAAAGTCGGTGGGTTTCCACCGGCTTTGTCTCCCCCACCCCTACACTTTCATAATTTTCAAATTTAGACCCTCCACTTTGGTAGTTTCTTTTTAAAACCTCAGCTTTGTTAAATCTTATTTTCATCCACTCTTAGCCCTTAAGTTTAAAGATATAATTTTCAACCCCTTGCCTTTTTTATGAACTTTGAATAATATAACTTTGAACCCCTCGAGAATATATATAATCTGATTTTTTTTATAATAGTTTTGTTCGCTAACTTATAAAACTTTAATTTGTTGTGTGCTTTTTTATGTACGTGTCGGTGTGAATTTGAGTTGATCTACGTTTCGATGTAATTTTATTTGAAAACGTGCCGGGGCAAATATAATATGGTTTTATGCTTACTTTTTCTGTACGTTTCGACATAAAGTTTGTTTTCATTTATAATACTTTTTCAAGCTTACTTTTTATGTACGTTTCGACGTAAAGTTTGTTTGAAAACAAGTGCCGTCAAAATTCGAGCTGGTCTATGTTTTAACGTAAAGGGTCATAATAAGTCATACATAATCATGTTGCATAGTCGGTACAATATTCGAGTTTGTCTTGGTATACTTTTTTGTATAAATTCGAGTCTGTCTACGTTTTGACGTGAATTTGGTGTATATTTTCATGCTTTATTTTTTATTTTCTACATTTCCTACGTATGAATTGGGTTGCATATAATACATTTTGAATTGACGATATAAATTTGAGTTAGTCCGGTTGCATATAATACGCTATCATTGAATGGTAAAAGATTTACTTTACGTTTTGATCTAATCGTAATGATATATACGTTACAATGAGTTCAATTGAATGCGTTGAAATGAACATTTTTATATGGTTAACGCATCACATAACGCTAGAACTAATCTGTTCGACATTTACGATGTACCCGCGCCGCAACGCGCGCGGGTCTTATTACTAGTTATTTTGAAATAGCGATCTTAATTAGTTTGCAAACTGATCGATGTCGTAAGGTCGGTCAAAAATATGTTTAAAAAATGTCATATTCACCTTTTACTAGTAAAGGGCAAGTAGGGTGTCGAATCCACGAGGAATCAGTGGAAAGTATGAAAGCTCGTTGTTTTTAATGATTATCTAATTCTAAACTAATTGCTTTTTGCTGATTAAGAGAGTTATTAGAAAAACAAATGTAATTAATGTGGTTGTAAACAATTGTGAGAAAAAGGACCAATCTCCGGGTTTTCAGGTTGTGTAGAAACACGGGTAACCTAATTACTACCAATTGGAAATCACGTAGACATGATTTGCTAACTACTTGTTTTGATAAATAATTAACAGATAATATATTTGATTCCAATGATCCACGATCGAAACCGAAAGATTGATGCAACTGAATAGTAACCTTATTAATTACCAATCCTAGATTTCATAAACATAAACAAGTTCAATGGTTAAAGGTTGAAGAACAATGACAACTTAGAATTTAATCCCAATTGTTGATGACAAAACCAAATAACTGATGAACAAGTATGCAAATGATAATCCAACAATGTTTAATCAAAAACATATAAACAACAAAGATAAACTAACCGAATGATTAGTCAAATCTCAATCCAAAAGTTTGTAAAACTAAGTCAACCCGGTTCCTAACACAAACCCTAGTCCCGGAGATGATCACGGGTGGTTTAGCCGCTCATGTTCTTGATTTGATCTTCAATCTTGATGAGGAATTGCATGATTGATGATTGGAACTCCAAAATTCGTCCTTGGGAAGTGGAAAACGGCTAGGGTTAATGATAATTTCATTTGGGGAATGTTTGTGCTTAAATATGGTGGAAAACAAGAAATTCGCAAGTCAGATCTGGGATTCAGCGCCCAGTGCGCCAAAAACAGCGCCTAGTGCGCCAAACTATAGTTTTCTTCTGTGGTGCGCTGAAATCAGCGCCTAGTGGCGCCGATTTTTACCGAACTTCCCATTTTCCACATTTTGACCTTCCAACTTGTGTGTATGCTTCCAATACTCCGTAATGCCTCCCGAAAACCTTTAGTCAAGTTCCAAAAGCCATCCATTATGCTCCGAGTACATGCAAATCAAAACCAACTCAAAGTAACCCGTTTTCATACACATAATCATGTAAAACCTGATAATTAAACACTTTAAAACACGATTAAACACCCTCACATCACAAACCTGAACAACGATCTTATGTATACATTTCTAACTCAAACATCGATCTTAACTAGTTTGCCAACCTAAACAGCGATCGTATGTTAGATATTAATATGAAACAGCTATCTTTGATACATTTTTGCTTCAAACAGCGACCTTGTCTTAGATATTAATATGAAACAGCGATCTTATGTATACATTTCTAACCCAAACAGCTTTTTCTGGATTCTGTCAGATGGGGGGTAGAAGGTCGCTGTTTGGTTAAGCGACGTACCTAGATTTGAAAACAAATTTCTGGACCACCTACAAGCACTCTTTTGATGGTGAAACCACTTACTTATGCAAAAAATTCATAATGAAAAAGAGTGTAAGGAATCAAAGGGATGGAAAGATGACTTCCCACCATCGAACGAATAATAATACCAATTACTGCAAAAACCAATCTGATTCAGCAAATGATGCTATTTTAGATTTTTTGTTTAACCGATATTACAGCTAATTGGTCTTTGTGTTAATTGTCGAGTGTTATCTGTCTTATGTCCAAGGTTTGATGCAAAACTACCATCGAGCCGAGGGTCTCACTGGAAGCAGTCTCTCTATTCCTACGGGGTAGAGGTAAGGTTGTCTACATCTTACCCTCCTGGGCTTTTTTTAGATTGACAATTTAGTTTGTTGAAATTACAGAAATTACAGTGATATGCTTGAATTGTTGTATGTGACTTGAGAATCAACGAAGAAAAGTATGAAGACGTCTAAAAAAGTTGACGGTCGGCGGTGGGGAGAGGGCATTGATGGGTGTGCCGTGACAATTATAAATTCTTGTTTGAACAGTGGTTTTTGCTTTTGCAAACGTAAAAGGGGTAGCCAATAACCGGAGACCAAGAGGCGGCGGTTACGAATCACCGGGGATGAAGAGACGATGGTTACGCTAGAGAGGGAGAGACGACGATGTGTTTCGCCGGAGACGAAAAGGCTTGTTTTCCATATTTGTTTAGCCTTTGATCTTCCAAAATCTCAACAATTTTATTGAATATGGAATATGAGATCAAAAAGGTTGTGCAGCAATGAAGATAAGAGACAATCGCCTTATTATTTGCACATATATATATCATGAACCGTTTTGATGTAAATATGTAATCGACACACCTCTTCATGAGGTGGTTGCTTAACTTTATTTTTTAACATAACATTGGTTCGGTCATGAAACATTGTGATGTAATCAACACACCTCTTCATAAGGTGGTTGCTTAAATTTCTTTTTATAAAGAAAGTCGCTTCGGTTAGCAACGTTGAAGTCACCACCAATAGAGTATAACGTTCTGGTTGTTTAGATTGATAATTTTAAGAGAAAAATTCACTTTTTGTCCTTTATGTTTGCACTGAATTTTGAAACGTGCCCTTTAAAAGTTTTAGTTTCAATTTATGTCCAAAAAACACATGTTTTATATCACTTTATGTCCTTTACACCAAACTGAGTTAAATTACTCAGTTATATTTATTTAATGCAAGGGTGTTATTGGTATTTTAATGAAATTTACTCTAATTAATAATACAAAAGATAAACCATTAATCTTTGACTAAAAAATGCAGAATATTCAAAAAACAACTCTTATTTTTAATAAAAATGAGACCGAGGCTCTGGATGTTTATATTGACAACCTTTGATGACAAACTGGACTGCAGAATTGCCTTCAGCTCACTCTTGCCATCACCGCTCCCTCTTTTCACCAGCGGTTGTTTCCGGCCAACGTCCGTCGGTCCCCTCCCTAAACATAGCAAACCGCCTCCTTAAACATCAACCTCCGGCGATCAGTAAACCATGACAGATTAACACACACACACACTTTCTCATATTTTTCTTTCTACTCCACCACCAAGCACCACCTCACCATCTGCCTACCACCACTACCAGCTATCCACCACCTGCCGACCACCACCACAAACAATCGGCCATCTGAACCCACCCCTACACATCAACAAACAAAAACAGCACCACAAATCCCAAATCGGTATCCAACCCAAATCAATACCCAATCCCAAATCGGAACCCACCATCTTCATAACCAACAACCACAATCGTCGCCCACCCATCATCGCATGTAGCATCCAACCACAACCAACTTCCGCCACCAGCTCACCGTCATCTCGCCACCAACGACTCCAACCAACGACGGAAAAAACAACGTTAACCACCTGTAAATCCGCCATAAGAACCCTAGAGAGAGATGGGTTTGGGGTTGTGATTTACACAAATCTCTTCATCTCTCTGTTTGATTTTAGATAAGATCTTGCCATCTCTATTCAAATTTAGATATGATCTGTACATATCTGTGGTGGCGCTGGTGGTTATTTAGGGTTCAGACGACGGTAGTGGGTTGGGGGTTTAGGTTAGGGAAGATATAGGTTAGGGAAGATAAGGGGATAAAGGGATGTGATGCATTTATTTATAAAAATACCATTTTTGCCCTTGCCTTAAATAAATATAACTGAGTAATTTAACTAAGTTTGGTATAAAGGACATAAAGTGATATAAAATATGTGTTTTTTGGACATAA
The DNA here is from genome assembly GCA_030545235.1 of Helianthus tuberosus. Classification (NCBI taxonomy): domain Eukaryota; kingdom Viridiplantae; phylum Streptophyta; class Magnoliopsida; order Asterales; family Asteraceae; genus Helianthus; species Helianthus tuberosus. The sequence goes on along the minus strand of CM060430.1, from coordinate 167,309,911 downwards.
ATTGAAACTAAAACTTTTAAAGGGCACGTTTCAAAATTCAGTGCAAACGTAAAGGACAAAAAGTGAAATTTTCTCTAATTTTAATTAATATTATAAAGTAATTATTACTATATATGTATGAAACACGTGCGTCGGTTCATAATGACATGACAATTCCTTTTTGTGGTTAATTTTCAAAAGGTGCGTTGGTTAATGTATTGTACACATAATAATTAAGCAAATTTGTGTGTATGTGTGGTTTTTTAAAAGTCGCAACTTTTCATTCTAGAGAGGCAACCCAAATTGATTTTTGTAGGGTTGTATAATTAGAGACTCAACGTGTAACCTGGTCTCTAACCCTACATCATATTTATCATATTTATGTGGTTTCTGTAATCTTTTTAATTTTAATAAAATAAATGGTTTGTATTATTTCTATTTTATATATTTGTTTTTTTAATTTATATTATTTTAGATTTTATTTTAGGGTTATAGGATTTTATCACCTCCAACTATTGGCTATTGGTCACTGCCACCCCCAACTATCACTTTGACGCCCGCCACCCCCAACTTAACACTTGGTATGTTCTGTCACCGCGTCGTTAACTGAATACTAACTTTTGATCATGTTATTATACATTTGGGGTGTCCTAAGATCCCTATGACACCCCAAAAGTATAGTAACAGGATCTAAAGTTCGTGATCAGTTAACTATGCGGTGACAGAACACACTAAGTGTTAAGTTGGGGGTGACGGACGTTAAAGTGATAGTTAGGGGTGACAACGGCCAATAACCAATAGTTTGGGGTGTTAAAATCCAATAACCCTTTATTTTATTGAAATTAAACAATTTTAAGGTTTTTCTTTTTATTTAAATATAAGGGGGGTCCACACCTCCACCCAGGGGCGCAACTACTGAACACCCAGCCGTAGAACGAGCTACGACTCAACCCCGTAGTCGTAGTGTATTTTTTTTAGATTTATATTTTAGAACACCCCTAAAGATATACGAGGATACCTCTAAAATATGAAATATGAAACCTGAAATTAGTAGTTAGCCCTAATAATAAGTTTCATAATCATTAAGCCCAAATTATAATAAAGCCCAGTTTAATTCAAGTACCCATTGATTAAGGGCATGAAAACCAAACGTCACAAAAGGCCAGGAGGTCGCAGACGCAGATTGTCGAAGAAGGGATCTTGATTCCCAAACATCACACGCACAGAAACTGAACGACTGAACTCGAACTGCCAAACAATCGCACATGCACAGTGGATTGGAACAACCGAACGAATCTTCGCACAATCGTCGTGCACGCAGTTTGTGAGTTTTATTGTCCTCTAAATCTGATTTTTGATATCTGTGTATTTGATTTTTTGAGTGTTCTATATCTGGATGTTCAGTATATGTCTATTTGATTTTTGATAGTTTGATTTCTTGAATTCTTGTATGATTATATGAATGTATTATGTATTGTAAGATGATGTTATAGAATTCTAGCTTAGACGTTTAGTAGTAACTAGTAAGTAGTTTGTAATTTTGTATATTTGTTATTTGATAGGTTTTAAGAGTTTATTTTTGTTGTTAAACTAGTTTATAAGATTTAATTCGGTAAAGCCTAAGGGCATTTTTTTGGCTCGCACTTGAATTTTCAGGATTGGCCCCGCCCCGTAATGTTGGTAAAAAAAATTTCCGTTCTATAAATGTACAGTAAAAAAATTGGGATACCCCTAAATATTTCTTCTAGTTCCGCCACTGGCCTCCACCCCAAACTCTCGTCCACTCTACCGAACCACCACCCAAGCGTACCGCCTAGTCATCGCCCCATAACGTATTGGTTTGTTTTTGTGTTGGTCTGAAAGGCAAACCCACATCGTCGGGCCATGCGAAGCGGGTGCTCTAAATACAGTCAAATAATATCCACGTAAGATGTCTCTTCTGTGATACCCGAGTACACAGTGGCGGAGCTAGCCCATTAATTTAGAGGTATCTTGAAAAAATTTTTACCGTGCAATCATACAATAATAAAAAAAGGGGAATTGGCCTGTAATAATCTCAACTAGAGGTCATTGGCCATTGACAGTCCCACATTTCACCTATTTTTCCTACACCGGTCCGCCGTTAAAAGAAACTTAACGGAGTTAAGCTTTTTTCCAAATTACAAACAGATTTTTTAGGGCTTTTGATCAGAACAATGATACAAGTCCATTGATGTAAAAATTAACTCGAAATGGTGCTCCAAATGACTTGATTTTTGTTATTTGGAAATTTAAACACCCGAATTGAAGTGTCGTTTTCATCGTTTGGAGCACCGTTTCGAGGTAAGTTTTACATCAATGGACTCGTACCATCGTTCTGATCAAAATCCTTAAAAACAGTTTGTAATTTGGAAAAAAAAACATAACTCCGTTTAGTTTTTTAAACGGGGGACAGGTGCAGGAAAAATATGTGAAAGGTGGGACTGGTGGGGGGAATATTTAAAGGTGGCTCTAGTTGAGATTATTACAGGCTAATTTAAAAAAAAAAACGATAATAAATAAAGTAAAACAAATATCTAATAGATTTATCATCTTCTTTTTTTTATAGCTTGAAATCGTTCCATCACATCGTCGTCTTTTACTTCATCAAAAGTTTCTTTTTCAACCTCACAAACCATAACATTATTCAAATATTCCAAGCCCATTAAATTTAGAAAAAACATCTTTCAACGGTTGTGGTTGCAACCGGTAGAATCAAAGCTAGCTTCACTACCCGATAAACCAAAGGACAAGAACTATGTGTTTCGGTCTCCACCATATGACGGGCAAGATCAGTTATTCAATTATTATATTTTTTTGGGTATTGGGCTAACTTTATTAATTATATTTAGAGCCTTCTTTCAATTATATTATTTTTAATTTGAGCTTATTTTATCATTCGTGCTTAATTATTCTATAAGTTTTCGGGTTGTAAAATGTTTGGTCTTATAAAAAAAAATTGATTTTAGTAGTATCAAGTATCCTATTTTTTGGTTAAGTGTATTATCGTAATTTTTTGAGGTATAGATTAATTAATAATTATATTTTATTCATTTGTAAAAAACTAACCCTCTTCCTCGATTTTAAACGGTCATATTTTTGGGAGTTAAATGCTTGGTTGGTCCCTGTGGTTTGCAAAAATTGCAGACTTGGTCCTAGTGGTTTACTAATTACACGCTTGGTCCCAAAAGTTGTCAAAAATGCACTCGGTTGGTCCCCAGCCCTAACATCAGTTAAATATCTCAGTTAAGTCCATGTTAAATGACCAAAATACCCTTGCTCATTAACAAAAGGATTTCAACACCTTTCTGACTTTATAATCATCTTCATCACCATCATCATATTCATCTTCTTACTGCTATGTTTAACCCACCACCATCTCACCCACCTCCGCCACCATCTCACCCACCTCCGCCACCATTTCGTCATCTTCCTCATCGCGTTAATCATCATCATCATCGTCATTTCGTCAGCGGCGGGTCACCGGAAAGACGACCAGCGTCGATCGGACCCAGGAGAGATCGAGAGAGAGGAGATGGGTGTGTGCTTTGTCAGATTCACAGCGTCGATCGGACCATCCACCCTGTTTGGGTGTCAATCGGTCCTTAAGTATGGTGGTCGGCGCTGATGGTGGTGGCTGGCACTGATGGCGGCTTCAAGGTAAAAATGGAGGTGTTCAGATTAAAGGTTTGGTGGGATTAATTGGAATAAAAAATGCATCATCAGTTCTTGTTATACGCACGATTTGGAACGATAAATGAATCAGCCGATGATGCCCAATCCAATGATGTCTTCATCCTTTCCTCCTACAAACATCACCACCGATCAGATCCAAAAGGTTTCTTTTTCAATTAACTTGTTATTGTTCGAATTTGCTTTTGGGCATGTTTGGCTTAACTTATTGCTGACTTTTCCAAAAGTCCTTTTGGCAAAAATAAGTCAGGTAATCCTGACTTTTGCCTTCAAAAAAGGACTTTTACCCTTAAAATGGAAAGCCAAACACTTCTCAAAAGGACTTTTGCCCCTTCAAAAGTCCTTTTTTCTTCAAAATAAGGAACCCCAAACACCCACTTTGATTATGAAGTTTACCTGCTTATTGTTGTTGTTTTTAATTGAAAGTAGATAGAATCTGATGTTATGAGTTAGTTGTGTTAAGAAAGTTAGGGTTTTTTTGTTGCTTGCTGGTGGAAATTGTGTGTTTATGAACCCTAATTTTAGTTGATGAAACATGAATTGGTTTAATTTAGGGGAACTGAATGCTTTTGGTGTAAAATAGGAGAGAGGTTTATGATTTCCACAAATGGGTTTCAACAAGATCTGATTTTGAGCTTACAGACGAATCTTTAACTTATGATGGGGTGTGGGTTTGTGATGAAGATGATGATGGTGATGGTGATGAAGATGATGGTGTCCTACTGATGAAGATGATAATGGGTTTAACCAAGTCAAAAGTAAAACTAAACAAAAATTATAAAGAGAGTTAATAAGCAAGGGTATTTTGGTCATTTAACATGGACTTAACTGAGAAATTTAACTGATGTTAGGGCTGGGGACCAACCGAGTGCATTTTTTACAAGTTTTGGGACCACGCGTGTAATTAGTAAACCACTGGGACCAAGTCTGCAATTTTTGAAAACCACAGAGACCAACCAAGCATTTAACTCTATTTTTGGAACGTTAATATTCTGTTTTTAAATTACACCATATAAATAAATATTTTATTCTTTTTACTTTGGGTATAGTATTGATATAGTTACATGTTTGTTAGTTCAGACTTGAGAGTCTTTTTCACCAATTCGTACATTCAAAGTTAAAGTTGATTTTTATTTTTTCGTACTAAAACATGATTCTTGTCACCATCTCCTCTGCGTCTGAAGACCCACGTCTTGTCACCATCAGAATCTCAGACTTCACAGACATTTAACGACCAACCAGCTGTTCACACCATCTCCTCTGTTCATTGGTTCCAATATTTTTATTTTAACGAACAACCAAAAAAAAAAAACAAAACTTTATATAAAAACAAACCAAGCCTGCTAGCCAATGACCAGCACACGTTCACCAACATATAGGCAGAACCCCAAATACAAAACAATCACAAGCCACAACACAGTTCATACAAGATATATCGAACTCAGCTCAGCAGATTCTGGGGATGTAGCCGCAGAACGAACACAAGAACGGCTGCACACTAATATTTCTTTTCTCTAGGGCCTCCACATTTATGCGTTCGAACCACTCCGATCATTCCCTCTGTTCGAAAATTTCCGGCCGCGATTTCATCTCGCAACAAAGGTAAATAAAACAAACCAGACACCTCTTTTATGCGTTTTATTTATTCATATATGTGTTGTTGTATTCAATTCGCTTATAATAGAAAGCACCCTCGCTTTAAAAAAACAAATCTGAGATCTATTTGTGTAGCTTAGACATTTTTACTTTTGTAACTCTAGGTGTGTCCTGTGCTTTTTTTGATTGACCATTTAGTTTGTTGAAATTAAAGTGATATGCTTGAATTGTTGTTATGTGACTGAGCTATGAAAAGTTTTAGATATATAGCTCATCACAAGGAATATATAAATCTTCTAACATTGACCAGACTTCCCGACGACATGTCGTCGGGATAGTTTTTTCCCGAAGGCATGTCCGGATTGACCAGACTTTTCCCGACGACAATTTAGTGTCTTGCAGTGAACTTTAAGTGATTGCAAATAAGTGTTTGGAACAGGTTAAGTGGGTTTTCAATATCCAAACAATTTTCAAATATAAAATATATAATAAAAAAAAAAAAATTCAAACAACAGTGGTTATAAATCTGATGTCTGGTTACTAATTTGCAAGTTAACATTTATTTCTAGACGGATTCACTAAACAAACAACTATACTGGACAATACTATATAGAGGTTTTGATTGTATTATACTACATAAATATGAATTGTTTGATAATGCTTGTTTTTGTGTTTATAATAGTCTGGTTTAAGTTTTTTTTTGTTGTACATCATGCAAAAAGGAAAAGAATAAGAAGCCAAACTTTTATATTCATAACACAGTAACATACATTCTACCAAAGTAAGGTTAAACGTATGTGCATAAATTATACTCCCTCCGTCCCATTAAAAGTGTCCTATTTTGAATTTTCAAAGTCTTTATTTGTAAACTTTGACCTTAAATAATTTTGTTTGTGTTAGATATTACTTGATGAAAGTTATATGATTTGAGTGTGTTTTACAAGTGTTTTTATCGGGTTAATTTTCATCAAGTTTTATATAACACAAAAAATATATAATTAAAGTCAAAGTTCATAAATAAAGACTTTGAAAATTCAAAATAAGACACATTTAATGGGACGGATGTAGTATTGTAAATCTTTACCCAAAAAAATAAATAAATAAATTATATTGTAAATCGCAAGAATGTTCATAAATCTTAAATTCTAGAAAGCTGTGAGAAAATTGTAAGCATAAAAATGAACTTTAAGCATTCTTTACGTTAGCCCATTTGGTTATGGCTCTTAAAGGGAAGGTCTCATCGTTCGTATCCGAACCCATTAAAATTCCATTCCATCACTAATCCTGGCGTCATCATCATCTTCGTTGATGACGTCATCAATCTTGCCAGAATTCTCAAAGTTTTTCAGAATCAATCAGTACTGCATTATATTTTCATTTTGCAATGCATATTTATATAATGTGAGGTGTCTATATAAGTAATATTATTAGAGATACAGGCAACCCTAGTTATAATTTTGATGCCTAGTTACTTTGAAAGTTTTTGTAGACGGATTCACAAACAAGGATGAGATTTATAAGGATTTCTCGAGCAAACCTTCAATGGTATCTTATGGAATGGCATCCATTCGGAACAGCTTTCAACACGATGTGTTTTTGAGCTTCAGAAAAGTGAGTCATGTTTTTTAAATGCACGTGTATAAAATGTCAACTCTTTCGTCATGCTTGACTCATCTATAGAAGTGGGTCTACACTATTAAATGGTGTTGACTGTTGAGGGCAATTTTTTTGTTGATAAGGAAAGCATCACCGTTTTAAAACATCACACTCTTTTATGAAAATAAAAACCTTGATTCTAAACAAATTAAAAAAAAAACAAAACTTCTTCAAGGAGAACCAAACACCAAGGACCAATGGACGAAATGAATTGAAACGTCCCAAACCTAGGGGTCTTAGCTGTTGGATTTACTTTTTATCAAATCAGTTAAAATAGAAATTTTCATTTAAAAGCACAACGCAAGTGCTATAGTCTTTACAATCCAAACAAATCAAAATAAAACACTAAATGAGCTAAATGGGATGACAATCACCAAGGAGCCTTAGCCGCATGGTTGTCAATCCATTTTCCTTTTAACCTGATGTGTATATTAAAAGTTAGCTAATCGAAGCTAAGCGAGTTCTGCTTTAGCATGCATTACAAGTCAATAAACAAAAGTATTTAACATAAGTTTTGTTTTAAACCGAAGTTAGAAGGAAAACCATGGCTTGAGATTTACTTGAATAATGGATATATTGTCTAAGACTTAATGTGGGTGTAATGTGTGTACAGGACTAAGGTTTGGATTTATACCTCAACAAGAAGTGGAAGTCGGTTGAAGTGGTTGGTGTCAGTTAAATCGGTTTTATGGTGGTGGGATTAATTTTTCATCTTGATAAGGATGGCTTTCTCTTCCACCGGTAGCATTCGAAATGGACCTCGCTCTCATAAATCTCTTCGACTTAATTCATTCGTGGATCCATTCAGTTCATCGTCTTCAAAATCCGGGTATGGACAGTTACCGACAAAGTTGTCCGACGTGAAAGAAACTCTGAGCTCGGGAGGAGACGAAGATTTGAAAAAACAGCAAGTTGTATCCATGCTGAAGCATTGGTGGTCACTATTGATCCAACTGCTAAAGTATCAACATATCAAAATGTGAACAAGCCTATTTTGGAGAATTAAACCTTTGGGGTTAGTGCCAATGAACTTGTGGATGCTCACAAGAGAGCAATGATATATGGGCTTAAACCCGTTTATGCATCCTTGAGAAACAAGTCTACAAACGTTCTGCTTCTAGGAGCAATCCTTCTGTTGGTACTTTAGTAGTTGGATCAACAGGGACCACCAAGGCTTCAGCATGGATCCAACTTGTTTTTTCAAATCTTAGTCTCCTCTTGAGCTCAGAGTTTCATTCACGTCGGATAACTTCATGTGTAACTGTCCATACCCGGATTTTGAAGACGATGAACTGAATGGGTCCACGGATGAATTAAGTCGAAGAGATTTGTGAGAGCGAGATCCATGTGATCGCACCTGATTGCTTTTCAACAACATTAAACATCTTCTTCACCAACAAGGGGCACTTGTGATTCATGTGATCGCACCTTATTGCTTTTTCGTAATAGACTTGAAAAATATTTTGGAAAATCACTTTCTAATGATTTATAAGTTACGCTTTGAAGAAGATTTTGAGTTTGTAATCGTCGAGGCCAACTCAATTAGCTTTGCTACTATCCAAGAAAACGGGGAGAATGAGGCTTTTGGGGTTACGTTTTCAAATTTTAAATATGCGGTTTGTTATTTTACACTCATATTCCATGTTTTTTTACTAAAATCTTTTGCCCCTGTCATTAGAGGAAAAACTACTTAATTTGATTTTTATGGTTAGGCTAAAGGTTTACAACCATAGAAATGTAAATGAATATATGCATTGTTGAAAACATAAGATTACTTGCTCCCGATCCTAGTTTTAAACTCTAGGAGTTAAAAAAGTTGAATAGACATTGTATTTTTTCTCTCAAAAGTCAAAAGCAAATGCTATGATAATTTTTTTGAAAAGTTAACTTCATTAAAGGCCGGACTCATAAAAATACTATGATATACATAGGATGTTTTGGTAGTTGCATTAGAGGTGCTAAAACTGAGGTAAGTCAATGTTAAGTTGATTGGCTGCTGGTGAACTTTTAACTTTTAGTTGCAAGCTGATTTTTTTTTTTTTGAAAGGCCAACAAATTTTTATTCGACTTGATCCAACAACCGTTAGATCACACCAAGTACAAACGTAACAATTACAAGTTGCAAACTGGTTTAGGCGTATAAAAAGTTAAGTTGATTTTTCATATTTTGTGGTTTTCGTTGAAATGCTAATTGTTTGTTTTCTAGTTTTTTCATATAAAAAGTTAAGGTTTTTATGGCAAGTATAGTTACTTGATCTATTGGTTTACGTTTTGTAGGGAGCCTAGCTATCTACTTGATGAAGGTTTTGATGTCTCTCTTTTCAACAAGCCCTATATATACATACATCTGGACACCTAAGGGTGGGCGGAATGGGTTCGGAGAGTGGAGCGGGGAGGGACTTTGCCGCGCGGTGAAGTGGTGCCGGCCTTCAATCGGTTGGGTTGTGTTCGGGTTCGTGGGTCTTGCGGGGACACCAAAAGGGGCTCGGAATGGATGCATGATTGTATAAAAAATAGGAGAAAGTGAGTTTTTTTTATAAAAAATAGGAGAAAGTAGGAGAGAAAGTAAGAGTTTTTTTATAAAAAATAGGAGAAAGTGGGTTGATATATATATAGTGGGTAAATTTTTGAATTAAAAAAAATTAAATACATTTGACCGTTTGGCAACGGTCCAATCTCGCACCCCAATACAATTTCAGCGTTTTAAATAAAACGCCAAACTGATTTTTTTTCGAAAATAACGCCCGGAAACGCCGGGTGTAATGGGGGATTGGGCGTTATCCGGCGTTTTTTTTGAAAAATTTTTAAAAACCACGCCCCACTACGGGTGGTGGTGTTATATGAAAAGAATTGACATGTCTCATCTTCACACCTTCTTAATTAATATCAAGCTTAACTCATTCTGAATAAGTGCATATGTCTGTTAAATGCATGATGCTTGCTTGGAAGGGGGTAGGCCCAAGAAAAAGTCTTGTAATTCTTTAGTGGCCCAGACTCTTTTATTTAATGTGTGCAATTTGTAAAAAAAAACAAAAGATTAAGGAACCTTTGGCCACTCAACAATCGACATGATGCTATCTCCTGTAGTGAACATTCATTAATTATTTATTGTTCATGATACAATTTTTTTTCTCAGTCTGAAACTAGCTACTCTTGGTCCAAAACTGAGATCTGGAAGAGATTCACGATTCTCACAAAATTCAAATAAAGTATACCACCATAGTAAGTTGCTACCAAATACTTTTAGATTGAAGGAACGTATAAAAGGAATTTTTCAAAAGAATAATCTTATTTTTCCCAACAATCTCAAGTTCTCGTAGCTAACTAGAAAAGAAGGTTCTAACACGTACGTACCAATGGATTTGGTTTAGAAGTACCAATCTACAAAGAAGGTTCATTTTTTGTTTAACAACATTTTTGTGTTCTCCTTGGCATTTTCCATACAACAATGGGACACATGAACCCTCATTTTGTTGGATGGAAAAACATACACACCACTCTAACCTTACTCCTTAAATCCAAACCATTGTCTTGTCCCCCTAGGACTTGAACGCTCAATCTCACGGAGTGGGACGCATCTTGATACCATTTAGTCAAAAGCGCTTTGGTTCACGGAACAAGCAACTATCTTCAACAATATACCCTTTATATTGTTGGATTGATGAATTCTGTAATTGGTTGCGGAAATGAAGTATGCTTGAATGGAGGAACGGTGTCGACTATTGGTTTGAAGCTCGCCAACTTATCTAAGACAAAAATATGAATCTCTTTAAGACTTGTGATACTCATCGTCTACCATTCATTATCATATCGTCTTACCTCATCTATCCTTAAACCATGTAAAGTAACTACTATAATGAGCATAAACTGAAGGTTCATTTCTCTCAATTGCGTATATAAACCCAAGTTTTTATGTACAACTGAAATGATAATCTAGGAACAGCAAACGACTCAACCGCTCTTCTCTGTTATACGTATATAACTCAAAGAGTTAAATGCCCGGCTCTTCTCTGTTATACGTATATAACTCAAAGAGTTAAATGCCCGGATAATACCTGTGGTTTGTACTTTTTTCATCTTTAGTCCCTAACTTTATAAAATTACTGCTATAGTCCTCAACTTTTGCAATTTCGTTCTCGGATAGTCCCTGACGTGGATGAGGGTTAGTTTTCTCAGTTAAGTTGGTGTGAAATGACTATAATGCCGTTGTTATTAAAAATTAATAATTAAAACATAACATCAAAGATTAAAAAATAAATGTGGCCCCACCTAAATTACCACTCCCCTCTTCTTCATCCCAACACCCCTGTTCATCCACCCACCTCCACCATCATCTTCAACCTCATCCCAACATTTTTTTTTGAACGGCTATTGGTGATGGCGGTGGAGCTCCGCTTACACCCCGGGCCATGCCTGTACATGTAACCCGTCCACCCAGGATCGGGGTTCTCCCCCAGGTGAAATCCCCCAGTGTGGGAAACCGCCACAAGCAAGACTCGAAAGCCTGACCTATGGGGAAAACCCACACACCTCTGCACTAGCTCCTCCAATTTCCACCAATTGAGCTAGGCTTCATTGGCTCATCCCAACATTTAATACGACCCCTTATACAACCCCACCCGCATCTGCTCCCGTGAATGCTCCTCCGTCTGCTCCACCTTCTGCCACCCAGAATATTCCCCTACACTATCGCCCACCACCATCCCGTACGCCACCTTAATGCCGCCCGATCACCACCACCACTAACCGTTCTCTCTCCCCTTAAAAATCTCCTTCTTGTTCCTAATTGCCACCTTTATTTACACCCTTTATAAGTTTTACACCATCTGGTGCCGATCACGACCACAACGTACGATCCCGCAGCCAGAGTTGGTGGAAAATCAAGAATCTAATGTTGTTGTTGGTCACCCGATATGGTATATCAGGACCACCGGTCTTCAACAGCCCGTGATCAACGGATTAGCCGTTGTGAAGTTTAGTAAAGTCGACGGTGTAGGAGTTGTTGAGGGGACTGATTGTACTGTTTGTTTGACTGAATTTGAAGAAGATGACACGTTAAGATTGTTGCCTAATTGTAATGATAGTAATAATAATACGGTCGATGCGACGTCGTTTGAGCAGAGTGATGGTGGTTTGGGGGCTATGGGGGATGGTGGTGTGAGGGTTAAGGGTGGTGATCAAGGGGAAGCTAGTGGGAGTTCTGGGTTGAGAATTGGGGAGAATGATGAACAGGGGTATTGGGATGAAGAAGGTGGGTGGTAATTTAGGTGGGGCCCTCATTTATTTTTTAATCTTTGATGTTATGTTTTATTTGTTATTTTTTAATAGCAGGGGCATTATAGTCATTTCACACCAACTTAACTGAGAAAACTAACCATCATCCGCGTCAGGGACTATCCGGGAATGAAATTGCAAAAGTTGGGGGACTATAGCGGTAATTTTAGAAAGTTAGGGACTAAAGATGAAAAAAGAGAAAACCACAGGGACTATCCGAGCATTTAACTCTAACTCAAAAGTTATATGTACAATTTAAAGTGGATTGTATGATTGATTATAAAGAATATACGTTGCTGAGTGAGGAGGGTATGTTGATTTTTTTTTGGGGGGGGGGGGGGGGGGGGGGGGGGGGGGGGGGATCGCATGCCCTATTTTTCGATTGAAATAGGGCGAGTTATTTAGGTTTACTTGAGGAGGGTATTTGTATATATTTTTGCAAAGGAGGATATCGCGGTCAATGTATAGTACAAAAGTTATAAGAAAAAAAAATTACAATAAATTATGTGAAATTTAGGTCCCAAAATTCTTTATACTTATATCGAAGAAAATGATGTGGAATTTAGGTACCAAAATTCTTTATTCTTATATCATACTCGAGAGTTGTGCAATTCTCACAATTAACACTCATTGTCAGCTTGCCTAGTCACTTATTAAAGTGCATGCCACAACTGCATTTACTACTTATATATAGCTAAATTCTCATTCCTTGTTCTAATTATGTAATTGGTCATTAATTAAATAATGAATTATACATCGAAAATAGTAATTAAAATACATTATGGCCGACAGCTTGAATCCGAAACAGGTACAATTTCGCAAATCAACAAAGACACCATAGGGATTTCATTGAAGGAAAGCCCTACACTGAGCAATCGCCTACCCTATACCCAGACCATATGATCAGTAACAAATCAACGACTGAGATCGCCTCTTATCTTCACCAGTTTTACACCCTTGACCACTGGTTTCACTCTAGCGATCACCTCCTTTCCCATGGTCTTGATATCAAAGTTGCAAGCTTGTTGCTCCAGATATTTGTAGGTCCCACAGAACGTTGTTCCACACCTACACATGAACCCCATCAAACCCACACCATCGCTTGCACGACCCGCACCTGTTCCGCGGCTGCGACTTCACAGCCACCTCCATCATCACCGAATTGATGGAAACGGTGGCAAGTACGAAAGCCAGAGAGGTGGATTACGGTTGGTATTACGGCTGAAATATACTCTTCTCGACGGCATGTGTTGATTTGGTTACCTGGCTTTTGTTTTAGACATTGGCATTTCATGCTGAACTTATGTTGGCATTTGAGCTTTGTTGGCATCTGATACTTTACATTTCGTTTTTTGTTAAGTCCTCTGTTGTGTTTGATTAAGTTTTTAGTCAAAAACTACGTATGGTACAATTTTACCACAAGTAGGGTTCTCGGGTTTTATAGCCTTAGGGTGTAAGAGGTGCTCCCCTCGTCTCCATCTAGCCAATCACAGTATGCCACGTTAACTGTAAGGGCCCCCTCTCCACTCCCCAGCCAATCATAGCCATTTGAGGAGTCAAGAGGTCAAAAAAATCAACATGGCACAAGTGGCGAGTAGTCCCAAGGTGTTTGAGTTTGCCGCACACAAAATGGGGATGGCGGCGGTGTTACCATGTAGTAACACCATCCCCGCTAATACCCCGTTCACCCTTATAGTAAAAAGTACTACATTCTTTCCCTTTTTGTTTGGCAGATCAAACGAAAGACGTACTTGTTATTGTTACCTATTTTTTTAGGTTAATAAATCTTAAAATCCCCAAAAAAGCGTCCATTTACAAATGACATTAGTTCCAAAAATATGCTTTGCGTTTATGACTTCAAGTCTTTAACCAAAAATTATGATTGCCTCGAAGAAATCATTTTAACCAAAAGTCTTGAACATGTCAAAAGATAATCAAATACGTTTACATATCCGAATCTCATGAAATGAAACTAAAAAATCATAGATGTTTAAAAACAGTACATCTCATAAGATTAAAAAAAAAAGCATAAGGTTGTGTTAGATAAAACACATTTCAGAAGGTGAAACCCAACTTTCCACGTACTCGATTGACCGTACAACCTTGAATTGAGAAGTACCGAATAACGCCTTGCAAACAAAAATCATCCTGTCGATATGATCAAGAGTTTCCAAAGCGTTGAGCGTCTTATATGAATCTTTTGACGTGTCATAGATAACAAATTGGATTGAGCTACATGTCATAAGAATTTTTCCGTTACCCAAAACACAAATAGGGTAGAACCTGTTACCTTCCAAACCGAATTTGAATGAATGTGCTTTCATCCACGAGTTCTCATCACACTGTTCTTTCATCAACCACACATCAAATCCAGTAGTGCTTTTGTTAATCGTGCAAAGGCATCCACCTATGGATCCCAAAAGAAGCATTTCAGGGTCGAGTCCATGAGAAAGTTTTATCTTCGAAAATCCCATCTCCTTAACATTGAGGGCCAAGATGTTGAAGCGGCGTTGTCTTAAAGTTACCCAATACAAAAAGCCATTTAGAAACACACCCGCATCACCCCAAAAATAAAAATCCGGTTCAGTGAATTGTGGTGTGCTCCATGAACTAGTTTTAAGATCAAAGACGTCCCATTGGTAACATGAGCTACGGATCATAAGGTCAAATCTAACAATCTTTAAGTCATGTGGGGTCTCACCAATACCATGGCCAAATCCAAACACATAGGATAAAACATGACCAACGAAAGAATGTTGTTTCATAACCGCAACTACCTTGGATGCACGTGTTAAGGGATTGTATAGGATCAAGTCACACATAAGGAACCTAAAAGGACAAGGAATAGCTGGAGGCCGCCAAACAGCCAAAAGCACAATGCCACTGAATGTTCCAACAATGGTAAGTTCTGAAACTAATTCCGGCAAGTGTTCTGAAGGATAAGGTATTCTGACCATGGAATGAGTCTTGTCTTCTACCGGTACGTTTTCGTCTATAGCAACAAAAGGCTTTAGTAACGGGAAAAGGACCATTCTACGTGATCTCGACTTCATAAAATATGGATCGGAAATTACACGATTCCAATGCTTTGAGGCGCATCTGAACCGTAGTAAAGGCTTTCCTGGAAGTCGAGCAAGGATGCTGCGAAGGACGTCATCGCCTATATGGACATTCGCCATAGATTGATATTCCAGTGTAGTAAAAGAAGATGATCGGCTGATGAAACGTGAAAGAAACCCTACTTCAGAATTATGTTCCAAGTATTCGGAAATATTGTTATCAATGAATTCTTAAAAATATTATATAGCAAATTAATATATCTTTCGGAGCTTATATATTTGTGTTTTTTGAAAATATGATTTTATTAAAAAAAAATTTAATGGTAAAAAAAATATGTTTTGGTGATAAATTCTTATCTTTGTTTTTTCTAAAGTTAAATTAAACGTTGATAAACTAAATACTCCTAATAATTCAACTTGACTGTTTATCCTTAAAAGAATATTGCTAAAAAATAAATGATAAATTCGTATCTTTGTTTTTTCTAAGTTAAATTAAACGTTTCAACTTAAGGGAAAAGATCAAATAGGAAGATTAATTTCGCTAGAAAGGATAGGAAGCAATAAGAGGATGACATGTGGCAACATTTAAAATAAAGAAAAAGGGTATTTTAGTCAATCCAACCCTTTCTTCTTCCTTTTCAAAACCCAGTAACTTCAAAACCCACCATTTTCAAAACCCACCATCTTCAACTATTTCTTCACTTTCTATCTCAATAATCACTACATTATAGTGCGATTTTCATCACCAATCAATGATTCAAACACCCGATCAACGTGTTCTTCAGCTTTTTTGAAGAAAACCCAGTTTAATTTCATACAAAATCTCGTTTTTTCCGGTGATTTTGAATATAATCACTCGATCCGTTCGATTCGAGCGCTGATAAGTGTTTCAATCATTCAAAATTCGTCAATTGTTGACGAAATCACTTCGATCCAGGTAAGAAATTCTTTAATTTCATTTTTACGATCTGGGTTTTTGATTTAGTCATTGCGTTTTACGATCTTGGCGGGGGTCCGGGGGCAGCGCCCCCGGTAGCGTGGTCCCAGGGGCGGCAGCCCCTGGCGGGGTCCAAGGGGCAGAGCCCCTGGCTGGGGTTGAGCTGCCAGAAAAATTAATTTTCCAGAAATTGGCTCATTTCGAAGACAGTAATTCGTAGACAATTCAGACAGTTCACAGTCACAGACAGTTCCCAGACAGTTTTATGTGTCCATTGCGTTTTAGAAATAAGAGAGTTTTATGTGTTTTCTAGCTATTGCGTTTTAGAAAAAAACACATTTTTAAGTGTTTTTAGTCATTGCGTTTTAGGTAAAACACAGTCACAGACAGTTCCCAGACATTTTTAGATGTTTTCAGTCCATTGCGTTTTAGAATGAGTAATTTTTAAGTGTTTTCTGGCCATTGCGTTTTTACAAATAAGACATTTCTTTGTGTTTTTTGTGCATTGCGTTTTAGGTAAAACACATTTTTATGTGTTTTTGGTGCATTGCGTTTTAGGTAAACACATTTTTATGGGTTTTTAGTCCATTGCGTTTTATAAAGTACATTTTCTTTTGAGTTTTTAGGCTATTGCGTTTTAGAAATAAGACATTTCTTTCTGTTTTCTGGCCATTGCGTTTTACAAATAAGTCATTTCTTTGTGTTTTTTGTGCATTGCGTTTTAGAAAAATGTCATTTTTTAGGTTTTTTTTTCATTGCGTTTTACGATACTGGGGGTTTTTCTATTGCGTTTTACGCAACTGGGTTTTAAATTTTTTTTAAATATAGCAATAGTATACTCGTTTTAAAGATAAAAAAACGCTCGTTTTTTTTGTGCAATTTTTATAAAAAAATAATGTCGTATGAAAGAGTTATTAACGTTTAAAAAATGGGGGGGAATTGGAGGAGAGAGAAACTATTGGCTTGGATTGACTAGAATGCCCCTAAACAAACCCACGCGCCTCTTTTCTTCCTTTTAAATTTGCCTGATTTAATCTTAGCCCTTGATTAACTAAATGGATGGTCAAGATCACTTCCTAGCCTTCCTAGCCAAATAAACTTCCTATTGTATCTCCACCCTTCAACTTAACTGTTTATCCTTAGTTTCTTATTTCTTATACGTGTGTATATTATTTTTAAGTTATTTTAAATTTTCTAGCTACAACTAATTTATCATATATTTTCAGCTATATTTATGATGCATTAAACTTAGAAATAATCCCTCAAAAATATAGTCCATATGATTTGCATACATGTGTTATGTGTTAATATCTTGTAGGAACTTTAAGATTTAACATTAACTTCTATTAAAGTTAGAGATGGGCATAATAACCGGTTCCAAACTCTACCCGTTAGAACCTACCCGTAACCGGTTCCAGTCCCAACCCGGTATAAAGCATACCCGGTTCCGGGTTTAAAAAACCCGACGGTTCCTACCCGGTTCCATATTTAAAAAAAAAAAGTTCCATACCCGGTTCCAACTTGTACCCGGTTCCTACCCGTACCCGGTTTCCATGCGTACCCGATGCCACTTTAATTATTAAAGTTTAATAAAGCTGGGCTTTCTACTCTCAAAACAGAGCCCATCAAGCAAAGCCCACAGACTATCATACCGTTGGAATCGATTTCTGACCGTTGGAATCGATTTTAACGGTCAAATTCAACATTTAATACAAATCTTACCGTTAGAACCGATTCCTGACCGTTGGAACCGGTTCCGCCTATAAAAACATTGCCATTTTTTCAAGATTATCACACAATTCTCCCTAATCTTCTTCTTCTAGCTTATTCTTCTATAATGGCTACCAAAATTCCAAAGTTACAAACTCCACATCCGTCAACAATGGTGATCAATCCGCTCCATTTGTCGTTGGAACATTATCACACAATCGCAATATTGAGGTGTGGTGTAATTGGGACTTGGTCGAGTTGAGTGATGGTTCGCAAAAGGCCCAATGCAAACATTGTGGCTCCTTGTTAAGCAAGGACTCTAACTCAACGTTAACCAAGCATGTTAAGAAGTATTGTAAGGCATTAAAGGAGGCGACACCCGGTCAAGTGCAACTCTCAAAAGACGGTACGATATTCCGTTATGAACATAACATAACTCGCGATAGGATGGCCATGTTGGTGATTAAAAAAGCGTTGCCGTTTGGACACTTCGACGACCCCGATCTTACCAATCTTATTAGAGAGACGCTTCAACCACGCTACAAACACGTAAGTCGTCGTACTTTAAAACGCCATTGTTTGAAGCTATGGGAAAATGCTAGTAAAGATTTAATTGTTTGTTTTAAAATTTTAAAAACTAGTGTTAACTTAACTAGTGATGTGTGGTCGGCTCCACATGGTTTACCCGAATCGTACATTTGTGTCACCGCCCATGGGTAGATCCCGATACATAGCAAATGATGAAGCGTACGATTGCTTTTGACGAGTTTCCTTCTCCTCATACGGGAGAAAATATTTATAAAATTATAAACACCACAATAATAAAATATTCTTTAGAAGATAAAAATTTTTCAATATCATTTGACAATGCTTCAAACAACACATTGGCGATCGATAAATTAAAGTTGAAGTATAAACCGATTGTTGATGGTGCATTTTATCACACTCGTTGTGTTGCACATATTATTAATTTAGTTGTGCAAACCGGGTTAAAAGATAAATTTGTTTCGGATTTTATTAAAGCTTTTAGAGTTATGCTACAAGATGTTTTCAAAAGTGGAAAAGAAAGATATCAAGATTATAAAAAAACTTTGTAAAGATGTTAACCAAAAAATGATTGGACCTAATTGGGATATACCAACTCGTTGGAATTCAACTTGTCATATGTTTGAAATGGCTTTAAAACAAATGGGCACTTTAAAAACATTTCATACAACTTTAAGTGACGATTACCAAGTCGACCCTTTTCCCGACACGGCTTGGTCAAATATTAAAACATTAAGTACTTTTTTAAAAGTTTTCAAAACATCAACAACGGTGATTTCGGGTGTGTATTATCCTACAAGTTCTAGAGTTTTATCCGAATTGTATTTGATAGCAACGAACTTTAAAAACTTTGAAAATTCAAGCGACATGCTGAGGAACATGTTGAAACCTATGATTGAAAAATTTAAAAAATATTTTTTGGATTTACCACCCGTTTTTCTATGTGTCGCCGCTTTAAATCCAATTTTAAACGTGTCGGGTGTTGAAGCTATTATTGAGGAGATTTACGACAAGTTGGATATGCACGAGGAGGATCCAACATTAAAAGATAAAGTTAAAGAATCTTTCGATTCGAATTTGTCTAAACTTTATGACCATTATTTAAAAAAGTATGGTGAAAAAAATCA
The DNA here is from genome assembly GCA_030545235.1 of Helianthus tuberosus. Taxonomy (NCBI): domain Eukaryota; kingdom Viridiplantae; phylum Streptophyta; class Magnoliopsida; order Asterales; family Asteraceae; genus Helianthus; species Helianthus tuberosus. The sequence continues at coordinate 167,290,316 of CM060430.1, read as the reverse complement.
TATGAATTTGTTTAAATCTCGGTCTTCGACCTCAAGCGATGAAACGGTTAGCGACCCTATCATAACAATGTTGAATGTCGTTAGAGATGAAACGACAAAACAACAAAGGGGTAGTGAACCATCAAGCGAACTCGGTAGATACAAAACAACTTGTTACTCGCAAACTATGACCTCCGAGGAATACAATAACTTTGATATTTTGTCATGGTGGAAATCAAAAGAATCGGAATTCCCGGTTTTAGCCACCATGGCTCGTGATATACTAACGGTCCAAGCTTCCACGGTAGCTTCGGAAAGTGTTTTTTCTCTTAGTGGTAGGGTGTTATCTATTCGAAGAACAAGACTAACACCGGAATCGTTAGAGATGGCAATTTGTTTAAAAGATCATTTGGACGCCGTTGACCGTGTACAAGATAAAACAAGTCTAGAAGACGAAGTGGAATTGGAGCACAACATTATTGACGAAGAGGAGGACTGTCACACCCCAACCGATGGCGGAAACATCGGGGCGTGGAACTGAGCAAAACAAATTATCCAGAAGTTTCCATAACAAATATATTTACCAAATATTTAAAGCAACGCGTCCCATACCATGTCATAAATGATAATACAATTATTACAGAAAAGATCTAGGCAAATTGTTCTGTTCCGACAACTTAGATTTTTATTACAGACAATTGTTTATTGGTTTCTAGACCTTGACCTAGGTCCTTCCTAGCCTCGATTTCATAGCAAAGGGAGCAAATAAGCATCCTAAGCACCTGTCACATACGTTAAAGTAAAAGTCAATACACATAGTGTAAAGGTGAGCATACAAGTTTGACAATAGCATATAGAGTTCGAAATAGTTTACGCATAACCAACACGTATACAGAGTGAAATGAGGCATGTTAGTTATCGACATGAACCTATCGATACCAATGACTGCGGGTTGACTGCCCAAGGCAGTTCGCGATACATGATCATCACTGTGACCCATGTTGGTAATTGTCCTTAACAACCCCTGAATGAACAGGTGCTGAGTCCAAACTAATAGTACTACCGTCGTTAAGGCAGGTAGACAGCATTCCATGTGTAAACATAACAAACAAGCATTCATTTAGTCACGTATAACATGCAGTAACGGTTAGCGTTAAAAGTATTGCGTAGTGTGTTCGATGTGATTTAGTATAAGTAACGTATGTAACACCCAAAAGTGCATAAAGCAAAAAGGGATCGAGTATACTCACAGCGATGATGGATTGAAGGGAGCGCTAGAGAGTAGAGTTAGCCTGATCAGAACGATAGCATAATGATAAGCGACGCGTAAAACGATACAAGGTGTAAGTGGGTCGGACATCAGTTCGATCGGATAGTAGTCCGATCGGACAGCCGGTCGCTCGAGTGGTAGTCCGCTCGGATGGTCATCCGATCGGATGACCTTTCGAGTGGATTGTTTCTTCCTTTGGGAAGGATGTGTTTGTGTATGATGGCTTGACTTTTGAAGTTTTTGTTGTAGCATTAGATATCACAAAAGTATCTCTACCTTTCAGGTCGGTCGATCGAACAACCGTTCGATCGGGAGACTGTCCGATTGGTTAGACACTTTAGTGAGAACAAGTTCACAGCAGGACGGTCACTCGATCGAATGTGTCACACCCCAACCGATGGCGGAAACATCGGAGTGAGACAAAAACGAGATTGCAAGAGGCTTTATAACGCTATTGATGACAAGTATTCATTTATTGATTTTACATCACTTGAAATAATATACAACAAGTTTAAATCATTTACAACAAATAGTCAAATAATAAACCTTTATTTCATTTATGTAATCTAGTACCTGATTTGGATACCAAATCCATCAAGTTTGGAAGTAAAATACAATATAATAAGCATTAAAGTTTAAATGCGTTTCTAGGCAAATCCTGCTAGATTCTGGGCATCTTTATTTATATCGTCAACCTGCAATACATGTTAAAGCATAGTTCAATACAAAAAGCATTGGCGAGCATAGAAGTTTGGATATAAATATAGATAAGAAAGCATTTTAATCAACTTCGCATGCGTAACTAATATACTAGATTAATGTAAACATTACGCGCAATCTACAATTTATAACACATATGATTTGCAAGTATGACACGTAAGATTACGAGTAAAACACATAAGACTAGGGATGAGCAAGTGGTATCAAATACCGATCCCATCCCGATCCCGATCCCGATAATACCATACCGAAGCGGTTTCGGTACCGGTTTCGGTATCCACTTTTAGGTTTTTTCGGTATCGGTACGGTATGGTATCGGTATAATACCGAATTTTACCCTCAAAATACCGACACCGTACCGAACCGACGTATTTCGGTATCGGTTTCGGTACCTAGTTTTCACCAAATTCGGGATCGGGATTTGTCGGTATCGGGACGGTATGGTATCGGGATCGGGATTTGCCCATCCCTACATAAGACTACAAGTATAACACGTAAGTTGTATAAATGATTTTTTTAAGTACATGTATTGTCCCCAAAAATAGTAAAGCATAAAAAGGGGATCGAGTATGCTCACATTGATTGTGTTGCAATTTCTTGTAACGTACGAGTAAGATTGGGTAAAATCCAAGAGAACGAACTAGAGCGACTAACCTAGATATTTAAATGACACATAACGAACTCGTTATTATTTATTGGTCAAAATAAACAATCCTGATATTTATTGTTTATACGTAAATTATTTAGATGTTAAAATTTACCTCCTCAATGTTTAACGTTATAAAGAAATTCTAAATAAACGTTAATTATTAATTATTTAATGTTTATAAAGAAATGAGATAAAATAAATAATAATAAAAAAACATAATTGCTAAATGTTAGGAGTATTAAAGTTTTAAAAGAACAGTATACCTAAATTGTTAAAGGTAGATTAAAGATTTTTTTTTTTTTTTGGTTTTAAAAAGAAATAAAATGCCAAAACAAGAAAATATGGGCAGAACCGTCCCCAACTGGGATCGTACTAATAACCCTTCAATTGTTTCCACGAACAAATACCACTAGGCTATCTTATGGTTTTGCGTTTGAATAAGAACTTCATTATTTTTGAATCATCATAGCAGTTCATCTCTTTTTTTTTACTAACAAGTCTACTGTTGACATATTTCCAATTATGAGTTTCCTATTTTTTTCCCTTAGGAGTTTACTTATAAAAGAACAAGAAAAGGTTGTATGTTAAATATCAATATAAATAAAGATGAAGATTTTTTTTTTTTTTTTTTTTTTTGGTATTTTTATTTCATTCCAATCATCAGGGCAAATTACATAAGGATAGCAGGTAGACGAGGAATAAACTGCGCCGCCATCCCTTTCTGAATAGAAAACCCTAATCTACTAAAAACAAAGTCCCGCCCCTGTGGGGTCGAAAAGTTGCTATGGACCACACGCTGAACTCTAGACAAGAACCGAACTGCCTCCGGCGCCAAGGAGCCGAACGTGTCAAACGCCAGGGGGACAAAGGCATGTTGATTATCCTCACAAGCTTTCGCGTGCTTTTCCACCTTTTTTGACTCTGCTTTCAGTACCGCTTGCCCCGCCACAAACCCATTTTCCGGGAACCCGGCTAGTGGGGATACACCTGTGAGATCGACACAAGCCTGTTTCCCGCCCTCCCAACCAAAAACTAGCACGTCAGCTGGGCGTAGGGTGGATCTCCCCTCCGACGGGTCTGTAAGAAAATTAACCGGTGCCTCTTTCTTCGCCGAGATCCCTGCTCGTCTGAGAATATCCATTAACGCGACTCGCACAAAGTCATGGCGATACTTAAACCACGGCAACTCTCTACAGTGTAACGCATGCTCCCCATATTTATCCAGGCATGCTTTACGGCAGACTGAGCAAGTTTCATCATTCGGGAACATGGGGATCATCAAACGGTACTTAAGGATTGACCGGTACTCCACCGCTGACATACGTTGACCCAAACCTTCAATAGGAATAACCGTTAAGAAATCCTGAGCGTGAGGCCTCTGTAGGCATTCAATGACGGCTTTCTGGCGGGGTGACAAATGGAAATCTTCTCCCAAGCTTTGGGCGATTCGACAACAAAGGGCATTCGCCAAAGTTTTCTGTGGCTTTTTGGGGGCGGTGTCCTTGTTAGAGAAACCGCCGAGATCAAAGTCAAGTAGAGATTCATGCAAGCGTTCCAAGGCGCTGGCATAATCCGGATCAGTGTTAGCAACCCCACTGTTACGTAAGATGTGGTCCTGCAACTCCCAAGATTGAGACCTGGAAGCCACAAAGGCATAGGCAGCCACATCCCGGGCCGAGAGAAGGCCCAACCCACCAAGCCTCATTGGCAAGGTCACGATTCACCACTGTAGATCACCAAAAAAAGGACCCCCACATACGACAATGTCTTCTATTGCCTCCCGAAGACCTTTATCAAAACATGAAACAACATTATCCACAAAGGGGGGCTGGCAAGTTCGCAAACCAAATAGCAACTTTGCAACCCCCATACAAGATCTAAGCAAGAGGAGTTCGCTTTGAAGAATGGAAACAGTAAAAAAAAAACGAGACCACTGGTTACCATTTTTGAAATTTTTGAAAGTGTTTTGTTTTTAATTCATTTAAACTCTTCTTAACAGTTCATCATCTTCTTCGTTATTTATCAATAGAAGCAAAATCATAATTGTTTTATTTTGTACATTCAATATGTTCAACATGTATATAAAAAACGAGCAAATGATGATTTGATAAAAAAATAAAGAATTATACCGACGATTTGAGTGAGCCAGTTTTGCCGGCGGCTTCGGGTTCTCCGGCATCGTCTTCGGTGATGTCTCCGGTGTAGCGAACTTCGAAACAAGGCGAAAACGGCTTCCGTAAATCTCCGTATCCTCCGGTAACGTTTGGATCTCTCCGGCGATGCTCGGAGCGTAACGAAAGGTTTGTGAGTGTGAAGTGTAATAGAGGTCGTAATAGTTCATCTCCTATGTTTCAATCCATACAATGTCATAAGCCATGAATATATATATAGAAGTGTTCATCTTCTATAAACAGGAGATTAAATGAAAGAGAACAAAAAGAAAAAAATGGAACAAGAAAAGTATATACCGAGATGAAAGAAAGGGTATACGGAAACGGTTACGAGTAATTCCCGTTGTGGCGAACTTCGAACTTTCCGGCGAGAGCTTTCTTCCCCGGTGAACTTCCGGCGACGTCCAGTTAGCAAGGGAGAGAGGGGAAATGGTCTGAGGTTTGTTTGTCTGTGTAATCGAGAGAAGAGAGGAGGGGGGTTTGAATGATGTTATATGTTGTCTAAGGGCATGTTTGGCTAAGCTTTTTGAAACAACTTATTAACTTATTGGCTTTTTGAAAAGTCATAAGCTTCAAAATGATGTTTGGCAATGAGGGTGTATGTGAAGGGGAAAAGCCAATAAGTCAATAAGTCACTTCATACTAACTTTTCCAAAAAAACCAATAAGTCAATAAGTTGTTTTGAAAAGCTTAGCCAAACATGCCCTAAGTGTGTGAATGATCTTGAATGTGTAGAGAAAAGGTTTGAGGGGGAAGGAGATAAGATGAGCGGCTGACATAAGAGAAGGATTAGGATATTACTAGACTTATGTGCATAGGGTTTATTTAGTTAGTGGGCTTTGGGCTTGGGCCCAAGGCCCACAAGCCTATCTCGTGTGTTTCAGCGGCCCGCAAGTTTCTACGAACTTGTTTTTGAAACCCGATCGTCGTAGAACGTAGTATTATTTATTTTAGGATCGAAAATATGTCGTGTAGGGTCATTAATTGACGTTGGACGAGTAATTGCAAACCGAAATGTACCGATTTGCATATAAATACATATTTGAATGATTGATTGCACGAAAAACAATTATGTAATAAGATATATATATATATATGGGGGCCGCTAAAATGAAAACCACCTCCAGTTGTAAGAACCGCGAGAACCACTCTTAACCAATCAGAATATGCCAACTTAAAGGGTATATTGGTCATTTACCCCCAAGTGTCAAATCTTTCTTCTCTCTCCTCTGTCTTTCTATTAAAGTTGCAGACAAAATAAAACATTATCTCTCATCATCTCTCTATTATCATCTTCCCTCCAACTCTCTCTCTCATACACAAATCAAGCAAACAAAAAACAAATCAAGCAAACAAAAAAGATCATTGATCAGTGGTGGGTACAAACCCCACCGGAAGACAGCCGGCGACAACCCAAGAGACGGGACAGCCGGCGACCGGGTTCCTCCTGCGACACCTGAAGACTGCCGGCGACAACCCAAGAGACGAGACAGCCGGCCACCCTATCGTGGTGGTCCGGCGATAGTGATGACGGATACAAGCACACCTACCCGATTCGAGAGAGAGAGACGCGTCGGAGGGGGGGATACATCGACGGACGGCGGCGTTGGTTCGCCGATCGGAGTAGCGGCGGAGGTGGGTCGAAGCTCTGGCAGCCCGTGTAAGTTCCTTTTTTTTGAAGTACGATGATGATGGTGATGATGTTCAGAGTCTCGATCTTGTTTTTTAGATTTAAGTTGCTTTTTTTTGAAGTTTTTTCAGATTTAAGTTGAAGATGATGTTCAGAGTCTCAATGTTGCTTCTCCCGGCGGTCGGAGTCTCGGTCTTGCTTTTCCCGGCGGTCGGACTCCCGGCGGTCCGATGATGATGATGGTGATGTTAAGTTGAAGATGATGTTCATGTTTGGGTTCAGGTTTGGTTGAAGATTGGTTCATATGTTGATCAGATTAATGTACGTGTTTCAAGTGTTCGTTTCGTGTCAACAGTGATTTTGGTTCGGGTTAGTTTCAAGTCAGATGTAAGACCCTAACACGTATTTGACAAAAGTCGCAGCGGAATTCGTGCCATAAAATTTCTTTCAATACAAACGTCTTGACTTACTTGAAGGTTTATTTTAAAAATATCTCTTTTACAAAACAAAATCATAACTCCCGTTTACTAAAGTACATACTCGATTATTCCCGTACAATCTATCTTGTGACTCGGTCTTCGATCTCTATTCCTTGTGATAATCGCCCGTGATCCGTACAACCTGCACTCACCACATACATTCCTAACATTAGCACACATTATATAAACAAGATTCTTTCACGTACACTTCACATTTCGTCCTTTTCAAACTTTAAGCATTTCATCTGCTTATCCATTTCCTGGTGAGGCTTCAATAACGTACCTGCATTACTTTTCATTCTCAAGGTACACCATTAATAACGTTAACACTCAACGTGTCTAAATCATGCATACATACGTACTTACAAACATACATACATACATACATACATACATACATACTTACACATCTACATACGTACATACCTTTCCTACAACTTTACATACGTGCATACACTCATACATGTCTTTATTCATACATACATACACAACTACATACGTACATACCCTTCCTACACCTTTACATACATGTATACACTCATACATATCTTTATACATACATACATACACATCTACATACGTACATACCTTTCCTACATCTTTACATACATGTATACACTCATACATATCTTTATACATACATACATACACATCTACATACGTACATACCTTTCCTACATCTTTACATACATGCATACACTCGTACATATCTTTACACATACCTACATACACATCTACATACGTACATACCTTTCCTACATCTTTACATACATGTATACACTCATACATATCTTTATACATACATACATACACATCTACATACGCGTACAAGATCTTGCATACTTCTTACATACTCATGCGTTGATTACATGGGACTTAGACTTTGATTTATAGCCCATAAACATCTAAGGATCGATCAAAATCATGTTTAGGAAGCCTACCGTAGTCCACGGATAACAAACCAAAGCCTACGATACATGAATCAACTTAAATAACAAATTTCATGTTTTTGGACTTGGGGAGGGCGTCGGCGACGGCCCTAGGGCCCGTCGGCGACGACCCGTGGTTCTTCCCGTAGCCAAAAACCCCGTAGACAGGTAAATAACCCGTCAGCAAAAAAACTAACTTTCTAGAGCCCGTCGGCGACTACCCTTAACCCGTCGGCGACTACCTCTAGAAATGGCACTTTTCTGCAGTTCTGTTTCGTCGTCCGTACGCACTAAAACGCGCATAACTTTTGAACCGTTTACCCGTTTAACCTCCCGTTTCTTCCTACATGCTTGTAAATTCACATTCTATCATATGAACTTAAAATCCCACATCCGGATTAAGGAAATTCTTAACTTACACGCTATCGTCTTATTATTCATTTGTGATTTATTCGACCCGTTCATGCATTCATCCACATAACTTGTTTGTTTGACCCTAACTTCTTATGAACCTAATAATGTCAACATTGTATATCATACAAGATTAAGTTCTCGGATGTCTTGCATCCTCTTGACCCATTTTCGCTCAAGAGCTTATTTTGACCCGTTAAGGGTATTTGCGCATTTTAAGGTCCTTAGCTTACGAAAACCATACTTCTCGCTTTCTTGCTTTTTAAAAACATTCATTTAATCAAATAGCTTGTTTGTAATCAACTTTTAAGACCATTTGCTCGTTTTACCCATCAAGGGCGTTTTTGTCAACTTTGCTCTATCCTTAACAACAAAGGACTCCCTTGCATAAGTAACCAATCCTACTACTTAGCTACAATTCTTAATCACACATACCTTGCTCGGATCAAAGCTAAGATCCGTTTAATACTTCATCGGTCTCATACAATTCTTTCCTACTTGACCTCGATCATCATACTTAATTAAATTGCACATAACTTTACATAAACAACTAAGAAGTGATTACAAAAATCACTTACCTCGTGCGTCCATGTTCATACTCGTTTCCTCGCCACTTTTTGACCCGTTAGCCTTCCGTGCTTGATTCCGTCTCGACATGATTCCTATACTTCCATGTCATCGAAATCACATTCTTATTAGCATACATAATTGTACATGTTAACGATCATATCGATCGCATAATTCCTATTTGACTTTCATTAGTTACTTCTAGCAAGCATAATACATGTGACCAAATTCATATCATTTCAAACTCATGTAAACCATCATGTCATCGCATTAAACACACATTCGTCAAACACGCTCCATATAACTTACCTTAATCTTACAATTATGACAACACGTCTAACCATCCTTCTTATACACGGTTGGCTTTTAGAAGTCAACGGTTCATTTAGTTTAACTTTCGACTTATCATTATATACCCGTAACATCATAATAGCCTATAGGGACAACACTATATACTTATCATCTTTTACTTACATACAATTTCATCGATTAAGCTCACCTAGGCGTTTCATCAAACGCTTGGTGTGCGTACCACTATCTTAGCACAATGTACAACTAATATATGCATATTCTTCTAATCTTATGCATAATTCATCCAATCCTCCCACTAATTAGCATTTATCATTCATACATAACATCAAGCATATCAACACCATATTTCTTTCAATTCATGTAACAAGAATTCATCATACCCACATAATACAAACAACATGCAACAAGAATTAGACATGGATGATGATTCAAGTCATTATTCTTACCATAACTAATGGGTTTTGCCTCTAAACATCAAATTAACCTAAACCATGCATAATCCATGTTCTATATGATGATTCTAACATATCCTCATGCCCAATTTCATACCAATTCATGATTTACAACATAACCCACTTCGTGGGTAATCACCAATCTAGAATCTAAGACATACCTTATGATTCCCTAGTGTAGGTGATCACAAATTCGTGTTCGGTTCTGAAATTGAGCTTCATTTATCCTTCCAATTTGATGGATTAGATGGAGTTAGGGTTTTGACTTCATGAGAGCTCCTGCTCCCTCTAGAACACACGATCGTGTGTGTGTTTGTGTGTGTAAATTTTTATTTATTAATTCAACTTTCAACTTAACCCACTTTAACCCCTCAAGTTGCCACTAATTATAAAGGGGCACAACTTTCTTTCTTTTAATTGTTTTTACCATTTTGTTAACTTGGTTAAATAACCTAGTCATTCATTTCTTGATGCACCATATCATAACATTTAACGAATATAAACATTCGGGTTTTGGGGTGTTACATCAGACTTCGGGTTTGGTTCGGTCAAAGCTGGTCAACGAGAGGTAGTCACGATACATGTAGGGCCCAAGTAGGGTCGTTTCGGGTCACGGGCCGATTTTATCGGGTCAAAACGTTGACTAGGATCGGCGTTTTTATATATTGTGTTTATATTGTTGAAAATTGTTGAGTTTTTAAAAGATAACGACAACTTGAGTCGTCGGCTTATTCCAAAAACAGAGCGTTTTTCGTAAAATATAAATAGTTTAACATAAAATGTAAAACGTAAAACATAAAACATAAAACGTAAAAAGTAAAAACGTAAAAAGTTTTACGTAAAACGTAAAAAGTTTTAACGTAAAACGTAAAAAGTTTTAACGTAAAACGTAAAAAGTAAAAAGTTTTACGTAAAACGTAAAACGTAAAAACTAATAAGTTTTAACGTAAAACGTAAAAAGTTTTACGTAAAACGTAAAACGTATAAATTTTTAACGTAAAACGTACAACGTACAACGTAAAACGTAAAACGTAAAACATAAAAAAAGTAAAACGTAAAAACGTAAAACTTAAATCGTAAAAAATTGAGCTAAAAAATTTTATCCCGTAAACCATAAAAAAATTTTTGGAAAAAAACGGGCCGTAAAATACGGAACGTAAAAAACGGCGTGAAAAAAACGGGGCTAAACGGGGCGTAAAAAAAATTGGGCAAAACGGGGCGTAAAAAAAATTGGGCGGAGACGGAGCATAAAAACGGCGCGCAAAAAAACGTGTAAAAAATGACGCGTTAAAACGACTTGTAAAAAACGGCGTGTAAAAAAGGGCGCGTTAAAAAAACATGTAAAAAACGACGATTGAAAAAACGGCACGTAAAAAACAAGAGGCATGAATGCGACGCATAAAAACGCCGCGAAAAAAAACAGGACTTAAAAAATGTCGCGGTAAAACGGAACGCCAAAAACCGGCGCGCAAAAAAAATTCGCTTTGTTAAAAAAATCTGAATTTAAAAAATGGGTTTAATAAAAAAATTATTCTTGAAAAATAAAAAGTAATATATTAAAACTAAAAAGTAATAAAAAAATAATAAAGAAAAAAGGACAAAATAGAGTAATTTTACTATACTACCCTTTTGAATTAAAATATTAAAGACATAATAAGACAAAATCTATTTAATATTAATTTTTGTTACTTTCAATCTCATCCATCCATCATCTTCATCTAAAGGCTAGAAAGTGGTTCTCTAAGTTCTTACAACTGGAGGTGGTTTTCATTTTAGCGGTCCCCATATATATATATATATATATATATATATATATATATATATATATATATTATGATTAACGCCTCAAAATATGATACGAATATGAATTTTCTAAAATAAAGATACGAAAACATGAGGCGTTACAGTCTCCCCTACTTTAGGAAATTTTGTTCTGAAATTTATTGGAGAGGAAGACTTTTAGAAAAAAAAAATAGGCATTTCGTAGTATGTTTATATTTAACCGAGAAATAGATTGCGGGTGATCAAAGTTTGTATTCGATGAGGTCTAAGGAAACACCGAATTTCTCATGGCACGTTTTTACGAAAGTTTGGTAATATGGTAGGAACACTTATATATAGGAAGTATCAGCGGCGTATCCACCATGTTCGTACCATATTACATCTGTTTTGCTATTCGATGTCATGTTAAGTTCCGTGTTACGATACAGAGTAGAACCTACTATGGTTTTCATGAATCTACCAATATAATCATGTATGCATCCGTGATTATTTTTGGTCTGTGCATGATCTGCATAGTTTGTACTAGTAGTGTATGGGTCAGGGTTTATTAACGTATTACGAGTATGAATGATAATGTATAGAAGTTTAAGTATGTAAGTATGATTGTATGTAAGCATGATTGTGTTTAAGTATGAGAGGGGTTATAAGTATGAGTATGATTAAATCCATGAATAGTCCACATGAGATATTTAGTTAACTAGATTAACGCATTACTGGCATGTGATCTCACTGGTCAAACCATCGAGTCCGCAAGTATGTATGAATGTCTTAACATGACTGCAAGTCCATGCGGCGGGCGTTACTCCTATAGCGCTACACAAGCGTTATATATGTTAAGGTGAGGCTTCATCCGAAGTTAATGACAAAATGTCAACCCAACGTTTAACGCAAGCGTCATCTAATCATAGCACATCTCATCATTTCGTTGCTATGAAAAGATCCGTAAAAGTTTAACTTAACATGACCCCAAGTCCATGAGGCGGTGCGCTACTCCTATAGTGCTTCACAAGCACTATATATGTTAAGGTGAGGCTCGAACAAATCGAACCAACGTGTCCGCTAGTATCATCTCTATAGCACATGTCATCATTTCATTGCTATAAAGACCATAAAAGTTTAACTTAACGTAACCACAAATCCATGTGGCGGTGCGCTACTCCTATAGTGCTTCACAAGCACTATATACGTTAAGGTGTGGCTTCTTACGAAGCTAATGACCAGTTCATCACATAAAGAATGTCCAGTAATCCCGAATCAAGTATAACGTATCAGTATGCGTGTATTAATTTATTGTGTAAAACGATGATTAGGTAACAAGTATTAAATCGCATAAAAGTTAAGTTGATATAAAAGAGAGGCTTGATAAGTATTGGAGTGCTTCGGGTTTAGAAGCTTTGACTATTTCAAAGTGAATCGCAAGTCCTTTCGAATTAGGGAGACATACTTTGGCCTAATAGATATAATACTCTCGTCGCCAGGTAATTAACGGTATTTTACCCTTCCAGTTAGTACATGTCCCTAATTTGATCGAAAATACGAAACTTTGGCGAGATTGAAAATCGAAGATCGGAACCAGTCATCAAGGTGTGGAAATCAATCCTAGTTTGACAATTTCGTCCCCAAAATGTGGTTTATTGAACGAAACAAGATATAATCTCGAGTTGTCAATAAGAATCCACTAGAATATGAAATGGAAAGAAAAAAAATCCCATCAAGTTATGGATATCACTCCTGGCTCGATGGTGAAATTTCGTGCAAGGTGCTAAGTCAGATGGATGGAAATTCGTCACCAAAGGCGGGAATCACCCCTATTTTAGTGAGTCGTTTCAATTGTGGAATATGAGTATCTTCAAGTATGTATTGTGTGAAATGTTTTAGAAAAGACACATTGTATATTTAGACAAAAGAAGAGGTAGAAGCAAATAGGAAGAATTACATATTAAGCAAGAATCAGGAATGGTCAAGTTTTGGTACTTAGACTATAGACTAGGTCGAACATGGCAATTCTACCTAATTCCCTATAGTTATGGCTCTGATACCAAACTGTCACACCCCAACCGATGGCGGAAACATCGGAGTGAGACGAAAACGAGATTGCAAGAGGCTTCATAACGCTATTGATGACAAGTATTCATTTATTGATTTTACATCACTTGAAATAATATACAACAAGTTTAAACCATTTACAACAAATAGTCAAATAATAAACCTTTATTTCATTTATGTAATCTAGTACATGATTTGGCACACACACGTAAAACAATATCCAAAACAGATGATTCGAATTGCGAGTTCGATTGCGATTCGACGTCGATTGATTAGCGTTTAGTTAACTTTATCGCATTGATACTTCCTATTGTTCACAGTCGTAAGGCGATTAAATAGCGATAACTACTCGTCGATTACTGTGATTCTTAACAATTACTCCACATAATACAACTAACGTAAAGCATAAAATAGACTATCTACGAGTCAAAGAAGTCAAAACAGGAATTGAGCAAGGAGTGACAGATCGCAATTAGCAATCTTGTCTCCCTTTGACTTCAATCTTGACTTTGACTTTGACTTTCGAAACACGGGGTGTTACAGCCTCCCCTACTTAAGGGAATTTCGTCCCGAAATTAGGCTTCAGCCGTAACAAACAACTGCGGGTACTTCGCCTTCATGTCGCTTTCGAGTTCCCAAGTGAACTCTGCGCCTCGTTTGCCTTCCCATCGGACTTTCACAATAGGAATGCGCGAGCGTCGGAGCTGCTTGGTTTGGCGGTCCATGATTTCGACAGGCTTCTCCACGAAGTGTGGTGTTTCATTTATCTGGAGATCATCGAGAGGTACAATTAAATCATGCTCAGCTAGGCACTTTCGGAGGTTTGAAACATGGAAAGTCGGGTGGACGTTGCTAAGTTCCTCCGGTAGTTCGAGTCTGTAGGCGACTTTTCCGATCCTTTCCAGAATCTTAAAAGGTCCAACATATCGAGGCGCTAGTTTCTCTTTCTTGCCGAATCTGACCACACCCTTCCAAGGTGATACCTTTAGGAGTACGTAGTCGCCAACGTCAAATTCAAGGGGTCTGCGTCGTCTATCGGCATAACTTTTCTGTCGACTCCGAGCTTTCAACAAGTTGTCTCTTATTTGGAGGATTTTGTCAGTTGTTTCTTGCAATAGCTCAGGACCGGTTAATTGCGAGTGCCCGATCTCGTGCCATACAATAGGCGACCGACATCTTCTTCCATATAAGGCCTCAAATGGTGCCATCTGGATGCTGGAATGATAGCTGTTATTGTACGAGAATTCGACTAACGGCAGGTAAGTGTCCCAATTACCACCGAAATCTATGACACACGAACGGAGCATGTCTTCAAGGGTACGAATCATTCTCTCGGTCTGACCGTCGGTTTGAGGATGGAATGCGGTACTCAGATTAAGCGTAGTACCGAGAGCCGCTTGAAACGTTTCCCACAGTCGCGAGGTAAACCGAGCGTCACGGTCAGAGATGATGTCGCGAGGCGTCCCATGATTACAAATGATCTCATCGGTGTAGATTCGGGCTAATCATTCTACCTTGTAGTCTTCTAGTATTGGTAGAAAATGAGCAGATTTGGTCAAACAATCGACGATAACCCAGATGCTATCGTGACCTGCGGTTGTTCGTGGGAGTTTGGTCACGAAGTCCATGGCTATACTCTCCCACTTCCATATAGGAATCGGGGATTGTTCGAGTAAGCCAGAGGGTCTTTGATGTTCAGCCTTGACCTTCGAGCAAGTTAGGCACTTTCCAACGTAGAGGGCGATATCCCTTTTCATGCCCGGCCACCAGTACTTATAGCGAAGATCCTGGTACATTTTGTCGGCACCGGAATGAATAGAATACCGAGATTTGTGGGCTTAGTCCATCAAAATCTGTCGCAAATCGTTCCGCTTAGGGATCCAAATTCGGTCCAGATAATGGAATATCCCATTTGATTTATTCACTAGCTGGGCTCCATCGTGATGAATCCTTTCCTTCTTCAAGGTTCACTCATTAAAACACGCATGCTGGGCTTCACGGATGAGAGTCTCGAGGTGATGCTGAGCTGGAATATTAGGAATGCTATGCAGATAGCTTCGTCTACTGAGAGCGTCGGCAATGACATTTGCTTTGCCAGGGTGATAACGAATCTCACAGTCGAAATCGTTGAGAAGTTCTACCCATCGGCGTTGACGCATATTAAGTTCTTTCTGGTTGAAGATGTGTTGCAGACTCCTATGATCGGTGAAGATCATACACTTAGTACCATAAAGGTAGTGTCGCCAAATCTTCAATGCAAAAACAACTGCGCCTAGCTCGAGATCATGGGTTGTATAGTTCTTCTCGTAAATTTTGAGCTGACGAGATGCGTAGGCGATAACCTTGTCTCGTTGCATGAGAACACAACCGAGACCAAGGTTTGAGGCTTCACAATAGACAGCGAAGTCGTCGTTTCCGTCGGGTAAAGTGAGGACGGGAGCATTGCAAAGCATGTGTTTGAGGGTTTGGAAAACAGACTCTTGTTCGGTTCCCCAAACAAAAGTCTTGTCTTTATGGGTGAGAGCGGTAAGCGACACAGCGATTTTAGAGAACCCTTTGATAAATCGACGATAATAGCCCGCAAGTCCGAGAAAAGAGTGGACTTCAGACGGGTTCTTAGGCGTAACCCAACTCTTAACTGCTTCAATCTTCGCGGAATCGACATGAATACCTTGACTATTGACAACGTGACCCAGGAACTGAACCTCTTCCAGCCAAAATTCACACTTGGAGAACTTGGCGTAGAGTCGATTCCCCTGAAGTAGCTCGAGAACCAAACGTAGATGTTGCGCGTGTTCGGCCTTCGACTTAGAATATATCAGGATATCATCGATGAACACGATGACGAAGCGGTCCAGAAATGGTTTACACACCCGATTCATCGGATCCATGAAAACCGCGGGTGCGTTGGTTAGACCAAAAGGCATAACAACGAACTCATAATGGCCGTAGCGAGTGCGGAAAGCGGTTTTGGGTATATCCTCCTCTTGAATGCGTAGCTGGTGATAGCCTGAGCGTAGATCGATCTTCGAGAAACATGAGGCACCTTGTAGCTGGTCGAACAAATCATCGATGCGAGGCAGAGGGTAACGGTTCTTGATTGTCAACTTATTCAATTCTCGATAGTCGATGCACATCCTGAATGACCCATCCTTCTTTTTGACGAAAAGGACTGGCGCGCCCCAAGGAGAGGTGCTCGGGCGAATAAAGCCTTTATCAAGTAGTTCCTGGAGTTGACTGGAAAGTTCACGCATTTCAGAGGGAGCGAGTCGATAGGGAGCTTTGGCAACAGGGTTTGCTCCAGGAATAAAGTCGATTCGGAAGTCGATATCACAACTTGGCGGAAGACCAGGAAGATCATCAGGAAACACTCGGGGAAATTCGCACACCACAGGTACGTCTTTCACTTCTGTCTTTCCTTTCTTTTCCTTCTCCGCTACTACAATGTTGGCCAAGAAAGCCCTGTATTCCTTGCGGAGATACTTGCTAGCTTGAACGCAAGACATAAGCTTGAGATTCTTCGAGGGAGATTCGCCATAAACACATAACAAATCACCATTAGCGAGAGCGAAGCGAATCATCTTATCGAAACACACAACTTCAGCATGGTTTTCGCGAAGAAAGTCCATGCCTACTATGATGTCAAAACTTCCGAGCTGCATCGGAATAAGATCGATTGGAAAGATGTGATTGTTGAGTTCAAGAGTACAATCACGAAGAACAGAATTGACGGCGACGGTTCTTCCGGTAGCGACTTCGACATCGATCGTTGAGGATAGATGGGAACGCTTACGATTAAGGAGCTTCTCGAACTTAAACGATACAAAAGAGTTATCGGCTCCAGTATCAAACAAACACGAAGCATAAATACCATTCACAAGGAACGTACCATTGACTACGTTGTTGTCGGCTTGGGCTTGGCGCACGTTGACGTTGAAAGTTCTGGCGTGTGCTGCTTGTAGTTGTTGCTGCTGATGCTGTTGCTGCTGCTGTTGATGAGGCTGCTGCTGCTGGGGCTCTTGTTTCACAACCCTGTTCGCGCACATGTTGGCGAAATGGTTAGGATCGCCACATGCGAAGCAGACTCTGACATTGACCGCGGGTGCCTGAGCTGCTTGCTGGCCTTGTGGGGCTGGGAGCAGAGCTTGATGAGCAGTGGCTTGAGCTAGCGGTTGGCGGGGACCAGTACGGCAGTTTGCAGTGAAGTGGCCGTACATATTGCAGTGCGCGCAAAATCTGCAGGCTATACCCACTGGGTGATGATAAGAGCATGTTGGGCAAACAGGGTGAGGGCCAGTGTATGCACGCTTTGCAAGCGGTGCATAGGTGATTGGAGCTGGAGCTGATCGGTGTTGTTGCTGAGTTGGTACCGCTTGAAGTGGAGCAGCGGTAGTGACAGCACAGTTCTTGTTGCTGGAGCTGCTGTTGTTGTTCTTCCTCTTACGACGAGAGGACTTTGATGACTGAGATGCGGTGGCGGTGGCGTCAGCAGTTGGTGCGGCGGTAGCTTGGTGCAGGTTCTTCGAAGCTTTATCCCAGAAACCAGCTTTTACCCGCTTGTCGTTGATTTCAGCGGCAAGCAAGTAGGTTTTTTCGATCGTTGCTGGTTTGGAGGCTTGCACAAAATCTGCAACACAATCCGGCAGAGCGCGGATGTATTTCTTGATCGTGATGTCAGTAGTCTTCACCTGATCGGGGCAGATGATGCTGAGCTGCTTGAAGCGAGCAGTGAGGGCAGCGTTGTCACCATCTTTCTGCTTCAGATGCCAGAATTCATCCTCCAGCTTTTGGCACTCATGGGGAGGGCAGAACTCATCGAGCATAACGTTCTTCAATTCGTCCCATGACAGACCATAGGCTGCATCATTTCCGCGCTTGTTCCTTTCGGCCGTCCACCAGTCGAGTGCGCGGGACTGGAAAACGCCGGTAGCATTCAGGGTGCGGAGATTGTCAGGACATCCGCTCTGTCGCAGGGTGACTTCGATCGAGTCGAACCATTAAAACAAATCCGTAGGGCCTTCTTCTCCAGTGAACTATTTCGGTCCGCAAGCCTTGAACTGCTTGAAGCTGAAAGCAGCTTTGAGGGTTTCAGTTCTGGATTCCTCAGACGATTTGCTCATGTTCTCGTACAGTTCACTGAAAACCTGGGGAACTACTTTTGCCATTTGCTTGGTAATCATGGCAGCGAGGCGTTTGTCCGCTTGCTTTCGGCGGGCATCTCGAGTAGCGCGAGATCCAGATGACGACATTGTCTGCAACAGACATCGCCACAGGACTCAACATAACACAATATAGTCGAATCTCACCTCACACACTAATATTTCTAAAGCTTAGAAACACACCTAGTCACATAATCGTGTAAACACATAGGCACATACTCACAGATTCACATAAGCACAGAAACATATAAGCACGTAAGGCACATATAGCACATAGAGAACATAGGGCACATAGAAGCTTCTGATAGCCTCAAAATATAGAAACCTATCATTCAAAGTTCGCGGGCGTTTGGGCATAGTGTTTGCGATTAGCGAGTACACAACGTGCAGTGTAGCGTAAAGTCGTACCCCATGTAGTAGCGATTTGTCAACGTTTTGAGATAAAGATGCAGTGCGATTCGTGTGTGTCGATCAAAGCGAATGCGAAAAGCGAATAAATCATCAAAAACATATTCATATAAACAGATAAAATCATGTAAACACATAAATTCCACACAAAAAAATTGGCAAATATCATCAGAGTCGGCAGTAGCGAGCTCAGAATCGAAACACATAAAAATTCGAGAATAGATTGTCTGCGGCTAGATAGACTTTGGCTACCCAAGGTGATTCGACTATTCACAAGGACCGCCAGCACACATTAGACCTTCAGGACTATGCGTCTTGCCTCGATTCTGGGCAGTCGGCATGCATCCTTCTAGTTGTAGTGTGGCTTTCAGTCGTTGGAGTCCGTCGAGACTTTGGTGAGAGTTTTGTAAAACAAAAATAAGGCGGAATAAGCCGTCAAGGTTCGGGTTTCACCCCTAACTTAACAACTTAGCTCCTGTTTGGATGAAAGTAGCGACGAAAGTTCGCGTCAAAGTATGGATTTCACTCCTGATTCAACGCGAATTCTGGCGTTTATAGATAAATACAGATCAAATAAGCAATTTAATCGAGAGTTTGCGGTTTTCATACCTAATCTCGATCGGATTACTTGTTTATTTTCGAATAATCATGTAGTGATAGTGTAGCGTGCGTGAGAATAGTGAGAGATACAAGTAAACTCGTACTAATCCTTCCGGATTCGTACAAGTTGGTCTGTTGGTTTCTAACTATAGACTAGGTCATTTCTAAGACATCGACCCGGACTAGGTCGTGTCTGGCCTAATTCCCTATAGTTATGGCTCTGATACCAATCTGTCACACCCCAACCGATGGCGAAAACATCGGGGCGTGGCACTGAGCGAAACAGATTGTCCAGAAGTTTCCATAACAACTATATTTACCAAATATTTAAAGCAACACGTCCCATACCATGTCATAAATGATAATACAATTATTACAGAAAAGATATAGGCAAATTGTTCTGTTCCGACAACTCAGATTTTTATTACAGACAATTGTTTATTGGTTTCTAGACCTTGACCTAGGTCCTTCCTAGCCTCGATTTCATAGAAAAGTAAGCAAATAAGCATCCTAAGCACCTGTCACATACGTTAAAGTAAAAGTCAATACACATAGTGTAAAGGTGAGCATACAAGTTTGATAATAGCATATAGAGTTCGAAATAGTTTACGCATAACCAGCACGTACACAGAGTGAAATGAGGCATGTTAGTTATCGACATGAACCTATCGATACCAATGACTGCGGGTTGACTGCCCAAGGTAGTTCGCGATACATGATCACCACTGTGACCCATGTAGGTAATTATCTTTAACAACCCCTGAATGAACAGGTGCTGAGTCCAAACTAATAGTACTACCGTCGTTAAGGCAGGTAGACAGCATTCCATGTGTAAACATAACAAACAAGCATTCATTTAGTCATGTATAACATGCAGTAACGGTTAGCGTTAAAAGTATTGCGTAGTGTGTTCGATGTGATTTTGTATAAGTAACGTATGTAACACCCAAAAGTGCATAAAGCAAAAAGGGATCGAGTATACTCACAGCGATGATGGATTGAAGGGAGCGCTAGAGAGTAGAGTTAGCCTGATCAGAACGATAGCATAATGATAAGCGACGCGTAAAACGATCCAAGGTGTAAGTGGGTCGGACAGCAGTTCGATCGGATAGTATTCCGATCGGACAGCCGGTCGCTCGAGTGGTAGTCCGCTCGGATGGTCATCCGATCGGATGACCTTTCGAGTGGATTGTTTCTTCCTTTGGGAAGGATGTGTTTGTGTATGATGGCTTGACTTTTGAAGTTTTTGTTGTAGCATTAGATATCACAAAAGTATCTCTACCTTTTAGGTCGGTCGATCGAACAACCATTCGATCGGGAGACTGTCTGATTGGTTAGACACTTTAGTGAGAACAAGTTCACAGCAGGACAGTCACTCGATCGAATGGCAATCCGATCGGGTGGCACCCTTGTGCATTGAACATGTTGAAAATTGTTTAAGTGTCCGAACATCTCATGATCAAAGTGACAGGCCGATCGGATGGTAGGTCGATCGGACAGCACCTCATTCGATGCCCAGACCTTAAAAGTTTGAAAGTAGGAGTTGAGTGTGAGGCCAAGGTGTAGATCGATCGGGTGACAACCTGTTCGGGTGCCAGTTCGACCGGACGGTAGTCCGATCGGACGGCATTCCGTCCTGTTTGTTCCGTTCGTCTTATACTTGGTTATTTTGATAGTTTGTCAGCAGAACACTTCTTTGGCTTGAACCAGTGGCATGGCTCTGATACCACCTTCTGTCACAACCCCCGATCCCTTATACAAACACAGGAACGGGCTTGAACCAGTGGCATGGCTCTGATACCACCTTCTGTCACAACCCCCGATCCCTTATACAAACACAGGAACGGGCGGCCGCGAGCCAGTTTCGGTGGTATCGGGTATTATCTAATTTGGCAGCGGAAAAATTTCATCAGGACCGTAGTTAGTAAATATTTTATCAGAGTAAACCACCATATTTTATAATTACAAATACATGGGGAAAACCCAAGTTTGCAGTACACACATTCTCATAGGAATAAATCCTATTTTATTTAATAAAAACATCTATTTTATTTTAGGTAACTTTATTGCCACTTTTCCAAGCCTTCAGTGCTCTCCAGCTGGCTTTTATTGGCTTCACACTAAGTTACCTGAAACACGTGTTTAAAATATTTTATCAGCAGGAAATACTGGTGAGTGAATCCCAGTTTAATCATGTTTTAATAAGAACCAATTTACAGTATTGAGGACACATCCGCAATTACATTTGTTTCCAATATATAACAATTAACATCCGTGGTATTGTCATACTCAACTAGTGGAAATGTTACCACGCCAGTAACAAATTTTGTATACAAAACCCCAACATACCCACGATAATTGTATTCTTACAAATACTCAATAACTGTATAGTATATATTTAATTAAGTGAGGTTTTGTAAAAACATTTAACAAAAAGAGGATTACTCACATTGCTATTTTAGGTCTTTCCTTTGTGGCTTCCTGGTTATAATCTAGTTAAATAAATAATGCACACGCGTTAGTATAATAACCCATTTTAACATTAGTAATACCCTCCCGAGACGGCATTCCAACGACTACGTCGGGCAGAACCACGACAGCCGTTACGGAACCCTAGATCAATCGGGCAGAGTATCTAATACGTATCCAGGGGTTATGATACTTACAACGAGGTAGAGCTTCGCTAATTAGGGGGGTATTATACCCGTGTATAATGCCTACACTTTAGAATTGAGAGAAAGAAATGAATTCTGAACGACGTAAACTGAAATCCTGAGGCCTCCTTATATAGGGCCTGATCTTGGTCCTCTCGCGGCCCGCGTAAAGTGTAACCCAAGGGTTACGCGGCCCGCGTCAACGCTGGTCAACAGCGTAGCTTGTCCGGGTCATGGCATAGGGTTGCCGTGTGTTGGGCCACGTGGCGGCCCAGGGTTTCGCCACCTTTTAACTTGTCGCGGCCCGCGTAAGGTTTGAGGTGTGGCTTACGCGGCCCGCCTCAAACCCAGAAACTTGATTTTTAATGATATTTAAGGTATTCGGGGTCCGTTTTCGTGTATGGGGCGTATTTTAGGAAGTGTAGGGGTGTCAGGGGTGTTTTAGGAGGGTTGTTATATTTTGGGTATAACTCCTGGGTTATTTAATAAAATATATAATGTACTCATATTAAGTATAGTAACCCAATTCTACTTTATCCCTACGTCACGAGACAGAACCCCAACGAATTTAGGCAGAGCCTTGACATACGTTACGGGGTCCTACGTCAATCGGACAGGGCATCAGTGATCAGGGGTTACAATACTTAAAACGGGGCATGGTCTTATTATTATTATAGGTGAAAAATTAAAAAGAATATAGAACAGAAGGAGTTTACGAAATCTAGAGAAAGTAGAAGAAAATTTTGAGCAGTTTCCTTTCAATCCTAATGTCCATATATATAGTTGAAAACTTAACTTCTTGGCCACACAAAATTGAGATTCTATCTGATCCTTTAGTATCCACGTATACACTAACTTTAATACTTTGATTCTTATGAAATCATGCATACGTAAGCATGCAACTTTCTAGTTCAATAATAAGTTTAGATTTAATATATATTTGTAGGATCGTGTATGTGACCCAAATGAGTCGTTCAGAGAAGTTTTGATCAGTTTCAGGTGCGGAAAACAAGAAACTGACTTAGAAACAGCTTGTTCTTCACTATAAACACACTTTTGATTGATATTACACTGATTACACCCAAGAATCAAACCGGCAGCACCTCGGTATGATTTTTAGAACTCCCTTACAAATGAGATCGCTTGAATGGTATTTATAGCCCAGGGATTTCGCTTGAGGGAGACAAGAATCAGTTCAAGCGAACTATCATATGTTGGTTTCGCTTGAAACTGACAAATGTCATTTCAAGCGAAATGGCTACTTCAAGCGAAAACACCATAAACACATCCTATTTTTTCCTATTTTCTAGAACAACGTGCCCAGATCTAACATATCTAGTACAAGACTCGATACAAGACGAAGTCGACAGATGTATGCACTAACAGACTCCCCCTCAGATGTTGACGAGTCGTAAAGTGTCGAGTCTTCACATCTTCAGTCTTTATCAATCTTTGGGCTTCCTTCCAGGATCTCCATCTGGCTCTTGAGCTTTCTAATTCTCTTGATCAGATCTCTTGATTCCTTAAGTTCATCAGCATCAGCAAATCCAATATCATGATCTGGCTTACACTTTCCACAGGTTCAGGATCGAAACCTGGCTCTCTTAACACTCTGAGTCCTTAAGTATCGAAACCTGTCTAAACCTGCACATTCTCTACCCAAAAGTAAATTTTCTGATGTTCACTTGTAGAGCAAATCTTAGACTGATTTAACCTTTAGATTCTGATGAACCACTTGCAGAAATATTGTTCATTTTTCTTTTCAAAAACACATTCTCCCAAACCATTTGTTCATCATGTCTAGCACTTGGAATTTTGAAAATCAGCTCTCCAACATCAATTGTCGAAAATATTTTTGGATTTTTCAAAAATTATGCTAAAAACACACTAAAATCTTTTTGAATTTTTTGTAATAACAGAAATAAAATGCAGTAACGAAATATTTACAGACAATATTTTTGTGAGTTTGTGCTAGAGGATCATATCAGTTTATGACAAGTTACAAGTACCGTTGAGCTTAGTTACACATTAAGAATTAAACAATTCACTTAGATTGCCGATATACTGATCCACTTAAATTTTCACACAAATTTCAACTGATTCAGGATATGAGTTAGGTGTTTTAAGAACTTAAACTCATTCATGTGTCCCACCTCTTGAATATACTCCCGTATCCAGATCCCAATATTCAGTCTTACATGTGAGTATACCACATATGATATCTGTAAGGGGTTAGATGCGAAACCGTGAGAGCTCAGGTCAGAACTTCCGTTCAGCAGAGAGATGACGGCTCGACTTTGGTGGGTCCCCTTTAGAGGATCTTTTTTACAACAGCATTGATTAGCAATTTTATTGTCTCATCATTTTATGCTGAGGGTGAAGCTATATTTCAAGCAAGCGTAAAGTATTCTCCGGGGACTAGGCCATTGCTTCCGCATTATCAGAAGTCCCGGGATAATACCCCAGATATCACTGAGTATAAAGACCTAGTATCTCAGAAAGAGGGACCTTTCAAACGAGATTTCAGGGGTTACCTATATATTCAAGTAGTGTTCCCCACAAAATAAGCAAGTTTGAATTTAAGTTTATATCCCGAAAAAGTTTACTAAATGTGTAAAAACCTATCGACATATCATCAGTGAGACCGTTTAACGCTATTTAATCATTACATTTCTTTAGCATACTGTGACTGTCTACTGATGTACTATCATTTCCTCTTCTTTAGACACTAAAACTCATTTTTGAATTTTATCATGTTTTTGACTTTTTCAAATTTTCTAATGTTTTTGGATTTTCTGAAAAATTTCTACTCCCCCTAAAATGCAAACACATTAACAAAAATTTGAAAACAAACTGTACAAAAACTTGACAACCGATATCAAATCACATCAATTCGCCATTCACTAGGCATAAACAATCAGAACCCCCCCTTTCACAAAACTATTTTCTCATTATGATTTCAAAACACTTAAGTTTGTTTTAATCAAAATGATTTTTCCGGAAAATAAGTTTTGTTAAATTTACAACTTGTAGGTTAGGGGTTTTGGTTCATCACATTGTCTTTCAAATACCACTTGTATGAGAATTACATCAAGTTCAAATTAATGCCGATTCCTGCTTCACTCTTACCAACCTGGAAGCTTCAGCAAGTCACACTTATCCTGTAAAAATTTAACCTTTATAAGATTCATTCACAAAATCAATTATCAAGAAAAATGCCGATTCCTGATCCAGATTACAAACTTGGGAACTCCGGCAAGTCAGATTTTTAAGGGAAGAGAATTTCCACCCAAGTCTTACCAACCTTGGGTGTTTTTAACTCTTGTTCAGTAGGGTTATAAGTTGCTTTCTTTGTCGCATAAAAATCTTTAACCCCTTTTACTTTCCCATCAATCATCTTCTCAAAAATTTTCTTTACATTTCCATTAAAAACTTTTTCAAAATCAAATTCCTTTTTATCAGAAAAGAATTGATTTGAGATCTCAACCTTACCAATTTTTTGCTTAATTTTTTCAAACGTCAAAGACGGAATTTTAACATCATCTTCAACTTGTGGCTCTTCTGATTTTGTGGAATCAGGTTCATCGCCGACTTTTATATCACCCTTCTTGACAATCCACATTTGGTTATCTTTTGCTTTCTTTTTGTAAAAAAATTTCTTTGAACTCTCACCAACTTCATAAATCGAATTTTCAAAAATTTTGAATCTTTCAGTTGGTGGTTCAACATCAACAACCTTTTCTTTCAGTTTTTCAGATACTCCCTGTTTTAGTTTTGCCGTTTGAGAACAAACTGATGCAATATAAACAGGTTCGAGTATCCTTCCTGTGAAAAACTCCAGTTCCTGCCCTCTTCTTTTCAACAAGAAACTCCTGGTTTGATTGTTTCCAGAAAGGTTTCTTCTGTTCCTCTTCAGCACTTCCTCCTGAAACAAATTTTGTGTTTGTTTTAAAATTTTTATCATTTTTATAATTTTCAGGTGGAATAAAACCCAATCCTTTCTTTTTGTAGCTACCATTATGGTTTGGTTTCTTTTGAAAACCAGAACCAGAATTGTAACCCTTTTTCTTGTTTAAACGTTGTTGAACTCTTGAAGTGTATTTTTTAGGTTTTTCAGTAAGATTTATATCTTTTATTTCAGAAATATTAATTTCTGTCATTTTGAAAACCTTTTTAATCATTTCAGTTCTAACACTTCTTATTGGAAACTCTTTGTCAAAATATAATTTGTCAGAATCGTTCAAAGTATATGCTACTTCAAATGTTTCATCATTCAAATTTGATTTTGATAACAAAAACTCTTTACTGTAAACCCTTTTAACCATCGGTTTTGAACTGTTGACTGACGAACTTGACCCTCCAGACTCAGACTTTGACTCAGACTCCTCATCAGTATCCAACACCTGATCGACCACCTTTTTTATTAACTCAGACTCATGATCAGTGTCAGACGAGGTGAAAGTAACGTCAATGTTTTCTGGTAATTCATCGTTTATATCAGACTTCAGTTTTATATTTACTGCCTTTTGAACTTGCTCCTCATTTGGTTTTCTGGGAGAATACCCTTCCCAGATCGGAGGCGGACACTTGTTATAGCTAACACTCGGTTTCTTACCAGTATCCTTCTTCTTTGGCTTTTCATAATCTTTAAAGGCTTCAAAACCTGCAAAAGTTGGATAAATTCGATCAATAAGATAATCAGAACTAGAATAACTCTGTAATAATCGTCTGATCCTCTCATTTTCAATTTTCTCGGTCTCCAACTCTTGCTTCCACTTTGCACTTTCTTCGATGTAGAAGTTAATAGCTTTCTGTTTTGTCATCATCGTTGCATTCATCATTGTCAAAGCCTTTTCTCTTCAGAGTTTGTCTTTTGAAGACCAGTTACTGTTCTGTTCAAAACATCATAAGATTCCTTCACGTAGTTAAGATTGAATAGTAATTGTTCTTTCATCTTCTCTAACTCAGCTAGCTTTTCATCTTTAGCTGCACATTCTTTGCAAGTCTCCAAACATTTTTGGCATGGTTTGATGACTTCCACAATCTTTTCAACTTCTATGATCTTTTCAACTTCTATGATCTTTTCAACTTCAACAACTTTTTCAGCTTCAGTCACCTTTTCTGCTTCAACCACCTGCTCAGTCTCAACAATCTCCTCAGCAAAACTTTTAACTTCATCATTTTGAACTATCTCATCCTTTTCACTTTCAGACTTTATTTGCTTTTGTTCTTTTGCTGCTCGTTTCTCCTTCAGCTTCTCCAAGCGGTCTGCAAAATAAAAATGAAAACTTTCAGGAGAGAGATGAGATTTTGCAATATTAATATGTTTTTCTTCTTCATCATCACTACTATCATCAGTTGGTGATTGATCAAACTCTACTGATTTGTCAGAATTATTATCCAAAGAACCAGAATCAGATGGTGTTTGATCAAAAACAATTTCTCTTTCTGAACTTTCATCACTTTGTAAACTTTCATCTGAACTCTGTGAGCTTTCTTCTAATGAAACATATTTTTCATCTTCATTCTTCACACTAACACTAATGGATTTCATCCACTCGGTGAACATGTCTGGTTCTTTCACAATCTTAGCAATGAAAGCTTTAAAATTCCCATTCTCATCTGCAAACATATCCCAGCTGAACCCTTCAGGTAGCCTTTCATCATCTTGATTGATCAAGCATGCTTTGTTGTCAGATGAAATGAATTTTTCCCAGCTGAAACTTTCTTGATTTCCCAAACATGCTCTCTTTGAATCCTCTATCACTTTTCTACCATGAGCCACTTGTGGTTCTTGTTGTTGTTGTTGTTGACCAACTTGTTGATATATGGCTTTCCGGTAGTAATCATCTTTTCCGAACGGATTCTTTGGATCATTTGCCTCTCTATTCTTGCATTCCCTCTTGAAATGACCTTTCTCCATGCATCGAAAACAAGTAACTTTAGATTTATCAAAACCTAAAGTAGAAACATGTGCATTGTCACACCCCGATTTTTCCACACTTTACCAGTGGGCCCGGTGGGGAGTATCGTGACGTGGTTGGCAACATAATAGTCAAACAACACAATATATAAATATGCGCAGCGGAAGCAAAAGGATAAATATATTACAATCCGAAATAATGTAACATCAAAGTATTACAATGGAAGTGAAGGATCCACAGGCGGATCGAAAATAAAATAACACTGTTCAACAGACTTTAGGCATCTAAGCTTGCGAGACTCTTTATTGATGCTAGGAGTAGCCAGCCAATTCCGATTAGTACCTGCACTTAGCCTTTTTGGGAAAATACGTCAGTTTACACTGGTAAATACAATCAACCGACTCATTTTGAAAAGGGTTTAAAAATGATTGATTTGAATGCACATGGCACAAATAATATTTTATAACTTGGGATAATTATTTGAATATAATACTTGTAAAGGATTTACATGTTTCTTATGCGTTCAGTAGCCCGGATCAAGCCGGGTTAAAGATCAATAGACACACCACATTATGTATATGAGACACCGACGGGCGTACGCCTACGCCCCGTGCTTAGGTCGTGGCCATTTCGTAAAATGGTGCCAGGGATATCCGGGACATGGTCATTAACCCCCCAAAGGCTTTAAGCAAACAAAACAATTTAAACGAGACACTTCAATACTTTAACCATCATACAATTAAAGATTCAATGCCCGACCAAGCGGTATTTTATATACCGTACCCCAAGCCCGTATAGGGAAAATAAGTTAAGAGTATTTACCTGAGCTAAATATAAATTCAATCCCAGTCGTATCAAATCAGCAAGTACAGATAGCTTTTACTGGGCCCCTAAATCTGGAACGAAGGTTTTTAATAACCTATTAGAATCCTAACGGGTCTTTAATTAAGCCTTGACTTAGATCGATTAGTTTTCCAAAAGGAAGATACGGTTCAAACGCGTGATAAGGCGAAGACCGGAATAGAATGTGATTTAGACCCGACAAGTTTGAAGACTTGTATAATATGGGTAATCTAAACACATTCTGGATTTTGAGATAAAACCGATAAGGTTTGACCCGTTTCGGCTAATTTATGCAAACTAGTTACATAAACCGAACCGAACGCGTAATAAGCGTAACGGGTACCCATAGGAGTCCTAAACAGGTTTCCTAAGTTAACATGCCTTAAATATGTGGTGATAACAGTAGGATATCTTCCATTATGCCCAAAACGAGTTTAATCTCATATTAAGCCCCGTAGGGGTATTTTGGTCATTTTAAAGATTATAAAAGGGATTATTTATAATTCTAATGTTCGGGTCTGAGGTAACCAGTAAACAACTTATTTTTAACAGGTTATATTAGTTGGTAATAATCCTTATGTGTCAAAATGGTTTTAAACCCAAACTATACGTTTAATACGCGTAGAACGTCGTTTTAAGCGATTTACGGGTTAAAATAGGAATCTGAGTTTTCAGGTCAGTTCATAGGATTCAAAACACTTCATTTATTATTTAAAATCAGTAGCAATTGGATTGGCATCAAAAGGACTTGTAAAACTCATTTTATACTCGAAAAGGGCAAAATCGGTATTTACCGAATTAATGCCATAACCTTAGGTTATGATCGGGTTAAAAATAATTAAAAATCTTTAAAAATCCCAAAATATTATATTACATCAGTGGGTAAAAGGTTTGGTGTCAAAAATTGTGTTTAGATAGGTTTTATGCTAATGACGCCGTTTAATTAATAAAAGCGTTCTTAACTACGCCATTGAGCATAACTCCTAATCTAGACCTCCGATTGATGTGAAATTTTTGGGACATCTTTAATAATCAGTAAAAAAGGTTATTGTCCTTTCATATCTTCAAAAATCTCGTTTTATGATCATAAGGGCATTATGGTCAATATTTAAGCACTTAACGGAAACGTCGGACAATTAAGGATTCAAGTGGTATAAACGCAGAGGATTATACAATCATGTAACTAGGTCCTAATGGAACTTTAAGGCATGTCTAAACCTATCTAAATCGGGTCAGAACCGAAGTCAAAGCAGAAAGTCAAACTATGAGCCTTTCGGTTCCGAATCGATCTTAAACAGAAAGTTGTCGAATCAAACAAGCTTAGACAAGTTCTTATACTTATTATCAGGTTACATGAATGTTAAAATAGGTTACACGCCTTTTACATCGCTAACTATGCGTTTAATGATTCTGTTGACTTTTTTGTAAGAAGTTTGACCCGTCATTTGATCTAGTTAGATCGGGAATCAGAGGGTGCCCATTTAAGGGTTAATTGCCCACATAATTACCAACTTATAACAACTTTCATTTCGACAAAACACTGGACCGTTTGTGTTTTATCGTTAAGTCAAACCGTAATTACGACGGTTTGACTTTTAAGCTAAATACTAAGCATAACTCAATTAGAGAAGGTTAAACATACTTACACGTGTCTAATGGATGCTTAGGAAGGCTTGGGCCTGCTCTTGTGCTTCTCAAATGCTCAGAAGATGAAGTTGAAAGGAATGATCATAAGTTGCAACTTTGTGTGACTTATATAGTGAGTCAAACTCACTTAGATTGATGACATGCAACTCTATAATTGATCAAGGATGCTTACAAGTGCCATCTAAAGCCTATAAACCACTTTAGGACGCCCAAGGTATGCAAAACAATACATATAAGTCGGTTACAAGGCTGAAACAGGCACCTGTCAAGTTTCTGTCGCTGGTACCTGTCACGCGGCCCGCGTAAGATATTGTTATGTCTTACGCGGCCCGCCTGGACCTCCTGTCCAGGTTTTGAAGTTTTGTTTAATTGCACTTTTGGCCCTTGGTCCCCCGAAAGGTCATTTTCACATGGTTTCTTGCATTAAGAGGCTTTAATATTGACATTTAGGGGCTTTAAGACTTATACCATCTTTGTCAAGTCCTCGGGTAACTTTGTGATCACCCGAAAAGCCCTAATTTTCAATGTTGACGATTCTAACCCTCACACACGAATTTTATCATAACTTTCTCATACGTTAACGAAACTTTGTGAAATTTCTATCATATATTCTCATGAGCATAATTAACCGTTACAAAGCTTCGGGTTTGCTAAAAGGTCACTCAGAGGTATATCTTAAACATGTTGACACATTTAACCCCTGTAGTTTGTAATTTCTCACTTTCTTTCACAATTAGCTACGTATGATCCATGATTTATTCGTTTAAGGTTATAAACATCATGTAAGGTTACTGTAAAGTATATTTATCCCTTGTTGACATTTTGAACCCTCAAATTCACATAGTTTCTATATTTGTCAACTTTAGTCCTTCAAGAACATTCTTTCACACGTTCAAACCTATGACACGTGTCAACACATTATAGGACGTGAATTTTCGAGGTGTTACATCCTCACCCCCTTAAAAGAAATCTCGACCTCGAGATTTGTTAAAACGCTGGAAGTACTTTTTGTCGCATAATGGACTTAACTTCTATAACATATCTGGAGTTTTTCCAAGCTCCCAAAGTGACTCCTATATTAGGTACACGTATCCTTTTGCAGCTTCTTTACCTGTCGATTCTCAATCGATACAGGATGCTCATCACGTCATAATTCTTCATATCATTATGTGATAGTGTTTCTTGATTTATTGGCGAAACACATCCTTCAGTCACTAGTGTGCAATGTATTGCGAGCTCCGTCAAGCTCCTTAAATAGGTTTTAGCTTATAAGCTGCTTGATCTTGATATATTCGATTTCCTTCGAATAATTCTATATATTCAGAGCCTAACTAGCCTGATTATTTAACAAATTTGGTACACCCTTCCTGGGTGATACCTTTTGTTGAACCTTATTCCTTATCAACAATTTAGGAGGTTTGTTATTTTCATTAATCCTTGATTTTTCTGCCGAATAATGGCAACTTACTGATAATGAGGGATTTGTATGATCTTATTCGTTGTTTCCAATGCAACTTTCAGATCCTAATAAGTGGACTTTTCAAAGTCTCGTCCATCCAACGGATGTTTTGATATTTCATCTATACAGGGTCTCCAAAGGAGCCACCTTGATACTTATATAACAGCTATTATAGAAAAGCTTATCTTAAGGTGAGATGGTTATTCCAACCATTGCTGAAAATTAATCTTAAGGAATAGCTAATCTTTACAGTTAGTCGAACGAATCGATGATCCTGGGCAGCTGATGGCGATTCTTAATCGTTGCCTAATTAGGGTTGCGGTAACAATGCATAAGCAGGATGAACCGTTTTTCACAATTAATTATACCGAATTTTCAGGATATTGAGTTAGGCTATATGAACCCTCTATTAAAACTCAGTTAGTCAGGGTTTTGTTTGAACATTGATCAACTTTTTCAGATGAGTCTCCAGCACTAAAAGCAGTTTGAATTTTCGGAATTCTTTCAATTTCTGGAATACTTCCTTTGTAGTACATTTTCACGTCTTGTTGACTACTTTGATTGTTCATCCTAGCAATTTTCTGCTGTCCCAGATCTTGACTTTCTATCTTCTCAATGAACTGAGAAATTGTCAACCCAACATAAACACCAGTATTCTTCAGAATCATCAAATAAGTTCCCCACTCCTTTTGCGGTAAAGCATCAGCTAACTTGTCGACCCATTCTTCACGATCTTTGGTTATGCTTAGCATGTACATGGATCGCACTAAGTGACAATATCGTTCAATTAGCTTCTTTGTATCTTCCCCAGGCAAACTAGTGAATAGATCAAATTCTTTCTTAAGCAGTGCCTTTTTACTCTTAATCATATTCTCACTACCCTCAAACTTAACTTTAAGAGCATCCCAGATTGACTTAGATGTCTTATCATGTTGAAGCAAGATAAAGATGTCTTCTTTAATGGCTTGCTGAAGCAAACTTATCATCATCTTTTCAGCTCGGTACATTTCCCGTTCTTGATCATTAAATTCTGAGATTTGTTTTTCAGTTTGCAATTCAGTACGAGGTAGTGCATATCTCTTCAGAATACACTCCCATGATCTAAGATGATTGGCTTGAACCCAGTTTTCGAAGCGATCTTTCCATCCGTAATATTCTTCAATGCTCATTAGCTTCGGGGGTTTTTGAGTAGTTCCGGTTTCATTTTCCAGATTCATGTTTTGAGCAATTGAAGCTGGAACAGTCGGAGATGTTGCAAACGCGTTGTAAAATTCTTCACTCATGATTCGGAAACTTTTTCACAAAACAGCACTTTCAAGGGAGATACCAACTTCAAGCAAATAAACATGTTCAAGCGAAAACAACCTGCAAACAACTTCAAGCGAGATAAGTCCTTTAAGCGAAATCACTTGATTTCACTTTAATTTCAAGCGAAATGTTAATTTGAAGCGAAATGACCTGTTTCGCTTGAGATATTTCAAGCAGAATACGATTTTTCAAGCGAAACCCTCTATTTCAAGCGAAATGACTTAGTTCGCTTGAAATGAACACAATTAATTCAAGCGAAAACTGATGGTATTTTCAAGCGGAATCACTTCGAAGGTCAATTTTACCCATTTTTAGTCCGAATTTTAATGTGAAACTCTCAAGGGTTTGTTAAAATGCAGTTTTACACAATTTGGGAAAAATTTGTCCGATTTTAACCGTGAAATCTTGAAATTTCGAAAGAAAGTGTAGAAAAACAGAAATTTTCAAGCTGAATAGTACAAAACTCCTCCTCCAGAGCTCTAATACCAGTTGTAGGATCGTGTATGTGACCCAAATGAGTCGTTCAGAGAAGTTTTGATCAGTTTCAGGTGCGGAAAACAAGAAACTGACTTAGAAACAGCTTGTTCTTCACTATAAACACACTTTTGATTGATATTACACTGATTACACCCAAGAATCAAACCGGCAGCACCTCGGTATGATTTTTAGAACTCCCTTACAAATGAGATCGCTTGAATGGTATTTATAGCCCAGGGATTTCGCTTGAGGGAGACAAGAATCAGTTCAAGCGAACTATCATATGTTGGTTTCGCTTGAAACTGACAAATGTCATTTCAAGCGAAATGGCTACTTCAAGCGAAAACACCATAAACACATCCTATTTTTTCCTATTTTCTAGAACAACGTGCCCAGATCTAACATATCTAGTACAAGACTCGATACAAGACGAAGTCGACAGATGTATGCACTAACAATATTATTATTATAATTAATTTAACTGCTTCACTCTTTTGGCGCTTATAACTTCTAAAATATGATGTTTTATAAAATAATAAATATGCCATTAGAACGAGAATAATTTTATCTACATTTTGAACCAAGTTTCATTAAAAACAGAGTAGGTTCAAATATAATGTATTTTTATAATTTAATTATTAAATGGTTCCTACGCTTGCCCAAAATACCTCATATTTCCATTGGTCAACTTATCCATGATGCATCCTTTTAATTACATAAGTTTTTAAAAATTTTGGGAATGTTACATGCATTGAACATGTTGAAAATTGTTTAAGTGTCAGAACATCTCGTGATCAAAGTGACAGGCCGATCAGATGGTAGGTCGATCGGACAGCACCTCGTTCGATGCCTAGACCTTAAAAGTTTGAAAGTAGGAGTTGAGTGTGAGGCCAAGGTGTAGATCGATCGGGTGACAACCCGTTCGGGTGCCATTTCGACCGGACGGTAGTCCGATCGGACGACATTCCGTCCTGGTCGTTCCGTTCGTCTTATACTTGGTTATTTTGATAGTTTGTCGTTTTATCGAGATGTTTTGGTAACGTGTTAAGCAACAGAAACCTCGTCAATACTTGGTACTCCTGATCGGACAGGAATCACCCAAATCCGATTAGTTAACTGTTCAAGACGGTGTTCCATGTTCAACACGAAATCGGTAAACCTCGTAGATAGAATTCAGATCTTGGACCAACACGACCACATGAATGAGTAGGAAGTCGGTGCAAGCTCCGATTCTATCAGTTTTGAGTGCATTGAGTGTAAAAGAGTTGAAAGAAAGTTGGAAAACCTTCTTTCAATCCTTTTTACCGTGAATATGTTTAGATCTATGAAAGATCTTTGTTTATTTATGTGGAAATCGGTTAGATTCAAGTTGTTCTTGAAGGATTGGAGCCAAAACATGAAGTTCTTCAAGAACACCATGATGACGTCATCCTAGAACACCTTGGATCTTGATGATTTCACGGTTAAAAGTTAAGATTCAAAAGATAGAAAGGTGTAGGAGTGCATGTAGATTGAGAAAGTACAAGATTTAGGATGAGATCTTACCTGAATCGCGAGAAATCGAAGAAAAGGTGAGCAAAGAGCACTGGTCGGACGAGAGTTTCCAAAAGTGGTAAGAATGAGAGTGACAGGAGGTATTTATAGGGTTCCCAAAGTGGAAAGGGGCTGGTCGATCGGGTGGCAGCCTGATAGACTGGCTGACCGATCGAGCGGCAGCTCGATCGATCGGCTGGTCGATCGGCCGGTTACCTGGTCGATCAGTCGCTTGGTTCTAGTGTTCGGTGCGACGAGTTTTACTGTTTCGATTGCGATTGCGATTGCGAGCGTTGCGATGCGATAGTGTCACACCCCAACCAATGGCGGAAACATCGGGATGAGACGAAGTGTGAAGATTGCTCGAGACATCATAATACTAATAATCGTGACAAGTATTTAAATGGTAAATTTCATTTCATTTCTAAAGAATCAATTACAAGAGTTTGAAACAAGTACAACA
The DNA here is from genome assembly GCA_030545235.1 of Helianthus tuberosus. Taxonomy (NCBI): domain Eukaryota; kingdom Viridiplantae; phylum Streptophyta; class Magnoliopsida; order Asterales; family Asteraceae; genus Helianthus; species Helianthus tuberosus. The sequence continues at coordinate 167,254,444 of CM060430.1, read as the reverse complement.
GGAATAATGGAATACAATACAAATAAAATACAAAATTTAAAGTGTGTATCTAAGCATCCTACTAGATTCCATACATCATCAACATCATCGCTAAACCTGCAACATGTTTTAATAAAGTTCAATGCAAAAGCAAAGGCTAGTACACAAGGTTTGAATAAGTATAGCATAAGTATAAAAGTATTTTACTCGAGTCCACATGGCAATTTGTATACAAGGTAACTAGCATGCATAACATTACGTTTTAAACCCAAAGTGTCCACATTTAGCATCCCTCGCCACAAAAGTGACGAGACCGTATAGTATAATGACTTAACAAACCCCCGTCGGGTGGTGTGCTACTCCTATTGCGCTATATTTGTTAAGCGAGGGTATAACATAGTATAAAGCATGTATTATCAAGCATAACAAGTGGCATGTATAACGGATTGAGTTCATAAAGCATGTTAAGTGTGTGTGTAAGTGTAATTTTTGTATGGTAACATGTTGCAACCCAAAAGTGGTTTGAAATGTAAATGGGTCGAGTGTACTCACAAAGCTTGCATATGCTTGCCGATTATCCAATTGTTGGCGAGTAGAGATTTAGAGTCCGAATGTATAAGGGTTAAGGTTCAAGGTACGGTTAGGGTCGAGATTCGGGATTAAGATTCAAAGAATAACAAAGTAAGTATTATGAAAATAATCTCTATGGTATTAGCACTTGTCTTTGACACTATAGTAATCCTTATGGATTGTATGTGATTTCATAGGTTCAAGACCTATTAGAATCGTGACAAGGAACTATACACATAGTGATAAACTTATTAACTTGGTAGAGGATTATATAATCACTATCAAGGGTTCGGTTTTATTATAGCCATAATATATTCATATAGTATAGTTAGTCATGTAGGAGGCGGGAGGTTGAACCTTCCACTTTGGTACCTCTTGATGTCTTATAAGTCAAGTAGGAGGTGGGAGGTGAAATCCTCTACTTTGGTACCTCGTATATTATGTTAACATTTAGGTCATGGAGGAGGTAGGAAGACGAATCTTCCATTTAGGGACCTCTTGAATATGTACAAGAAATGTTACAACTAAACTAAGTAAAACATCAAGTGATGTGTGGACTTGTATGTAGGTTAGCCTAGGCTAACCAAGTAGTCACAACATCTTCAAGTTCAAGACTTGACACCACTTGCAAGCTAATAGCTCGATTAAAACAGAAAGTTTAGAGTGTTTAGACACTCATATTAAGTGTAAAACAACCTTGGTTTGGCTTTACTAATCATACACTCGATTAGAAGCATAAGAACACAAGTTTGTTTGAAGTATACAAGAGTTTAAGAAGTTTCAAAACACAACAGAAAGTTTATGGACATTTTCAGGGCAATTCTAGGTCTGATTTCTCCAAGGAGAGATCAAGGAATCAAACCCCATGATTATCCAAGCAAGTAGGAATAAGAATCAAGTGATTTGGTTGAGTTTTGAGCAAGTTATGCTCACTTTTGTATAGAGGTATGAATCTGCCCGAATTTCTGAGTTGTAAGAGTTTTGAGAGTGATTTAGGAGAAATTAGAGAGTGTTTGTAAAGTGTTTGGAGCTTGGAGGAGATGGGTATTTATAGGGGATGAGTTTAGGGTTGATTGGAGGTGATTAGAGGTGGATTAGAGGTGATTGGGGGAGGAGGTTTGATGGGATTTCGTGCAAAAACGCGGAAGAAACACATTCTGCCCGCCCAGCACCCCTTACGGACTGTAAGGGTATGAGGCTTACGGTCCGTAAGCCTTTGTCAGGAACAATAAATTTTTTTTTTGATTTTAATGATTTTCAACATGTCTAGATGTTATAGATTACGTATTTCATGATCATTTTAGGGTATTTAGGCATACTTAACATGTACTAAAGGTAACACAAGTATCAAAAGAATAATATTAAGTAATAGTCTCGTATGTAATCACGGTGTTAAGTATGTATATCATGTATTTATACACTACAACAAAAATGGCTTTTTAGGACCTTTTCTGTGGGACGCTTGTAAAAGAGGGTCCTAAAAAACCATTTAATAGGACTAATAAACTTTTGGGGTCCTTTTATAATATACTCTACTAAACCTGTGTCCTAAAAAACTATTTAATAGGATGGATGATTTTTTGGGGTCCTATTATCATATAATTTAATATGACACTTAAAATGTAGATCCTAATAAAGTACTTTATAAGACATCTAATTGTTAGTGTCCCATTATGTGGTACTGTATTAGGACACTTGATCATCTGGGGTCCTATTATAACATAACTTAATAGGATACGTTGTACTTAAGTCATAAATGTTTAGTGTTATAGGACCCTTTCTAGTCGAAGTCATATTAGAACTTAACTTAATAGGACACTTGACACTTGGGTCTTATAACTTTAACCTTTATAGGATGCTTAATCATTGTGGTGTTATTATAATACACTGTAATAGGACACCTGATATTTGAGTCATAAAACATCAGTTTTATAGGACGCTTATTCGCTAGAGTTCTATTATAACATAACTTAATAGGACACTTGTCACTAGGGTCTTATAACTTTAACCTTTATAGGACGCTTAATCATTATGGTGTTATTATAATACACCGTAATAGGACACTTGATATTTGAGTCGTAAAACATAAGTTTTATAGGACGTTTATTCGCTAGAGTTTTACAATAACACTAGGTTATTGAGCCGTGATTAGTGGTGGTGGCCGGTGAGTGTTGGTGGTGAGTGGTGGTGGTGGTGGTGAGTAGTGGTGGTGGCCGGTGGAGGTGGCCGGTGAGTAGTGGTGGTGGTGGCCAGTGAATGGTGGTAGTGAGTGGTGGTGGTGAGTAGTGGTGGTGAGTAGTCGTGGTGGCCGGTGGTGGTGGCCGGTGAGTGGTGGTGGTGAGTGGTGGTGGTGAGTGGTGGTGGTGAGAGGTGGTGGTGAGAGGTGGTGGTGAGAGGTGGTGGTGGTGGCCGACGATGGTGGTGGCCGGTGGTGGTGGTGGTGGTGATGAGAGGTGGTGGTGAGTCTTAATGGTGGCCGGTGAGTGGTGGTGGTGGTGGCCGGTGAGTGGTGGTGGTGAGTGGTGGTGGTGGTGAGTAGTGGTGGTGGCCGGTAGTGGTGGTGAGTAGTGGTGGTGGCCGGTGAGTGGTGGTGGTGAGTGGTGGTGGTGGTGAGTAGTGGTGGTGGCCAGTGAGTGGTGGTGGCGGTGAGTAGTGGTGGTGGCCGGTGAGTTGTGGTGGTGGCCGGTGGTGGTGGTGAGTAGTGGTGGTGGCCGGCGGTGGTGGTGGTGAGTGGTGGTGGCCGGTGGTGGTGAGTGGTGGTGGCCGGTGAGTGGTGGTGGTGAGTGGTGGTGGTGAGTGGTGTTGGCCGGTGGTGGTGAGTGGTGGTGGCCGGTGAGTGGTGGTGGTGAGTGGTGGTGGTGGTGAAAGGTGGTGGTGAGAGGTGGTGGTGGTGGCCGGTAGTGGTGGTAGCCGGTGGTGGTGGTGGTGAGAGTTGGTGGTGAGAGGTGGTGGTGAGTGGTGGTGGTGGCCGGTGAGTGGTGGTGGTGGTGAGTAGTGGTGGTGGCCGGTGAGTGGTGGTGGTGGTGAGTGGTACCAATACCGTACCGAACCGGTACCAATACCGAAAGTACCGATACAAAAGGTAGGTAAAAATCGGTACGAGAAATTCAATATTGGTACGGGACTGGTACAATACTGATACCCAATACCAAATGCTCATCCATTGTGAGAACCGGTACTTAACCGCTTCTAATTACGCGATTAACAAACGTTTAAGGCGATAATAAGTAGTGTTTAAGGCACGAATTAACTTAATTAGGCTCTTGGTATGCCTAGGAACGCCTATTCGACCTTACAGTGCGCATATGGTGATTTTCGGGAAATATGTTGAGCGTTAAACGATAACGAACTAACACCGTATGAAATACAGACAACGCCGGCCAATACGAATTTTATACGTATATTATATACATATGAACTTGGTTTTACGGATTTATCATGCTTCCAAACGTCACAAAACGCAAACGTGAACGAAAAATGCGACTATAGGAACGCATCGACAACGAAACGGAAGCATCAGAGACGCGTATTAACTTAAAAACTGAAATATTATGATATATTTAGTTTCGTTTTCAAATTTTAATATCCGTAGTTAAAACCGGATTGAAAAACAGATCAGAAACTCCAAACGAGGCAGTTATGCGATTTCAGCGTAACCGACAAGCGAACGCGTCAATTACAAATCTCCGACTTAATTTTTGAATGTTTTGACACTAAGACTTTAGTTTACAACAATTTTTCGAGAAACGGGCTTCGGAATGGTTATTGGACCGCTCAAAACACGCTAATGGGCCCTGGGCCCAACCCACTCACTAAAACCCTATGTATATAAGAGACACTTCACCTATTGAAACCCTAGATCAAAAAAAGAAAAAAAAAACGCACACCAGATCCCTCCATTTCTCCTCTGCGTATGCTTCTTCTTGGGGAAAACCCTAGACAAACACTCCCCGTCTCCTCCTCAACTCCAATGACCGGAGTAAACTCCGGCGAACAGCCGACACACACACCCTCCACTACTCTTCTCTCATTTTTCTCATTGTAGTGAAACCCTAACCCAAACAACCACCGCCACTCCATCTCCCTTCCCTCCCCCTCTCGTTCAAACACTGGCTGATCTACACATCTCTAGATGCTCATTAAGTCAATGGATCATCAGATTCTAACAAATAAAGCGTTTTAAGAAAGTATTAATTTGGTTCGAGTCGGCGGCGGTTGTGGCTTAGGTCACGATCGCGATTGACTAAATGTAGAAATTCTATTATTTGCAGTTTAGACAAGAAGGAGCTAGTCATGGTGTAAATCCTCACGGACTTACTTTGTTTTTCAGTTCATGTCACACCATCAGCAAATTATTGCAAGTCTCATCTCTATATGCTTTAAGAAGAATTCAGGTACCACCTTTTTCTGAATGTATCCAAACTTTGCCTAATTATATGCATATGATTATAACTTTGCCTAATTATATGCATATGATTTTATTTCTTTGAAAAATATTACAGACACTAAACACCTCTGCAAATGATTACAACCATGAACATCACTGAAAAATATTACGTAGGGGCTCTAAACTAGGGGCGGTAATTCTTGACACAACCCGTTAACCCGACCCGAACCCGACACGAAAAAAAACAGGTTTGGGTCGACTAACACGACTCGTTTAAAAACGGGTCGGGTTCGGGTTGACCATTATTAATACGGGTAGGGTTAGGGTTAAAATATTTGACCCGAATAATAATATGGGTTGGGTTCGAGTTGAACATTTCAACCTGCCAACTCGTAACCCGTCAACCTGCCAACCCATCAACCCGACACGATTGCCACCCTTATTCTAAACACATGCTTGCCAACTAATACAAAAATGGAAGTGATGAATTATGCTTAACAATGTGAATGTGAATAAATAGGGATGCAAGCGAGACGAGCTACTCGAGCTCGGCTAAAAAAAGCTCAAATGAGCTGAGCTTAGACGAGCTCAAGCCTAAAAACAAAGCGCGTTTAATAAACGAGCTTGAACCAGCTCGCTCGCGAGCCTAAACAAGCCTATTGTGTATATAATTTGTATTAATATATTAAAATATATATATTTAAGTAATAAGTATCACTATTTATAAAATTCTGCAACAATAACTAAGTATATATAACGTATTAATTATAATTAAGATAAGTTATATAAGTTATTTAATAAATAATAAACAAGTCGATCTTGAACTTACACTACCTACATGCCGAGTTCCACCTTTCATAAGTTAAACGAGCTCAAGCTTGTGCCTAATTGAGCCCGGGCTCAACTCGACTCGTTTGCATCCCTAAATGTGATGGATTATGTTTCTTTATCTATAAGCTTTTGACTTTCATCTTTGAGATTTGTGTACAAATTTAGCTTGATTTGGGTTGCATACAAGCATCAAGCTTTAAGTTTCATGGTGCAATCTGTAAACACTATACAAGTGTTTTACGAAAAAGTTTAAGTTTGTTTTAGATTTTTATCATTTTTTTGTTATATTTATTCCACAGTGCTTGTTTAGACTTGAACTTGTAATCTATTTAGGGGGATAAATTAACTAATGATGTGAAAGGTGTTAATCTCGCCTAATCACACTCCATATTTGCTAGCAACCAAAATACAAAGTACTACATTGCCAAAATTTACTCAAGGGGTATTGTGCTTGTTGCATCTTTAAGTTGACTTGGCTGACCATTTTTTGTAGGTCAAATCTTGATGGGTATGGGTCAAAGTTGAGATTGGTTAGAAAGGTATCATCAGGTACGGGTGTTGGCTTAATCATGTTGTATTTTTTGTTTAGTATTTGTGCAGTCATCTATCTTATGAATTCATTCACTAGTTTGATTGTAGATCAGTTGCACTTGCTATATTATCTTTAATTGGGAGGCATTCATAAGTGCTTTTACTAGAGCTATCTTATGTCATCGCTTTTTATCAACATTTTTTAGGTTTAGTCAACATATTAACGTTAACTTGACATATGTTGGTGATCTTAGCCCTGAGGTTGTTGATGCTATGTTATTTGCATGCTTTTCTGTTTATACTAGTTCTTGAGTACACCTCCTCCCTCCCTTCCTCTCAAACACATACAAAACCTCAGACAACAATATAATTCTTTTTCTAGTGTAGGATTTTATTTCAACTATTCTATTACCTTGCTTGGAGGTTTTACTAGATGTTTTTTTAGTTACACATCTTACAACACAACACTTTAAGAATGATTATTGTTTATATTTTATAATTATGAAAAGTTTAATGGTAATGGAACTTTTTTCATGTTTTACAGGAGGGAGACTTGAAGGGCCAGGTCTTGAAGAATTGATTCAATAGCATTTACGTTGCTTTGAATAAATTAGAACACATGTAGGATTATTTAGCAATTTTGTAAAATTCATAGCTTATGATGTTGCTTAGTAGACGTTTGTAAAAATTTGGAATGTTTGGAAGATGATCATACTTTTAAATAAAGTGATGATATTATGATTTCTACGTTATTAACTTTAAAGTTGTTTTATATTGTAAATAACTTATAGTTTTAGTTGATTAATATTAATATAATAAATGTGTACTGACATTTAATTTGATTTAATTATTGTGGCAAAAAAATGCCATTAAAAAGTTCGTAGTGACAAACAAAAAAATGCCACTAAAAGCTAAAAAGTTAGTAGTGACAGACCAAAAAGTGCCACTAAAAGCCTAAAAACTTTGTGCGGCATATAGAAAAACTGTCACTAAAAGGCTTCAGCGTTAGCACTTCTAGTGGCATTTTTTTGTGTGCCGCGCATTCCTAAGTACGTCTTTAATGGCAGTTTTTTGGTTTTTTGTGTCACTTTGTGTGTCACTAAATAACAATTTTTTTGTAGTGTGTCCTAATATGTTTTTTTAGGACGCTATTTAAGTTGTCTATAGACATATTATGCGACCATAAAATTGGTTTTATAATCTTATTTGGTATATTAGGACCCTTTTCTTGGTACTAAATTGGCTATAATGTTACATCATAAGGGTCCTATCAATTAATTTCTAAGGACGCTTGTAAGTGTATCAAAAGATTAAAAGTATGTAAGCACATGTTAGAACATCGTAAAAGTGTCATAATATGTTTTTATTAGGATACTATTTTGGTTGTTCAAAGACATATTACGCGACCATAAAATTGGTTTCATAATCTTATTTGAGATGTTAGGACGCTTTTTTAGTTCCGGGACTTATTACGACCCCTTTACATGAAACGTTTTTACCGTTGGTCCTATTAAATGAAAGGTCCTATAAAATAGCATTTTAGGACGCTTTTGCGTGTACTAAAAACCCAGTTTTCTTGTAGTGATAAATTCGACGTATGTTGAAAGCGTCACGAATAAGTATCAAATTGTTTCACCATCAAATGTACAATTGTGTATAAAGTACGTATAACACGTATTTAAAGAAATGCAAGTTTTCATTCATGATTCAAGTCTCGTATTTTTAAAATGATTACAACGAAAGGATGATTACAAGAATGCAAGGTTTCTAAAAATAGAGCTTCAAGCAAAGGTTTCTAAGTGTAGAAAGTTTGAAAACGCGGGGCGTTACAGTCTCCCCTCCTTTAGGAAATTTCGTCCCGAAATTTATTCAGGAGGAAGACTTAAAAGGGTTTTGGTAAAAAGTGATTATTTAAAACTAAGACTTGGAAATTTTGAAACGTTTTGAAAAGTACGAAATTTTGGGAGAATAAAAATAAGTTTGTAAAATGATTTGTCTGGCTAAAATGGTTTTGAGGCATAGCAGGGGTAAACGTGTATAGGTAAAACGATTTTGAATGGCTAAAATTGGAGTTGTTCTACAAATGTATTGTATTTACGAAGGAGGTCTTTATAAAATGGTTTGAAATCAATAAGATAGATTGCGTAGGAAATTTAAAGATAGTATAAGACCACATATTCATAGAAATTGCTTCTCGAGTGGAACGAGGAGGTTTGGTAAGATAAGGTATTAACGACCTACTAAATATGTTTACACAAGAATAAAGAATAGAAAATCGATTCTAAAGGTAATAAGATAAGTTAGGATTCGAATGTTTAAACAGGCTTGATTGTGAACGAGGTTCGTATGAAAGAAAAGATATTGGAGTATAATACGAGTATAGAATAAACGAATGACTCTTAAAGAGTGCAAGTATAAGAGTAGCATAGTGTTGGATAGATGAACGCAGTGTGTTAAGAATGAAGTTTCGTCGTGGATAATCGGATATAATGCGTTTGTGAGTTGTTTAAAGTTTGTATTAGGTCTAAATAGGTCTGCAAAACACTGAATTTCTCATGGCACGTTTTACGAAAGTTTGGTAACATGGTGAAAACACTTATATATAGGAAGTACCAACGGCGTATCCACCATGTTTTTACCTCATTACGTCCGTTCCGTATTCGGTGCCATGTTACGTTCCGTGTCTTACCATACACAGTAGTACACTCTATGATTCTCATACGCCTATCACTATAATCCCGTGTGCACCCGCGATTATTTTGATCGTTGCATGATCCACATAGCTTGTACTAGTTGTGTATGAATCAGGGTATACCTAATTTTTTTTAAAAAAGAATGTGTACGCATAAGAATATAGTATGTAAGCAAGTCCATGCTTAAGTATGTATGGGACCCACGCAAGCGAATCCCTCGGATTACGCTCGCGTGTAGGTACGAATGTATGAGTATGAATGAAAGTATGAGCATAAGTATAAGTTTAAGTATGAATAAGCACGCAAGTATGTGTATCAACATAACACGTACGAGTAGTACGTGTATACGTATAAGCATGCAACGTATGATTATAAGTAAAAACATGAAACATATGAGTATAGGTAAAAACATGAAACGTATGAGTATAAGTATGAATACGATTATAAGTATAAACATAAAATGTACTGTTATGAATATGAGTGTGAGTGTGAGTACGAATACTAATTATTGCGTATATAGTATTAATTGAAACATAACAAAGTTAAGCAAGTAAAAGTGCTCAAGAGGTTGAGCATGTAAATACGAACGTTATAAATGAAATTGTCGCGATGCGACGACTAAAACGTGTATGATGATATGCATGTATAGTTGTTTAAACGAAACGTTGAGTTCATCGAATCAAAATTAGATTGGGTTTGGTTTGAAAGGTAGAATATAGTTTTCATATGTAAGAGGATATAAAGTACTCATTGGTTAAGCATAATGTATTTTGTAATGAATGGAAATGCTAATTTTGTTTTAAAAGAGTTTACGTATAATGAAGGTCATCGGTCTCCATGAAGTCTTTTTGCCCACGTGTTTTGAGATTTAAATGACGACTTAAGCGGTGTAGAAAAGTTTTCGAAAATAATAAGTTCGCTTCATTTGCACCCAAACAAGAAATTTGAATTTTGGAGGTTCTTGTGAAAACGTCGATCCTAAAAAAAATTTATCAATGATTTGTTGTTGTTGAAAATAGTCTTAGGTAAAACGATCTTATAATATTTATAAGATCCTATATGTAATTGGGAAAGGTTGGTTTGGTTTCAATTAAGAATGGAAGTCTCTAAAATGACGATATAATGCGAGCATATTTTAGTGATTAAGTCGAAGATGAAGTTCATGGGCAAGAGTTTCATTGGACCGATTAAATTGATAGGTAGCATTTCGTAAGGTTTGGAAATTTGTGTAGTAAAACGTTTAAGATATGATTAAGAATCTCGTGTATATGAGTTGAGTGAAAATAAATTGTAGGATAGAAAGTACGCTTGATGAAACAATGTATTTTGTATACGTATACGTATACGTATGTGTTTTGAATAATGATAACTAATTTAGGTATAAAACATGATCGAGTTTGCATAATAAGATATTTGGAAGAGACGTTTTGGTAACGATCACCTAGGTAAGGGAATCACCCCTAACTCGTTGGTGAGGTCGTTTTTAAGAAAAAGAGAGTGGAGTTAATCGTCGAGGTAAGGAAATCACTCCTATCTCGATGATATGTCTCCATTTGTCGTTACAAGGAATACGAATTTAAATTATATGAAAACATGCATATGTATAAATTTGTGAAAAGGATTTAATATGTTGGGTGTGTGTGAGGAGAAAATACCGAAAGTAAATTCGTATTTGAAAAATTGCATCGTATAAAACAAATAATATAACATATGTTCGATTAAAATTTGGGATGGTTCCAAAACGGAACGTTGACTAACCAAAGTGGTCGAAAAGTCTTTTGAATTTGAGGAGCATGCTTTGGCCTAATAGGTGAAATACTCTCGCCGACAAGTCGGTTAACGGTATTTACCCTTCCGGTTACTACATGTCCCCCAATTCATTTGAAATTTCGAGACTTGGCGGGATTAATGAAAATCAAGGAGTGGAACTAGTCGTCAAGGTGCGGGTTTCACCCCTAACTTGGCGATTTAGTATCCTAAGTGTGGTTGGTACTCGTCGGGTCAAAATTAAATTTCAACACTTTGACGAGGGTCCACTAGAATTCAAAATTTGAATTTCTCCATCAAGGTGAGGATTTCACTCCTAACTTGGTGGTGAATTTCGTGTGAGAAAAGAAAAGTAGAAGGATTGAGAGTCATCCACCAAATTGTGGGTTTCACGCCTATTTTGGTGAAGTCGTCTCGTTTGTGTATTATGAGTGTTTTTTTTTTTTTGGATTTAGAAATATCGAGTAAAGTGCATGAGGGAAGTGTATGTCAAAGGAATACGCAAACAAGTAAAAACACGTAAGAAGGCATATCAAGAATGGTACATAAATAATGAAATGATAAATCAAGTATTAACACATAGAGAAATAGGTCAAGAATAATACGTAAAGAATCGAACAACGAAACAAGTATTAACACATAATAAGACAAGCATTAATGCATAAGAATAACATTTCGAATATTACCCACGAGTGATATACACGTTTAAAAGAGCATAAATAAGAAACAAATAAAGTATCATGTAGTAGTTCAAGCAAAACATACGAATAAGGCTCTAAAACTATAGACTAGGTAAAAGCATTCCTACTTTTCCTAATTCCCTATAGTTATGGCTCTGATACCAATCTGTCACACCCCAACCAATGGCGGAAACATCGGGATGAGACGAAGTGTGAAGATTGCTCGAGACATCATAACACTAATAATCGTGACAAGTATTTAAATGGTAAATTTCATTTCATTTCTAAAGAATCAATTACAAGAGTTTGAAACAAGTACAACAGGAATAATGGAATACAATACAAATAAAATACAAAATTTAAAGTGTGTATCTAAGCATCCTACTAGATTCCATACATCATCAACATCATCGCTAAACCTGCAACATGTTTTAATAAAGTTCAATGCAAAAGCAAAGGCGAGTACACAAGGTTTGAATAAGTATAGCATAAGTATAAAAGTATTTTACTCGAATCCACATGGCAATTTGTATACAAGGTAACTAGCATGCATAACATTACGTTTTAAACCCAAAGTGTCCACTAGTATTTAGCATCCCTCGCCACAAAAGTGACAAGACCGTATAGTATAATGACCTAACAAACCCCCGTCGGGTGGTGTGCTACTCCTATAGCGCTATATTTGTTAAGCGAGGGTATAACATAGTATAAAGCATGTATTATCAAGCATAACAAGTAGCATGTATAACGGATTGAGTTCATAAAGCATGTTAAGTGTGTGTGTGAGTGTAATTTTTGTATGGTAACATGTTGCAACCCAAAAGTGGTTTGAAATGTAAATGGGTCGAGTGTACTCACAAAGCTTGCATATGCTTTCCGATTATCCAATTGTTGGCGAGTAGAGATTTAGAGTCCGAATGTATAAGGGTTAAGGTTCAAGGTACGGTTAGGGTCGAGATTCGGGATTAAGATTCAAAGAATAACAAAGTAAGTATTATGAAAATAATCTCTATGGTATTAGCACTTGTCTTTGACACTATAGTAATCCTTATGGATTGTATGTGATTTCATAGGTTCAAGACCTATTAGAATCGTGACAAGGAACTATACACATAGTGATAAACTTATTAACTTGGTAGAGGATTATATAATCACTATCAAGGGTTCGGTTTTATTATAGCCATAATATATTCATATAGTATAGTTAGTCATGTAGGAGGCGGGAGGTTGAACCTTCCACTTTGGTACCTCTTGATGTCTTATAAGTCAAGTAGGAGGTGGGAGGTGAAATCCTCCACTTTGGTACCTCGTATATTATGTTAACATTTAGGTCATGGAGGAGGTAGGAAGACGAATCTTCCATTTAGGGACCTCTTGAATATGTACAAGAAATGTTACAACTAAACTAAGTAAAACATCAAGTGATGTGTGGACTTGTATGTAGGTTAGCCTAGGCTAACCAAGTAGTCACAACATCTTCAAGTTCAAGACTTAACACCACTTGCAAGCTAATAGCTCGATTAAAACAGAAAGTTTAGATTGTTTAGACACCCATATTAAGTGTAAAACAACATTGGTTTGGCTTTACTAATCATACACTCGATTAGAAGCATAAGAACACAAGTTTGTTTGAAGTATACAAGAGTTTAAGAAGTTTCAAAACACAACAGAAAGTTTATGGACATTTTCAGGGCAATTCCAGGTCTGATTTCTCCAAGGAGAGATCAAGGAATCAAACCCCATGATTATCCAAGCAAGTAGGAAGAAGAATCAAGTGATTTGGTTGAGTTTTGAGCAAGTTATGCTCACTTTTGTATAGAGGTATGAATCTGCCCAAATTTCTGATTTGTAAGAGTTTTGAGAGTGATTTAGGAGAAATTAGAGAGTGTTTGTAAAGTGTTTGGAGCTTGGAGGAGATGGGTATTTATAGGGGATGAGTTTAGGGTTGATTGGAGGTGATTAGAGGTGGATTAGAGGTGATTGGGGGAGGAGGTTTGATGGGATTTCGTGCAAAAACGCAAAAGAAACACATTCTGCCCGCCCAGCACCCCTTACGGACCGTAAGGGTATGAGGCTTATGGTCCGTAAGCCTTTGTCAGGAACAATAAAATTTTATTTTATTTTTTTTTATTTTAATGATTTGCAACATGTCTAGATGTTATATATTACGTATTTCATGATCATTTTAGGGTATTTAGGCATACTTAACATGTACTAAAGGTAACACAAGTATCAAAAGAATAATATTAAGTAATAGTCTCGTATGTAATCACGGTGTTAAGTATGTATATCATGTATTTATAAATTCGACGTATGTTGAAAGTGTTTTGGTCAAAAATTACCTAAGCAATTAAGTGATCAAATTAGTTTTGTGAGGTAGTGTGCTAAAAATATGTGTAAAAAATGTATTGATTTATTAGTTTGCAAAAACAGTTATCAGGATACGGCTCAGGATAATGAGCTGTATCTATGATCAAACAATGAGCGAAAATGTAAAGGTGGACACGAGATGTACGAGGAAAGCCCTTGATCAATCTAGATCGCCGGCATAAAACCTCGGGAGCTGACAATCGCAGCTGCCTTGTTCTTCTATTGCTTCAAATATCAGGATACAGTGCAGGATGTGGTGCGGATCGACTATGTGCTACAATGAAATTTGAATACAAGTGTGATGTTTGCAATGAGCTTCGAGAGTGTAAGTGTAAATTGTGTGCCTTAAACTGATCCGCCCCCATCTATTTATAGTAAAGATAATGTAACAAACTATCCTAAACTTCCGGGATCCACCGAATATTCCTTCATCGAACGTTGTAGACCTGGTCTTTCGGGCTCAACGTCTCTCTTTCAACAAACTCGTCCGAGTCTTGAGGAGAAGAAGTCCACTTGACCGTTAGCAAGTCTCAGCCTCTACCCTGCACGTGGTTAATTCAATAAACCTCAGGATATCGCCCAAGATGTTAGCAATATCCTCTTCCAGCATCCTGGTCACAAATAAACAAACAAAGGCAGGATATCACTCAGGATATGTATGCAAAGAAAATGACCCCTAACAATTGTCCCCAAATATATCGGTTGGTATACCAATCCAATGGATATATTTCAAAAATCTTATCCCATAACTCAAGGCATTTAAAACGAAGCAACGGTCAAGATCACATCGTAACCTCCAACACGTTTTTTACTCAATGGAGATCCACAATGCCCCTATATCTTCTCTTTTCTTGTTTGGAAAGCAGATATCTTCAACAGAACCTTCAGGTAATCCTCCAATTCCGATTTACTTTTTATCAATTTACATCACCTTACTCGCAATGGACGCCGAAACCTTCACCCAGCAGAATCTCCTTAAAAATCCCGAAAAAGGAGATCTGTGCTTTTGACAACGCAGACATTGCAGCTTTAAGGGCCTCCGGCGCTTTCCCTGATAACACGGTCTTCAGACCATTCGATCGGTCAATCCGATCGGATGTTTCTTCCACTGAATGGGTTTGTTTTCCAGCATATCCTTTTTCACTAGGTCTTCGATACCATTTTCCTGAATTCATGATGCAATTCTTTCGAACCACCGGCATCTCTTTTGCTCAAACCATGCCCATGGTTTGGAGAGTACTAATTATACTTAATCAAATCAAAAATCTCCATTGTTCTGACCTTCGCATCGAGGATTTGCCTATTGCTTATCGCCTCCGATCCCACGGCTCTAGCCGGTTCTTGCTCTTCTCGACCTCCAGCAAACCCCTGATTCTCAAGGCCACCAAAAACGAAGACGGATGGCAACGCAAATTTTTCTTTGTCAAACGAGACTCCATTGCTGAGGGTGCCAGCCTTCCGGTGGAGTGGTTAACCACCGGTAGGATCATAAATATCCTCATAGACCATTTGATTGTTATCTTCTATTAATATCCTTCTTTTTGATCTTTATGCAGTGAACTTCAAGGAAGTTGCTCCCCCTACCGCTGAGTCAGAAGAGAGAATCAATACTGTTTACCAGTTACCTGCAATAGACAGGACTTTCACCACACACGTCCCGAGTTCCAGTCAATACTCATCATCCGAGATGTCTGGTAAGAATTACTTTCAAAATAATTAGTCAAAACAATATAATGATAAGATAAAGAGTAAGACTTTTCCCTTTATGCAGCACCAGCCAAGACCCCTGAAGTCTTTGACCTTGATGAATTGGACAGTTATTCTGATCAGATCCAGGTCAAGAAAGAACCTAGCCCCAAGACCACAGCCACATCTAAACCTAGCAGCTCCAAAGCCATCATTATTCCCAAACCTTCACCGGCTACCAAACCCCGGAGTTCTAGTTCCTGCAAAAGGAAAGAACCTGATTCCCCTGTCATTTCTGACACCTTTCCTTATGAGAAGCACGGGTTCATTGAAGCCAGCGGGTTTATGACTTCTTTTCTTAACCAGGTTAGTATTCTCATATCATATCCTGCGATTTACATTATTTTCAAAGATTTAACAATATTAGTCCCTGTCTTCTTACCTTTGTAGGGTCTTGAGCGTTTGGTTCATTTATATCAAGAATCCTGTAAGCTTAACAAGACGCTTGAATCTAAGCTAAAGAAAGCAGAAGTCACAATCTCCGACCAAGGCATGATTGCAGCCGCCAAATCTCGTCACTACGAGGAGAAATTCAAAGCTATGATCCAGGAACACCAAGTTGCTCTCAACAAAGCTACTCTTCAAGCCCAGGCCGATCTGGAAGCCGCCCATGTGCAGTACGAACGGGATATGGTCAGCTACCGAGAAAGCCTCAAAAGTTCCGTCGTCATTTCTCTCCTTCAAGCCAGGTTGAAGATGGCCCATGAAGCCAAAACATTAGGTTTCGAATGCCCTTCTTGGGATGTTGGTGCTTGGGAGACCAAGCTGAAGAACCTCGGCGGCACCTCTTCCAAATCAACTGTCGAAGAACCTTCCCAAGCAGTTGAAAAAGCAACCGATGCTGAGAAGGTTGCTGAGGCGGATCCCAAGACGGATGTTGCTGAAACCACTATGGACCAAGAAGGCACTACCCCCTAGAGCTTATTTCCCTTAAATCATTCGAACAATTTTATGTTTTTATGAACAATTTTTATTTTTGTGTCGAAACAATTTGATAGCCGAAGGTGGATGCGTCCTGGGTTTCAGGATGAAACCCTCGGTTATCAACCAGTATTGATTGCTTCAAGAATAATTTCATCTTTTTATTTGTTTGTTATTGACTTGCATTACTTAGTGTAACTCTTAACTTTGTAAAAATTTTGTATTTCATCTTATGAAAATATCCTGATCAATATGCTCAACAATATATTACAAAAACTTTTTTATTAGATAGAACTTCCAAACATTCCTTCAACTTTGTAGATAGTTTTTGAAAAACAATCTATTTTTCCAAAACCCGTTTTGATAATACTCAAATGATTAAAGTATCACACTAGTATTAGTTTCGAATATCTTAATCAAATATTCTGAAGAGTATAGTGAAAATACACTTTGAGAATATATCAGGATATTTAACCTTTTACCAAGCACAGTATTGCCAAAGAGTTAAACTATGTTTTACAAAGGAAAGATCATACCAGGAATAGGGTACAACCCCATTATCAGACCTCAATCCTTTTGCAACTTTTTCAATGAAGATGTCCCCTGTCTGAGACATTTAGTGCATTAGTTCCGAGCCTTATCCTTTTAGCTTTACACCATTGCCTCGATAGGAATGTCCCCTGTGTACAATGTCTTCAAATACTTAGAAATCTTCCGAATGTCAGTTTCCATTGTATAGGCAATTTTTCATGTCACAGGGGTAAAACCCAAGGATGTACTGGAGATAAATCCCTTGTATCCTGGGGAAAATCCCAAATTTTCATGCGCTACAGGCGGGAGTGTATAAACTCCAAGACTTAGAAAGGTGAAAACCTTTAAACCTTAGAGAGTATGAAAATACTCTTTCGTGAGAGAGGGTGATCAATCCTCATATACCTTTAGGATTCAGGATATAGCCAATAGTAACGAAATTGTCAGCCACTTTTACATGGACTGGTCCCGCCACCTTGAACTATCCCTGAATAACTTGCGCTCCAAGCGGGGTGTTTAAACCCAATTCGGAAGAAAGGTGAATACCTTTAAACCTGTGAAGGGATCAGGATCCCTTGTACGTGAGAGAGGGGGCCAATCCTCTAATCTTTCGAGTTATCCTGAGTACATATCCTGGAGCTATATCCTGAAACATATTCTGCAAAACAATTGTAAACTAAGGTGGGTGTTAGCTTGGCTAACACCCCTCCGATGCTTAAGTCAGTATTGGATTACAAAGAATAAATTAAACCAAACATATTTAAAAAAGGTAGAATTCATACCATCCTGAGTTAGAAATTAAATTCTAAACTCACTTGAAATAGAGCTTAAGGTGTATAGCATTCCAAGATCTCGGTAGCATATCCCCCTCCATATTCTTGAGTCTGTATGCTCCTTTCCCTGCTTCTGATTCAACTTCGTATGGTCCTTCCCATTTTGGAGCTAACTTGCCATCGGCAGGATTAGTAGTATTCTGAAAAGCCTTTCTTAACACCCAATCTCCAACCTTAAATCTTCTGGTCCTAATGTTCTTGTTATATGCCCTGGATATTTTCTGTTGATATGCTGCCATCCTTAGCCTTTCCGCATCTCTCTTCTCATCTATAGTGTCTAAATCTTGACTCAAGGCTTCAGGATTCTGCTCAGGATCACTTAGGGTAGATCTTGCAGTAGGCATTGTCATTTCCGTTGGAATCATTGCTTCTGCTCCAAATACCAAGGAAAATGGGGTTTGGCCTGCTGCATTCTTTACCGTTGTCCTATCAGCCCACAAAACAAAGGGTAATTCTTCTGCCCATCTTCCTTTTTTGGCCCCAAGCCTTTTCTTTAAGTTATTGACAATTATCTTGTTTGAGGATTCTGCTTGTCCATTCGCTTGAGGATGTACTGGAGTAGATGTTATCATTTTGATTCCCCAACTCTTGCAAAAGTCAGTAGTTCTCTTGCTTATAAACTGAGAACCATTGTCACAGATTATCTCGGCTGGTACTCCGAATCTGGTCAGGATATTCCTCTTTATGAAGGATACTACTTCTTGATCTCTCACTTGAACAAATGCTTCTGCTTCAACCCACTTAGAGAAATAATCCGTCATTGCTAGCATAAAGACTTTTCCTCCCGGAGCTTTTGGTAGCTTTCCCACTATATCCATACCCCACTTCATAAACGGCCAAGGGGAAACAATAGGATATAATGGTTCAGCAGGTTGATGCAGTATGTTACTATGTCTTTGACATGCGTCACATCTTCGAGCATATTCTGCGGCATCTTTTCTCATTGTTGGCCAATAATATCCTGTCCTTAACACTTTCGAGAATAACGACCTGCCCCCAGTATGGTTACCACAATCCCCTTCATGTATATCCTTCATCCTAAATGCCTTAGGATTTTCATTTCCAGGGATGTGTCCTTCTTTGAGATATCTCATGATTGGAGCCGTCCAGGATTTAGGATCCTCTTCAGGATGCTCTGGTCCAGGATCCTGAATACCCGCTACTTCTTTATCCTGAGGATTCGTTGCAGGATATAAGACATGTAATATTGGTATTTGGGTCCCTTCAGGTATCCTGATCGATGATCCCAAATTTGCTAAGGCATCCGCTTCAGCATTATCCTCCCTTGGTACCTGTTCAAGTATAAAAACATCGAAATATCCTGCTAATTTTTTGAGAATATCGAGATATTCGATTAATTTCTCACCCTTAACTGCATAGGATCCATTAAAATGGTTAGTAATTAACAAAGAGTCAACATATACTTGCAAATTTTTGATACTCATGCTCTTAGCCAACTCTAATCCTGCAATTAAAGCCTCATACTCTGCTTCATTGTTAGTAGCAGGAAATTCACACCTAATAGCCTGGGGTAATATGTCCCCCTGTGGCGATTTTAGTAGTATTCCTAATCCTACTCCTCTTACATTAGATGCACCATCAGTATATAATGTCCAGGATCCTGAGGATTCTCCTAACTGTTGAACTTCTAGGTCTACCTCATCCTGAATATCACTACTGAAATCAGCCACAAAGTCAGCTAAAGCTTGAGACTTTATGGCATTTCTAGGTTCATATACTAAATCATAAGCACTTAACTTTACTGACCACTTGGCCATCCTGCCTGACATCTCTGGTTTCCTATGCACATTTTTGACAGGATAATTTGTTTTAACATGTATCCTATGTGTCTCAAAGTAATGTCTAAGTTTCGTTGATGCCATGACTAGAGCTAATATTAATTTTTCTAAATGAGAATACCTAGTTTCAGCATCTAACAAACTTTTACTAACATAATAAACAGGATATTGCTGACCTTCATGGTCTTTTATAAGAACGGCACTTACAGCATTCCCTGATACAGCAAGGTATAGGGATAGTGGTTCACCATTTTCAGGCTTCATCAATAAAGGTGCGGTTGAGAGATATCGTTTCAAATCCTGCAAAGCTGCTTCATGCTTCTCCCCCCATTCAAATCTTTTGTTCTTCTTCAGGATATCATAAAAATCTTTGCACTTCTCTGAGGATCTCGAGATAAACCTGTTTAAAGCTGCTACTCGGCCTGTCAATCTTTGTACGTCCTTCATATTCGAGGGTGATTTTATATCCAGGATAGCTTTGATCTGCTCTGGGCTTGCTTCTATCCCCCTTTTTGTCACCATATATCCAAGAAACTTTCCTGCCCCCACTCCGAAATGGCATTTAGCAGGATTCAGCTTCATGTTGTATCGATCCAGGATATCAAATGCTCCCTTGATATCCTGGAGGTGATCCTCAGCCTTTTTAGATTTTACCACCATATCATCGATATATACCTCCATGGTGTCCCCCAGTTTGTCTTTGAACATCATGTTTACCAATCTTTGGTATGTTGCACCTGCATTTTTCAAACCAAAAGGCATAGCTGTATAACAATAAATACCTGTTGGTGTCATGAAGGCAGTATCCTCCTGGTAAGAAGGCTCCATTTGGATCTGTTGAAATCCTGAGGATGCGTCCATGAAGGTCAGCATTTCATGCCCGGCAGTGGCATCTACCATTGCATCAATGTGGGGAAGAGGAAATGGGTCTTTAGGACAAGCTTTGTTCAAGTCTGTGTAGTCCACACAAACTCTCCATTTCCCATTTTTCTTCTGTACTACAACCACGTTTGCTAGCCACCTTGGGAACTTAACCTCTCTGATCATCCTGGACTTTAATAATCTCTCAACTTCCTCCTGGATAATCGTGTTCCGCTCAGGAGCAAACTTCCTTCTTTTTTGCTGCACAGGCTTGAATGATTTATCAATTCCAAGCTTGTGAGTGATAATATCTTTGGATATGCCTGTCATATCCTCATGCTTCCATGCAAACGTTGACATCCTGCATTTCAAAAAGTTAATTAATTGTTCTTCAATATCCTGAGGGATATTGGTCCCTACGAGCACCGAAATATCGGGATTATCCTGATCCAGGATAATTTTCTTCACATCCTGCTCCGGATCCTCCACGATATCCTGGGCCCGCGTCTTTAATTGCTATGCTGCACTAGGTTTGGTTGAGGATTTCATCGAGGATGAGTAGCATTCTTTCGCCTCCTGCTGATCACTATCAACTTTGACAACTCCCCAAGGGGTAGGTATCTTGATGCATTGGTGATATGTTGATGGCACAGCCTTCATATCGTGAATCCACGGTCTTCCCAGTATGATGTTGTAGCAGGAGAGAGAATCCATCACACAGAAACGTTGTATCGAGTTGACTCCTTCAACATATACTGGCAACTTTATCTCTCCCACTGTGTTTCTAGCCTCTCCACTGAACCCAACAAGCACGGTAGACTTTGAAGTGATATCCATTGGGGATACATTCATTCTCTTCAGAGTTTCTAGTTGGATTATGTTGACGGAGCTGCCATTATCAACTAATATCCTGCGTACAAAATGGTTAGCCACATATAACGTTATTACCAGAGCATCATGGTGAGGATCCTGGACAGTATCCCTGTCATCAGCATCAAAAGTGATCACTTTGTCAGTTGTGAGGGTAGTCATCCTGACAGGTTTGTCTCCCCTTTCGGCCTTAGCTTCTTTTGCATGTCTCTTTGCTGCCGAATACGAAGTTCCACAAATGTCGGATCCTCCCGAAATGAAGTTGATTATCTTGGCATCCGCAGGAGGTGATGCTGCTCGTTCAGGATCCTTCTCAGTATCCTGACCCTTATTCTTCTTTCTTCCTAAGAGATCTTTCAGATATCCCTTGCTTAGAAGATAGCTTATTTCTTTCCTTAGAGCAATACAATCCTCAGTTACATGTCCGAAATCCTCGTGGAAAGCACACCATTTTGACTTATCTTTCCAGTCAGCCTTTTGTTGATTCTTTCGAGGCCATCTAGCCTTGTCTCCTAGACCTTGCATGGCATACATCAATTCAGGAATGTTAACAGAAAAGCAATATTCAGACAACTCAGGATACTCTTCAGGATCCTCATCCTCGACAGCATTCACTCTCTTGTTCTCATTTCTACCATATGGCTTAGGCCTATATGACTTGAATGAGGATTCTGACTTCCTGTTAGTTGACTCATAAGTGTTAGATGAGTTCATCCTTTCTTGCATCTTCCTGTCATCTTCCAGACGGATATATCTCAAAGCCCTGTTACGAGCTTCGTCGAGATTCCTGCAGGGATTCATTACAAGATCCTGATAAAACTGAGAATCCTTTTGTAATCCCATCTTAAAAGCTTGCACAGCTGTTGCAACATCAAGATGTGGGATATCCAAGGATTCTCGACTGAATTTGTTCACATAATCCCTCAAGGATTCCTGAGGCCCTTGAGTTATCCTGTAAAGATCACTGGTTAGTTTCTCAAAACTCCGACTACAAGAAAATTGACTGTTAAATAAATTAACCAAATGAGCAAACGAAGTAATTGAGTGAGGAGGAACGTTTAACAGCCATTTTAAGGCTGATCCTGTTAGAGTAGAACCAAATCCTTTGCACAAGCACGCTTCTTTGAGCTCCGGAGGGATAGGGTTAATCTCCATTCTTTCCCTATACTGAGCAATATGCTCCCCAGGATCCGTAGTCCCATCATAAAGCTTCATGTTGGGGGTTTGGAATCTCTTTGGGATCTCAGCATCACAGATAGGATATGCAAAGCGAGATATCTTGTGGCTGTCTTGGGACACTTCCGGGAT
The DNA here is from genome assembly GCA_030545235.1 of Helianthus tuberosus. Taxonomy (NCBI): domain Eukaryota; kingdom Viridiplantae; phylum Streptophyta; class Magnoliopsida; order Asterales; family Asteraceae; genus Helianthus; species Helianthus tuberosus. The sequence goes on along the minus strand of CM060430.1, from coordinate 167,231,767 downwards.
CGGCTGGACCACCCCAGGTACACTAGATATCATGTCCTTTAACTTCTGAAGTTCCCTAGTGAGTGCTGATGTTACACCTGTATCCTGCAAAGATCCACTATTGTTAGTAGCATGAGTATTATTATTGTTTGACACGTTACCCGTTGGAGGATTTTGCCCATATCCTGAAGCATATCCTGAGCTCCTCATGGTTGACATCCTGACCGAGGAGGGTATTTCAGGAGTCTGATTCTGAGGAAGGCTGGGCACAATATTCCCCCTGTTATCCTCAGTATACACAGCTGAACTAAAGTTCAACGTTCTGGGATGTAATGGAGTGACATTATCCTCAGCAGATCTGCTCGAGCCAGACTTCAGGAGTTGTATTTCCCTTAAAAGCATTTGGTTTGTTTCCTGTTGCTGCCTCATTTGTTCCTGCACACTTCCAAATAAAGTAAGAATTTCATCATTAGAAGCTAGAACGGGAGCAGATTCCTGAACACTGCGAGTAGGGATAATATCCTGAGGTCGTGAAGAGGCTGGCATCCTTGGAGGAAGTGGTGGAAGCACCGAACCAGTAGTAGCAGAAGTCATAGCAGACACAGTAGAGGAACTCATGTTTGATCTTGAGGCCATTATGGACAATGTGGCAAAAAGTTTTGAAAATAAAAAGCCGATTAGCGATTTCACAAAAAATTTTAGTAAAGAGAGCACCACTTGCCCCACGGTGGGCGCCAAATTGTTTTGGTCAAAAATTACCTAAGCAATTAAGTGATCAAATTAGTTTTGTGAGGTAGTGTGCTAAAAATATGTGTAAAAAATGTATTGATTTATTAGTTTGCAAAAACAGTTATCAGGATACGGCTCAGGATAATGAGCTGTATCTATGATCAAACAATGAGCGAAAATGTAAAGGTGGACACGAGATGTACGAGGAAAGCCCTTGATCAATCTAGATCGCCGGCATAAAACCTCGGGAGCTGACAATCGCAGCTGCCTTGTTCTTCTATTGCTTCAAATATCAGGATACAGTGCAGGATGTGGTGCGGATCGACTATGTGCTACAATGAAATTTGAATACAAGTGTGATGTTTGCAATGAGCTTCGAGAGTGAAAGTGTTCGAGAGTGTAAGTGTAAATTGTGTGCCTTAAACTGATCCGCCCCCATCTATTTATAGTAAAGATAATGTAACAAACTATCCTAAACTTCCGGGATCCACCGAATATTCCTTCATCGAACGTTGTAGACCTGGTCTTTCGGGCTCAACATCTCTCTTTCAACAAACTCGTCCGAGTCTTGAGGAGAAGAAGTCCACTTGACCGTTAGCAAGTCTCAGCCTCTAACCTGCACGTGGTTAATTCAATAAACCTCAGGATATCGCCCAAGATGTTAGCAATATCCTCTTCCAGCATCCTGGTCACAAATAAACAAACAAAGGCAGGATATCACTCAGGATATGTATGCAAAGAAAATGACCCCTAACAGAAAGCGTCACGAATAAGTATCAAATTGTTTCACCATCAAATGTACAATTGTGTATGAAGTACGTATAACACGTATTTAAAGAAATGCAAGTTTTCATTCATGATTCAAGTCTCGTATTTTTAAAATGATTACAACGAAAGGATGATTACAAGAATGCAAGGTTTCTAAAAAAAGAGCTTCAAGCAAAGGTTTCTAAGTGTAGAAAGTTTGAAAACGCGGGGCGTTACAGATAGAGTTTCTCATTCAAATTACTTTTAATCCCAACTACTATATCTAACATATAATCATCCTACATTACTTGTGTTTTTCGTTTGCGATTCGATTGCGATTGAGATTCGATTGTGTTTCGATTGATCACCACAACATAATAATAAACATGCACAAGTAACACATAAAAGGCACACACACGTAAAACAATATCCAAAACAGATGATTCGAATTGCGAGTTCGATTGCGATTCGACGTCGATTGATTAGCGTTTAGTTAACTTTATTGCATTGATACCTCCTATTGTTCACAGTTGTAAGGCGATTAAATAGCGATAACTACTCGTCGATTACTGCGATTCTTAACAATTACTCCACATAATACAACTAACGTAAAGCATAAAATAGACTATCTACGAGTCAAAGAAGTCAAAACAGGAATTGAGCAAGGAGTGACAGATCGCAATTAGCAATCTTGTCTCCCTTTGACTTCAATCTTGACTTTGACTTTGACTTTCGAAACACGGGGTGTTACAAGGACGATTCAACCGAAGTAGAGAGTAACGATTCGGACGAGGATTGCACCGAAGTGCCCGCACCCAAGCGTCCCGCAAGTGAAAGTGTCGCACCCGCCACAACTAAACGGTCGAAAAAATAAACCGTATAATGTATACCCGGTTCCTGTTGGAATTTGGAAACCGGTTCCAGTTCGTATAATTTTTTTTTTGAGCTTATGTATTGTAATTTGTAATCGGTTCAAGTATTTTTAATGTGAATTTTTTATTAGAACAACTTTTTTTTTAGATTTAACATCAAACATAATCATAAAGTTCATAAACCACATAAAACATAAAACACATAAAACATAAAGTTCATAAACCAAACAAACAACCTAACACATAAAACATCAAACATAATCATAAACCACACAAACCGGTTAGATAAAACACCTAAACTTTAGACGAGCCGGTCCCGTAGGCTTCACCCTTTTCACTATTTTTCGCCTTTGTCAACGGGCAATGTTTCTCGGTGTGCTTCTTTAGCGTCGAGTTAGCCGACGCCTTCATAAACTTGCCGCAACCTTTGCATCTTGCCATCTCGTGGCTATCGGACATTAAGCATAGATCAAAGTTTTTCCAAATAGCCGGGTTTCTTTTTGTTTCCAACACCGTAACGACTTCATCATTGCATGCCATATCTCTTAGCAAGTATGAAACTATGAATTAGAGAGGTTTAATAGTGGGTTTTTGGTAGAGGTTTGAAAGTATGAAACTATGAATTACAAAGATTGATTTAAATAACAAAACCGGTTATAATACGACAGAACCGGTTCCACTAGTTCCAAATTCCAACATATTGATTTGAAGATTGTTTTGACTGGACACGACTGTTGAGAACCGGTTCCATGCAGTAGTGTCAGCCTTTTTCCTTCACATATACGACAGAACCGGTTCCACACTACCCGTAACCAGGTACAACAGGTTCTGGTTTTTTGGGCAAATACCCGGGTATGACCCGGAACCGGTTATGAGAGGAACCGGGTACGGTCAGATTTGAGGGGAACCGGGTACGGGTAGGAACCGAGTCCGGGTATTAAAAATACCCGATTATGCCCATCTCTAATTAAAGTTATGTTAAATTTGTGTAAATGGGCCTGTTTTATAACAAAAGTTATGTAATAGAGTTGATTATCCCCTCTAATTAATATTAATATAAAGTAAGATACAAAAATAACCCGGTTGGTTATAAAAAGGTATTTTTGTCAATTTACACAAACTTAGTGGTAACTAGTGTTAGACCTTAAGATCGTAACAAAATGAATACAAGAAACTCATAGATATATATTTTCTTAGAAACTTAGACATCAAATGTGTGATTAAAAACAAACTCACAAACCACGTGGGCTGTAGTGTTAAAATTTATACAATCTAAAGCTATGTAATTTCTCAAAGTTTTTCAGATTTTATCTTTTTGTATTTGGAAAGTAACATGCTATCGAAAGAATATAGGAAAAAGAAAATAAACCAATGACTAATGAGAGGAGGTCTCATGTTTTTAACCTGGGCTAGAGATAGTTTAAATTTATTTATGTAAATTTGATGTTAAAAAAAAGTTGTTTAGATTATACATTTTCTGTCTTCGATTTCTTATTTTAAAGTACGCATTGATAAATAACTTCCAATAAATCAAATTTACCACTTCAAATATCACTTTATTTTCTATGGGTTTTAGCTACAAATATATTTATCAAATACTTTTATTCAAAATGACATGATATGAAGCAAAATTATATTGTTTCTAAAAAAAGAATTCAGGTTGGACTAGACAATATTAAGTACTTCCAACCTTAGAGCATCTCTAAAGTTGGAGACAAGTCTGAAATTGGACCCGTCACCTCAGTGGGCCACATCATTCGAAACATCTACCTTAAACAACTATTTTTTCCTTCACTACTAAACAAATCCAACTTCCACCTCACACTCTTTGTATAAAAAATATATATTAAAATAACAATGTATGTGTGGTCCCCACCCCTTTGGATTCGGACGACTTCGCCACATCGGATCAGACCACCCTTTTTCCATCTCCTCCAACACTAGCTTGTTTTGGTTTGATTTCGGACTTGGTCCGGTTATAAGAAGCGATGGAGATGCTCTTAGACCCTAGTTGTAACCAAAAAAAGATAAAAGGTTGGCGGTGATGAAAATCTATCCATGGCAAACAATAAAGAAGTTTGGATAGTGTTGTCGTCCAATATAGGAAATGAATCAAGGTTATTTGATGCTAAAGGTGATCCTTGGATTGTAACTGTTACTTGAGAGTGGGCTTTAATATGTTTTTTTCTCATTTGGGTCACTTTAGGGCTGGTCAACTTAAGTGGTCTTATGGGCTGGCCAACTTTAATGGTCTTTGTCGATTGTCATGGGTGTCGATTAGATGGGTGAAGGGCTGTTTGGCACCATCTGAATGGTTAAGTGCTGAACCAATAAGATGTCTGAACCATTAAGTGCTGAACTAGTAAGAGGTCTAAACTATTAAGAACCTGTATAATGCTTAACCGTGTTCAGAGGCAAATGTCTGACCAATTCAGATTAGAGGTCTTAACCATTCAGACTCTGTATAAATCTTAACCATTCAGAGACAAATGTCTGAACCATTCAGACATCTGCTCGTGAAACAAACAGTCTGAACCATTAAGCGCTGAACCAGTAAAAGGTCTGAACCATTAAGAGCCTTATTAAGAGGTAAACAAATAGCCCCTAAGTGTTATTTGTATTGTCGAAATTCAAATATACACTCTATCTCGTGTTTGGTTATTACATAGCACGTAAAATATTTGTCATTTAAGCACATTTACGTATATTTTGATTAAGATAAAGATCAATGATGTATGTGTTTGATTATATAAGTTTCAAGTTAATATTGTAAGACTTTATAAACCAACTTAGTTGTGACATCGAAAATAATGGTGTTATATAATTCTTTAGATAGAGAATTAAAAAAAAAACTACACGACAATTTTAAAATATAAATAAAAAAAGTATTCTTATAACTTATAAACATTCAATCAAACGGAACACTCCCCTCAACATCCCACCCTGCCCAGACCATACGATCAGTAACAAATCAAAGGCCGAGATCGCCTCGTCTCATATCTTCTCCAGTTTTACACCCTTGACCACCGGATTCGCTTTAGCGATCGCCTCTTTCCCCATGGTCTTAAAATCAAAGGTGCACGCGTGTTGCTCCGGGTACCTGTGGGTCCCACAGAACGTGGTGCCACACCTGCACGTAAACCCCGTGAGCCCCACGCGCCGCTTGCACGACCCGCACCTGTTCCGCGGCTGTGACTTCACAGCCACCTCCGCCACCACCGAATCAGTTGAAACAGGAGCAAGTGCAGTTGCCAGAGAAGAGGAAGATGATGATGATGATGATTCTATTTGGTGTTGCGGCTGAGAAAAGCTCTTCTCAACGGCGATCTTTGCGGTTGACATATGTTGTTCTTTCACACAATGATCTTTGTAGCACTTGGAACAGAGGTTGAGCGTTGTTGGGCTCCCGAAGAACCCGCAATTATTCGCACACGGTGTGTGATTGTTTGTTTCTTCCCAGTTCTGTTCCTCCGCCATTATTTGTTCCTCGTGAGCGACCGATTTAAACTCAAACCAATCGCTCAATCACACGTAATCCAAGGTTAATTATCAAATCAGAATGAAAACAGGTATGAATAGAGAAAACGAAGGCTAACCCACCAGGAGAATGTGTGATTAAGTAAGGGCAGATAAGGAGATGATTGAATTGCGGGAAGGTAGGGAAGGAAGGAGATTAGGGAAGATAATATAGAAAGGTGCAGGTAAGGTGTTTGTGGAAATGTCTAAAAGTGGAGAAAACAAGGAATAAACGGTGGTGAAGGTATTGGGATACGTGGTTATAGGAAGATTCCAAGAAATGGCTTGTAGGGTATGAATGCCTCAAAGGAAGGAGTCAATTTTGACTTTTTTTTTTATGGCTGATTCAATAACTTATTCATTTGTTTGGTGTGTTTGGTTCATATGATATGGTAAAATAATATTTGTATATTGTTTAAGAAATTATATATTTTTTTAAATAATTGTCTTTGATGAGTCACTAGACGTGCATTATTTGAACAAAAAGTCAAACTAGTAATTAGCTTTGTTGTCATTGGAGAGTATGATTGCTAGATTAAACTAATAAAATTGTTGCAAAAAGATACAAGTAATAAAGAATAGTTAAAACTGCAAATTATTGCCAATATAATTTGTGTTATCATATGTCACAATTTTTTAATTGAGACAACCTACAAAGAAAATGGCCAACCTACTATGTAGATTTAAAAATAAAGGCAACGTAACCGCTTTTTAATTGTTTTAAAACCTATGCATCAAGGTCTAACTTTCACACATGTCCTACATTTTATTAGAAAATAATCAATTTATACCTCTTTGGTTATGTTGTAAAACTTTCACACATGTATCATTTAATTGCACGGTCAACAAGTTTCTTTTCGCGTACCATCATTCACTAACCTATAGTGTAGAAAAGCGCATACTGAACGTGTCAGCTCAATCGCATGTATATAGTGTCTAAAATGTTGTTGAAAGATCTTAAACGGTATGTTCTTTTCAAATTATGAAATTAATGATTCCCGTGGATTAGACAATCGCTAGTAGGTATATGCATTTGGAGATAAATTCTACACGTGTCTTTTCGAATTTATAAGGAATTCAAATTAATTCAAAGATAAATTATAAGGAGTTTGGTCAATAAATATGTAAAAGGCATTGAATTGCAAAAAAAAAAAAAAAAAAGGTTTACCTTCAAAAAGTTGAGGAGAAAATGTTCCTAAACCAAGCATATAATGGTTTTAACCACTAGTAGTGGCCTAATGGAAAAGGTGTATGCCCCTCACCCAAGTAATGTTAAGTTCTAGCCTCATTTAAGGTTAGGTTAAATTAAAGTAGGATTAGATTAGGGCCGTTCAAAAGAAAATATAATGGTTAAATTGATAGTGTTCAATCGATACTCTAATTGATGGTTTCAAATCCAGAAGTTATTATGGGAAGGATGCTTACCCAAAACTCCATGTCGTTCATATTAACCAGAGCGCATCATTCATTTTCATCTTAGTCAACGATTGAAAGAGATCCTACTAATTGTGATCCATGGGTCCTGTCCTATGTTGAAAAAAATACGACTACAATGTTCTACGATTCTAGGAAACAAATTGATGGTTGCATATCCATCATGACTAATGTGTCCTGTGTGTTACTTTGATCTCGTACATGTTGGATACTTGGATCGATGGTTGTAATGGTTTCATACACGTAAAAAATAATCGACTGACATGATTTTCTTTAAGGTTTTTATTGTTAAATAAAAAGGAGAGTATAAAAATGATACAAAGGTAAATCTGAATAAGTAATACATGCTTTTTAAGAACTTAATTTAAAAGATGCATTTATGAAAGGGTAAAAAGAAAGTTACTGCCACTAACTTTTCAAAAAAACTTAATAAAAAAAAATTTATGAAATACAAGATTCATAGAAAGTTGGACGATAAATATATCACTAAACAACCTGCTCTTACTTTAAACTTAAAAGAGAATTTTCCATAGAAAATAGATTCACCAAATAGAACTACAAAAAGTTGCCCACAAAGTATGATTGTAACTTCTCAACCATAAAATAAAAAAAAATAAAAAACAAGAATCAATTTCCACACAACAATGTTGGTTACCTTTCGTCCTTCATAAAATATATATATATATGAAACATGGACGCCAAACATAACTTAAAATGACCATGCCACCCCACAAGTCAGCCGGACAAAGAACCAAGCGTGTGAACCAGCTCTGAAAGAATAAAACCTTGGACCAGCACGACATATTAGGGGCGTGGTTTAATGGGGTTATTTGGACTTCAGGTTATACACGACAAGTTACCAGCAAGTATCATACATACAAAAAAAGGTTTTATGATCAATACTTAATATGTTATTTTGGGTACGGACACTTTCTACACCCCTACAACTTTACACATTTCTACACCCCTACAACAAAGGAAAATGGGCAGATCAAGCGAGCTATGTAACCGGTCAAAACAAGTAATTACTATTGTACATGTTATTCAAGTTTAGCCAAAACACTTATCAAAATTTTCCTTGTACAAAATTAGTGCTATATGTGATTACAAGAGTTGAATTATTTCGCTACTAATGTAACTTTTTGAACAAAATGATTTAGAGGTTTATGCACTAAAATACACTTTAAACAACTTTCTACCCGAGCTACTTTATTTACTAGAACATAACATGAACGAACTCATTCATATACGATTGTTAGAAACAATCACTTCTACCTACAACCTACTATGATGGTTCTTTAGGAACTAGTATCAAGTTGTTTCAACAATTTCAGGGTTCCAAATCCGCTACAGCTCAAAAATAAACCAATAAGATACAAACGGTTCCTTGGGCTTTGTTATCAAAAGCTTATGCAAGGGAAAAATAAAGAAAACAACTTCAAAGTCCGAAAGAAAAAGTGGCGAATAATAATTCTAGAATGCCCCTGGACCAGCCAAAATGCTCCTACAGCCTATATGTGTGCAATTATTGAGTTGCATGACTTGCATCTAATGATCAGAACATAGAGTTGCATACAATACAATGGTCACAAACCAATGTTGAAAAACTTGGTTCCGATTTTTCTGTTTTTTTACTCGTATTAGTGTCCATTTGATCAACAAAGAAATACAGTCACCTCAGTCCAGCTGGCTCGTTAATTCTCCATTTTCATCTTCAGCGTCAAATTCCTGTTCCACCGCTTTAACCTGCAAAACAAACAAGTTCAATAACTATATGTGGCAATTTCAGCTCATAAACAAAAAAAATGAGCAGCAGAGTCGAATAACGGTTACCTCCGGCACATAATGCATCAGCATATTTTCAATTCCTGATTTCAAAGTGACAGATGAGCTGGGACACCCGCTACATGCTCCTTGCATTTTAAGCTTCACAACTCCAGATTCTCTGGCAATAGTTAACAGATGAAAATTTTAGATAAGTTAAATGAATGATATCATAGATATGATAATCAGATGTTCAAAGAAGCATACGGATCAAATCCTATGTACTCAATGTCCCCGCCATCATCCTGCACAGCAGGTCGTATACGAGTTTCCAATAACTCTTTAATCATTGCAACAGTTTCTGAGTCATCCTGTAACATCATGACACAGGATTGGTAACTTTAGCGATCAAATATACACTTAATTACTGCGACAGATAAAAATTTACTTCATGGATCGCTGTATCCATAGAAGCCGAAGTAGCTGCGTCCAGAAATAGTGGCTTGCCAGACGAGTAAAAGTCCATAATTGCTGCAAATATTTCAGGTTTTAGAAAATCCCAAGAAGCATCTTCAGACTTTGTTACAGTTACAAAATCTGAACCGAAGAACACACGAGTAATTCCTGCACCATAAATGGATAATATTGTTAATGTTAGCTCAACCTTGTAACTAATTAACCATGAAGGCATGAATAATATTATAATACACAACAAACTCACCATCGATTCCATAAAGGGCCTTTGCTAGTGGTGAATTCATAGCCGAACGGGCATTTGGGAAGTCTGCACTCCCAACTTCCATCACTGGCTTCCCGGGATAAAACATTAATGATAGAGGATTGGGAGTGGATTGTGTTTGGATAAACATTGTCCTCTTCTGCCCTGTCAAAAATAATGTCAGAATACACCAATAGAAGTTGTGATCAATACCATAACCATATCCATCGGTCGTTATAGACAGCGACGCTATTTGTTTACATGTATAATATAGAAATTCAAGCAAGGATGTACTTCAAAAAACAATGGAGTTTCATACGTTAAAGCCTAAAAGCAGCTAGAAGAGATAAAAGCAAGTAAAATATAAAACTTTAATAATATATTAATATATAGGGGTTGGTTAACGTACAACTGGCCTTAACGTATGATGCGTACGCGATGAAAATATAACATGCGGATTTGAGGTTATAACATGCGGATTTGAACGTACAAACTCGGAAACTTCACAAACTCGGAAGATTCACCATGCGACTTAACAAACTCGGAAGGTTTCCAACATGCGGACTCACAAACTCACAAACTCGGAAGGTTTACAACGTGCGGAATTCTCATCGCGTACGCTCGTACGTTAAGGCAATTGTACAATACACTTTCTCTTAATATATATCAGCTCTTCAATAGGTAACTACACCATAGACCACTACCACGGACCTTTAAAACAGCCATTGCAAAAGTATATATGGATCAGTTACAGCTTTACATAGCATGACATCTTAGCAAAGTTGTGTTAATTAACTTAAAATCTTCCTTGAAGGTGGCATCATGATTGCCATGTTATATGAGCCAAAAATCTTCCATATCAACAAACAATATGTGAACTATGACTTACCACTCCGCACATAATCTATATCCTTATAATCTTATGGTAGTAATCCAATTGTAAAAGAAAATGAAGGATCATATCATAGTCAAAGGCTTCTATTCTTGGGAAAGTAAGGTTATTTTGTGTACAGCAGCTCAATATATAACTATTGACAAAGAAGTGTGCAATCTATATCATGAGAATCATCAAATGATCTTAGTTTTGACGGTCAAGCAAGTGAACCAGTGAAGCAAATTCCATTTTCCATAGTTGTATCCTTTTCCTCCCTAGAAATAGTGACTCACAAGTCCAAAGCTCAATATAAACTCCACCAAGCATTGAATTGGCATGGATAAGGAACTAAACCCTGTATGGAATCGGGTATTAGGTTTACGGTGGTGGTTCAGTCCAGTTTAGAACATGTTCAATCTCAAACCTTGGGGCTAGCGATTCAAGTCTAATGCCCTAATTCCATACCAAAGTTGTTAAAAACCATCGCCTCTTGCGCCTAGGCCCATTTTTCAGGCAAGGCGAGGCAGTTGCACTTTAAGTCAAGGAAATTGCGCTTTAATTCTCCAGGTGATGGTTCAGACATTCCGGCGAGATTCCTAGATTCCGAATAGTTTCCGGCCAAATTCTCTAAATTCCGACAAGATTCTAGCCAGATTTCTACTTTTATCTAAGGAAAACTATTTTTCTACTCTAATACATCAATATTTTTAGAACTTTTGGTTCTAAATAGATTATATATAGTTTTATATAATAGATTTTGTTAATTTTATTTGAAGAATAGTATTCTTTTTCTAATACATACTATATTTTTTACTTTTTTTCATTATGCGCTTAATTTTTCTCAGACCATCGTTTTTTTTTGCGCTTTGCGCCTAGGCCCCAGGCGAGGCCTATGTGCCTTGAGCGCGCTTAGCGCCTTTAATAAGTATGTTCCATACCTAACCAAGTCGCTTCCTTAAATAAAAAAATCAGTTTTAAAACCGGACAGGAACCGAACTGAACAGTACGAATACCAAATCGAAAAGTGAAGAATTTCAAACCATGGACCATAAGCCAGACTACACATAACCAGAGCGATCTTGGTTGTGTTTCTGGGGTTTGGAGTTGGACCAAGTTTTGCACACCCCTAGCTTCAACTTTCGTCTTGCCTACAACAGATCTTCGTTCTCCTGTTTGGCACACCACTAAAAAAGAGCTTTAGCAATCAATAGAACATTAATGCCCTGCTCTAGATGAAGAATTTGCCAGTTACCCCTCCTTAACGTTGAATATTACATGCGTGTTTTGGACTTTTTCACGACTTTCACAACAGGAGTCGTTTAAACTTTAAACTGAACTTTCATTCTGCCAAAATCTTATGTACTCTTATAAGGCCCGTCATCCTTAATCTGGTTCTCTTTAATTTTTCTAGTCCACAAGTAGATGATGACACCATGATAGTATGATTTGGAATCACATTATTCAATAATGTCAGTATGAAAATAAAAGAACATCGCTTGGGACTTGTAAAAGGTATGCTCGCATTCGACGTTAACAATCATACCGGCAAAACTGTGCTAAAACTAGGTGCTTTCACAGTTTCACAGCAACCAAGACTAAACTTTTGACTGATAACTGATATGCATGATTGTCAATATTGAGTCGGCATCTAGTTCAGTTTGATTAGTTAATACAGGTAAGATCTTGTCCTCAAAATAGATAGTGATTTCTATGCATCTCCCTAAACTTTTTCACTTCAGTTTTCATATTCTAGCTAAAGTTTCCCCTATTAATCAAATAAACATAAAGAATACAATCATAAAAGAATCAATTTCGATATTAATAAAGAAAAATATCAGATGCACAGAATATTTGTAAGTTTGAACCAACGAACCCACGAAATTGCTTAATCCAGATGAGGCGTAGGAAGAAGGAACAGCAGGTGTAGAAATTGGGGAAGTGAAACGAGAGATAACATTATTCGAAGAAGAAACTGATAACAGACGACGAGAGGTGTGTCGTGCAGCGAAGTTGTCGATGTAGGGTTCTAATCTCCGGTGACGATTGACTCGATGGGCTGCTGCTACTAACCTCCGTAAACCCCTCATCACCACCGTCAAAATTGTTTGTGTATTTCTCTTTCAGACAAGAAAGGTTTATTGTTGTAACGACGACTGGTTTCACAGATGAAAGGTTTTGTTGATGGCGGTGGTGTATCTCAACATTTTCAGCTGAATCCTTGTTTATTACCATTTTGTCCTTCGTCATTTGAGACCTTGTACTTTTTAGTTGTTCTTTATGTAAATATGTTAGGAACTTCTGAATAGGTAAGTGTTCAACATTAAAAGGTGAGGTCTGAATTATTAAGATGCTGTTTGTTTTTTCTGTAGGAAAACCTCTTCTGCTGCAGGCCACATCTGCAGACATCTGCAGGAGAAGAGGTGGACCAAATGTCTGCAGTCTGCAAGGAGAAGAGGGTTTGTTTTTTTTTTTATATAAAACCTCTTCACCATAAACACACACACAACACACTGATCTCTCTACTCTCTCTCTACAATCTGCACCACCGCCATCATCATCACCGCCACCACTTCACCACCGTCATCATCACCACCACTTCACCACCGTCATCAACACACTGATCTCTCTACTCTCTCTCTAACAGATCGATTTAGGGTTTCGGAGGTGGGGGTTTCGGAGGTGGAGGTGGTGTCGATGGAGGTGGGGGTTTCGGAGGTGGAGCAGGGGTAGTGATGATGATGATGATGATGATGATGGTGTCGGCGGAGGTGGGGGTTTCGGGGGGGTTTGTTTCCATCGATGATGATGGTGTCGGCGGTGGTGAAGTGGTGGTGATGATGGTGTCGGCGGAGGTGGGGGTTTTGGGTGATGTCGATTTGGGGCAGTGGTGGTGGTGGCGGAGCAGTGGTGGTGGTGATGATGGTGTCGACGGAGCAGTGGTGGTGGTGGCGGAGCAGGGGCGGAGCAGGGGTGGAGGTGGAGGTGGTGCCAAGAAGAGGTAAGAAGCTTTGTTTTATGTCTTTCTCAGGAAGAGACTAGGGAGAGGTAAAAAGCACTTCTCAAAAAAAAAAAAAAACACTCTTCTGAGGCAAAACCTCTTCCCGCGTCTGCACGGTGCAGACAGAAGAGGCCAGGAAGCTCTTTTTGAAAAAAACAAACACCACCTAAGTGTTAAACCAGTAAGAGGTCTGAATATTAAGAGGCAGTACAATGCTTAACTGTTTAGAGACAAATGTCTGAACAATTCAGATAAGAGGTCTTAACCATTCAGACTCAATATAATTCTTAATCATTTAGAGGCAAATGTCTGAATCATTCAGATATCTGCTCGTGAAACAAACAATCTAAATCATTAAGTGCTAAACTAATAAGAGATCTGAACCATTACAAGCCTCAATAAGAAGAAATTATGTAGCTTAATATATCTTAGTATTTGGTGTGTACATCGGAAATAATGTTGTTGGTGACATCATAATGAGTTGACTATAAGGGTATGTTTGGCATGGAGCTTTTAGAAGCTTTTAAAAGCTTTAAGCTTTTAAGAAAAAACTCATACTCAATAAAAAGTCTTGTTTGGTTGAAGAAGCTTGAAGCTTTTAGGTTAGGAGCTTGAAACTTTTGGTTGAACGCTCCTACTAGTAGTGTCTAGAAGGAGCTACAAGCTTTTAGGGAAAAAATGACTATTTTAACCTCTAAATATAATGAACTTTTTAATGCACAAACTTTTAAATTTTTTAGTTATGTCCATTTTAGTCATTTTATACATTTTATTAAAAGCTCCAGCTACTCTGCCAAACACCAAATATATCTAAAAAGCTACAGCTACTAGCTACCAGCTACAGCTAACAGCTACCAGGTTCTAGCCACCAACTAGCAGCTTCCGGCCACCAGCTACTGGCTACTTTTGCCAAACATACCCTAAGTAAAACTCGACTTATTACATGTAAGGATGGAAGTCTAGAAGGAATTGTTTGGATGGGTGAGATGTTAGCTACGCTAGTTCAGGGTTTTTTTCTAGTGCCTAGCTCGATAACTTAATATGTTATTGAGCTTTTCATGTGTGCAAAGATGTCGAACAAAACAACTAGGGAAGGAATCTTCAATCAAGTTGGCATGAGACTATACATGATGCCGTATTATGAGGTGTCTACATCTCTTGATGAACTATCTCCCATAGCATACACTAATTTCATTATTCGTTTTTCATACTATGTAAAATTACATATTTTTATCAGAAGTACACAATCTTAGGCTTGAATTCAAAATTGAAATACCGAAGACTAATGATTGATTAGACCGCCCGTAATGGGGCGTTTGTTTTAAAAAAAATTCAAAAAAATAACGCCGGAACACGCCCCCAAACCACTACACCCCGACGTTATTGAGCGTTTTTCGAGAAAAAAATTGCACCAGCGTTTTTTAAAACACGCCTAAAATTGAACTAGTTTAATACCCGTTCGGTGGACGGGTTACGTTGACGTATTATATAGTAACAACATAAATGAACCTATGAACACAAATAAATAAAATAGAGAGTCAGATTACAAAAAATTATATGAACAGATCTGGATATTGCAAAAAGTATGGGTGGGAACAAACAAAATATAAATCTTGATGTTGGTGGAGTGGTTGGGGAAAGACTTGGGATTACTTGTGACCCAATTTCAACTCCCACTCTCCTCATTATTTTCTGCAGCATCCAGGTGAAGGGCGAATACGGGTGGCGCTGGTTCGTCTTGGGGAAAGACTTGGGATTACTTGTGACCCAATTTCAACTCCCACTCTCCTCATTATTTTCTGCAGCATCCAGGTGAAGGGCGAATACGGGTGGTGCTGGTTCGTCTTGGATGGGAGGCGAAATTTTATCGATTATTCCATTGCGTGCCTTCGGGCGGGTAGAGGTCGGGTTTCCGCGCATCTGGGAGAGCTAAGGGGCTGGCGGCGGTCGAGTAGTCGACCTTGGCAACAGCGCCCGGTGTCACGGTGGTTGGAACATCGTTTCTTGCCGTTCAAAAAAAAAACTATGTGTACATTGAAGATTTATTTAACTGTTATGAGTAGTTAGTAGCGTAATTTAACGTCTTTGCTTAGTCGTGTATAATCCGGAAATTTGTAAGAAAAAAAAACAAACAATGAAGAAATAAATTCAAACATATCTTCCTATATTTGAACTACAAATGCATGAAACAAACAAAAAACCGTAAAATAAATACATTTTGCCATTTTACCCGGTTACCCAGCTGCCCATTTTGCCACCTATGTCCCTACATCCAAATTATTTTAACATGCTACAAAGTGTTACTCCTTAATCTATTGGATCATTTATATATTATAATTAAATCTCTTCAAACAAATATACATCCAATGTTCTTACATGACGCACTAAACCAAATATATTCGGTAACTACTAATGTAAGCCCCAAAATTACCACAAATTCTGATAGCTGGAGCAGAGAGTATATCCTAAATCTGAGCATGGTCACAATCAATCAATTCATCTTTGACACCATATTTCGATAGTTGGAGCTTGTTACGACCCAACTTTCCCATCACCGATAGACCTGGAGACGATCACATGGCGTTTTAAGAATATGATTATATAGTGATTTTGTCATATCAATAATAAGCCTTCTCTTTATTCGACTTTCAGCTTGTTGTACAAGATTAATATTTAAGAAAATAAACATAGTAAAATTAACATGTGGTTTAGTCCAATTTTTGCAGATCAATATCATCTGCAACATTTGACCTAAATCACAAAAGTTTTAACAAAAAGAAGAGTTCGTAGATTATAATATTAGTTTTAAGATGGATGAATAAAAAAAGACCTATTTGGTAGCTGATATTCTCATCTTTGCTAGTGACTCACTCAACCTTACTATAGCTTATACTTGTCTTACGATAATTGGTATCACAGTTGATTCCCCAGTTTCATTTGCCAGCCACCTCATTTCCTACATCCAATACAAAAAGTGAGCATTTCATGGCATATTAAAGTAAATAAAAATTGTGTAAAGTTCTAAAAAATAATAAATAAACATAGAATTTGTAATGGCAAATACTTGTATGATTCTAAGATAACAATCCTGCAATGATGAGGCTGCAGAATCTGATAGGTAAGACTGACTCGTGGTTCGACAGTACTATATATAACTGCACAGAAAAATATACTCAAATTATTGTTACAATCCAACAATCCAATTATTCTTTGGTATCTTTAGGATCAATGTTTGTATTTTAAATAAAAACATTATTTGCTTTAAAAAGATCCCAAATGTGTGAAAATTTTCATTAAAATGGTTCATATTTACATGTATATTATGCCTATAACCTGGCAAAGCAAGATTGGTTGATTTCAATATATCTAGATTGCATTGAGTCTTTAAGAAGAACACAAATAGCCATGCACAAAATTCACCTATATTCATATTACTAATTTACAAATTAACAATGGTATGACGAATGCTCACACTTACAAACCAAACACAGCTGAAGCATACATAATAGTTTTAAGCACACACAGTAGATGCAAAAATCAATGTTGAATGTGAGCATTTCATGGTATAATAGTTTCCATCTCGTTTGTGTTGAATGTGGATCCAAATAAGATGCAAAAATCAACCCATAACATGCATTATCCACAGTACAAAACATTGTACCGTGCATCAGATATACCTGGGCACATTTCATGCTAAAATCAAGGCTAACTTTGTGTAAAAGAATTATGGAACTTATAAATAACTTCCAATAATTATGTTTATTACCTTCTAAACAATAAGAATCATCCATATCATCAACGGGCGGTGGTTGAAAGTAATTATATAGTCACATCTTGAAATCTGTTGTTCACCCTATTATAGCCATAAGCACGCTCCACGTTCTGACTGACAAAAGGTAACGAAATTTCAGTTAATTGTTTACATAACTAAACTAACAAATTGATGTAATAAAGAAAATCAGAAATTGATGATAAACTTAATATCATTCAATTTTGACGTGATGATTAGGGGCAGCAATACTTGACACGACCCTAAAACCCACTTATAACTGGTCAACATGTATCACTCACTTAGAAAAAATGGGTTAAACGGGTCGTGTTCGGGTTGGCCTGAATTCATGTGTATACGGGCTAGGGTTGAAATTTTTCAAACGAATAATAATATAGGTCGGGTTCGGGTTGCACATTGCAACCCGCCAACCCGACATGTTTGACCCCTAGTGATATCATTATGTAGAGATTGATTCATTTGACCATTGAGCATCAAGCTAGTCCTCTCTTTATGGTACAACAATGCTTTGATCATTTAACACAGTTGAAAGGACGTGCCTTTGCAACTCCTTCAAACCAGAGCCTTTTGAAACTTCTCTTACATTTTCGACAAAGCTTTTACCTTCAAACCCAGTGGATATATAATCAAAAATAGCTCTCGCCAATGTGGTCTTCCCACCACCTCCTATCCCCTTGATCCCTATCATACGAACATCATCAGAATCAATTTCTAAAGATGAAACCATGTCCATTACCCGGGTTTCCATCCCTACTAATTTTCCATCGATGCTTGTATTAAAGAAATGTAGCTTTCGCGAAACCTCTTTAAAAATTTGTTGGATGAATCTTGCTTCATGGTTGTGTGTTAAAGAATATTCAATTAGATCACTCAGAATCCCACATGAAACATGAGATGTCCCTATTAAACACAGATTATAAAGAAACAAAAGTGAAGGATACATGTACCCATTAACAGTGTTCTTCAACTCCATCCCAGCCATGCCTGCTGCTTCATTTAGAGCATATCTCCATCTCCCATCACATGCTAAAAAAAAAACAGTTTTGTTGGCCGGATGAAGATCTAATCAATTAAACAACTTGGAGGGATGATGACCAAATCAGCAATGGCGTTGTTGGGAAAACTGCAAAAATCAAAAACCATTACAACCAAATCCACGATGGAGACATCAACCTGCATAAATCATCACTACCATAAACAAATCCATCGAAAAATCAACCAATTCAACTTGGATATAGAAAACGATTCCCATTACAACAAATTTTCAGTTCTGTTAGTTTAGGACCTGCCATATTGCCGTCGTTCCCATCTCTCAACTAAACATAAGAGTTACATGCGATAATTTTATCCTTCTGTTCAAATCAATGTTTGATTTTGCCCACCTTAGAAATTACATAACCATCACCCAAATCCCATCTTTGTTCAATCTGAAGTTTGATTTTGCACTAATATGTTCGATGGTGGGGTGATTCAGGAATGGCGGTTCACTGTGGTTCGCCGGAAGGTCTGCGAACATAGTGGTCTGGTTTCAGAAAAGACAGTGAAATGTGTGTGAGTGACGGTTCGATATGGATAAAGAACCTAAAAGCAGTTAAAAAACTTCCATGAGCTGCAAAAGCAGTTAAAAAACTGACCCGGCAACTTCTTTCGAGAAAAGGGCAGATTTTTAAGGTGCAACTGATTGTAGACTAAAACTGATTGTAAGTAGTTAAAAAACTGACCCGTGAACTGATTGTAGATTTTTAACTTCCTGCGAGAACATGGGCTAGTATTTTTATGTAAAAACCAAACTGCTCTGCTAAAAAAAACCCTCCATCTAGTTATTCCTGTCAGGATTAAATCTCAGGGATAAACGCTTGATTTGGACGTTCATGATCATCCCACAACGGTTATTTTTCCAAAAAAAAAAAAACGGCAGCTAGTTATGTTGTGAACAATAGTTAATGCAATGATTTTTATAATTTCTATTAGTGGCCATGAGAAAGTACATATCTTGATATTCGAAGCATGGGTGGAAACAAAAAAAATATAAATCTTGATTTTTGGGAGCAAAATGAAGCGGGTCAAATGGGTTGAAAGCAGTCTTAATTATATTGATATCAATCTAAAAATAGATTAGTAGTTAACAATAGCTTTAAATTCATAACTAACACAAAAATCAATAAATAGACTAAAATGTGTTAACGGGTTAAACCAACCTAGCCCGTTGTAACAGAACAAATAAAATTCATGTTTTAAGAGTTACTCAACCCGCCTACTTACCGTTTTTAGTAGAAAGCACAAATCTTTATGTTTTTCAAAGCAACAGTAAACATAAGAAATCATAAAATATTGATATTTTTAACATTAATACCTTAGTTTTTGCAGGATATGATCCTTTCAAAAACATACCCGAAGATTTCCTGGTTCTGCTACAAGATAAAGAACTTTAATCAATTATGAATCAAATAAAGAACTTGAAATCCCAAATTAAAGAAACTTTATATCTTTATAGATCTCAACAAAAATATAATTATAGATTCCACATAGTAGTTAAACAATCAAAGATTTAGGGCAAAAATCAATTTCATATGATATGGAGATAGGTGGGAACAATCAAAGATTTAGGGCAAATTAAAGAAACTTTATATCTTTACAGCGGTTGTCTCTCCCCTAACTTCTCCCACGTTCGTCTGCCACTGTGTATAAAACTATCACCAGACATCCTCTCCAATCCATTATTCACCATCCTCTCGAATTCTCTGCTCCTATCTCACCAAGAAAACCCAAATCAACAATCGAATTTTCTCTGGCCGTCTCTCCCCCAACCAAATCCAAATCAACAATCAATTGTTGATTTGCATCCCTAACCCAAAAGGCATAGAAGCATCTAATTGTTTACACCCAAATTGGAAAAATTAGGGTTCGCTTTGTTAAATGTGAAGTGAGTCGCCGGCCACTCGTGTCCACCGCCACCATCGCTACCACTGAAGTGAGCCGCTGACCAACTGCCACCACTCTCCTATGGATGCCTAACATCCATCGCCACCATCGTTGTAGGGGGTGAGAAACAACTGCATTTTAATCTTATAATGAATTTGATAAACACATAATCTTAGATCTAAATGTGCAGGTTTGTGTTAAAGTCGACGATTGTTGCGTCATTGGATCAGGAAGAATGAACAAATTTACTGAATGTTTCTATTTTGCACTATTTACAGGCGGATTATCGAAGGTTTCTATTTTTCACTCATATTTATACCTATTCAAATGCTATGTGAAATTGCATTGATTTTGTCATTGATTGATACTATTCTCTATACCAAATTTACTGAATGTTGACAGCTGAAGCTAATCACTGTATCAAATATGATTGCTTTTGCAAACCCGAAGCCACCAAATTACCCCCGCCTTGCTCAAGGGAAGCTGTGGAATGTAGTAAGTATTCACACTCTTTTCTGATACTAATAGTTGTAAACTGGTGCCGAAAAAAGAAGAAATTATATGCATAATATGAATCATTTATAAGTAAAAGTAGCATAATGTCGTTTTTGTTATTTTATTTTTGATTCATTATATAATAAATTTCTGACATTATTCGCAGATGACTGTAACATGGACCAGTGGATATTCCATAAGGGAATCTGAACCATTTGTTGAATATGGAAGGGGGCGAGAGCAGCCTAGAGGAAGATATACGAGCTTTTTTTATGGATGACCCTATGATGTAATTATTACTCGTATGTAGGAATGAATTATCATACTTTAAACACTTGCACTTTAATTTTGACCATTTGAGATCGAGGATGAACTATTTTGCCTGATTACCCTAACCTGTTTGGAACTACGTATAGAAACAATTGATACAAAACTGGTGTTTCTGAGCATAATAAGCCTCCGTGTCATCATGTACGCTTTGATTATTATCACATACTATTAAAGAATACGTATCAAAATGCTTATTTCAAGCCTTTTTATTATTTTGATAGTTTCATATGGATGATGACTTTTTATATATTATGTGCAGGTGTTATTTTGATAGTTTCTCTAATCTATATGTTATGGAATGGCTAGAGGTGTAGCGATAACATCAGGGTATTGTTATTGGTTGCAAAGGCTTTTATAGCTACCTAGAGGTATGTGATTCTTTTATCTAAAAACACCTGGCTTTGGGTATTTGAACACCAACAAGGTACTTTTTTAAGATTTGGAATGTTATTGTGTACCTTGGGGCAGGGGCCACGGGATATGACAAGTTAAACCGGCCTGGCTGCTTCCACTGGTTTTTAATATATAAATAATTAAGTTTTAAAATGTTAAAGATGGTATTAATTAGTACAATATGTTATTTTTAGGTATCCGTACAATCCACAAAATAAAATAAATGAAATGTTATATGGCTTATTCTGTTTACATGACCACTTCCAAGATTTACTTGTAGGTTGTTAAATCTTTGAAATCTCAGTTGTTTTTCTATATGGTTTGCAGGTTTACAAGAGTGGTCCCTTATTTTTGTCATCAAAAGGTGAAATCTTCGGTCATTCTTTGGTTAATAATTTTTCAATTTACTGTGTCTTAAGTCTGTTATATGTTTATTTTACTACATTTTTTTTTAATTTTCATTTTACATGCTTTGTTTCTTGTGTCTCAAACCAACCATTAATGCAGGGATTGAGTGGACATCTTGGAAGAAAAGGTGGTTTGTTTTAATAGAAACCTCATTGGTCTTCTTCAGAAGTGATCCTGTAAGTTTATGGCTATTATACTTCTTTCACTTTTGATGTCCTCACAAACAGGAGGGTCAAACTAGGCCGTTTAACAAAAGTACAAATTTCCAAACGGACTCACGGGTGGTGTCGGCAATGATAGTAGCGAAAAACTATAGTTGTTGATGGTGTTAACCCAGTTGTAGCCGCTTTAAACTAGCTTGGATGACCCGGTTTCACCCATTGTTTACGCCCGTATTGAGCTGTTGTATTTTTCTTTTTCCCCCATTACATGAATAATGTATGTTAGTTTAGCTATTTCCCATGTATTTGGTAAAGTTAGTTATGTACCATTAATTATATCATCATCGTTCATTGTGTTGATATTCAGAATGCAGCAGCATCTCAAAAGGGGGGTGAGGCAAATCTGACTCTTGGTGGCATAGATCTCAACAGTTCAGGCAGGTTGGCCTGCTTCTATTTCATCATCTTTCTTCATGATTGACTTTCTTTCAATACCTCAAGCTTTCTATTCGTGATTATTGGTAATGGGTCAAAATGGGTTCGTGCTTATCACGGACAGGTATGTTCTATTTGCTTTTGTTTACATTGATTATGTTTTCACAATTGCGTTTTGATTCTCTGTTTAAATTTTAAACCAGTGATGTGGCTTTGTTAACTTTTTATTAATATTGTACCTGTACATGTGTCTATTTTTCTGGGTATAGTAGTTATATGCATAAATTTTTCTGGGTATAGTAGTAATATCGTTTTCTTGGTTATATTAAAAATATATGCGCCGTACCTTGGCTAACAAGGCAAATGGGTAAAATCTTTTATTTTTTATCAAACCGGAAATGGGTTGAAGTTGTCCAAAAATATATTAATATGCATAAAACATTATGAATATAATAGTAATATGTTTTCTTAGTTATATTAAAAATATATCGGTGTACCTTGGCTACCGAGTCAAATGGGTAAAATCTAATTTTTTTTTCAAATTGGAAATGGGTCGAAGTCGCCAAAATGTATCAAGAATTCAAGATGCAAAAATCTTTTAAATATTGTAGTAATATGTTTTTTTTTCTGATATGCTCTCTGCCCATGGTTGTCAACAGAAGAAATAGCAGACAATAGCGATGAAATAGCAGGCGCATTTTCATGCTTAGCGATACACTAGAAGAAAATTTAAGAAATATTTTAAATAAGATTATAAAAAATCTCGCTATTTATCGCTAAATCGTATATAGCGCCATCAATTCCCTTCGCTACATAGCGCGCTATTGTCATGAGCCCAATAATGTTTTTTGTGTATAATAAACTTTCATAGTGGGCTTCTTTAACCACTATTAATATACATGTTTTAATTGGTGTGCTTATATACTTATACTTAAACTAATACAAAATAAAAGGCCCACTTCCCAATCTATGGGGAATGTAAGACTTTGATGGTATAATTGTATTTTCGGGCACAACCCATTCTTACCTGAACCAAATTGACCATTTTTTAAAACAAATTCGCGTCGTTTTGACCTGTAGTTGTATTTTATTTATACCCATTTTAGTCAAAAACCATCTTGGCCTTTTATGTTGTCCGATCCTCTCACCAGTTTTGCCAGGTATAGTTTTAACGGGTTTGGACGTTGCTTCAAATATAATTTCAGTAGTGATACTATAGCTGTAAATTTCTTAGATATGCCTAACGGCTCTGGACGTGGCTTCAAATAAAATTTCATTAATTTAGTCATGGTTTCATACATGATTTTAAACTTGAGATATGGTTCCACAAGTCAAAAGTTGTTTTAGCTTGTATTAGTGTTAGACATACATGACAACTACCCATATCTAAGAAATTTACAACTCACTAGGTGATGTTATTTTTTATTTACCTTTTCATTTACATTTGTATCATTAGTATCACTATTGAAATAATGTGATGGTTGCACTTGGAAACACCCTACAATATATGGTTTTTGATGTAGTTTTTTTTTTTTTTTTTTTTAGTGGAGTTTTAAATGGAATGCATGTGTTTGGTGCAGGTCACACACGCTCCCAAGGACATTATGGACAAACCACAAATTTTTGCAGCTAGGAGACTCTCTCAGAACATTATTATTTCCTGGTAGGCTCGTGGGTTACATTTATGACACCGAAAGATAAACAAGGTGGGAAGTAGATAGTAGCATTCATCAATGATCATTCTGAAGTACATTTTGTATGAGTGGATTGCCTTCACTTAATGATAAGTTAATGAAATTCTTAAGTCATCTGGTAATCATTTTATTGTGATAATTAATGAGTTACTATCATTAGCTTTTGAGATTGAAGACTATTTTTTTACTTCATTAAGTGTATTCTAGCTAACTAACTGATTATGATAATGAGGAGAAATACACATCCCAAATTATTATTGTCCTTCAATAAATAGGAGATGGAAAAGAGGAAAAAGGAGAAGCAAACCGAAACACCATCAATATACATTGTCTTTGTTTGTTACCTTAGCGTAACCCGTCCAATGGACGGGTATTAAACTAGTTAGCCATGGGTCAAGATGGGTTTTTAAGTTTTAACTAAACCTATCTAAGTAACCCTAAAAGAGCATCACACAAAGGCACAAACTTCATAGTTCATGTACAAAAAATCCAAAAATCAAAAAATTTAAAAATTTTAAAAATCCAAAAGTTTTAAAAATTAAAAATAAAAAAATAAATTATTTTTAAACAAGCAAAAAAATTTAAAAATTAAAAACAAATAAAGAAGTTTTAAAAATGTAAAAAAATAAATTATTTTTTAACAAAGAAAAAATTTAAAAATTAAAAACAAATAAAGGAGTTTTAAAAATGTAAAAAATAAAAAAATATAAAAAATTCAAAAAAAATTCAAAAAATTGAAAAAAAATAAAAATAAAAATAATCTATGTTTGTGATTACTTTGTTGTGTGATTTATACTTGGTATTTAGAATTGGAAAAAAATTAATTACTTATTTTTTATCTGATTTGATGATATTGAATATTATTTGTGGGTTCAAAACTAAAAGTCTATATTATAAAATAAACATACAGTTAACTAAATCTTATATCAAAAGTCAACAACAATAATTTCAAGGCCAGATTTCCATTTTTTGCTATTTTTTTTTTCTAAATTTTAAATTATTTGAATTTTTTTTTAAATTTTTGAATTTTTTTATTTTTATTTTATTTTGTTTATTTTTTATTTTTCCTAAATTTTATTATTTTTTTATTTTTTAGCCTATCATGATCGAAACCAATATTTACCCAAACTCATCCTAACATTTTTCTTAATTACCCATCTTAACCCAAACTCGTCCTAACATATACCTATCATAACCTTTTTTTTCTTATAAAACTCATCCTAACCCATAACCCAAACCTACCCAACCCGTCACTTTTACCACCCCTTCATATAGCTAACATTATTTGAGTACTTTGTAGTCTCCTTAGCAGTTTAATTATAAGTCAATAAACAAAGGGACATAGGGTCATTGAACCAGTGGCGAAGCTTGCCGGAGAAAACGGAGGGGGCTAAAACATATATACCCAAAAATTTCTATAGAATCGGGGGGGTAAAAACGTATATATCCAAAAATTTCTATACGAAAACTACATATATAACACTACTGAGCGAAAAATCCCGGGGGTCGGGCGACCCCCCCCCCCCCCCCCCCGCCCCCAAGAAGCTTCGCCCCTGCATTGAACAACTAGTTTTTTTCAACAATATATAAATTTTTTCATTGTGGTCCATTGCATCTTGTAACTAAGACAATGAATTTGAAATGATCAATTATGCTTTTACGTTGACCACTTTTGTTTAGCTATAATCTTACTAGGCTAAAAACCCGTATGGGTTGAATAACATTTATATCAAATAGATTAGAAACTCGTAATTTATATAAATATAACATTCATTTTAAACTTTTTGTTAAAAAGATATCTAAAACCGAAAACCAACATAATGCCCTATTTATTTGTTAGAAGTTTTTTAATTGAAAATAAGCATTAGTATCTTCGAGTTTTTAGTAGGTTAAAAAAACTATTTGCAAAAGTGGTTGTGTTGATATAAGATCCAAATATTTAAGTTTAATGTTTTTTTTTTATAACATGTGAATGCTTTGTGAAACATTTCTTTTTAATTTTCAATTAGATAGAGAAGATACGTGACATATTAGATTTTTATTTATTAAATAGTAAAACATTTTACTTGACAGGAGAAAACAAACTCATATTAAATTTGTATTTGAACGATCAATTATGGATTTTCATGTTGCATATGGTTTCGAGATAGGTTCTTTAATTTTTTTCCCCATCTTTTCTTTACCCTGTTAAAAGTGATGGGTTTCGGATGTTTTATGACTGACAACTATGACACGACACGATAACGTGACACGAACCTACACAAAGTTAACAGGTTTCGTGTCTATAATAGGTCGACACGATAAGAGCTGATTTATTTCGTGTTCGTGTCTTATCGTGTTCGTGTCTTAACAGGCCATGTCAGGCACGATATGACCTGTTAAGACATAAGGCCATTATACAATTCATGTTAAGACATGTTAATGACTAAATATCAAACATGTAGTAACATGTCGTATTCGTGTCTTAACAGGTTGTATGATACGTTGGTAAATTTTTCGTGTCTTAACAGGTCGTTTCGTGTAACCTATTTATTATCAGGTTCGTATTTGTGTTTGGAAAATCTGACACGATAAAATTTCGTGTCGTGTTCGTATTTACCTGTTTCGGATTCGTCTCTTATTATGTTCGGGTCTTAACAGGTCGGGTTGACACGATATGCCAGCCCTAGTTTTATAGTTAGGGACATTGATGACGACTTTTATAACCCGAGGGCGTACTTGCAATAACAGTATTTTCTGCGGATGCAACTGCAATTTTATATGTAGCAAGAGTAAAAGTATACGGCACGTGCGACCGAAGAGGCAAGGCACTCTTTTCATCGTCAAACTCAAACCCTATCATCATCATCTTCTCCGATTCGTCTCTCTCATGAAATCAATCAAACTCTTCATCGAACCTAGGGTTTCTTCCCCGATCTTGAAGAACCTCGGATCACTACCATCGCCATCAATTTTCTGATGATTACTTCTTCTACACTCAATCCTACACCAACAACAATCACCGATCACTCGTCTACCACCACCGTCACCGCCGCCATGGCGGCCTCAGTGGACGATCTCGGACCAGATTCATGGGAGGTCGCCGACTTAGACGCCACTATGAGCTGCTTGATGCTATCTTCTTCTTCCAACAACAACAACACCTACGATTCAACTCCTACACCTAATTCTAATTCTAATTCTCCGTCGGAATTTGATACTGATGCTCAGGATAGGTCTTCTTCAGGCGGTGTGTTGGAGAATTTGGTGAATTCTGTTGATCAGTTTCTTCGTGAAGCTTTGCAAAACCCTAGGGAGCGCCTTTCAGGTTTCTGTTTATGTTTTTACAGTTTTTTTTTGTGTTTGTGGTTTTTATGGACTGTATTAGTGTTATATGTTATGGTGAATTGGTAATTAGAGAGGTATAGATTAATTAGCTTGAAAATTAGGTCAACTGTTAATGATTTAGGACCATTTGGCATGTTTTGATTGAACTGAGTGGAAATTTAGTTTTTTAAAAAGATGCTGTTAGCAGTTGAGGGCAAGCTATACTAGATATAATGAAGTGCTCAGTGAATGATGGTTTTTATTAGGGTCAATATTACATGGGGAAAGAATTATACATTATACTTCAGGTTGAAGTCTAGATTTTATCATCTCATATTTAGGGTGAACGGAGTGGGGGCGGTAAACCCACTCGGTACCGACCCCCCTCCACTGCCAACATAGTTTGCCGATCAAGATTACCGAAATGGGGGGGGGGGGGGGGGGGGGATTCGGTGAAGGTTTACCGTCTCGGTGAAGGGAGGGAAGGGGGAGAGAGAGGGTGTGTGGTGGGGTCCATTTCTTCTAAACCAATCACACATTTTTTCTTTTTTTTTTAAATAGTTTACCTAAACCCCAAACCACCGCCAACGTTTTTTAGCATTAGGTAAACAATTGACATGACACTATGTGATTGGGTGAATTGGGAGTTTACCTATTCCATTAGGTAACCACTCCACCATTAGCTTATTAACTTTCAGAAAGTTATGGTGATGTGCTGGGACTGGGATGACCTCATGCTGCCATTTTTTCTTTTGTAGTTTTATTTTTGCTGAAGTTTATGGCTGCTAACGACTCACAAACGTGTATGTGTGTATACATGTGTGTGTGTGTGCGTGTATGCGTATTTTTGGGATTTTTCATCATTTTGTACAATTGTACAACAAGTATGAATATTTAATTTCTTAAATATCAAACTGGTTGGCTAGAAATAGAACTCACTAGAAGGTGAGACTTCAGGACTAAAAAAAAGAATGAGGTGAAGCTATCAATGCTCTAGAAAACGGTTGGTGTATTATCCAACTTTTATAATCTATATAGTAGTTAGTATTATAACGTTTATATATAAGTTTTATCCTTAGTAAGGAAAATTTCTTGGTGCTTATATGTTCATGAAAATTGTTTCAATGGTTTAAGTGTTGCTTGCATGGCTCTTTTCTTGACTGGATGTTTTAGTGGTAAAGTACTTGTCAAAGAGGTTTAATAGGGACTAAGGGAGTCGTGTTTTTTTATTTCACATATTTGGCTGACTATATATTAGAGAGGACAATATTGAACCATAAATAATTGGTTTAAATTCATTTAGTTGTGTGAATTTGGACTCATTGCTTGTTTGTGTGGTGTATCAGTTTTCTTGTTTTCGTTGTGTAAGCTTTGTGCTAATCACTTTCAAGTTTGTGTATACTCAGTGTAGAAATTTCATGAACTAGTCATAAGTTCGAAAAAAACAAAACAAAATGGACAAGCTTGGAGGAATAGTCACGAAATTTAAAATAAGTCTAAAATTAAGAATTACCGTTGTGTTTTGTTCAGTACTACGGATGGAGCAAGATGTTGAGAAATTTATTAAAGATCCATCACAACAACAAATGGAGTTCCAGCAGTTGCCTACTTCATACCTTCGTTTAGCAGCACATCGTGTTGCTCAACACTATTCACTCCAGTCCATGGTTTTATTAGACAACAACCTTCCGGATGGATCTGCTTCCCGAATCATCGTTCGTAAGACTTCCGAGTTTCGGCTTCCATTAATTCGTTTAGCAGACATCCCTGTTAACATACCAACAGAAGACAACCTTAGCAGCAGCGTTGTTAAGGTTGCAATTAAACAACGTCCTAACAAACGATCACAAGTAAGCGGAGGACTAAACTCAAGTTCTTCGAAAAACAACAGTTTAAAGAGCGTGGAAGAGAGAAAAGAAGAGTATAATCGAGCACGTGCAAGAATATTTAGCTCTAGTGAAACAAGAACGCAAGAAGTTATACAGCATAATAGTTCATTACCAACTTCAAAAACCGAAGACGTATCTGT
Organism: Helianthus tuberosus; assembly: GCA_030545235.1. Taxonomy (NCBI): domain Eukaryota; kingdom Viridiplantae; phylum Streptophyta; class Magnoliopsida; order Asterales; family Asteraceae; genus Helianthus; species Helianthus tuberosus. Next base: position 167,202,173 of record CM060430.1, on the reverse strand, counting down.
TGCTGATGTCAGCATTGGTCGGGCTTCAGTTGATTCCTCTGCAGGAAGCAGTAGACCTGGTAGAAGCAGGACCGAAAAAGAGCCAGTTGTGAGGTCAAGAAGCAATAGTAGAGTGGCTATTTTTCGTGACCGTGAAGTTGAACGGAAGGATCCCGATTACGACAGGAACTACGACAGGTTAGCAATAACTTTTTTTTGTTATTAGACAGCTTAACGAGGAACATTAATACTGTGTTTTTATTCCAGATATGCACAAAGATTTGATCCAGGGTTTGGGTTTAACGGTGGCTCTTATCCTATACATCCATTGTATACACCGGTTTTGAACTACAACACTGAATTTCCTCAGCTTGGTTCAGCTCATAGGTCTCCTATTTCTACCGAACACCAACCTCGTGCACTCCCTCAGCATTTACCAGGCCCATGGGTCCCACCATCTTCACCTGCAGGAATAGGCTACAGGCCTCCAGATGCGATGATGGCTCCATTTAGTCCCAGCCACGCGGGGCCTCATTCAGTCTCCACGCTATATTTGCAGTATCCATGTCAGCGGCCTGGGATGACTTTCATTCATCCCCGCGACCAGATTAATCAACATTACGCACATGTAAGAAAGTCGTATATAATAATTAACTAGTAAATTTCTCCCGCCGTCGAAACGTAAAGTAACGGGAATTTATACTGTCTAATGAAAACATATTTTATTTGACTTGACTCATTTCCGAACAAAATTTACGTCAAAACATACACCAACTGAAAACGTACTAAAAATAAGCGCAAAAACGTTCATATTTGACCCACCTTATTCCCAAAAAAAATTACATAGAAACGTAGGAAAATAGTGTTTATTTTTTTATTAAAGGATGGTACCGCGTTGCCGTGGTGTAGAAACGTAAAGTAACTTAAATTTGTACCGTCTAATGAAAACGTATTATATTTGAGCCGACTCCTTTTCGAACGGTATTTACGTTAAAACGTAGCCCAACTGAAAACGTAAATAAAAATATGCACGAAAACGTATTATATTTGGCTAAACAAAATTTACGTCGAAATGTAAACCAAACCAACCTGAATTTATACCGACACGTACATATAAAATTAGCACTTAAAACTCGAGGGGTTTAAAATGACATTTCATAAAGTTTTTAGAAAGTAAGAAGGGCGTAAGTGTAAAAATAGAAAGTTAAGGAGCTAAAGTGAAAAAACACAAAAATTTAAAAAAAAAAGAAAGAAAAAAAGTTAATGTAGCTCCGATGTGATGGACGCTATAGCAACCCCAAGTTGTATTTTAATAATATTTATTATAATAACTCAATAGGACACTGATTTTGCAAATATTGTTTTTTGATGACCTGGCATTGCAGTCTCAGCAGCAGCAATCTGATGCAAGTTTTGGATTAGCCCGGCCCCGCTGAGGGGCTTGGGCCATGCCTGCACCCTGCCAGAGCTTTCGAATCGCCACGTTTTATCTGAGCTGGCCAGGGTGCAGGCATCGTCTACCGGGGTTGACTGGGATGAACATAATATTCGATTTGTTACTTATTTGGTTCATGTCATCAATCCTGGTCTTGAGAGCTTCATTTGCTGTAGCTCGTTAGTTCCAACGGTTGTGTTGACTAGCTCTATGAGAGCTTTGCTTTGCCACTGATGACAACAAAGAATGATAAAAACGGAAGATTGTCGGAGCTGCAAACATACACCTCTCTTCCAAGCCATGGTACATTTTCCTGCATATAAGTTTTTTGATTTTGGCTTTTTGCTGACTTTTATTTAGAAAAGATAAAGGTGAATCCTTTTTGCAGTTTTTAAGACAAGATTGTACTTTGATCTTCTCTTGTTTTTATTAGCAAGTAATGTGACATTATTTTTAATGAGTCTAGGCATGTTGAGTACGCATAACCATACTTGGAAGTTATTATTTTAATAATATTGAAGAATGTTTAGTTTTTTTTTGTATTAAATGTGATGTTAAATTTAGGGTATGTTTAGCATGGAGCTTTTAGGAGCTTCTAGCTTTAAGCTTTTAGGAAAAAGCTCCTACTGAATAAAAAGTCTTGTTTGGTTGAAGGAGCTTTAAGCTTTTAGGTTAGGAGCTTGAAGCTTTTGGTTGAACGCTACTACTAGTAGCGTTTAGAAGGAGCTACAAGCTTTTAGGGAAAAAATGACTATTTTAACCTCTAAAAATAAGGAACTTTTTAATGCACCAACTTTCTAAATTTTTAGTTATGTCCATTTTGGTCATTTTATACATTTATTAAAAGCTCCAGCTACTCTACCAAACACCAAATATATCTAAAAAAACTACAGCTACTAGCTACCAGCTATAGCTACCAGCTTCCAGCCACCAGCTACCAGCCACCAGCTACTTTTGCCAAACATACCCTTAGAATTATGTACATCTTGACTAACAGAATGACTCAATCATTGTAAAGGGTGCTTAAGGGATCTTTTTCTATATTTAGTGGAGATTAAATTTAGCGTTAGTTATCACGGAAGTGTTATTGATATATTTTAAGGTGGTAAGCTGGACAAAGCTGGTTGGGCTGTTTTTAACATGTTTTGGTCAAAATGGGAAATTTTGGTTTTTTAGTTTTTGCATCAACAATTAGCGTCCAATTTGATTGCAAAAAAAATATTACTTCATTCGTATTCTAACTTTTTAAATCAAATGATTTAGAAAATTTTATTCACTAAAACAAAACCATTTTGATTTTGTTTAGTTAAGCTGTTATTTTGATTTTGCACTTTTGACATGTTGCGAGAAAAAAAGTAACCGAATAGGTCCTTTATAAGGAACTGGTCAAAACTGCATTATCTAGTGATTTTACTCAACATGGCGTATTGAATTTTTCTCGTGTTATTTGCAGAATAGTAGGGGACAATCAGGGTTACGGCTTGTGGATTCTTGTGAAAGAAAAAGGCTTCGATCATATCACTCTTTTGTTGGGTGAAGAAACGAGAGTGGCATACAATAACAGTAGTGGATTGGAATGTATAAATCTTTGTTTAGAAGTTTGAAGCTTGTGTGTCACGGCTTATGCTTTTTATTACAACTTCATTCCTGCATTATTTACTTTTAAAAAAATGTTGATTGTCGGTTAAGGATTGGGACATATGGGACCATGGCCCTATGACCATAATCGAAAGAGCTTTAGTACTGGTTGGCTGTAGATGAGCCAAAATGAACAAATGACAAGCATTCTGTTCTGCTGCAGAAATGCCAAAAAGTCTCAAGTAGGTTGTTGAACACAAAGCCGAATTTAGAGTCTAGCTCAAGCCTTTATGGTCCAGCCCTGGTTCTTTAGAAGGAAATGACATAATTTGTGATAAGTTAAAACTAAGCCTGGTAACGAGAGGGGTCGAGTTTAAGTAATGGGTCAAAATATCATGACTTGTGACCAAATGGGTTACAAGTCAAAATGAACTCAGGTCAAAATGAGCAGTTTTACAACACCCTCAACTTGGTTCGAGTCAGAATGGGCCCTGACCAAAATTGGTTCACCTTGAAATTAATCATTTTAAGTGAATTGCAGCGTTGATGGTGTTGGTGGCAGTGATGTTGGGGCGGTGGAGCTGGTGCTCGTCCATCAGGACCGGTTCTAAGTTAAAAAAAAAAAAAGCTTTATAATAGCAACCAAAATTGATCAGCCGTAATAGCTTGAGTTGACCCAAGATGACACGTATGGTCAGAGAAGAGTAGGGCTGTGCAACAGTTCAGAACCAGACTGAACAGAACTGGAACCGTTTAATTCTAAATATAAGAACCGGAACCGAACCGTATTCTAACGGTTCCAGTTCGGTTTGGAACCGGGTTAAACGGTTCTAGCGTAAACGGTTCTTGCCGGAACCGGTTGTCAATTAAATCCTAAAACTAAGAACAAAATAAAAACAATTAAAACAATAAACCGTTTAAAACATATAACTAAGAGTTGTAACATCCACAATTCAAATTAGTCGGAGTAAAAGTAGCAACAATAAAATGTTTTAAACCCGAAGCATACAATTTAGAAAACCAAAAGTTACCATCACAAAAACTTCATTCAAACCTTATGTCAAAACCATTTTAATATTCTTTAGTACTAGATACATTTTTTTTAAATATAATATTTTAAGTTTAAATGAATTAATAGGGTTTTTAAATATATTATTTAAAGTTTAAACCCAAACGGGTTCTAGTGGTTCTTTAAACAGAACCGTCGGTTATAACCTGAACCGAACCGGGAACCATTTTCTCCCAAACTTAATAACCGGAACCGGATCCGAAATACAACAATACGGTTCGGATCTGGCGGTTCCGGTTTGGTTCCCAGGTTCTGGCGGTTCAGAACCGTAAATTGCTCAGCCCTAGAGAAGAAACCCAAATTGAACGAAAAAACAAGATATTTTTTTACCCAAATAAACTCATCTATTAATAAAAAATAGGTTATAACTAAAGAGTTTGTAGACTAGTGATATCAAGGTTTATGTATACATGACAGTACTCCTCTCATAGTGGACAAAGGTATAGATTTAGAAGCAAAACTGTAGAGGCGATATTAGATGTTCAAAAAGTATAAATAGGTCATAACCCATAATTAACAAAACTATTGCTTTTTTTGGGGTCTTCAAAAGCACCATAACTAATAGTCTGTATTTTGTCTATTCGGTTCTTATTACAAGTGGTTTAATTATTACTTTTTATATATAAAATGATTTGACTCTGTTATGACTTTACAGTTTGGACATGTAGAAGTCTACAAGACAACTTGGATGTGTTCCAAACCATCTATAACTTTTTATTATAATTTTTTTATAATGTGACACTTATTGATTTCATAGTTTGATTAATCGGAAGACGAGAAAAGACCCGTTTGCCCACGGTCATTGACTCATTATTTTAACGAGAATTAATCATCTGATTATAATATATAATTGCATATATCCTCTTCTAAATCTTCCTAATTTAACTTTTTACTGAAAGGTACTTTTGACTTTAGACTAACAAGTCAAATAGTTCAATCTATCTATTACATCATTTTAACTCTGTCTCAGGGGCAAGAAAGGTCAACAGCTGAACCGGGAGAACCAGGCTCTGTTGACTGAGTTGAAGCGGAAACTCAGTCAACTGTTCAAAACACCAACTCAACCTCCAACTCATTTCCAGTTCCAGTTCCCAGAGAGAGAACAAATCCAGCAACACCAAAGCGCAGGATTTGCAAGTTTTACAAAACCTTGGTTGTCAACCGTGTTTTGTTCCTAAAATCTTGGTGGAAAGTAACTAGTCAACATTCAGTTTTCAGTCAACACTTTTCTTGACATTTATTCTCCAGATCTTTAAAAAAATACAGTTTTCTTGACAAATGAAAAGAATGTAGAAAAGTAGAGCTATCGGTTTGTCATACATGTGTTTTGTTCCTAAAATCTTGGTGGGAAGTAACTAGTCAACATTCAGTTTTCGGTCAACACTTGAGAATGTTTGGTAAAATGCCTTGAAATGATTGTAGGCGATATCTATGTCTTCCTTTCCACATATCTCTCTTACACTGCACTCATTAAAAAAAAACCCCAAAATATTTAAAAAATATTTCTTGGTAACGTATCATTGTATCAAAACGGGTCATTTATAATGAAGGTCGGATTTATTACCTGTGCATGGAAAGCTGAGGAATGCCACAATCAACCGTACGGATACCAATTCCAGAAGCAAGTATAGGACCTATAGTGGACCCACATCCCATATCGTTTCTTACCACAAAGTCCTGCATATAAGGTCAAACAAATTTAGTTGGCTTCTTGGAAGTTATATAGGGGGTCCCGTTTCGTGCACTTTAACTATATTAAAACTTAACGAAAACACAAATTACAGTAACAAATAATTACCTGAGTTGGAAGACTATGAATTTTACCGACTTCTTTAAAAAGGAAAGCGGTCGTTCCACTGGTGGCATAGCGTTGATTTGCATTATGCTTTATCACGAGACCCTTGTGCAATTCTGGTCGATGGTGTTCTTCGTGCTTGTCCATAAAATTAGGGTGAACTCCATGTGCCATGTCAGCAGAAACTGCAACAAGATATATTTTGTTCAATTGAAGTGTAGATTCTAATACCTTATTACACACGTTGATGCAATATAAAATAACAAAATGAAGTTTCTACGAGTTACAAACCAAGAAACGATTGACGAATTGCACGTTCAAAGATACTCTCCCTAATGTACTGATTAGCCAAGGAGTCGATTATCCGCTTCATGGCTTGAAACATTGTTGGTGCACCAGCACCTTGCATTGAATCAGAACCAACCTATACAACAGTGGAAATGATTAGTATCAAATCTTTGCATGTAAATTGAGTACTGTTCAACAGTAAAAAAGCGGGAAATTGAGCTGAAGTACCTCTTCATTATCAAAAAGTGCTACCATTCTAATTGCATGCTCATCTGATAAATCTTTGGGCCCACATGAGTCAACAAGAGCTCTGAGTGCACAAAAACTCGAAGCAAGATTGTCTAATCGTCCAGAAAATATAAACTCGTTGTTTGCACCTCCTAGACAGCTAGGTTGTGTATCGCATATGTTTAGTTCAATGTTCGCTATGTCATCAACTTCACACCCCAACTCCTCTGATAAGATCTAAAATTTAAAAAAAATAAATCATTAAACAAAATTGGTACAAAAAGCACCATCTTTTCATTAAGAGTAAAATGCCATTTTCGTCCCTGAGGTTTGACCACTTTTGCGACTTTCGTCCAAAGGTTTGTTTTATCCGCGTCTGGATCCAAAAGGTTTAAACTCTTGTCATTTTCATCCGACTCGTTAACTCCATCCATTTTTCTCCGTTAAATGAGGGGCATTTCCGTCTTTTAGACATTTTTTTATTAAAATAAAAAAACACTGTAAGAAATAAAGATCCACCTCTGTTGACTTTCTACCCACCCAAACCCTTTAATCATCACCAAAAAAATGTCAAAAAGACGAAAAATACCCATGACTTGACGTTAAAAAATGGATGTAGTTAACGAGTCAGATCATAATGGCAAGATTTCAAACCTTTGGACGGAAGTCGCAAAGGTGGCCAAACCTCATGGACGAAAATGACATTTTACTCTTCCATAAAAAAAACATGATTTCTATTACCTGCATGAGTAGAGGATGATGATAGGATTTACTTTTATCTTTTGCATCTGGGGATGCATCGTCATGTTTTGTTGCTAATAATGGGTTAAGGTGAGTCTCCAAATTAGGCTTAAAACCGTCCTGGTTAACCGTACTATAATAAAAACAACAAAGAGATTGAGCTAATGAATATATTATTATATTCACATATATAGTTTATTATATAAAGCAAGGAGAGAAAATAGCAATTAGCAAACAAACCGGTCAAGATGAATGGCAAGTGTAGGCACTCGTAAAAGAGGTCTCTTGACTTTGACTAACTTTTGTTGAAACGAGCCATCACTAGCTCTCAATATAACCCTTCCAGCTACACTTAAATCTCTATCAAACCAAGTATGCCATAATCCACCACCATACGTTTGCACATTTACCATAAGATAGTTGGATTTCGACAGTGCAGATTTCGGCTTCAATTTCAGACACGGGCTGTCGGTGTGTGCGGCAATTACATGGAAACCATTACCAACAGAATACCTGAAAAACTGAACTATTCAATAATCAAAACATTAACCTAATAAAGATGATAGAAAACTAAACGGTGAACAAAAACAATGGTGAATCACTTTTCTCCAATGGCGAAGGCAATTAAACAGGACATGTTCCGAGTGAAGAAGTAGCGTCCACCAGGTTTAAGCTCCCAGTCATCATTCTCACTGAGATGATGGAATCCAGCAGCAACCAGTTGTCGTTTTGCTTCCGCTATAGATTCACAAAGAGATTATTAAGATAATGATCATTCAACCTCTTATCAACTAGTGAAAACAACTAATAATATTTACACAAGGATTGTGAGATTTTCAACTAGATGTATCATAAATTCATAATGCATTTATCTGTAAATTTATCAATATTCAAACAATATATTTAGATGTAACAAAATTCCAAACAACAGCATTATAATTGCATACCTGTAGCATGAAACTGAGTCCAGGACTCATTGAGATAGTCCAGAAGATCACCAACTATTGATCCACCCGGTCCATTGGCTGGAGAATTCTGTAACAAAAAACTCTTGCATCATATTAAAGTGTAACTTCCTTTCCAATCATCAGGGCAAATTACATAAGGATAGCAGGTAGACGAGCAACAAACTGCGCCGCCATTCCTTTCTGAATAGAAAACCCTAATCTACTAAAAACAAAGCATCGCCCCTGAGGGGTCGAAAAGTTGCTGTGGACCACACGCTGAACTCTAGACAAGAACCGAACTGCCTCTGGCGCCAAGGAGCCGAACGTGTCAAACGCCAGGGGGACAAAGGCATGCTGATTATCCTCACAAGCTTTCGCGTGCTTTTCCACCTTCTTCGACTCTGCTTTCAGTACCGCTTGCCCCGCCACAAACCCATTTTCCCGGAACCCGGCTAGGGGGGATACACCTGTGAGATCGACACAAGCATGTTTCCCGCCCTCCCAACCAAAAACTAGCACGTCAGCCGGGCGTAGGGTGGATCTCCCCTCTGACGGGTCTGTAAGAAAATTAACCGGTGCCTCTTTCTTTGCCAAGATCCCTCGTCTGAGAATATCCATTAACGCGTCTCGAACAAAGTCATGGCGATACTTAAACCCCGGCAACTCTCTACAGTGTAACGCATGCTCCCCGTATAAGAATAACAAAGGGGCAGGATCCGGTACAAATGAAATCAACATACAAATAACAGCAGTAATTATCATTACTATAGTTTTTAACTATAATAATTCTACTAGTTATTTGTATGTTTAGCACGTTAAATCTATTTGTATTGATCCTAACAAGAATAACGTAAGTGTTCAACTATCAAAAACAGTAACCTCGAACAGAATCACTCTATTACTAGTACAATTTTGAGAATGAATAAAGCGGATAAACAATCATATTCATGAAGAAATGTAAACGTAACAATTTGAATCTATAAATAACGGTAAGCTACCTCGGGAGTGGGATTGGAGTTGGAGCAGAGTGATGTAGTGAGATGGAGGTTGCGTATACGAGTGTTGTTCCGTAAGAAATTAGGGTTGCAGAAGAAGGACGATGAATAGGATAGTTGAAGTTGAGGATATTTGGATGAGATAGAGGAGGGTTTAAGAACTGATGATGAGTGATGGAGGAAGTGCAGCCGAGCTATGGCTGCCATTGGTGAAGGATGCAAGGAGATCTTCAAGTCAATTTCGTTATCAGATTATTAAGTTCTTAAGAATATTCGTGTACAAAGTTTAATCTCAAAATATCCAAGGGGCAAAGTGTAAATTATGTTAACAAGGTGATTTGACATAATAATCTTAACTATTTGTTGTTAGCGACCAACAGTTTCAACTTAAAAAATAAAAAATCACTGGTACACTAGTAGTGGTGTTCAGAATTCGTTTCGAATTCGAAAAATTCGAAATTCGTTTAAATTCGATTCGATTATCAAGAATTCGTTTCGATTATAAGAATTCGAATTCGCTTCAATTCGAGTCAAGTAAATCGAATACGAATTTATAATTTCCAATTCGATTCAATTCGAAATTCGAATAAAAACTATACATTTTTATTTATTATTTTATATATAATACATATATAACTTTGGGTGGGGTTCGGCTACAAAACCCATTTTTCCTACAAAGTGTACAAGGCCATAAAACACTACAATTTCAACCACAAAACACACTTAAAACCCAAAAATAACAAAGTGAAGATCACTAAAACACAATAGCAAAACCCTAACAATCCAAAAAACTTCAAACACACCATCATAGAACTACGAATATAAAACACAACATGATAATCAACATAAAACCCACTAATGTTAGTCATTCTATAATCAAAGCCTTATCATCTAAAACACAACACAAAATCCACAAATATGACATTTTAGTAATCTTCACTTTGTTATTTTTGGGTTTAGAGTGTGTTTTATGACTTTTTACACTTTGTAGGAAAAAGAGACTTTGTAGCAAACTCCACCCTATAACTTGGGTGGGGTTCGACTACAAAGTCAATTATTTTCAAATTTATTCCAAGTATTAAAATTACCCATTACCAAACCCACTACATGGCCCATAACTAAAACCCAAGTAACAAATCTATCAGTAGATTTCTAACCCTAAAAGTATTAACTTGTAAGGTGAAGTGTTTATTCCCGACTTCTCGTTTTGAATTTTAGACTTATAGTACTTTATTTGGAACTTTTTAATGTGGTATCGTGCTTTATGGCTGCTTTAAGATTTATGTTTCATTTTGATAGTTATTTATATGTTTTTAAAATATGTGAATCAAATCGAATTTATTCGAATTCGATTCGAATTTTTCATCGAATACAAATTGAATACGAACTGAGTTTTTTTATTCGAATACGAATTCGAATCGAATTCGGTAAGTTTTAATCGAATTCGAATCGAATACGAATTCAAGGGAAAATAAAAATTATTCGAATAATTCGAAAATTCGAGATTCGATTCGATGAATACCCCTAACTGGTAGTCCCAACTATTAACGTATTGGTCTCTGTCGAACCCTGACTAACAGAACCCTAACTCGCTAGTCTCCGGTTGCTGGAAAACGTTTTTGGCAGGAAAAAAGGTTCCTAAAGTTCCGATCTAAGGTTATAAAGAGGTTTGGGACGAAAATGTTGAGTTTTCCGACCAAAAAGTTGGGTTTTCTGACGATCTCAATAATTGAGGCTTTTACTAGAAAAAGGTTCCCAAAAGTCTGTAATATCGTTACAAAGAAGTTTGGGACGAAAAGATTGAGCTTTCTGGCAAAAAAGGAGTTTTCAAGCCAAAAACGTTTTTCCGATGACGGAAGACTAACGATGTTAGTGTTTTGTTAGTCAAGGTCCATTGGAGGCTAATATGTTAATAGTTTGGGTTGTCAATAGTAATATTTGAAGTTTGGACTGTTGACGGCCAACGACGAATAGTTGGAATTATTAAAATTTAATTTTCTTTCATTATTATGCACGAAACTACTTATCATTTTGTTATTGGAACTAGTAGATGCCCCGCCCGCGTTGCGGGGCGATGGCCGAATAATTCTCAACCAATTAAAAAAAGACTACTATAATTTTGCTAGGAAAAAAAAAACAAAAACGATGATAAGACCGTAATTTTGGGCTGAGGGAAAAACTGTAATTTTTCAGGACTAATGAGCTAGTGTTAGGCAACTCCTTGACACGAAAAAAAATTAAATCGAGTAAATCAATTAAAAAAAAACGTTTATAGTTTTGGTAAAAAAATTAAAACGATGGGAAAAACGTAATTTTTAACTGAGGGCGAAATCATAATTTTAATTCGGGGACAAAGCGTAAACTAAATGGACCAACGGGGGAGTGCCAGGAAGTTGCCGGCACGACTGTAATTTTACACTGGGGGCAAACTTGTAATGTCATCAGGAAAAGAAACAAAGACGATGGGGAAAATGTAAATTTAATTTGAGGGCAAAATCGTTACTTGGCTGTGAGAAAAAAAGCTAATGGCAAAAGTATAAATTTATATGGGGCAAAATCGTAATTTTTGAACCGGGGGCAAAATTGGAATTTTTAGCTATGAGCAAAAGCGCAAATTTATTTTTAAGTGGGGGTAAAAACATAATTTTGAACTGATGGGAAAATTGTATTTTTAAGGGAAAAAAACTAATGGGAAAACTGTAAATTGAAACGGGGCACAATCGTAATTTTTAACCGGGGGCAAAATTGAGATATTTAGCTGGGAGCATAGGCGTAAATTTATTTTTAAGTGAGGGCAAAATCATAATTTTTAACTGATGGCAAAATCGTAATTTTAAAGGGGGATAAAATCGTAAATTTGTTGGGCCAATAGGGGAGTGCCAGGCAGCTGCCTGACACTATTGAAGTCGCCGCCCATTCAGCCCAATGAAGTGCCGGCACTATTGCCTGTCGGTGCCGACTCTTGTAAATGTAGTAGTTGAAAATTTCAAAAAAAATGTTATGTAGGAATAAATATAATGTGTGTAGATTACTTTTTTAATATTTACGTAAAGCATTTATTATAAAAACTATCAAGTCTTTCCTGTGAATTCTCAAAACTCTATAAGTGTGAGACGAGTAGAAAAACAGGCCTTAAATTAATATTTTTTAAAAATATAAAAAGCTTAAAATGTATAAAATTATGAGACCCACACACGAGTTTGCCCATGTAGAAACCAGTGATCTTAAATAATTATATGTGACATAACGTGTTGGTGGTAAGTACGTACAATTGTGAATTTGTGATGCAAATTTAGCTCCTATAGAAACATAAATAAATACAAAAAGGGGTAAAAGTAAACATCCTTAAAGGTCAGTTTGTGAATACATAATATATAAAGGGTGTTATATAAAAATAATATGTGAAGTGTTGATGAATAACTGCCAGTTCCAAGACACAACCAAAAGCGTATGTGAGGCTGTGAGCTACCGTTCCCTGAGAGCCAGCCAATGGCGGGAACTGTTCAAACCCTAACCAATCTCCTTAATCCAGTCACCGGAACCCTTCATCTCCGATCTCTCAACTCCAAATCTAACAAACACTCCTTCAATGTCATCAATAACTCGTTGATACACACGAAGGCTCGTTTGATTACACCAACACTCATCATTAGAAACCACACCAATTCCGATCAGGTTCTTTCGCCTTTTTCATGTTTATTAAACTAACTGTAACAGTTTCTTTTTTAAATTCAATTTGATTTATGTAGAACTATCATTTATTAACGGTTGGTTGTTCATTTTAGTGGACTTAATCGGGTTTGTTCACATAACTGAAACGGTCAGGGGTATAAGTGTCTTTTAAGTTGAGTTTATTAATTTTAGATGTTTAGAGTTTTGGGTTAGGATTGAATCTTTATTTAGTTTCCAAGATGTTTGGTTAGTATAAATATAATTATTTGTGTGCTTTGGTTTATAATAGAAAAGAGTTAGCGAGTTCGTTCAATCTTGTGTTTTTGTTCTAATCGATCTGGGATATTACATTTGAAGTCAATGGTAATTGTGTGGTTTCAGATTCAGGGAAATGGCGGTGCAGATCTACCTGCTCGAAAGTCTGGCATAGTGAGGTTATCAGCCGTGGTATTGAGTTTCGCTTCTAACAATTTTCTTCCGCTAGGTAATATAACACGTTTCGTCAATTATGATATGTTTCAGCCCACATTATTTGTTAAGATATCTAGTATGTTTGATATTGTGCAGCGCTTGTTGGTGGAGTAGCATTGGGCCTTGCAAATCCGGTTCCTGGTTGTATTGCTCATAGATATCAGTTATCTAAAGTTAGCGCTTTTGGGATATTTATCATATCAGGCAAGAAGCTAAGAGTATTAACTACTGGCAGTTTTACTTTTAATCAGCTTATTCGCTGCCTTTTCATGATACAGGATTGACGCTTCGTACTGAGGATATTAGTGCAGCTGCTGAAGCTTGGCCCGTTGGACTCTTCGGGCTAGTATGAAATCAAATTATTTAAGTGTCATTATTGTAATATCAGTTGTAATTACTTACATTAGTGTCACTGCAGGTCTCAATTTTATTGTTAACTCCCAACCTTTCCAGAATAATTCTGCAACTTCATCTCCAACCTCAAGAATTTGTTACGGGTGTGTTAATCAGTCATAATTGTTTTCTTTTTCTAGCATTAAGTCTTGGCTTATTTGTACTTGTTTCCTTAAAGGACTCGCTCTTTTTAGCTGTATGCCTACAACATTATCAAGTGGAGTTGCTCTAACCCGGGTTGTTAACTATTATAGTAAAATTCATTCAGTTACTACCAACCTTTGCATAGTTGTATTTCTGATAATAAGTTGACCGTGTTTCGACCCGCAAATGCAGCTTGCTGGAGGAAATGCTGCATTGGCTCTTGCAATGACTGTAACATCTAGTTTGTTAGCCATTCTGATTGTAAGTTTAAAAGCTGTGAACTTATTTCCAATCATTATACTAGTTTGTCAGCTATACATAGTTGATTATTTCCAATCATTATACTAGGTTTTCTTCAAATCTTTTACAGAAAAAAACTCAAAAAGAACTGATTGGTGACTATCTTTGTAGCTGCCATTTTCCATATCGAATCTGATAGCTTGTGGACTGGGGGCAACTGTCCCAACCGAAAAGTTGTTCAGACGGCTTATCTTCACACTTTTGATACCTTTGATTTTGGGAAAGGTAATACCATTTGATGCCACCTTGGGGGAACCCATCAAATATCACAAATTCTTAAACATGAAGTGGAAGTATCGTGCCTTTTTCTTATAGAAAGGTAGAATAAGAGCAATTGTCATGCATATATTGTGCTTTAGACTGTACATAGTATAGTGGGATGACAGTATGAAACCTGTTATATGTTCAGGTTTAAAAAAGTAATTTTTGGTTTTGGTTTCTTGACAGGCTTTTCGGGAATTCTTTAAAGGTAATTTTTTTTGCTCTTTCTTAATCTCCAAGTTATTTAGCTATTGCAAGTGTCTTCTAAATTCTAGAAATTCATATGTATTGCAGGTTTGGCAGATTTTGCTGATAATAATCATAAGCTCTTATCCGTGCTGAGTGTATTATTACTCAGTTTGGTAAGCCTAACCTCTGCTAATCAAATTTTAATTTCTTATTCTCATCACATTCTTGCTATGTATTTTCTCAATTTAAAGTCAATCTTGTGTTACTAAAAATTATAATCTTATTCAGGTCCCATGGATACAAGTAAGCAGATCAAGGCCCCTGCTTCTAATGGTTAAACCTGCAGCTTTTCTTGTAGTTGTCATCATGGGAGTGTATGGTTTTTTTTTTCCTGAATCCTCTACACATTCATTTTTTTTCTTCCTTTTTTGCTCACCGCGGTGCGTATTTTGTTTCATTTTTAGAAACTTTACAAGAAAATCAAATACATTATGCATCAACTAATTTGAATATCTACAGGCTTCTTCACGTCATACTATTAGGTTTCAATGCAATATCAATACGGTGCCTGTGTGCTCTATCTGGTGGTAGCAAATCGATTTTTGCAAAGAAGGAAAATTCCACTGCCCTGTTACTGGTTGCTAGTCAGGTAACAAATTATCGCTAGTATTTTTTTAATTAACAGTGTCGTAAACTGTTATTTTTTGAAAAGTTAGTAAGGGTGTAAAATTATTTGTAGAAAGCGTTACCGGTGCTGGTTGCAGTGGTGGATCAACTAGGTTGTACGTTTGGCGAATCGGGTTTACTCATCATTCCCTGTATTGCAGCACATTTAAACCAGGTTCACCACTTCATTCCGGTCTCTCTTATTGTCCATATACGCAATCAAAAACCAGCATATTGGTAATTTCTTTCATAGCTAACTAGTAAAATCTATTTGCCTTTTGGTTTAGATCATAATGGGCTCTATTCTCGTAAGCTATTGGAACAAAAACGAACACTCACTTCGCAATACGAAGGCTGCATAAGACTTGAGTAATCAAAGATGCATCCAAGATTTTTTTTTTCAGTCGGTATGGTGTTCTTCATATTCGACTCACGTTATCATAACAGAAACTTACGTGTCATTACTCATTACCTATTTTTCATGCTTTCTGGTAACTTTATATGTATCTTAGTAGGGTATTATTCTTGACAAGCATTAGTCAACTAGTTGAAATTATCAAAATCATCAATACATATTATTCAGTTGACATGTTTTGGGTACATAATCCTAAAAATGGGTAAAGTGTATTCTCACACAACTCCACACAAATCTCATTCTAAAATACTCAAAGCTCCAGAAAAAGCATTAGAAAACCGAATGATACACAAGGAAATAAACACGTTGAAAATGCACTTCTTATTTGGGCAAGCCAGTGAGTGGGTCCAGAAGAGCCTGAGTTTCATCGGACAGCACAACTGGGCCCCCACCAGGTCTCGTGCAGATAAAGTAACTAACATCCCCCTTCGATTTCTGAGCTGGTGGAATGCTGCTATCTTTGACTTCTGGAGGTGGGGTCAACGCTTCCACGTCCTTCATATCCTTAATCCCAGCATCTTTTAGTATAGACTTGTCCCCAATTATGTAGCTACCGAGTCAAAGATAAATAACAATTATCAAACAGATTACATAAAGCCTCTAAATTTTAGCTAAATGTCCATTATCGTACCTGTCTAAATTAGTATCGGATTGTGGAGGGAAGTTGTAAAGCAGCCTCTGGAGCAGAAGTGCGGCAGTTTTCCTGTTGCGTGCAATCATAACCGCATTTGGCCCTGCATCAAAGGTATATGCCACCTGCAGAGCGTCTCAAAGTTAGTCTACACTCCATACGTTCTAATATTACGTATATGCATATGCAGGCATAGATATGGATGTATATACACGTTTGTTATGTTTGGAAAGGAACACAGACCTGAGGTGTTCCTTCTGCACGATTCCATTTCTCGACACAACTGATTATTCTGCAATAATATAACCGTTTCAAGTTAAACTTATTATTCTTGGCTTCTTGTAGAGCTGATTCACAATTAAAACTATTTTACAAAACTAGAAACTTACCTATGGGATGTGTCATTCATGTAGAATATAGGAGGGTAAGTGTCAAGGCAGACTGCATGAAACTGATTGCTGTCTGTACAAGCTAGACGCGCAAAAGACGGGAAATCACGGTTTTGTATGGCCTCTTCCATTTGAACTACGCGTTTTGGCACAACTTCCTATATAAACCATGAGTATAGCAACATATTATATGCACCACAAAACATAATGAGATTATTCAAATACTAAGCATAGTTGTTAATGGCGAATAGTGACAAGGTACCTATATCGCTACATAGCGAATAGCGATAAATAGCAATACCCTAGAAAAAAAATTTAAAAATATTGTATATACGCTATTTTACATGTAAATTTAACAAAAACCTGAAGTCTAGCTATTTTATAGCAATATTTAATTGCTATTTATATTTAAAAATAAAAATAAAAGTCGCTACCATCGCTATCTATCGCTACAGACCCTATAGCGAGCCTAGACCTATACGCTACACTATTCGCTATAGCGAGCGCAGCGATCACTATTGACAACTATGGTACTAAGGAAATGTGATTTTTATGATCATGAATAACTAACGGAAATATTAATGTACCTTGGCTCGATGTTGAATAAGTGCACTAGTTTCAACAGTATCACGCATGCCTGAAGTGCTACTGGTTTCTTTCTGTCGGGCACTTACCTGAAAGCATCGGAAGCAGCATTACCATGATGAAGTGTGTGAAAGTAAGTTACAAGCTCAAGAAGATAAAAACAAATAACATACCACAGCAATGATAATTACAAGTTCATCCCAATGTTTCTCATCTGCAAGTTGAATAGCAAGGCTGTCACTTCCATTATCATCCTATAGTCAATACAGAAAGCTTCATAAGAACATTTGGTCCCGTAACGAAACACTTGGTAGAAAAAACTAATAACTTTTGAACATTGAATTTTAAACTAGAAACCTACTTTTCCCATGTCCCACTTTACAAATCCACCATATAAGCTGCGGCATGCGCTACCTGAACCTTGCCTGCACATAATTTATACATTATGATAATTGTTGTCATAAGTATTCACTTGCATTCCTGAGTACACTAACTGATATATAGTTACAAACATTTCAACTACAATAATTAATTATACAGCAAATACTTATTGTGTTCACATACGAAAGTAAAGGGCCACCATATGTGTGTGATTCTGTGTATTAAAACTTAAAACTAGGGGTGCAAATGAGCCAAGCTACTCGAGCTCAGTTCGGAAAAAAACTCGAACGAGCCCAGCTTAAACGACCTTGAGCCCAAGCCTGAGCCTAAAAACAAGCCCGTTTATTAAACGAGCCCAAGCCCGGGCTTCACTTATCGAGCTCGAGTAGGCTCACGAGCCTATTGTTTATATATATTTTTTTATTAATATATTAAAAATATATTTTAATAATTATAATTACTATTTATAAAGTACGAAAAAATAACTGAACTATATATAAAATAATATTTATAGATAACATAAATTAATTAACAAATAATAAACGAGTCGAGCCCAAGCCAAGCTCGAGCTTGAAAAACTACCTACGAGCCGAGCTCGAGCTTTCATAAGTTAAACGAGCTCGGGCTCAGCTCGGCTCGTTTGCACCCCTATTTAAAACATTACGTGGATGCTGAAAAGATTAGTATAACTGCATATCTCTTGGAAAAGGTATAACTTAACATGAATGCACCCATCAGGACATAACTATTGACCAAAAGATGAACATGGGAACAATATCCAAGCCCTGGAGGCCACCTCATAAGAACCGGAAAAAGGAGAAGTACCTAGCAATAGCGGAAAGTTGGCTGTTATCTTCTTTCAGATTCATCAGCTTGGCAAGGGAAAAAACTGCACAGGAATAAAATATCTTAAACTCTAGGCAGTAAACAACATCATGTATGTGCAACTGGGACGGGTATTTGCAATTACTTAGAAAAACTTAAATACTATCAACTAACATAGGAGCTAAACCACAATCATTTAACGTAGCTGCAAGTATGCAATCTGTACCTAGACAAGCAAGACCAGCAGCCGAAGAAGCTAAACCAGCAGCTGTTGGAAAATTATTGTAAGAAGCAATATGCAGATGCAGCTTTTGCCAATCTTCTTTCTTGATACAAACACCTTTCTTCTTGTCCTCTACATCTTGCGCACGCGCTCGAATCTCCCTCAAACAACTTTGAAATCTACCTCCTTGAAGAGATATCTCCTACATCAACCACCCAAAAAGCAACATTCAAAAAAAAGTAACTAGACTATTAAATTCAAGGTCACATATCACCAAATGTTAAATCACAGTTTAATGTAATACCAATTTTTGGGACTAATGAAAAATTAAAAAATACCTCGTTTTCTCCGAAGCAAAATTACACTTTTTTTTTAACTATTTCACAATAGTATTCATTCAGTAACCTTACTCAAGTTAAACTACAACATAAATATATACCATCAGCAACCCTGTCAATCGAACTAAGTAGATGTAGGCTTGGATACCATAGGAACTCCATGATGAGAAGCAAGCAGTAATTCGTTCATTCGAGCAATCTGATGCAGAAACTGATGCATTCTCTCATCTTTCTCCTTAATAACCCGAAAAAGTTCATCCACCGCTACCGCTGGAACCATAACACAGCACCGCCGCCACCACCGTAGATCCAATCATCGGAAAATTCATCATCCAATTCCAAACACTCAAAACAATGGCGGTCAACCTTAAACGCAAAAACCACCACTTAACCGAAATGGGTCTCGTTCGTAATGGGTCCCACAATTGTCGCCGTTTTGACCTCAGTTGAAACAACACATGATGGTGGTGTGGTTGACCATGGTGTTTGGCCGCCGTTTGGATCATGTAATGAGATGATATGTGATTGATGTGTTTGGGTGTAATATATAGTCTTTTAGGGTTTCTTCCTCCGCCATTGTTGGGTGGAGGAAGCTTAATCAACATAAACTACCTCGTATTCTCCGAATAAGCAAAAT
Organism: Helianthus tuberosus; assembly: GCA_030545235.1. NCBI lineage: Eukaryota > Viridiplantae > Streptophyta > Magnoliopsida > Asterales > Asteraceae > Helianthus > Helianthus tuberosus. The sequence goes on along the minus strand of CM060430.1, from coordinate 167,182,598 downwards.
TACAGTTAATCAGATTAAATCAACATAAACTACCTCGTATTCTCCGAATAAGCAAAATTACAGTTAATCAGATTAAATCAACATAAACATAAGCATACCTTCCCATTCAACCACATGCGATCTTGATCAAAGCTAGGGCTGACAGAGACAGTGGTGGTGGTACACAGGTGAGATGGATCTAAAGTAACACTGATACTATCATTAATCGGCAATATCAACTTCTCATCTCTCTTCCCCCAGTACTTAATCACTGCTATGTTCGTCGGTGTTCTTGCGGTCACCATCAACACCCATTTCTCCTGTTCACCACCCATCGTTTGCTTGCTGTTGTTTTATTATTCGGAAATAACCAGATCAAGGATCGGAAGTGAGGAGTGACCGGAATGGTGTTTCAGAGAATGATGTTTAGTGAATGTGTGTGTGCGGGTACTTATTTATATGGAGATTTGGAAGAACCAGCCATTGATGACTGACTGACTGCAAGAGTGGGGCTTTTTTGAGAGTTTTGGAGAGATGAATGGGCCCTTTGACTAGTTTCTTTTTTTATACTTTGGCCACCATGGTTTGCGTTAATTGACATTATGGACACTTTTGAGTCTTATTTTTCATCAACTTACCACTTTAGTTAGGGAGGTAGGGCCGGCCGTACGGGTTCAAATGTTGAGTCCATTTATGATACGAAATAACATGTTTGACTAATTATGTGTAAAGGGGCTAGGGTGAATGAGTGGTTACCTTTTTTTGAACGACTGACCTATTTGGAATGAGTGTACCTATCCACACACTCATCTCACTATCTACACACTCAAAAAGGTGATTTTTGTCTTTACATGCACACCCTGCAGTGTCGAACTGTGGCCAAAACGAGGCGTTTTGGTCCGATTAACCAGACAAAGACTGACGGGTGTCTGACGGGTCTGTTGACCGGACCAAAACGCTGAGCTTTGGCCGCGATTTGGTCCTGTCAACCAGACAAAAGACTGATACCCGGTCTGGTTGACAGGACCAAAACGCGGCCAAAGCTCGGCGTTTTGGTCCGGACAACAGACCCGTCAGACACCCGTCAGTCTTTGTCTGGTTAATCGGACCAAAACGCCCCATTTTGGCCACAGTTCGACACTGCAGGGTGTGCATGTAAAGACAAAAATCACCTTTTAGGTGTGTAGATAGGCAAAATTGGTGTGTGGATAGTTTGGCCCTTTGGAATAGATAAACTCTTCATTCACCCAATCAAACAGTGTCACATCAATTTACCTATTTTGTTTATCTAATGCTCAAAAACATTGACGGTGGTTTACCTATCTTGGATTAGGTAAACTATTATTTAAAAAAAAAACCCATAATAAATGAAAATAGGAGGCAAAAGCTGACAAACACGCCTTTCCCTCATCGGTAAATCTTCACCTCATACTTCCCTTCACCGATGGGTAAACACCATCGGCGGCGGTGTTACTGATCGGTAACCCGCTTTACCGAGGTGTTTACCGCACTACTCCGCTCACCCTTAGATTTGTAATTTTATAAATAGTTAAATATGTTATAATTAAAATTCTCTCGTGTAATCAGATGATATTGTTCGTTAAGGATTTTATGGATTTTAACTTTCGAGAATTTTTTCTTTATCATGTTAGTTACACCTTATTGTTTTTTTAGTTGTGTTAAAAGTGTCATTTCATACACATCATTGTGCTAAATATGCCATGTCATTCGTATTATTGAACTGATTATATTTTGTGATTAAGATGGCATGTTTGTGTAACCCAATGACCGAGCTAGCCCATTAATTTAGAAGTATCCCGAGTTATTTTTTTTTACCGTGCAATCATACAATTATAAAAAAAAAGACGATAATAAATAAAGTAAAACAAATACATATTAGAGATTTTTTTTTTAGATTGCAGTTTCATCTTCACTTCAAAGAATCAACTTTCAACTTCAAATCAAAGAATTCAACTCCTTACTCCCCAGTTTAACAACAAAAATAAAGTCTCAAAACCTAACAATTAACAAATATACAAACTAGAATTCTAGATAAACTATAACATCATCATACAATAATAAACTATAACATCATCATACAATAAATCAAACTATCAAAGATTCAATGGACAAGAAATCGAACAGATCTATCGGTCAACGACGACACGACATTGGGTTGAATCGATTTTCAGGCAGTGAGGTGTGAGCAAGGCTGAATTGCTGATCTTCGGCTTCTGTCCTGTACTTTTGTTCGTGCGATGTTGATTGTTCGACACTTCAACGTTTGGGTTTCCTTCCAGGTTCCAATTGCCGCCCATGCTCATAATCAATGGTTGGCTTTATTATAAATTGGGCTTAATTATTAAACAAGTTTTGGGTTTAATTAATAATATCAAGTTTCATAATTTTTCTGTTTGGGGTATCCTCGTATATGTCTAAGGGTATCCTATGTATAAAACCGAAAAAAATACACTGCGAATAATGGGCTGATCCGTAGCCTGTGCTACGACTACTTACACATTAGTTCCGCCCGTGGTGTAACCGACCTTATAAAACATGCAGCTCACATTTTAGCAACTATAATATAGTCTCCTATAGCTGGCAGAGCCCGTAATACAACATGAAGATGATAAAAATAATAATCAGATTTGGGCTGGTCGATTAGTCTAACCAATTTTATAAACATGTTACATCCAGATTAACTTGTGTGACAGTTTAATACACTTCGAGTTTAAAGGTAAACGAGTTAACCAATTTAATGTTGGTGACTAGTTTGGTATTTTTTGCACTTTGGCCACCATTATTTTTATTATTTGCATGTACTGCCCCTTTAAACGTCATTATTCAGGAACCATGCCATCCATTATTCCATTATTTGGATTAGATCTAATAGGATTTTTTTATAATATATAAAGCCCCATCACTTGGACTACTAGGTACCTTGTATCATTCAAAATATTGGCAAAACTGCTGTCCACATTTGACATTTCATAGAACATAATATAAACATATTAAATCTATATTTTTAATGGTTTGGACTTTTTTAAATCACTCACATTGCTATTTATTTTCTTATCATATGAAAGATATATTGTTGATTAATTATGCAATAAATATATTGTTAACTAGCTGGTTATGCTGGAAATAACAACAAACAAAAAATAAAAACTGCTTTTTAATATAATCAGTATTATCAAAACTTCTGGCGAATATACATGAACAAATAGGTAAGGTTAAATCACCAATAGGGTGGTGGTCCGTTGACAAAGACAAAACTTATAAACACCTGAGTTTGGAAATAGATGTCTTGGGTTGAAGTCCCACAGACGATAGGGGTTAAAAGAAATTCGTCGTTCAAATAAAAAGGTAAGGTTGAATCATAACTTTACTGATAAGGCTGTAATTTCAGGGGCGGGTGTAGCTTGATACTAGGGGTAGCCTCCGCCGCTCCGGCGGTAGTGTAAATTTTGAAAAAAAAAATTTGACGTTTTTACGATTTTGCTGCCCCTATTACTCCTTGACATTTTTTCTAGATCCGCAACTGTGTAATATCACATTTGATACGAACAACTATAAATGTAGGCTGTTTATTAGGAATAGAGAGATCCTAAGTTATAATAAATGTAAACCAACTAATTAGGTGTTTAAAATATTGGATTAGGATCAAATACAAATGATCCTAATTGTAAGAAGTGTAAGAAGGATTTATAGAGTGACAAGTGTCCAATAACCTAAAAAAACCCACTACACAAAAAAACCCCCTAAAAAAAAAAAAAAAACTTAAACATCCACCACCACCAAAACACCCCCCCCCCCCCCCCACACCCCACATCACCCACCCAAAAAAAAAAAAAAAATTTTTTTTGCCGAGGGGGTGGGGGGTGGGGGTTTAGGTTTTTGGGTGGTGGTGGGGGTGGGTGTTTAGTTTTTTTATATTTTTTTTTAGATTTTGGGGGGGGGGGGGGGGGGGGGTGGTGGGGGGGGGGGGGGGGCGGGGTTAGGTTTTTTTTTGGTTTTTGGGGGGTGGAGGTGGGGGGTGGGGGGTGGGGGGGGGGGGGGGTTTAGGTTTTTTTTGGGTTTTTTTGGTGAGGTATAGTTTTTTTTTTTGTGACATGTGGCATTTATGTATTTTTTACTAAATGGCATAAAGCCATAAAGGTAATTGACTAATTAAATTATTTATGGAAGATTTATTGTTCAAACAAAAAAAGAGATTTTTAAGGAAACAAAATATCTCAAATCAACTCAAAATTTGGCACTTACTTTAAACTACGAAGATCAATTTCTAATGCATATTTCATTCATTTTTTTCTTGTTTATTTCATTTGAACTTACAGATAAAATAAATGGTGATGTACACTTCAATGGTCGATTGTGTTTTACCAATTACAGGTTCATCACAATGTTATAGCTTCGTTTTTTGCTTGTAAACGTATCCTGTAAAAAACAATTTCTTGATGATGTGTTTTACCAGTTACAATCCTTTATGAACAATTTCTTGACGATGTGTTTTACCAGTTACAAGTTAATTCACACGATGTAGTTTAAGAAAGATGGTTCAAGTGGGAAGATGGTGGACGACAACATGATCGTTTTGAGAGAAAGGATTCGGAAGATGAAGATTGATGGCGATGAGGATCGATTGCCCGATAACTGGATGGAGTTGGAGAAGACTTGCACTTATAGCGGTGGATACCATTCTGATGTTTATGAAGCGATCGCGGTTTTACAGCGGTTTTTGGATGGAGACCAGGCCTAGCGTGGCGCTGGGGCTGGTGGTGATTGTCGCATTTGTCGGTTGTGTGACGGGTGCAATGGTTCTCCAGTGGTTGATAAACTTGGCTCTGGGATATTTGAACAATTGACAAGCTTGTTCAGGCGAAATAAACCTTTAAAAATATTCTGCGAACCAAAATATCCCAAATATTTTAAGCAGTAAACCGGACAATGTAACAGTGTTGTATATTTTGTCTTCTGTAATTAATTAATTTTTTTGTTAAAGCAACTTAACTGTATTAAATAATGTTGTACATTAAGTAAATGTTTTTTAAATGAGATATAAGATAAGATAAAAAATGATGTCTTTTTATGAAGTCTAAATCAATGCAGAATTGCTACTTTTCGCCATTTTAAATGGCTTATGCGTAGAAAAATGGCAGAATTCGCCATTTGTAATGGAACATGTGCAGGATTCTTCAACTTTTCGCCATTTATAACATGTGGAGGATTCTTCAACTTTTCGCCATTTATAATGGCGTAAGTGCAGAATTTGCAGGATTTCATCATTTACAATGGTATAAGTGCAAAATTTGCAGGTTTTCACCATTTACAATGGCTTTTTGTCAAGTTTTCGCCATTTGTAATGGCTTTTGTACCATTACCCAATCATTGGTCTCTTACACATTCTGAGATTCCTTACCAAATTCTTACACAAGCCTATAAACCAATAAATTTCGCCATTCTCAATGGCAAAAGCATTATTTGTGAAATTGTCGCAACCCCCGACCCCTGCCTCGGGAGGCGGGCGGCCGCGGCCTACTCAGAGATGGTGGTATCGGTGTTTATCATTATTTGGCAGTGGAAATTACATCAGGACCGTAGTTATAAAATATTTATCAGAGTAAAACACCTTATTTTATAATAATAAATATATTGGGACAACACCCAAGTTTTCATTACAAACAGGTTTATAGGGATAATCCCTATTTTATTGAAATAAAACATCTTCCTTATTTAGGTAACTTTTATAGCCACTTTTCCAAGCCTTCAGTGTTGTCCAGCTGGCTTCTATTTGGCTTTCACATTTTGTTACCTGAAACGCGTTTAAAAACATTTTGTCAGTGGAAATTACTGGTGAGTGAATCCCAATTTAATCAAGACAAGTTTTATCAGTTTTACAGTATTGAGGGCAATCCCGCAATTACATTTGTTTATATCTACTTTAATTACCACCCACGGTACTGTCAATCCCGACTGGTGGTAATGTTACTACTCACAGTGTAGTAACAAATTTTGTATACAAAACCCCAACATACCGACGATAATTGTAGAATACAAATACTCAATCACTGTTAATTATAATGTAAAAAACAATTGAGGTTTTGTAAAAACAATTTATAAAAAGAAGGATTACTCACATTGCAACTTTAGGGTTTTCCTTTGTGATTTCCTGGTTATTATCTATTAATTAAACAATGCACACGCGTTAGTATAATAACCCAAAATTTACATTAGTTATACCCTCCCCGAGACAGAACTCCAACGACTACGTCGGGCACAGCCTCAACAGCCGTTACGGAGCACTAGATCGATCGGGCAGCGTACCTAATACGTAACCGGGGGTTAAAATACTTACAACGTGGCAGAGTTTCGTTATTTAGGGGGTATTATGCCCGAATATTATGTCTACACTTTTAGAATTGAGAGAGAGAATTCGAGAATTGAGCGATTGTAAACTGAAGGCCAACGACCTCTATATATAGGTCTGGTCGTCCATCTTGTCGCGCCCCGCGTAAGCCGAAGGCAAGGCCTTCGAGGCCCGCGACGTAGGGCATGTAGGGCCTAGCTTGATCGACTCACAAGTGTAGGTCTGCCACGATCGTGCCACGTGACGGCTCCGGGGCGGCCTTGTGGCCTAGCTGTCGCGGCCCGCGAGCACCTATATTTTCTTGTTTTTATTTTATTTTTAATTATATAAAGGTTTTCGGGACCGGTTTTCGTATACGGGATGTATTTTAGGACGTATAGGGACATTCTAATTATTTTAGGAGTGTCAGAAATATTTTAGAAAGGTTGTTATAGAAATATTTTTGAATGTAGCATTACTTGTGATCTAGTTTTCAATATCAGCATTAGTTCAGAAAAAAAAAAAAACTTAAATTAATGTGGTGAAATGAGTGGGGACAACTAGGGATGAGCATGTCGGTATTCCGTCCCGTACCGATACCGATACCGACTAATACCGATACCGATTTTCACCCAAACTAGGTACCGATACCGATACCGAAACATGTCGGTTAGGTATCGGTACGGTACGGTATCGGTATTATACCGTATTTTGAGGGTCGGTATCGGTATAATACCGATACCGTACCGTACCGATACCGAAATCGCCAAAATGTGGATACCGATCGGGATACCGATACCGATCGGTACGGGATCGGTACGGGATCGGTATGGGATCGGTATTGGTATTCATATGCTCATCCCTAGGGACAACAAGGTTCTAGTCGACCGCAATACCTTTTGTCTGTTCATTTCACAAAGCAATTAAAATGTAATTTGCTTTGTTAGACCATGTGTAGTGGTAGTGGGTTATAATGCCCCCACCATGGGACATTATCCGACACGTGGCGTCCTAGTCAGCGATGGGGCATTATAGCAAAAGTGGCGTAGTGGGGCATTATGCCAATAACGCCCATATTATTTTTAATGAAAAAAAAAAAAAGGAAAAGGGATGTCAGGTTGAAAAGTGAAGTGGCATGTGGGTATCTCAAATTCATTGGTGGACAAGACCATTTTGTCAGAGACCATATTGCAACTTCAGCGTTTTAATGAAAACGCCCACAACCAATTTTTCCAAAAATAACGCCCCAAAACGCCGGGTGTAATGGGGTGGGGGGCGTTTTGGGGCGTTTTTTTTCAATTTTTTTTAAAAAAAACGCCCCACTACGGGTGGTCTTACAAGCTATGATTTTAAATTTTATTTCGTACGTTATAGTTGTGACAAAACTCAAGCAGACTTGCACATTTATATGTTATAAACAAATTATGTAAAAGAATATATTTTCTTCATAATCCACGTTTTTATAATATAAAAATGATCTTGTTTACGTTGATTCGGATTTGACACGTTAGCTGATTTTTATTTTTTCTAAAAGAATCTAAAACCTTGGAACTTATATCAACCAAGCTACACATCTAAAAATGAAATGCTAATCTTTAGACTTGAGAGTTCTATTTTAAAAACTTTAATAATAATGTAGAAACCTTGCGTGACCACGTTTAATTGGAAAATCGTATTTCTTTCATGTATCATGAGTTTCATCATAGATGGGATGCACGTGACCAAAAAAGGGGAGCACGTGTTTGCATCTTTTTTTGTTTTTCACATTTTTTGCTTCTTTTGGAGCCATATACAATTTATAGGATTTGTAGAACAAAATAGCATTAGACTTGCTAAAATTGCATTGCAAAGTAATAATAAAAGTAAACCTTTATGCAGAAAAATAACAAAACAAGTTGACCTTTTCATTTTAATGTACATTTTTTATATGACTACAAAAATCAACTTTAAAAACAATTAAAAAGTGAAAAGAAAAAAAAAAGATACGAGTTTGAAAAACAATCATATGAATAAGAAGAAAATGATACTTTTTTTTTGCTGTAAAACTTCATTTGAAAATGTTAGATGCAGTCACATAAAAAACATAAACTTACCCATCAGCATAAACCATATTCCAAACTCTCTATATTGCTTCATCAGAATACTCTAAAATTTGTCACTAAATTGTAATTGCATATTTCAAAATTTTTGCATTTGCAAGAAAATACATAACTTAATTAACATAACTTAAAAAAAAAAAAAAAAAAAAAAAAAAATTAACATGTTACCACCATGGAATCCTATCAAAATTTCCACACCCTAGTACTATTCCTCATCAGAATCTGGTTCCACATCAACAATATCAGGAATCTCGTCCATCGGATCATCGTTGTCACCCAAATCGAACTTTGACTCCATACCTCCAACAGGACCTGATACAGGTGTTTTATCTGTTGGCTCCGGATCACACGTTACCATGTTATCCACCAACTTAAAGTCAACTGTTTGACTTTGAATTTCAGTCTGCTTTTTAACTTCTTCGACTGACGGTGTTTCTACCAATATTCCCTTCCCTTTATTTTCGGGAACTACTTCTGCACCAGACGACACTTCAACGGAAACAACCTTTTCGGCTAATTGTGGTGTTGTTTCATTATTTTCTTGCTCAATTACCGGTGGTTGGTTTCCATCATTATCCTTTACCCATTTGTCATACAGGTCATCTTCTTCTGACTCAGGGTTTTCAGGCTCGTTTCTAGATGCGCCAACTGAAAATACGTTGTGGTTTTGAGCACCGGAGTATGTGTAGTTCTCCGTAAACCTATTTTTTACTCCGTTAACAGGGTACTCGATCGATGATCCAAAATCTATAAGTGGAATCGCTCTAGGATGTATTAAAAGTTCCAATGCCATTAACGCATGCGCACAAAATTCTGCAATTTTTGTTCCTGTTTCTTGCTTACCTGCCAGATGTTTTGTAAAAGGCAAAGTTGATAAAAATGAAAAAGCCAAAAATTAAATTTACTGTTTTGACCTGTTATCCCCAACCAACCAATTTTACCACTTCTACAAAGAAGCAGCACTAGGGGTGTAAACAAGGGCTCGAGAGCTACTCGAGATTGGCTCGATTAAAAGCTCGAACAAGCCGAGCCTTAACGAACCCGAGCCTGAAATACAAAGCTCGTTTAGGCTTGCGAGCACAAACTAGCCCAAACAAAATTTTAATATTTTTATATATATTATAATGATAATGATGGTTACAACACAATCCTAAAAAACCTAAGTCGGTTTCAACTTAGGCCCATATGATTTAAACTAATAACATTTGTGAACCGAGCTTTGGCTCGCTTAAATGAGAGCTCGAGCCGAGATTTTAGCTCGTTTGAGATTGTTCTCAAAATAGCTCGAGCTTTAGGTTTTACTCGCGAGCCGAGCTCGAGCTCATATAAGTAGACTCGAACCGAGCCAAGCTCGAGCTTCATAAAAACATGACAAGCGGCTCGTTTACACCCCTAAGCAGCACTCCAGTGGAGTGAAAACAACATGTTAACATTAAAAGAAAATATTGCTAAAAAATGATCAACATACAAGGATACCTTTACGGTACAGTTCAAGACCATGGGCCAGATAGGGAGGGCGAATACGTCCAGGGGAAAGAAGGGATGCCAAAAGAGCACGTAAAGAAGCGAGCTGAAAATCGGCCCAATTAGAGCTACTGTTGTGTGAATTATGGAAGTCGTTTGCTGGTTTTATCCATCCACCTTTACAAGCATCTTTAGCTACATTTATAACAAGTGAGTCTACACTTGATCGCCAGCTGTCAGATCCCGATGCACCACCCTGCCAATAAACAAAAAAAAATTGCATTTTACAGGAGCATAAAACAAAGAAACTTGGCCACATTCAGTCAGTCAGTCAATGCAATAATGTTTATAAGGAAAACATACCACGGTTAGAAGTGTTTCGAGTACTTCAAGTGCAGCAATCTTGAGAGCAATTGGAATAGGGTTTTGGGGCAAATAAACTGTTTGAGCCTGATCCCCAAAGGGCATAACTGTCATTTCACGTTTTCTTTTCTTTTGCGTAGATTCCGAATTAGAACGTGCTTCATCACCACGATCAACAACTGAATCCAGATCAGTTGAAGCATTGTTTACAATATCTTCAGCTAGGTATAGTGACAGCCCTGCTCCATTGCACAACCACAAAATTACACTTATTATGGAATTATACGGTTAAAATATTAAAATCAAATAAAAGTTAAAAGCATACCAACACCCATGGACAGCAGCATCAGCTTTAAGAGAGCGTAGACTTTTACCCTAAGTTCGGGTAATTCACATTTCCTAAGATACTCTGTTACAATTCGGATTATACGTGCAGCATGTGGTAACAGTTGACTGCAAAGAGAAGAACCATTGACATAATGTTAAACACACATTAACAAGAGAATTAGAGATGCAATTTATAAATTATTAAGTGATGTAATTTAGAGGTCACCTGTGTGCTTCCTTGACAATGCCACATAGGATATCCAAACAATGAGCATGCTGAACGGGGAGTTCTAAACAAACATATTCCTGTTGCATTGCGGTTATAGTCGGGTACAAGGTTTGTGTCAAGGAACCGTCCACCATAAGCACTCTTTCAACAAGCATTAATAATAACTGAACAGGAACTTTAGCCTGTGATAAAATAAATGGAACTTTAAATAATGTTTACGCCTTTTGATTAACTAAATCCGTTCAGCTCATTTATAAGTAAATGGGTTGAAATTGCCACCTCTAACTGCCACCTCTAACTTAGAGGTGGCAATTTCAACCCATTTACTTGGAAAAAAGGAAAATAGGAAATAAGTTCAGATTAAAAACAAGTCAAATACTCAGATGAGCCGAGCATATAAGAAGTTAAGCAAAGTGAACCATATCATTTAAAACAATAGACTATTTTCCGTAATAATAATTTGGGAAATACTAAAATAGCGCTTAGGGATAAGATTAACAGCTATAAGATGATTATTTTGGTGATAAAGAATGAGATTTACGATTATTTTCTGTAAATCGGTTGCGAAGTATAGCAATAAGCTGGGTAAATTAAAAAAATACTTACAAAAATAATCGTTATAAGGTTGTTAATCATAGCCCTTAGCCCCTTAGGGATATGTTTAGTATTTCTTAAATAATTTTGATAAACTGCATTCAGGTTTCAGTACACCAAGTCACCAACTATATACAACAAATAATAACTACAGTTATGTTTAACTCTAATGGGTCAAACAAGTAAAACAAAACAATAGACAAATAAAAAGTCCGATGGGTTGAACCAGTCAAAAGTCACCCAAAATGCTATTTTATAGCAAAAAAAAACCCTCCTAAATCCTTTTAATTAAAACACTAAATCATATTTTAGATGATTTCAAGATTGGTAACTATATTTGGCACATTAGGTTATCTTTAAACAATTATAACTTTGACAATGTGTTTCGGATCAACCAAACCCGACCCATTCCAGCCCACATGAAAATTACCCATTTTGATCAGTTACCCAAATTGTCTGGTTTGCCTCCTCTAAAGATGACTATAATATAGAAAATTCGAAACTACCTGAGCAGGATAAGATGATGTAAGCATTGTAGAACAGCAAAGCATCAGAGAAGATATACAACCCATAGAGACCCGTTCTGGCTTTGTTGACTTATTAGAAAGGTCAAATATCATTTGACCTCCAAGAGGGGTAGGCGGGTCTTTTCCTGGAGGAACTAGTGCACGCATGGTTTTAGTTTCTGCAGTGAGTGCATATAAAAATGTAAGTACTTGTGACATTGTCGAACATCAACGAAATAACTTTTAGTCTCTATTAACTTACCTTCTTCTAAACCTTGGAATGAATCATTCAAAAGAACGTTAATAGCTATTAAGATCTTCTGAATCATTAAATACCAGCTGTCTGCATCCCCTCTTGATTTCGGAAGTAAAGATAAGCAAAGGGCAAGTTTCTGGTTACAATAGAGAGTATACATAAAAATCCAACACCAATACAGGTCAAAACAGGTACCCTTTTAGAATGGGTCAAAATAGCCAATGTCAAAGCATAGAAAATTGTGCTAACCTTCACCGTATCAGTATTGCATTTTCCAGACATAAGCTTTGTAACGATAGCAGCTTCAGCCTGCCAAACAAACTTTCAAATATCAGAAACCAGCTGCATTTATGGTAAGCAACTGTTAAAGCCATAATTGTTGAATATAGAAAAATGAGAAATAATGTCTAGTAACAAATAATAGTATATTCATAATACTTGTTATCACATATATTTTACGAAACTCAGAAAAAAATAGCCTAAAGTTTAGGACGTAAAAACAAATGTTAGATCATGACCACTGATCAGGTTTAGATAAGTAAATGAGAAACTACTGCATAGATGATAAATGTTACCAATTGCCGATTTCATTTTATGATCATACTGCAAGTTCCGTAAAATGATAGGCTAAAAATATAAATATATATTTAACTGCTGTTATGCTAACGCTAACCAAATTAATATTTCCTAATTTTTTGCTCTATTCGAGTATTCATGTGCTAAAATAAGCAAGATCATTGGCCACACTTTGCAAAAGAAACAGGTAACTTACAGAATCGTAGTTCTTCTGAAGTGATGATGGAAATAAAGTCAAAATTGTGCATAACAAAGTAACAGCTCCTTCCTGTAGAGAAGAAACAATATCAGTAACTAAAAGCATATAAAGTCAAAGTTATTCTTTAAGCAACAAAACAGTTATTTAGCAGAAATAAAAACATGTTTCATAATAAGGGTAATTGCGAAGTAATAGCATTTTTCGGGTACAACTTTTTGAAGTTTTTAGTTAGCAATGAAACAAAACAAAACAAAACAAGAAAATAAATTAATCTGAACAATGATAATACCAATACATACAGCTTCTGAGCTATCCTCTTGTAACAGCTTTAAAACTGGTTGAAGAAGTTTTGCAGCATGTGACGATCCATCTCTCTTCATATTCGGAAACCCACTCAACCTAGTTCAGGTGAAAATACATACAAATTACAGCGTATTAAATTTACATAAATCTATTCTCTTTATATAGGTAACATAAGTGATACCAGTCCAAGTAAACAATAAGTAACGGCGCACAAAATACAAGCAACAGACCCGTAAAATAAGAAGTAACAGCCCCGCAAAATAAGAAGTAGTAAACTTATGATATCAATATATGATGACACTGTCAATTTTATGTTTCCACATTTGGTGATACTCATGTTTGTTAAGCAACCTGTAACTATTTAAGTTTTGTTGCTCGATTTGTCCAACGAAAAGATGCAACATTTAACTTCACACGTAGTTTAATAATAGATGCAACGTTTAACTTCACCAAGTGTGTTTGAACATTTAAAAAAAAACTGTTAGAACATTAATGGTCGTGAAGTTTTTGTCCAATGCGTTATTTTCTTTTCCATTTTACATTGCATATTAGAGAGTGTGGCTTTTTAAAAACTGAAAGCCACGTACATCATTTCAAGTCGCCTTTCGCTCATTTTTGTAAGAAATAAATCATACTTCAAGCATATGAAATCTTAACACATACAGAATAACAACAATCCTAAAAAATGGTGGCAACAACCAGAGTACCAGACACACAGGTAAGATGGATTTAGAGATTCATAAAACTATGAAAGTGTCACGTGCGTTTTACATTATTTTTTCACTGTCTCGGCAAAACTTCATATTGTAAATCTTAACAACCATAGATTAACAAAAAGTTTGACATCATTGATGTAAAGCTTCATTTGAACAGTAACATGTGACTAAAACAAAAGATATAGCATATACCTTGTAAGAAAATCTGAAATAGAGGCACAACATGCAAGTTTCACAAAGTTAGACCCTGCAGAAGCCTGATTTACGTGCAAGATTAAAATTTGTGTTAGATCAGAAATTCCAAGATAGCCGGTGAAGTTTACTAATCTCCCACCCCTTTGGCATTACATGCACCATACACATGAATGTCAGGCAAACTATAAAAGCGAAACAAAAATCTAAATACCTGAAGATGTTTAAGCAACTCCTGAAACCAAACAGAGTAAGATGCAAGAAACCGCTCGGAACTGCATACTTCAAAAGTCACCCCTAACAAAGATATTCCAGCCCAAGCTTTATCTGGCTACATCACACATAACCTAAGTAAATTTAAACTCATGGTTCTGAAATCGACTATAAAGTACATCAAAACGATCACACTATTATCTTCCCTTTTAAATTAAAATAGACATCCAGTAACTTAAATTATAGCCAGTGTTGTAAACATCGACATTAATCGGCAATAAGTAGTTTACTGATTAAAATTCACCTAGCCGAACCTAAAATCGGTAGGTGGTCAAAAGCAGTCAAAATTAATAAAATTGGTCAAAATCTTTGAAGTATTCGAAAAATATACTTATTAATCCAATCCAATTAATAAGTTTAAAAAACTACATATAAAAATTTTGAAAAGTTTTGTGTGTGTATGTATACACATACACATAAAAGTTTGAAATTTACATACAGAACTCAAATCCGATTAATCACTATTAATCGGATCAAAGGCCAGTCAGTACTCACCACCCGACTAGCGCCTAGTGATCTTTACAAATTACAACCATTTTAAATAGCTGCTTAAAGCCTCTAAACCTAATAAACCTAAACTAATTCACATAAACCAAAACTGAAGTAACACATTTTCATTTAAACATAAGCATAAAACAATTCATATTAACTGAACATGTCTAGTAATGTCATCATACTAATTTGCATATTAAAAAAAAAAACACTGAATTGAAATGTACCATTTTGCTAGACACTAGCATGAGCACACGATCAACCCATAAATCAACAGCTGACTTCCACTTTTCAATCAACTTTTTGTTATCGGCAGAGTGAACAACGCGTTCAGACAACAATTCATGAGTTCTGATTGCAGAGGCAACGTGTAGAAGCCGTAATGAATCCCCCAACGGTTGTTTATCTTCCGGGATGTGTTCGTTGATGAGTGAACGGAGAAGTCTAGGTTTTAGAGCGACGTCGTATAGATTCTGAGCGTAGTCAAATGCCGCCATTGTTGAGACCTCTGCAACTGCAACTGAAGACTGGGGTTTATGGAAGAAAGGGGGAAGAGCTAGGGTTTATGAGAACTGCCTTAATGTTTCATATTAGACCCTCAAGTATTATAATGTTTCTATATTTGTTATAAAAAGCATTAAATTTTAAAACCACTGGGTCTCGAATTAGGTAGTGTTCGTTTTATCGAAATGGAATTGGAATTGAAAAGAACTGGATTTGGAATTTAAATGTTCTAATATGAATTGGAACTCGGTGGAATTGGAATCTCAATTCCATTCTTGTTGTGTTCGTTTGACAAATGAATTGAAATATATCGATCTCTTCCCGCTAGGGCTGTTCACGAGCCGAGCTAAGGCAAAACTCGGGCTCGGCTCGATTATAAACTGAGATGGCTCGGCCCGGCTAGGATTTGAAACCGAGCTGAAAATCTAAGCTCGGGCTCGGCTTGGTTTTAAACCGAGCTGGCTCGGCTCGACTTGGTTTAGCTCGATTATAAAAAGAAAAATTAATACATGGCTCTCAAAATTCAGTAACTAAAATATTATTTAATAACTCAAAAGAACATATCAAAAATAAGCTCAACCTAATAATTACAAGACAAAATCAAGTTTAGCAACACAAAATACGTTCTTAATTTCAACGAAATTCAATATAAGTTCATTAGCATGGTAATCCTTTAAATGTGGTATAGATATCAAATTACACTCCTAATCACATGTAAATAATATTCACTTTTTGTGATATATTATAATGTATATAAAAATAAAATATATTAAAAGTAAAATAATCCGAGCTAAGCCGAGCCGAGCTGGTATGCGAGTTTAGGTCGTTAACGAGCCGATTCAGGTGCTTAGCGGGTTGGGTTGAGACATTTCATATCATTAATGAGCCAGACCGGGTTGAGACGTTTTGGGTCGTTAATGGGTCGGTCAATTCAATTTGTTTCGGGCCGAATCTAGGCATTTCGATCGTTAACAGATCGGTTCAGATCGGGACGTCTTGGGTCGTTAACGGGGGCTAGGTCGGGTCGAGACGTTTCGAGTCATTAACGGGTCGGGTCTACGTTTTGGGTGGTTAACAGGTCGGGTCGAGACGTTTCCATTCATTAACGGGTTAGGTCTATACCTGTCTGGTTGATGCTAGGTCGGGTCGTGTCGTGTCATATGAGACGTTGCAGGCTGATCAGATCGAATTTTTGTGGGTAGGCAATGGGTCAGGGGCGAGGCGTTGCGTGTTGGCGATTGACGAGTTCGGGTAGAGACGTTTTAGACGTCGGTGACCGGTCAAAGATTCCAGTGATTTTACTTGAATTTCTTCAAAATTTGGAAGGATTTTGAATTCATTTAGTTTAAGAAATTTAAAGGACTTTATTTCCAATTCCTTTCCTAACCTAACGCGATAAAGAATGGAGTTTAGATTCCAATTTATTTCTTTGTTGAAACAAACAACATAAGAAATGGAATCTAAATTTCAATTCCATCCAGATTCCATTCCACTATGTGAAACGAACACTACCTTAATCACTTATGGATCGGTTTCGATTTACTTGGTCGTTCGTGGGTTTTCTTCATCTTATAACCAAATTTTTGTGCTTCGACCCAGTGCCATTTTTTGGATTCCAAAACAACTAGAAAGGCTAAAAAACAAAATGGCCTAGGCCAGACCCAAACTAAAACTATACATAATTTAACAAAAAAAAATTAAAAATACCAAAAAACTACACAAAAACAAAATTAACGAGGCCGAATTTAGAAAATATAAAAAATATGCCCCATCGAACATAAAAATATTTAGACCTTAAAATAACAAACATTATCATCTAAAAATTTTAATTTCACTTTACGTATCAAAATTGATTGAATCGTCAATATTTATACGAATTGAGCATTGAGAGTATATTGTTTGATACTTAGTTTGTGTCAAAGATGACTATATATCCGCTATTCATTAGCCTTTTGAACTAAACGGTTGAGAATATCTTGAAGTGCACAAAAGTTATGTTGAATTATCATGTACCGTTATTTTGTTCATGGTAGAATATTATGTCGGTAATTATAATAACAAATCAATTGAAGGTGTGATACATGTCTGGTAGAGTCTAGGCCCAAACTATTTTATTCCTTTTACTTTAGTAATACGATATCGTTTGGTGAAAAATATGGCTGAAATCCATTATTTTAAGGTTCCGTTTGTGTCTTGTATGTATGATGACAAAATTTGGGATCAAACCAATTCAAAACTAGCATTGTGTTAACCTGTACTATATGGTCTAGTGGTAATCTTTTTCTTAAATTTTATGAATAATATAAACATTTTTCTTGTTAAGCTTTATGGTTTATGACAACATTCAAAGAAGCCTAAGATTATCTATTATTATTTACCTTTAACAATATTCAAAGAAGCTAAGATTGTCTACTATTATTTACCTTTAACCATATTCAACTATAATTTTAAAATAATAAAAAAGATGGTAGGTAGAGTGATAATGTTCTTGGTCCTTTGGACTTGTCATGCCTTTCATAATTACTTTCACCCTTCCACAAATTAAACCATATGATTTCCATGGTCCAACATGGGTCCAACTTTTAAAGTTAATCTTTTAGGGTCTGTTTGGTATGGGGTAATGGAATGGACGAGGTAATGGAATGGACGAGGGAATGCAATGGATCATTACCATTCCATGTCTTGTTTAGTTACCATGTGAATGGAATAAATTATTATTGTGTATTGTTCGGTAGGCAAGAAAAACGGAGTAATAAAATTAGCGTTGAGTGGTGGTGGTGGTCGGTGATAGTGATTGTGGGTGGTTATAGGTGGCGGTTGTGGGTGTCGGCGGCGGCGATGGGTGGTGGTGGTGGCGGCGAGTGGCGGTGCGACGGTGATGACGAGTGGTGGTGGTGACAAGGTGGTCGTTGGTGGTGGGTGGCTGCAAAGGTGGTGGCGGCGGCGGTTGGTGGTGGCGGTGGGGGTGGCGTCGACGATGGTGGTGGGCGGCGACAGCGAGTGGCGTTGGCGGTTGGTCGCAGCTGTGGGTGATAACGATGGCAAGTGGGTGGTGGCGGCGGTGGCTGTCGGAATGAGGTGGTGGCGGGTGGCGGCGATTGCGTCGGTGGTGGGTGGTGGTGGTGGTGGTGGTGGGTTGTGGCGAAGGTCGTGGGTTGTGGTGTTGTTGATGAATGGTGCAAGAGGGGATGGAATGGAAAAAAACATGGGGGGTGGAAGGAATGATTTTGAGGGAATGGAATGCATTTTGGAATGGGTGATTCCATTCCATTGACCAACCAAACACTCTTTTCTTCATTCCTTCGTAATCACTCATTTCTTTCCACCTCTCATTCCTGCGTACCAAACACTACCTTACTTTTTTTTTTTTTTTTATGATTTTGGTTATCACAAATTTAAAAGGAAATACTTCTCAAGTATATGAACACTTTTATAGATGAAATTTTAAAATATATTTTATTTTGATAAATTATCAATTATTGTATCAAGAGCTTATAAATTTATAAAGGATGGTATTTTATCATTCTAGCATAAAAATGTGTTTTCATATGGATATCAGAAAATTAATTTGGCTCCTCCACACACATAAAAAAAGCTTTTCTAACCCGTATTCTCAAGTTGTTGTCAATATAGTTACCTCGTATCAGTTTTCAATCCGAGTATGGATTGAAGGCAACTTATTTGTTTGCTAATACTATAATATAAAATAGCTCGCTCGTTAACTCATATAAATTTTCAAGTCAGACATTGTTTTTTTTAAACGTGTTCCTTTGTATGATGGTAGTTTAGTATTACTTTATATGAGAATCCTATAAATTATCCGAATCCGAAATTTTTGAAAATTCACATCCGAATCCGAATCTTCGGATTATCCGAATTTTTGGATATCCGGATATCTTAGATTTCGGATTCAGGTTCGGATATCAATATTCACTATCCCAAATTTTCAGCGCATAATACGATCTTGAACACCCCTAGACATATGTTATACGCGTTATAACATAAATTGCCTAAATTGTTTCATGTTATGTCATCATTGATTGTTGTTTCATTTAACATGATCCATTTTTTACCCTCGTTAATGAAAATTCCTAGACCCCATTGTCAACAACCTTACACGTAAATGGGTTACACTCCAAAAGTCAGTTAACTAATGGGCTGTTTGCTAGCCTCTGAATGGTCATTAAGAGGCTACCTCTTAATAGAACCATTAAGAATTTTACCAATGAGATGGTAGAAGAATGTGACATGTGATGATTTACCATTCAGAGGTTACCTCTTAACCATTCAGACTTGAGGTTACCTCTTATTCATTCAGAGATTTTAAACCATTAAGATGTAGCATCTGAATGGTCATTAAGAGGCTACCAAACAGCCCCTAAAATTTAATTAATACCTTTATCAATAAATCATATATCTACCACCGTTGAATTTTGTACCCCTTGAAAATTGTCCTTTATAAATTGTAACCATAATAAAACTGTTTGCTCTAATACAAATGATCGCATTTCACTGTGGGCATTCATGATTGACAGTAGGCTCAATTTCATCGCATGTCATGCCTAAATTTAACACAATTTCGTCCAACTTTTCATGAAGTGTCCCTACATGTTTTTACTTTGGCCCTATATACCACCAATTCATGTCTTCTTTCAACCTTTGTAATGACTAATGGCTTCCTCCACCTTCATTTTGTGTTTCCTTGCCTTCTCATTGCTACTTGGTCTCCTTAGACTGACTAAAGCGTCGAAACTCGAGATTGAGGAGTTGTCATGGCTCGATGATGACAAGGATGAGGAGATCAACATGGTCTTGGGACGTCACGATTCACTAAGAAAATGTGATTTTGGGTCGGGAAAATGGGTGTATGATCAAACCTATCCTCTTTACGATGCAACCACTTGCCCGTATCTTAGTACTAGAGTAACTTGCCGAAAAAATGGGAGGCCCGATTCTGATTACGAGAAATGGAGATGGAAACCACATGGTTGTAACATTCCTAGGTATGTATTTTTCTCTTTCATTTTATCGTATATTATTAGAGTTAGACAGAATAAGTGACGAGTTAAAATGTTTTGTGTTATATGTCAAATGAGTCGGGCCAAGTGACGCTGGGTTGAAACACATTTCAACCCGTTAGATATGTTTTGTTCTTTTCAGTTAACTAAAAGGTCTTATTTTTTGGCCTATGTAGAGGCCAAAACGACAAATCCTAACAAGTCATACCTTTTAACTTTGATTATTTAAACTCAAAAAACATGTCTAGCCTACAACAATTGGTTTAATGATCTAGTAATAGTATATGATCAATGTTTTGTAATTTGCGCAACAAAAGTTGTACCTTAAGATTGGCTGGGTAAAACTCATGTTATTTCAGGTTCGATGCATTGGAGTTTCTTGGAAGGATGAGAAGGAAAAGAATAATGTTAGTAGGTGACTCCATAATGAGAAACCAATGGGAATCTCTCGTTTGCTTGGTTGAATCCGTAGTGCCAACTGACCGCAAAACGGTTACTTATGCAGGCCCAACGATGGCCTTCCATGCCCTGGTGAGACCGATTGTATTTATAAGTTATAACCACAACATACATACATATATATTAGTGAGTGTAACATACGCTTGTTGGTTACTTGGTCGACTATATATGTCAAAGGTATGCGACAATATATTGTACTATGACATCAGGGTTGTCCCGAGAATCCTACTCAAATTGTTTTGGGCCCGAGACGAGTAAAAAAAGAGCCCCTATAATACAAAATTACAAAGTCAATAATCATCATATATAAAAAAACACAAAATAGTTGATATAAATTGGTAATGAGTTTTAATTGTTGGGTTTTTTTTTTATTTAATTGTTTACCAATTTAAATAATTGGGCCTATTTTTATTCGAGTTTAAAATCTAATTTAGGTTTAATTGTTTAAACTAGTTGGGTCTTATATACATGGTTAAAAAAATTATAAATGTAATACAATCTTTTTTAAACCCATGCCCTTTGGGAGACCAGGCCGAGGGTCGTCGCCCACCTGACCCTCCCTCAAAGCCGGCCATGTCATAGTATGCATCAACAAAATATTATATTGTACAACTCATCAATGCAAATATATGGAACCGGGGATTTGTATAATACTATAATATAATATAATGTGCATAGGGCGGTTCAAGCCTTTTTGAGGCCTAAAGCACAACATAAAAAATTGAGACCCAATTTATCTACATGTAATTTATTTTTTAATATCAAGGGCCGTCAGGGAAGTGAGCCCAAAAGCTATTGCTTTATTTCACTCCGCTCGAGCCACCCCTAAGATACAAGTTTGAACATGGTTGTTCATTGTCTTCTTTTCCAGGATTTTGAGACATCTATTGAGTTTTGTTGGGCCCCACTTCTTGTTGAACTGAAGAAAGGGCCTGGAAACAGGAGGATTTTGCATTTGGATTTGATAGAAGAGAATGCCAAGTATTGGAGAGCTGCTGATGTGTTGGTTTTTGATTCGGCACACTGGTGGACCCACTCTGACAAATGGACCTCGTAAGCAATAAAAGTAATAACTTGTACATTACAATTTACAACTTATAATTTGTACAATGTTTTCAGGTGGGACTTGTTGATGGAGGGAAAGCATGTAGCCCGGGATATGAACCGAATGGTTGCATATCAAAGAGGGCTTCGAACATGGGCTAAATGGATTGATTTGAACCTCGACCCGCGTCAGTCCCGAGTCATATTTCGTAGCATGTCACCTCGGCATAATAGGTACCTTGTGTATAAATATTACTAAATATATGAGATGTCAAAACGGGTCATGGGTAGTTGTAAGTTGTGCATAATAAGTTGTATCTAACACAAAGAAAGTTGTACAGGGACAATGGATGGAAATGCTACAAGCAAAGGGAACCATTAGCGTATGCTAGTCACCCCCATGTACCTGAAGAGATGATGATTCTTAAAGGCGTGCTAAAAAGTATGAGATTTCCTGTTTATCTACAAGATATAACTGCTATGTCAGCTCTACGAAAAGACGGACACCCATCTGTTTACACACAAGCTGGTGGAGATAAAGTCGTGAAACAACACGGGACGGGCCATGGTTCGGCTGATTGTAGCCATTGGTGCCTGCCTGGCGTTCCTGATATCTGGAATGAGATGCTAAATGCTATGCTTTGAAGATTAAATAATTACCGTTGATGGATGGTTAGGTTAATGAAATTAAATCACGTGTGGTTTATTTGGATTGTAACCTCCCTCTTGTTGGTAGTACTAGTTAATTAGGTCCGTTTCTTTTAACTTATATTTCAAGTTCCGCGTTCTGGTCTCTTAAACGATTTATTCCTTTTAAGGAGTTTCCTCCCACATCATTTCCAATCCAAGCTCGGTAATGTCTAGAACTAGTCCAAACCGACCAGTAACATGGGCCAAAATGAAAATATTGCATATAATTAGAATTTTTGTGGTTAAATTTGAGTTTTACGCTTTAAAGAGTAACGTCTTGAACAAAGCACAAGTTAATGAATAGTTGCATTATATTTTGGTATAAATATTTGGGAAGTTAGTAACAACTAAAGGTGATATAGCAATGGTCTAAACTCTAAACCTTTTAAGTGGTAGCTCAAATCGTGTACCATCGTTAACGAATGAGGTAGATGAGTCGATGTTTCATCTATTTGATTGCTTGGATCATGTGTAAAATAGCTCTAATTATTGGTCGATCCATCCAAATATGACTATCAGTCTTACCCCTAAGATGGATAACAGTGAATACACAGAATAGCCATTTCAATATGTTTCGGTAAAAGTAGTTTTTAGGCTATGATTGAGCATTAGAGACAAAATGTTATATGATGCACATGCACCTTTTTAATCTTTAAACACAAGCCTGGTAAACGAGTGGGTAGGCTAACTTGTCAAATTGGATTCAGGTCAACTTGTGTTTTGTTCAAAACGGGCCAGAAAGTATCAGTTTGATTTAGGTCAAACCTATTTTGACAAATTTGGCTCACCTTGAAATGGGTCATTGTAGAAAACTATTATCAAGATGGGCTCACCCACAATATTTGCTTTTACGTCGGCTAATGCTAACGACAGTGGCGAATACGATAGTGGCAGCTAATGTGGGCCATGATAATCGTAGAGGTGCCAACTAGTAGATGATGGCGACACAATGGTGATTGCCGGTGGGTGGTGCTCTCCCATTTGAACTTGTTTTAAGACTGAGTGTAGTGGGGCGACTCCCACCCCCAGGTCGCCTGGTATCGCCTGGAACACCGCCCCCGGGGGCGACTTGGGTGGCGACCCCCTCTTGCCCAACCTCTTCTCGTCGCCCACTCAACACACAATTCAAACATATAGCCGTTGTATTCCAACGGATATATTGACTAAATTTTATGTTTTTTTTTTTTTAACCAAATTACTATATATATATATACATCTACCATACAACACAACACACTCTAAAAATATACAACACAACACACTCTAAAACTACATTCTTTCAAACCATTTTGTTTTTTTGGAACCACAAATGGAGTTCAACGTCCCTTCGTCATCCTCGTCCGACGACAATACAACTTCATCTAGTTCTTATGAATTTGAAGAAGCCATCAACGAGGCGGTAATGACAACGATCAATTTAATGGTTCACGTTGCTAGCGAGGACAATGAAACGGATGACCCACTGATTAGAAGAAGAAATTATATTATGCGGGATCGTGCCGCAGGACAACAACGGCTGATGCAAGTTTATTTCGGGGAGGAGCCGGTATATGACGCGAAGATATTTAGACGTCGCTTTCGCATGAGTAAACGTCTATTTACCCGTATTACAAACGACATGGAGGAAGATTATGATTATTTCAAACAAAAGTATGACGCTCGTGGGTATCTTGGCTTTACTTCGTTACAAAAGTGTACTGCGGCCATCCGACAACTTGCATATGGCACAAGCGTTGATTCATTTGACGAGTACCTGAGAATGGCTTCCAAGACTGCGCGAGACACACTCATACACTTTTGTAAATGTATATTTAGTAAATTTTGTTTTCAAATTTTTTATATATTTAACTTTAGCGTCAATTTTTTTATATGTTACTGTCAATGTTCGTATACATATTTAAATTAAATTTATATAGGTGTGATTGAGTTGTATGGGCCGGCTTATTTACGACGTCCGACTTGGAGTGATCTCCAAAGGATGTACGAAGTGCATGAGCACGTTCACGGTTTCCCCGGTATGATCGGTAGCATGGACTGCATGCACTGGAAGTGGGAACAATGCCCTACCGCTTGGCGTGGTACACATACTAGAGGCGACATTCACAAACCGTCGTTAATATTGCAGGCGGTTGCATCTTATGATCTTTGGATATGGAATGCATATTTTGGTCAACAAGGTTCTCACAACGACATCAACGTGTTTGAGTCTTCGCCGGTTCTCGAAGAGATTATAAACGGGTTGGCACCAACTTCAGCGTTTTATGCGAGCGATAATTACTACAAACGCGGATATTATTTAACTGACGGTATCTATCCGGAGTACGCAACGTTCGTAAAGACGTTCACCGAGCCTATTGATCTTAAAAGAAAATATTTCACGAGAAAACAAGAATTAGCAAGAAAAGATATCGAGCGAGCGTTTGGAGTTCTTCGAAAGCGATGGCACGTCATCAATTATCCAGCAAGATACTGGACAAAGGAAAAAATGCATGACGTCATTTACACATGCATTATTTTGCATAACATGATATTGGAAGACGAAGACAAAGCCATTTGCCAAGATTACAATGAGAATGACCCTTCATTGTTCCCGGAGTATTGGACACAAGAAGTATCATCGGAGACACGACTCGAGAACATAATGGATATAAAGAATAGACAGAAACACACCATGCTTATGTATGACTTGATCGATCACCTATGGGACAACAAACAACCAGGATACGAGGCGGAACTCGTTAACGAGGATGAAGGAGATAACGAGGATGAAGATAATAACAATGTAGTCGACCTCGACCTAAACGAGTACGTTAGTGACGATGAGTAGTAGATGTGTATTGTTGTATGTTTTTTAATGAATAAGTTGTATGTTGGTTATTTTATTTAATGAGTATCAATAATTTTATAAAAAAATATAACACTTTATATTTTTAACATAAAAAAATCAAAATTAAATGGGTGCCACGTGTCGCAAGACGCCCCACCCAGCAAGGTTGCCCCACTACCCCTTTTTTGGTCAAAATCCTCTTATGTGACGTGGCGCCACGTGTCGCAAGACGCCCACTCAAAAGGTTGCCCCACTACACTCAGTCTAAGTTGCTAGGTTTTATAAAATATCTTATGTTGATCCATTGTACAATTTAAGTAGAACACCTAAGCAAACTTATTTAGAACATTTGTCATACCTGCAAGTATAAGACGCCAATAAATATGTTTGCTGAAAAATACACTACGTGATTATTTTACTTTTTTAAAAATAAATAAAATTATTAGGCTAGGATCCATCATTTCTTCTTCTTGGTATATAAAACATAAAACTTTGTTATCGACATGGTATATAAAGTAGTTAAACGAGTTGTATTCAAGTTTAATACTTGGATAATTCGTGTTATCAGAGACCTGTTAAACACGATTAGAAGACTAGGATCCATAATTTCTACCTGCTAGGTGCTTAATTAAGTGGCACGAAGGGGTTGAGCAGGAAAACCACGCTCTAAATGGAAGCACGATGTGCCAACTACAGGAAACCTTTAGTACGATCCCCAACCTTAGGGACGAGCCATGCAGGGGCGGACCTAGAGTGATAGAAGGGGTAACCTCCGTTGCCCCTTGACGCTCCGGTGACGCTCTGTTGGTAGTGTAAATTTTGGAAAAATCTGACGTTTTTTCGATTTCGTTACCCCATTTTATTGAAACGTTACCCCTATGCGGATTTTCTAGATCCGCCACTGGAGCCATGTGTAGAATGATTATAACACATGCCTTAGGTTATGCTTAGCAAATTCCTTAATATAATAATATTCCTTAAAAAATTACTAAGGTTACTTATTCTACATGAACTCATAAATCACTTAAGTTCTTTTCAAAAAGAAATTCTTATGTAAAAACCATAATAAAAAAATCCACAAAGTAGAAAACGATCAAACAAGCATTTGTTCACAAAACTCTTATTGTTTTCATGCTATAATAAAAACAATAAAGAATAAAATACACTACTCGAACTCAAACTCAAACTCAAAACTCATACCTAATCTTCATTGTCACTCCCAAATCTCTTCTTCAACTTATGAATCTCTTTATCTTTCAATCCAAAAGCCTTCTCCAACAACTCCTCATTGATCCCGGACCCGAACAAAGCTACCGGAAGTTTCATCGAACCCGGATTCTGGCTATCAAAACTCCCAAGAACCGCAGCCGGAGAATCACCAACATTCATCTGAAAATGCAACACACCTCTAGGAAACACCATCACATCCCCCTTTTCAATCACTTTAGCGAAAACTTTATTATTTGTGTCAACAAATCCTGAATAAACCTTCCCTTCAAGCACATACGCCACCTCGGTGGCCCGAGGATGATAATGAGGAACATTGATGCCACCAACCTCGAAGTCGGCTCTAACTAGCGACATTCCGAGTGTGTTAAGGGCTGGAAAGACTGCGGCGGAAACGGGTACTCCTGAGAATTTGTTGGTGAAGTTTCCGGGGTGTTTTATGCCGGAAAATATGAAGTCGTCAACGGTGAGAGATGAAGAGTTTTTGCATTGGTGGTGGGCGTGGGGAGAGGGTAGACAGTAGTCTTGGATTGGATCCGGGTCGGATCCGGAAACCGGTGAGGGTGGGTGGGTGGTGAAGTGGAAGATGAACATAACTAACATAACGGTCGTTTTGGGGAACATGGCTATAGCGATTGGGTAGGGTGGGTGTGAAGATGGAAATTTATAGGTAGTTTAATTTAATTTAGTGGATTTTTTAGTAGTATGATTGCTAGTGAGGTTCAATCATGTACCATACATTTTGTTTTTCCTTGCCTTTTAAGTTTCAATAATTTTATGAGCTAGTAGGATATTGTTAGTGCGTTCTGATTTTTTTTGTAACAAGCATGTGATTTTTGTAAGTTACTAATAAATTTCTACCGTGCGTTGTGTTGGGAATCCAGTCAGTATCAGTTTAGTTTGTTACGGTATCGATACAATACCGACACTCGGTATAACAATCAAAAGAAAAAGAATATCAAAAAGTATAATAACAAAAATCGGTATAATCAATTAATGCAAATTATTTAAAGTATACGGGTGCTATTAAAATTAAATAAACACACAAAAATACAAAAACCACAAAAGTGGCTCATTTTAGCGTAAATAGTACAGCTTATTTGAGTTTGTAATTTAGATTAAGTTAAAAAGTTTATTTGACAAGCATATTATTTATAAACTCAAAGTTTATAAATAATAAACTTCAAATCCATGAAAATTTATAAAAAATATAAATAAAACAGAAAAATTACTTTCAATCATATTAGTCAAATATAAATTAGTCAATCTAGTTTTTAAAGGACATTTTAGTTATTTTAGTAACATTTAACAAAAAAGTTAACAAAATTTGGCCTTAGTACTCAACATTGTGACAAAGTTTGGTCTTTACTCAACATTGTGACAGATTAGAACGTTAACACCTGATTTTGTAACAAAAAACTATTAGTCTCCGACACTGAAATATGACAGAAACCTTAACGGTGTAATTTTTTCTTCATGTTATTTTGAAAAATTCTCTATGAATTCTTGTAAATTAAGTATATGTTAGTTGTTTAATATAGGGGTAACTTTGTAGAAATGTAACCAAGTTTGACATTTGTCCCAATTAAATCACTGGAATTTTTTTTGTCTCTATAAAGTCACTAAAGTTTCATTTGTTGTTCTAATGTTACGTAATTATCAGGTTAACAGGTTACCAACGATGATGTGTCAGGTTTGATTATTTTTATAATTTTTAATAGGATGTGGGAAATATAAATAATAACATGAAATTTTTGATAAAAAATCATATTTTTATTCTAAAAAATTTATTAAATAATCAAAACCTTTTGTGTATCGTTTGAATCATAAAATGGAATTCCGGCCTGGTTCCAAAATATATGATTCCAGTACGTTTCAAAATGGAGCAGTGGTTCCAAAAAATCACATTTTTAAATTTGTAAATCACAAATAGAAGAAGTTGCAGCGATTTCAATATGGTTCCAAAATGGAATTCAACCATTCAAGTGATTCAACTGTGATTCCAATGATATTGCAATGAAGATGCAGAGAACACCAGAACATAAACTAGAAGAAATAAAATTTAAGAAGCCACAATGATTGAATCATGCAAATCAAATCCACAAAATAAAAACATGTTCTTTCCAATTCGATCGACCATTGAAAACTGAGAGGTCCAAGGTTTGTTAGGGTTTAAAATATATTTTAATTTTATAAAATCCTTAAATGATATCTACATAAACATTAAAAGAAAACAAGAAATAAAATAAAAAAATAGTAACCTGGTTACCTGGTAATTACACACTATGAGAACATTTTAAGTTAAAGTATAGTTACTTTAAATAGACAAAAAAAGTTTGGATGACTTAATTAGAACACTTGACAAACTTGGTTACAACGTTTTCCCTTTAATATACTTGTGTAATTGTGTATAAGTTTTTATTAATGTTAGTTGGTGTGAATATCGGAAATTCGGAAGTAATTATTGGAGATGAATGATGAGTGGTGGTTAACTGGTTATGGCTTTTTATGTGTGGAAGATGGTGTAAAAGGGAAAGATTCATAGGAGACTTGTAGTAGAAGTGAAGTGAAGATAATAATGCTGCCCATATGTATCATGACGGTTGCATTTGTCTTCTTACGATTCTATATAACTTTAATAAAAATGTTCGAAAAATAACTTTGTTCATTACGTTACAAAATTCATTTATCGATTTTAATATATGTTGTTTCAAAAATGACTTTTTTCATTTTACAATTGTTACAATCTTGATTCATTTATTCATTCTGATCATTACTTAAAAAAAAAAGGGAAACACACACCAGACACCACCTATCATACTAACTAATGGGTTGTTTGTTTACCTCTTAATGAGTTTCTTAATGGTTCAGACCTCTTACTGGTTCAACACTTAATGATTCAGACTGTTTGTTTCACGGACAGATGTCTGAATGGTTCAGTCATTTACATCTGAATGGTTAAGATTTATACATAGTCTGAATGGTTAAGACCTCTAATCTGAATTGGTCAGACCAGGGCCGTCCTCGAGAAAAATTGGGCCTCGTGCGAGATAAAATAATTGGGGCCTCTACCTATAATATAAACTTCATCTTTTAAAATGTGTTGAACGTTATTAAAATATATATGTTGCATCAATATTGCTTCAACCTGCAAAAAGTTGAACGGTTTCAATGCTACTTCAATATTACTTATGTTATGTGTGCAAAAAATTTGAACCGATGCTTGTCCTCCTCGCTAAAAGTGACCTCTAACACTTATCGAGGACATCTCAATCTTGGGATGTAAGTCATTTTTTATTTTGAATTACAAAACACAAACTCTAGTATTCATCTAATCCAAATCAGCAAATGTGAAAGTAAGTAGTAAACAAAAAGTATAACGAACATCAAAGAACATATGTGCTACAAAAAATATTAACATTTAGTTATGTGTCGGCATATTGTGGATTCTTAACATTGATGTTTTATTTTGAATTATCTATGTATTTTAATCGTAGTCAAATTAAATGTTATATAATACTAATTTTGTTCAAAGTGTTTAACTTTTGCTCCTTGAAAAGAAACTAACACCAAATGTTAAATCAACTTGTTTAATGGTTAGATTATAAAACAGTACCAAAGTAATTATATTAAAGAAACTAAAATAATAAGTTTTATTAAAAAATAAAATAAATAATCTGGATCAATCTAGCAAGGTAATTGTATTAAAGAAATTAAAATATTAAGTTTTATTAAAATAAAATAATTAATCTGGATCAATCGTGGAGGTGGAGTGCCTTGTGAAGGCTTGTATATATATTAAAGTTGGCTAGCCCAAGAGAGTTCAACAATTAATTAATATATGATAAAATATATGATAAAAAAGAAAGTGAATGAACAGTGCTTCACTTTCTTTTTTTTATCATATATTAATTTAGAATGGAATACATCATTAAGAGATCAGCAAATGGTATTGGGTATAGTTACCGGTCTTAAATTTACCAAATCGGTGTATTTTCGGTACCGGTTCTGCACAGTTATTCACCGTTTTTACCCCCAAATACCGGTGTCGTACCAGTACCGACCGGTACCGAACCGTACCATACTAGGTATATTCGGTACCGGTACCCACTTTTGGGGATTTCGGTAACGGGAACAGTGCTTTATAATTTATTTTTTAAATTAAAATTAGAATGAAATACATCATTAAGAGATCAGCAAATGGTATCGGGTATAGGTACCGGTCTCAAATTTACCAAATCGGTGTATTTTCGGTACCGGTTCTGCACAGGTATTCACCGGTTTTTACCCTCAAATACCGGTACCGTACCAGTACAGACCGGTACCGAACCGTACCATACTAGGTATATTCGGTACCGGTACCCACTTTTGAGGATTTCGGTAACGGTATTTTTGGTATCGGTTGGTACCGAGCTCATCAAATCCTGTAGCAACGCAGTAATGCAAGTAATTGCATCGTTTAGATTACTTTTCATACACACAGTAAGTAAACTGTATTTCGTTTGAATGAGGTTTTATATACACAACAACTTATTTTGCTTTCTTTTTTGTCTTTTTCTGTAATGAATGAATTGTAACATGTAAAATTAACTTGCATATTTAGAATATTGATGAGCAAATCGTATCAAATCCTGTAAACGAATCGGCATCGTATCGGTACCAAATTTACTATACCAAATCATTTTCGGTACCAATTTGGTACCCACCTTTTGACGTTTTCAGAATCGTTACTTTCGGTTCGACACCGGTCTAGCACCATACCTGTATTTATTGATTTTTACCTTCAAATACCATATCGTATTGTACCGAGCATTTTCGGTGCCGGTACCTAATTTCGATGATTTTCCGGATCGGTACTTTCGCTGCCGTTACCAGTACCGAGCTCATCCATATTTTAACGTGTTAGCACCGTAATAACTAAACTGAAAACAACCGAATTTCCAACGTGTAGGACGTGTGGGTCCTATTATTATATATTAGGTTATTTAAAATTGTTTTTTATGACGGAGTGATTATCCTTACCACGTCATTTTATTTATGATTTGATATTCGGTATCTGTTTGCCGTTGCTGACACGCCTTTTGTAGTCATTGGGTCCCGCCGCAACGCGCGGGCGGAAAATAACTAGTTATACATATTAAACTAAACTTGTGATGAATAGTAAAATCACAATTTTTAAATATTTATGTGTTATTTTTAGTAATAAATAATAATCGATGAGTTTTAAGTATTTTTATTTTGGGTTATTAGATTTTAATAATCCTACGTTTCACCTGTTGCTCGATAATAATCTCAACTTTAAAAATTCTCCCCAATAATCCCAATTTGTAAAAGTTTGGCCGTCATTGATCCTTTTCAAAGATATAAGAATTTGGTCTACTCAATAGATTCAATTACACCTAGAGACTCTTTAAAATTAATTGAGGTTCTTCATGAACAGTACTTCCAATTTGAATTTAATTTAATTATAAACCACTATGAGTCTTCATAAAACCATCATAGGATTGGACTGCTTAGTTCAAACTATTCTTGTAAAAATATTGAACCTTCCTAACATAAAAAGATAAATGAGATTTATCACCAATACACTGAGATTCAACACCAATACAATATTTCTACGATAATTAACGTAAAATGGTTTCTAAATATTTAGTTCTATTTAAATTAAAAACAAACTCATATTTTTATGGTTTTCAGTTTGGATAACATTTATACAACTTTTGCGAAAATAAATCCGATATCTATACCGATACCATAATGAACCGAACCAATATCATCGGTATCGGTACTGGTGTTCGTTTTTATAGTTTCAGTTGATGTAAAACACGTGTTATTTGTTATACCGAGTGCATGTACCGTATCAGTACTGTAACGAACCGAACCGATATCAATCGAATGTCAGTGGCAACGTACTGCCGCAACGCGGCGGGCATATACCCTAGTTATCTATATGAATAGAAATTCTTCATGAATAGTAACTAATTTAATAGTATTTTATTATTAGCTTTCTTTGAGAATAGATATAATTCATATATATGTTTTATATATTTTATAATGTGAGATAAACGTATATAACTATAAATATTTTTTGATATTACTCAATGTTATCAGACAAAATAAAGTAGTTAGTTCACTAAAGTAATAACGTAATTACAATGATATTGTTACCAGTGGCGGAGCCACACTTTGAACAACGGTGTCGCCCGACACCATTGAATTTTGTGTAGCGACACCATTGTTTTTTTAAAGCGACACCATTGTCTTTTTACAATTAACACCATTGTTTTGTCTTCTTCTAAAAGAATTAGATAATAAACAAATTTATAGTTCAAAAATTAAGCCAAGTTATTTGAATATAATTAGTATACTTTAAATCATTAGAAGTCCATGCTTAATTTTTTTTCCTAATCTAGTAAGCATTATAGGCCCATGTCTAATTGGTTTTGTTTCAATTGTTTAGTAAGCTTTATAGGCACATGTCTAATTGGTTTTGTTTCAATTGTTTAACCTAACCAGAACCAGATGTTTGATGATCATCTGAATGATGCTTGCACTTGTTTGTTATAATGAAAACGATTTTTTTTTTTTTTTTTTTTTTTTTTGCAACTTGCCATTCTACACTATAACAATTCAAAACGTGAATAGTAATAAATCTATGTTTGGTCATTTAATAGTTTAATTCATTATTATAAGGCTATAATATTATTGTCTTTTTTATAATTAATTTACGTTTCTAACCCTGAACATTAATAAATTTATCACAAAACCTCTAAACTATAATAATTTTTTTATAAATGATTTACATATACCCTTGAACTTTAATAGATTTACCATAGGTAAGTTTATTGATAATTATATTTTTTTATAAGCGATTTATGTTTCGACCCCCAAACTTTAATAGAGTTATCATACGGTCCTTAAAGTTTAATAAAGTTAATAAACTTATTTTTTTCTTTTTTTTTTAACAAATATATGTTCTTTTATCCTTTTTATAGGTTTAGTTCTTTTTTGTTTTACTTATTATAATTAAAGGTAACTTTTAACTCTAGACATGGTTATTTAATCATGTTGCTTTTTAACCCTTCAATCTAAAATATACAAGATAACAAATATTATCATTTTTTTATTTACCTTATTATAGTTAAATGGAACTTTTAACTCTAAATTGTTTACTTAACTGTGTTGATTCCTTAATTTTACCGTCATCAAATATATACATCCTCTCCATCAACCTTTACGACCTCGCCGCGACGCGTGAGCTCCAATCTTCACCATCAACCTCCTACGACCCGCCGCGAAGCGCATGCTCGAATACCAGTTGAAAACATTATGAATCGTTTTTCAAACATGAAAATACGTACAGAGCAACTATTAAATGAAATTTTTTATATATTTCAAATGACTTTGTAATTTTATTATGTGTTTCATTGACATTGTACTTTTACTGTGATATAACCAACTGGGGTAGCCCAGTTGGCCACCGACACCCACCTCTTCCCAGAGGTACCGGGTTCGAGTCTTGGGAGTGGCATATGTCGCCCAGGGTAAGAACTCGGCATGGGGAAGTCACCGCGGAGTTAGCTTGGTCGGGTAGCGGCTCCCGGAGTGAGATCACTCCGGCGGTTGGGAGGACCGTGCACTATCCCCCCTACTTTTACTGTGATATTTGCTTTTATTATGTGATTTGACCCGACTAGATCCGAACCGATCCAAAAAGTTCGACTCTGGGTTACTATAAACCGGGGTATCCATAAAAAATGACACCATAAGAAAAAGTTTCTGGCTCCGCCACTGATTGTTACCGTCCCGTACCAAGCAACATCGATACCGGTACCTGTATCAGTTTCGATAATATTTCATTTATGCAACTCTGTCTGCGGCGATAAGTGAATATTGGTACCAGTACCTTGACCATCTAAACCATCGATACCATTCGATTATCGGTGCCAGTACCCGTGTTTATTTTTATTGTTTATGGTCAACGTAAAACACGTGTTTATTTTTATACTGAATGCATGTATCGTATACGTACTGTAACAAATTGAACCAATACCCACCGAATGATCGCGGTAACGTGCCGCCGCAACGTGCGGAGGAGTAATCTAGTATATATTAAAGTTGGCTAGCCCAAGAGAGTTCAACAATAGACATAGAGAAAAAGAAAAACTGAGATGGAGGATGCTGGGATCGAACTTGAGAAGGAGAACTCACCAATGAGGATAGAAGCAACTTTAACACTTTTTGCTAATGTTTTAACTACTCTGTTATCTATATTTAATATATACATTTTTTTTGGAAACTTCGGGCCCTCTGGCGATTTGGGCCTTGTGCCGTCGCCCGACTTGCACAGGCCCAAAACCGGCACTGGGTCAGACATTTGCCTCTGAACGGTTAAGCATTATATAGACTCTTAGGTGCTGTTTGTTTTTTCAGAGGTAAAATGTCTGTAGTCTGCGAACCACATCTGCAGGCATCTGCAACAGAAGATGTGGACCAAATGTCTGCAGTCTGCAAGAAGAAGATGGTTTGTTTTTTTTTTCCTTCGAAAACAACTTCACACACACAAAAGCCTAATTCCCAAAAGCTTTTCCCTGCAACTTATCAAAACAAACACCCACAACAGCCCCTTTCCCTGATGCCTCTCGTTCTTCTCTACGGGCGACCGGAGTGCCACCGGCCGACCACCAGGGCACCCTTTTTTGATGGCAGGTCACCACATCACCACCCTCCTCTCCGTTTACCAACAACCCCACCCCACAATCACCTTCTCCCTTGCAGATCAGAAGAAGAAAAAAAGGAGAGAGGAGAGAGAGAGCCGCCGTGAGCGGCGGCGACGATGACCGGCAGAGCCGGTGTTGGCGACGGCGGCTACAGCGAGAGAGACGGAGAGAGATTAGAGAGAGAGAAAGGGATTCATGTGACCAGTCTCGCCGGCGACGGCGGTGATGCTTCTTGGTTCCCCGACAAACCTTCCGGTAAGAACATCAGTACTTTCTTTTCTTTTTGATTTCTGAACGGTAAACAAGTTATTTTCATACTCCTTATTTTCCGGTGATAATGGTGATGTTGATGGTGACGGTGGTGCTTTGATGGCCGACGACGGCCAGCTGTGGGAGGAGAGGTGGTGGCAGGGGAGAAGAGGAAGAACATGGTTGTATGAAGATCTTTTTTTTTTAAGCTATTATACATAGCTTTTTTTTGAAGCTATTAAAAGCTAATTTAAGATCTTTTTTTTTTTTAACAAACAGTCTTCAAGGGCTTATGTCTGCCCGCCCGCAGACATAAGCTCTTTACAGACATTTTAAGCAAAAACAAACAGAACCTTAATGATTCAGACCTCTTACTGGTTCAACATTTAATGGTTCAGACCTTAGACCTTTTACTGGTTCAACACTTAACCAATCAGATATTGCCAAACAGCCCCTAAATATATATTATTGTTAATTGTAGACCCAAACCCTGAAACTCATGGTAAACTACACCACTATATAAATATCTTTGATAAAACCTAATTCTGATCGTTAGTCTCCCAAGTACCAAGTGTTTACTATTAACTTGGAAATTATAATTTCTTTCCTTTTTGTGGTTTCTTCAATTGTGTTGTATTCTATCTTAAAATTATCGTGAGTGTGAGTGTTAGTGGAGCTAGCGGAAAGTAAAACTAGTGTCACAAGGTGTTGTTTGTTTTTTTCAGAAAAACCTCTTCTGGCCTCTTATGTCTGAGCTACGCAAACCACGCGTAGACGTTTAGCTCTGCAGACCGTTTGTTTTTTAAAAGACATTTCATTAAAAAATGTCTTCAAACCTCTACGCGTTCTCTTCCCCGCGCAGACATGGTCCAATGTCTTCTCACCTTATCCAACCCTTCTAACCTCTTCTTCTTTCTCAAAACACAGACATCTCTTATCAAAACTCTAGCACATCTCCTCCACACCTCCCCTTCTCCCAGCTGTCACCTCCACCTCCTCCGACAACCACCTGCTGCCTCTGTCGCTGATGCCTCGTCGACCCCACGCAACAACCACATGCTGCCTCCAAGCTGCCCGCCCTCGTCGACCCCACACAACAACCACCTGCTGCCTCCAAGCTGCCGCCCTCGTCGACCCCACACAACAACCACCTGCTGCCTCCGTCGTTGTTGCCTCGACAACCACTTGGTATGTTCATTCTTAGGGAAGATGAAGGAATAATCAACCCCCAAATTGACTGGTAATCCATCCCAAACTAGCAGAGGAGTCCAAATATCCAACAAATCGCCTGGATTCATGATGTATTTGTTGAATAATTTCAGTTTGATTTGCAATATATTTGAAATTTTGTTTGATATGTATTGATGTTTTTGTACTATTTTTTTTATTTGAGGAGTGATATAATATTGATTATACAAAAAAAAATTGTTCTTGTTGTTTTGAGTGAATCGATTGTTCTTGCAGAAGTTAAAAACAAACAGTCTTCTTCTTACAGACTGTAGAGGTTTGGTCCACCTCTTCTGCCACAGATGTTTGCAGATGTGGTCCGCAGACTGCAGATGTTTTACCTCTGAAAAAACAAACAGCACCTAAGAAAACATTATAATCACTCAATTCAGGTTAGGTTTGGATACACAAAGTGCTTTCAGACTCCACATCCCCATCTTTAATGAGTGCATCCGCTTTTGATTTCACCCTTT
Source organism: Helianthus tuberosus (assembly GCA_030545235.1). Lineage (NCBI taxonomy): Eukaryota > Viridiplantae > Streptophyta > Magnoliopsida > Asterales > Asteraceae > Helianthus > Helianthus tuberosus. The sequence goes on along the minus strand of CM060430.1, from coordinate 167,145,246 downwards.
TTTTGTTAAATGGATGTTCAAAATATTTTTCCAGAAACGTTATTAGACATGTCATTTGGCTCGTGACAATTATGTGTAACCAAATTTGATGTTTTAGCTTAAAAGCACTTACATTATGTTAGGATGAAACAAAACACATTACAATAGTTGCTGGGAGCTGACATTAATGTCGTCTATTGCCAATGGCAACTAATCATAGTTTGGTCTATTTGAGTTTAAGGGTAAACGGTGTGGGAGCAAGAGTATGTAAAATTGTACCCAATACTCCGCGTTACCTAATTAGTCAATACTCATTACATGTTCATATGTTTCTCTACATGTAGCTCTCGCTTTATGATTTTTGGTGGTTCAAATTACATCTTTGGATTCCCGTCAATGAATCCCGATCTTAAACTAATCCTAAAAATCGACTTGAAATGGCGGATATGAAAGTACAATTATAACAATTTCATACCTTAATAATATCACATTTATAACAACTTCAGTAACTTAAAAAGTTAATTATTATACTTATAAAATCCAATTTGTAATTTCGTAGCCCACTTAAAGTGTAAATTACTGTTTTAGCCCATGTAGTTTAGCCAGTTTAACCATTTCAGCCTAAAAAAGAATCTTTTAACATATCAGACCCCGAGGTTGCATTTTATAACGGTTTTGACTATTGACCCCTGACACTAACTTTGTTATTTTTTTGCAGTTAAGTGTAAAAGTAATTAGGTAATTATATACCTTAGGGGCACTGTTTTTAATAATTACAAAGTTTTTTAAATATTTAAGAGATTATTAATGCAATTACTCAAGTTTTTTTTTATTTCGTTATTTTAACAATTATTATTTAACAAAATATGTTTTACACATACAAATAAATATGTATTTTCATTAAGGGTTTGTTTTTTATAAACGTCTTTTTTAAAATCATTTGTTTTTTAACCTTTTTTAAATCGTGTATCATTTTTAAACCGCTTGTTTATTAAAATCATTCTTTTTAAAGTTGTTTGTCTTCTAAAGTTTTTTTAACGATTCATGTTATACTGCTCTTTTTAATTCATTTTTAACTTTTTTAAACAATCATTATTTCAAATCGTTAATTTTTAAAACTGTTTCTTTTTAAACCGTTCCTTTTAGAACCGTTTTTGAAATCGTTTATTTTTAAAATTTTGTATTCAATTTCCTTATAACCATTAGGGAAAAAGAAATTCAGAAAATGAATGATTTCATAAATAGAAGGAATTTAAATACGATCGATTTTAAACGAACAAGTGATTTAAAAAACAAAGATTAAAAAATGACGTTTATAAAAAAACAAAACCTTAAAAAAATAGGTTAACAAATGTAAGGAACTAAAAACCCACGAATTTAATAAACGAAAGGTTAAAAAATAAAGAATTTTGAATAAACCAACGGTTCAAAGAAATGGAAAATTTGAAAAAGAAATAAATCATTCTAAAAAAAGTTTGAAAAATGAACAATCTTTTGCAAACTTTTATTAGATTTTTTTTTCAACTTTTACATTTCTTTTGTTTTTATACATGTCGTTTTTTTTAATTTAAAAAAATGAACTTAAAAGAGTGAGTAGTTTAAAATGTTTAAAAATAAATGATTTTAAAAAGAATGGTATAAAATAAAGTGTTTAACAAACTTTAAAAAACAAACGACTTTAAAAAGAATGATTTAAAAAAAAAACAAATAGTTTAAAAAGAAACAATTTTAAAAACGATATAGGGTTTAAACAAAATGTAAAATAACACATTATTATTTAAAACGACTTTTATAAAACTAAACGGTTAATGAAACTACATATTTATTTGTATATTTAAAACTTATTATGTTGCCTTTAAAAAAAACGTATTTTGTTAAATAATAATCGTGAAAATAACGAAATAAAAAAAAACTTGAGTAATTGCATTAATAATCTTTTAAAGAGTAAACTTACGTTTTGCTCCCTGTGGTTTGGTCACTTTAACGGTTTTGCCCCAAACCTTTAAAAATAGCCATTTTACTCCCTGATGTTTTGGTTTTGTTGCCAGTTTGCTCCCTGCGGGGAGCAAAATGGAAAAACAAACAATTTGGATGGAGTTAGAGGCGGGGAGCAAACTGGCAAAAAAAACCGAAACATCAGGGAGTAAAATGGCTATTTTTAAAGGTTTGGAGCAAAACCGTTAAAGTGACCAAACCATAGGGAGCAAAACGGAAGTTTACTCTCTTTTAAATATTAAAAGAACTTTTTAATTATAAAAAACAACCCTTAAGATATATAGTGACCTAATTACCCTTACACTTAACTGCAAAAAAGTAACAAAGTTAGTGTCAGGGGCCAAAATTGTTATAAAATGCAACTTTGAGGTCTGATATGTTAAAAGATTCCATTTTGGGTTGAAATGGTTAAACTAGCTAAACCACATGGGCCAAAACAGTAATTTACTCTTTTTAATAACTACTAGGGGTGAGCAGAAAACCGAAATAACCGAACCGTAACCGAAATAACCGACAAAACCGAACCGAAACAAAAACCGACGGTTCGGTTTTCGAATTTTTAATAACCGAAAATTTCGGTTCGGTTTTCGGATAACTATTTTCAATAAACGAAAAAAACCGAACCGATAAGTTACAATACATATATTTTTATGTTTAAGTTGAAGTTGTTTAAGTGTTTAACCCAATGCTATTAGATATTATTAATTTTATTCTTGAATGTTAAGTCTGTATAATAAAAACATTATATGTTTATTTATAATTGAAATGATTTATTTGTTACCTAAAAACCGACATTTCGGTTTCGGTTTTGGTTTTGCCCAAAAACTGAACCGAACCGTGCACACCCCTAATAACTACCCTCTTTAAGTCTTGGCTGTTTGGCAACATCTGAATGGTTAAGTGCTGAACCAGTAAGAGGTCTGAACCATTAAGAGCTTGTATAATGCTTAACCGTTCAGAGGCAAATGTCTGACCAATTCAGATTAGGTCTTAACCATTCAGATTCTATAAATCTTAACCATTCAGAGGCAAAAGTCTGAACCATTCAGACATCTGCTCGTGAAACAAACAGTCTGAACCATTTAATGCTAAACCAGTAAGAGGTCTGAACTATTAAGAGTCTCATTAAAAGGTAAACAAACGGCCCCTTAACAACCATGTCACTTACAACATTCATGCTCAACTTTAACCGAAATACCAAACCGCATGTCATAATTATTACAACACAGGATCCAGATTTACGGTTAAACTCTTCTAACAATCTGCTTTTAGAAATCGCAAAAAGGACAATTATATAACTATAAATAAAATGTCAAAATCCCTGAACAGAACTGTGTCACCCACCATTGGGTTGAAAGAAGTAAAACACTTGCATCTAAACACTAGACTATAACCACCAATAAAACATAAGGATATCCAATTCCAATTTGTGAGGCGGAAGTAACCTGAAAATATAAAATGAACCCAATATTTATTTGGTAAAAGTAGGGTGAAGAAATTGAACATTTTGATCTGAAAAAAAAGCATACCTTCATATCGAACATTAACATGTCTCAGGCCTTTTTCTTTGCGATTCTGATATTTTTTTAAACATGATTAGAGGTTAAAAGGTCAACACATAAAACATATACAAGAAGTAAAGTAACCGAAGTTTTTGTTACCTAAAACAGTAGATTCCAAGAGCTGTTGTTATTTCATGAATGACTGATGTGGCAAAATGCAGATACAGTACAGCTGCAATAACCAAAAATTTGTTCAACAATTACTTTCCACTATGCAGTATGCATGTAAAATTGTTCAAGTATTACTTCAAATCATCGCGATGAACACCATACCTGTGTATATACAGAAACCGAGAAGCACCCATTTCTCATCAATTAATGGAACACTGCAAATTTACGCATTACTAAACGTTACATACAAACTAAAGAGGAGAGGGTATTTCTGACTTTTTTTACATCAAATATTAAAAAAAACTATGCCTTTAACTTTGAAACAGATAACTACTAACCCATCATTTAACCGGGCGGTAAGCGTATTTGCAATTGCAAGCGGAAGATAAAACAACGACTGCAGTTTCAGTTAAAACGACAAATAACATTAACTTAATTCAATGATTAAAAAATGGACTACTTAACGGTCGTTGCAAAAGGACTTACGGTGGACATTCCTGTTTTCAATCCCTTGGGTTCATCACACAAGTGAGCCAATACCATCCTTCCCTGCCAAACAAAAGATCTTCACATTAACATATAAAATAAAAGAATAAACTGAAATATATAAAATAAAAGAGATAACTATAATGTTACCACGAGGAATCCAAATGCAAGTCCAGTTCCCATCACAACCATGTGTGGGTAGTTTCCAATTAAATCAGATGGAGACATAAAATCCCTGAAAAAAGAAACAAAAAACATTTAACTGCAACTCAAATGCATAAAATACCTTTCAAGATAAAATAAAAAGGAAAGTTGATGCTTACCAGAGAATAATTACGGCCAGTAGCACACAAAATGGGACAAGCTGGAATGAAATGATAATAAAACTACCAGTAAGCCTCTTCGGGTTTAAAGAAAAGTCAATGAACAAAAGAAAAGGTGTTTACCATAGCCAATGCATTTAGCATGCTTCCTTTTCTCGATTGTACAACCTTATAAACGTTCTGTACGCTATGACCAAGAAATTACAAAAAAAAACAAGTTACATAAAAATATCCATATAAATATAATGCAAATGCATATATGCAAAAAAAAACTAAAAATATAGTGAAGCTTGTTTGATGAAATGAAGAGTTTTACTTACTTGAATGAGACAGTAGGTATAACAGCAAATAACACCATAAACAACAAAACAACTTCAGAAGTAGGGATTCCTGAATACAACAATACATCAAACCAAAAGTCAACAAAAATTATACTACATCAATATTCCATAATATACTAATCACCGGCTACTTACCATTTATAAACGGAACCCAACTCAGAAGGGGAAAAGATTTCCCAAAAGCCTGGGCCCACCACAACGCACCTGAAATTATATATAACCAACTATGATGTAGCTAAGAATCATTTAATCCAGCTATAAAGTTACAAGAGACAAATAACATGTGTTTGGTTACTAAAAATGAAGAGTAAAATCCCATTTTCGTCCCTGAGGTTTGACCAGTTTTGCGACTTTCGTCCAAAGGTTTGTTTTTTCGCATCTCAATCCAAAAGGTTTGAAATCTTGCCATTTTCATCTGGCGTGTTACCTCCCTCCATTTTCTTCGTTAAGTCAGGGATATTTCTGTCTTTTTTTTAACTTGAAGAGCAATTCGGTCTTTTTCACTTTATGTACAAGCATTCAGCATAATGTACATATATTCAAAAGATCAATTTGCCCTTTAAGTTAACAAAAATAACGAAAATCCCCCTGGCTTAACGAAGAAAAATGAATGGAGTTGATAAACCGGATGAAAATGTGAGAGATTTCAAACCTTTTGGATCCAGATGCAAAAAAACAAACCTTTGAACAAAAGTCGCAAAACTGGCCAAACCTCAGGGACAAAAATGGCGTTTTACTCAAAAATGACATACCAACTATAGATGTAAAGAAGTGTGCCATATATATCAGCATGAGACCCTCTGTTGGTCCATTTACAGCTGGAAGAATTAAGGTATTGGTGAAATAGCTGCAATATGAAAAATAATCAGCGTGTTCTTAAAATGATGTCTGTTTTAGAAATTTGTGCAAGGAGCCAAGGATCATGTGAAAAACAGTAGAAAATTTAATAAAAAAACGTGTTTGCGCTACTTACTGTTCCCAAGTTGCACCATAAAATGGAACAGCCGAAATTACCCAGAACCAAAATGTATTTCTTCCACACATAGCAGTGCTCCCGAAAGCCAAGGCCTCCAACTAAACCATGCAATTAAGAAATAATAATAATAATTAAAATGGAAAATGGCAGTAGGAGTAGCAAGTATAATTAAGCTTGAAAGAGGACGTACCGCACATGCAAGAGCATCACATCCTGCACCATAAGTCAAGGTCATCAATTTACGTATTTTAGCTCTAAAAATGGTCAAAAAGGAAAAGAAAAGTAAGGAAATGTGTATAAGAGATATTTATAGCTCACCGTGATCAAAAAGTTCTCCTAATGGACTAGAAGAGCTTGTTCTTCTTGCTTGTTTTCCGTCAACGGCGTCAAAGGTCTAGTATATACATCAAGAAAGTTGGAAGTAAATCAATGAACAAACAAAGCTTATTACTGGAAATGATGTAAATAAATTTTGTTTAAATTAATATGTAAAAACGAGAACAGTAAAACTTTTTAACCATGGTAAAAACAAACCTGGTACAAGAAAAGAAGTAGTCCATGAGCAAAATGAACCCATCTTGGTGGTGGAGAATCCAAATGAGGTGAATATATCTATAGCAAGTGTCATAGAATATAAATAAGTCTAATGCAACAAAAAAATACTCTTAAGAGAGTCTTGAACTGTCCATAAATATTTAATGAGACGCCGTTGCTTTTTTTTGCACACACCAACTTAGAATATATTCTGCTAGGATAATACTTTAATATCATGCTTTTAATGCCACATTGCCACAATAGAAAAGAGAATAAAGGTCAACTACATCAAAAACTTTCACCAACAAGTGAAATAAAGCATAGTGTATAAGACATGATATATAAAAAATAACCAACTCATGTACTCACATAGCCAAGCACTGCAGAGACCAGCAAGAACATGAATCCCGTAAGAGTAATCTGAAAATAATAACATGTGCTAGCTAAGCAAAAGAAATGAAAGGGAAAATCTTGAATTTATGTATCAAGGAAGTATAATGTAGTTTGAAAACGCATGCTTACCATATTAGGCCTGAGGCGTCCATGATATGCAAAACCGAAAGATATAAAGCAGTTAGGTGATTATATAAAAGAATTAACATCCAATAATGTAACAACATGTTTATAATATGAAAAACACATCAAAAAAATTAGAGTACTACTTACGGCATCCAAAGAGGGAAGAGAGTAACAAATCGAGTCCAAAAAGGTTGTAGGACATATTTTGAAACATAAGAATGATCAACTCCACTGTACTTGTATTTATGCAGTGCATTAATGCCATGAGCACCTATGTACCCCATTGCTTACAGCACTTTTAGCTTTTACAACCTGCCATTTATAATAAAAAAAAAAAAAAGAACAATCAACTCAAAAAACTGAAACCAAAAAATAAATAGATAAAATACCGTAACTACATAATAGCTCAAGACAATACTTTCATTGCCTACATTATGTAACAATGGCAATCAAAACCCACATAATAGTTACAGAAACTTACAACATTCTCTGCGAGTCTATGATATGTTTCAACATACGTATCGCAACAACTGAAGCATAACACCATCATATATATGCTTGGTTTAAAAAAGCGCGAGGCGCTCCGAAGCGTTCAAGCGGGAAGCGAGAGCTTCACGTATACGAAGCGCTCAAAATAAAAAAAAATACTTGTGCACATCAATATGACATATTCTACTTGTTAATCAATAATAAACACAAAAACATGATTAAAAACATACTTAACACATAAAAAACATAGTTAAAACATAAATTAAAGTCGATTATTGGAGAAAGTATGAAGAATCGATGTAGAAGAGGGAGGGAGCGGCTGAAGATGTTTACTAACGTTCTTTTTTTAGGGTAAAGAAGTAGCGGGCCTCAGTTAAACCCTATTAGAGACTATTGGGCCTAAATAAAATAATACCCAAATCTGACCTGATTGGGCTGAAGCGTCGCTTCAAACCAATGGCGCTTCGGGCTTAAAGCGCGCTTCAAAACGCTTCACGTGATTTGTCGCCTCAGAGCAAAAAAAAAGCGACAACCCTAGCGCTTCATCACCTCACGCTTTAAGCTTGCTTAAAGCTCGTTTTTTAAACCAAGTATATATGGAAAAAGTACAAAAATAAATAAGGTGACATGTACATGTTTATAACGAAGGTTTCAAGTTTCACGCTGAACACCGGTCCCCATGGCCCCTAATCTGCACATGTTTACCGGTAAGGTGGCCTACTGTTGCAGTAGTTTTACTTATTACACATGTTTTTGGTTTTTCTAATCACCTGTCCTCCCCAATCCCTCTATGTATATCATATATGTATCTATAATCTATTCCTGTTCTTAATTTCTAATTTGATTGTTAGGGTTTGAAATATTTACCACTTGCATAAAACTATAAATCTATACACAAATTCAACCACGCTTTGCCACAGAAATGACCAAATCCAAACTAACGTACAGGATATGTATCGATAAACTGAGATTACAGATTACATGAAGAAAAACATACAAGAATATGTAACATAAAATCGCATATAGAATATGAATACAACACAGAGTAATTAGGGGAGAGAACCTGGGCCGGAAACAATGGTGTTGCATGTGCAAAAAAAATCTGATGAAGATCGAAAGGGAATGGTGAATATTAAAATAAAAGGAGATCTGAGATTGAGATTGAGATTGAGCGTACCAAGACAGGGGGATGCGAGGGCTTCTAGTTTGGCTTCTCAATGATTCGATTCGTGAAATATCTCCTCCACTCCCGCCCTATAGGATAAAAACCAGCATAAAAATATTCGACTTTTTGGCAAGGCTACTTTTTCTTACTTGTAGGGTTCGGTTCATTCCACCGCGTGTGCTGTACGCCTATACGGGTTGTCGTAGCCGGTACGCGGTCTCACCGTGTGCATTGGGTCCCGAGATTTTAAGGATTTTTTTTTACTGGTAAATTTGGTACCATTTTACGATTAACCAGATTTGTAAATAAAATAATCAGAGAGGTGGGGGTGGAACGTTAATCCACCGTGATAGATCAATTCAACGCGTGATAAAATAACAATTCCCACCGCCAACATCAATTTATAACGCGTGGAACATGCCAATTTCTTTAACGCGTGATGATTTGATTTTGTGACAGGAATTGTTGGTTGGGGGGGAAATTGTTGTGTGTGGTGGTGAGTGATAAGTACCATTGCCATTAAAAAATGTTGTGAGTGATGGAAAAATGATTGTTGACATGGCGGAACATGATTGGATGTTTGTGAGTGATGGAATTTCATCACTAGTGACCACCCCCACTCCCCTTAGTGTGTTGCGGTGGGAGCATTAAATCGAAAAGAAACACTACCTTAGACTATGGGTATGGGGCGGGGGTTGTGGCTTGGGTTGGGTACAAACGCCCAAGTCACCACCCCGGGTGGGCTTGGGTTTCGGCGTGGCCCCTTGGGCGGGGGTTTCAGCCCGGGCGTTGGGCGGGCCTTGCGATTTTCCGTGGCCGGCTCTCATTGGCTGAGTTGGCTAGGCTAGTTGACTAGGATTTAAATTTAAAAAATAACCGCTTGGCTTGGCCAAACGGATACCCCAACTACTATAAAACCCCCCATCGTCTGTCCACATCGCTACCCCAACCCTTCACTCCACCTACCTGAACCCGCTACCCACACTTGAAAAATGGCCACATGGACGCACGAGGAAGAGATAGCACTTGTAACGAGCGTCGTGGACGCGGTGAAGGGCCGCTAACCCGGTGAGACCTGTTACTGGCCGGAAGCTTTCGCTAGCTACCTGCACAACGTGGGGAACGACCGGCACAATCTAAACGCGTGCCAACACAAGTGGCGCGAACTACGACCGAAGCTCGACCGTTTTAAAGCCTACTACGACAGCGTCCCGGGCGGTGATATAAGTCACGAAGACCTGGTGGCGGTGGCCAACATCGAGTTTCGGGGCAAGGAGCGGAAGCCGTTTAACAAGCTCGCCCTGTTCGAAATCTACCTAACGCTTAATTAAGGGTTTTTTTATATGTCTAATTATGTTTTTTTTAGATTTGTAATCCTTTTTTTTGTAGGCTTTTGTAATTTTTAGGAAATTTTTATAATAATTTTAGGCTTTTTTTTATTTTGTGTGTATTTTTATAACAATTTTAGGCTTTTTTTTTCATTTTTTTATAATAATTGACACGTGGCCAACCCACGCGGGCTAGCCACGCCCCGCCATACCGACCCACCCACACGTGACCAGCGGTGCCCCTCGAAGTCCACTTGTCAACCCATGCCCCAAACCCCCGCCCCACCATACCCCACGGTCTTAGGTAGCGTTTGGTATGAGTTAATGGAATGGACGAGTGAATTAAATGGACGAGGTAATATAATGGATGAGATAATGGAATAGACAAAAGAATCAAATTGATCATTACCATTGCATTATCTTGTTTGTTACCATGTGAGAATGGAATGAATCATTATTTTGTGTTGTTTGGTAGGTAGGAAAAAAAAAGGAATAAAATCGATTGTGAGTGACGGTGGTTGTAGGTGGGGGTGGTGGTGGGTGGCGATGACAAGTGGTGGTGGCGGCGGTGGCAGTGGGTGGTAGTGGTTGGTGGTAGATGATGGTGGTGATCGGCGATGGGCAATGAGCAGTGGTCAATGTTGGTGGTGTGTGGTGGTGGTGGTGGTGGTAACTGTCACACCCCAATCGATGGCGGAAACATCGGGGCATGGCACTAAGCGAAACAGATTGTCCAGAAGTTTCCATAACAATTATCATTACCAATCAATTTAAAATAACATGTCCCATACCATGTCTCAAAAGGTAAACAAATTATTACAGACAAAATCTAGGCAAATAGTTCTAATCCGACAACTCAGATTTAAATAGAGCAATTGTTTATCTGCTTCTAGAGACCCTTGATTTAATTTGTACAGACAACTATTTGTTGGCCTCTAGAGCTTTATTCTAGCCTCAATTTCCTAGCGGGTGTGCATCCTAAGCACCTGTCACATACGTTAAAATAAAGTCAATACATATAATGTAAAGGTGAGCATACAAGTTGATAATAGCATATATAGTTCGAATTCGTTTACGCATAACCAACACGTACACATAGAGAAATGAAGCACGTTAGTTATCGACATAGATCCATCGATACCAATGACTGCGGGTTGACTGCCAGAGGCAGTTCGCAATGCATGATTACCACCGTAATCCATGCAAGTAATTGTCCTTAACAACCCCTGCGAACAGGTGCTGAGTCCAAACTATAGTACTATCGTTGCTAAGGCAGGTAGACAGCATTCCATGTGTAAACATAACAAACAAGCATTCATAAGCCACGTATAACATGCATTATCGGTTAGCGTTCAAATAGTATTGAGTAGTGTGTTTATTGTGATTTGAATATTCGTAACGTATGTAACACCCAAAAGTGCATAAAGCAAAAAGGGATCGAGTATACTCACAGCGTTGATGGATTGAAGGGAGCGCTTAGAGCGAAATTAGCCTGATTAGAACGATAACATAACGATAAGTGACGCGTAACACGATGCAGCGTGTAAGTGGCTCAGACAGTAGCTCGGTCGGATTGGTAATCCGATCGGACGGTCCTGCCGTGCGGATTGACAATCCGTTCGGATGGTCATCTGGTCGGACAGGTTGTCCGGTCGGATGACTACTCGAGTGCATTGTTTCTTCCTTTGATGTGTTTGTGTATGATGGCTTGTCCTTTGAAGTTTTCGTTGTAGCATTTTGAAAACATGGAAGTATCTCTACCCTTCAAGCCGGTCGATCGGACGGTCAGTGGCGCCGACGACAATCCGCTCGGATAAGTTATCCGGTCGGACGGCGACTCAGGTGGCGAGGTTACTTGGTGAGGACAAGTCCACAGCAGGTTGTCACTCGGTCGGACAGGTTGTCCGGTCGGGTGGCATCCTTAGTGCATTGAACATGTTGAAAATTGTTCGAGTGTTAAAGTTCAAGTATCTCATGATCCGAAGAGTAATCTGGTCGGATTGGTAGCCCGGTCGGATAGCACTTCGTTCAATACTCAAGCTTCTGATAAAGTTGGTTAAGTGTGGGACCCAAGGTGTAAGCCGTTCGGATGACATAGTCGCTCGGATGGCTTATCCGGTCGGACAGGTTGTCCGGTCGGATAGCACTCCGTGCTGGCCGTTCCGTTCGTCTTTCACTTGGCCGTTTTGATTGTTTGTTGCTTTTATCGAGACGTTTTGACAACGTGTTAATCAACAGAACTCCATCTTGACCCAAGCAACCCGATCATCCAGGAATCACCCTAGTTCGACCATTTAACCGGTTCGAGACGGTTGTTCTTGGTTAACCCGAAATCGGTGGTCTCGTAAGTAGAATCCAGATCTTGAACTAGCACAACACTAAGAATGAGTAGGAGACTAGAACAAGGCCCGATTCTATCGGTTTTGAGTGCATTGAGTGTAAAAGAATTGGAAGAAAGTTAGAAACCATCTTTCAATCCTTTTTCACTATGTTTATGTTTAGATCTATGCAAGATCTTTGTGTATTTGCGTGGAAATCGATTAGATCTAAGTTGTTCTTGGTGGATTGAGGCCAAAACATGAAGTTCCTCAAGAACACATGATGACGTCATCCTATAACACCTCAAATCTAGTGATTTCACGGTTAAAAGTTAAGATTCAAAAGATAGAAAAGTGTAGGAGTGCGTGTAGAACAAGAAAGTACAAGATTTAGGACGAGATCTTACCGGAATCGAGAGAAATCGAAGAAAAGGTGAGGAGAGCGTGTTGTTCGGTCAGAGAGTTGCCAAAAGTAGAAAGTTTGAGAGTGACATGGGTATTTATAGAGTTACCCAAAGAGGAAAGTGTGGGTCGGTCGGATGGCATCTCGTCCGGGTGACTGATCCGGTCGGATGGCACATGGCACCAGATCAAGTGTCAGCCCGGTCGGATGGGCAATCCGGCCGGATGGCACTTGGTTCGGGTGTTTGACGCGACGATTTTTGATATTTCGACTGCATTTTCGAGCGATGCGGATGCGATAGAGTTTCCTATTCAAATTACTTTTAATCCCAACTATTCATATCTCGCGCTGTCTCTTCTCCACTAATTATCATAGTTCGATTTCGATTGAGTTCGATTGCGTTTCGATTGCGATTCGAGTTTCGATTGCGTCTTCGATTGATTACCACAACATAACATAAATAAACATGCACAAGTAACACATAAGGCACACACACAAGTATTTTAGTAACCACAATGCGTAGTTCGAGTTGCGATTCGATTCGATGTCGATTTTATTAGCATAGTTTGATTATCGTTTAGTTAACTTTATCGCATTGTTACTTCCTATAGTTCATAGTCGAAAGTCGATTAAATAGCAAATAACATACGTCGATTATTGTGATTATTGTCACTTACTCCACATAATACAACAAAATTAAACACACAAAAGAAATTCACTACAAGTCAGGTTGCGAGAAATCGGTCGTTGACTTTGACCTTGACTTTGACTTTGACTTTGAAAACACGGGGTGTTACAGCCTCCCCTTGTTTAGGGAATTTCATCCCGAAATTAGGCCGAAGCCGTAACGAACAACTGCGGGTACTTCGTCTTCATGTCGCTTTCGAGTTCCCAAGTGAACTCTGCGCCTCGTTTGCCTTCTGAAGGGGTAAGGTCCCAAAAACCTCGTTTCGAGCGTTTGGACCATACCACAACCTCGATTTTCTAACCTTCTTTAGACCTTGCGCGACCGCACACTGGTCCAATAAAGAAGACTTAAGAGGAAAGCCACAACTTCATCTTTAACCCTCTTTAGACCTTGCGCGGCTGCGCACTGGTCCAACAAAGAGGACACAGGTGAAAGGCAACAAACAACACCTGCGCGCTAAAGAGAGATTAATAAATCCTTGCGCCTCTCTCATAACAGACAAAAATCCCAAACAACACTCCCACTTAAATAATATCCAGACTTGGATATTATTCATCTAAGCTGACTCCACACGATAAAGGAGTCACACCAGATTATAGCAATAATCTTCTAGAAAGATCAATTGTGCACCACTATGACGGTTGTAACCGTCTGGTATACGTGTCATCATCTCGGGCCTCCCCGAAATCACGATGATGGCATGGAATTGGAGGAAAATCTCCACTCACCCACTTTCCACGTGGCCAAACCCCAGCTGTCGATCAGGATCACGATCCGTGTGACCTCACAGTTCAATCAAAAAGATTAACGGAGAAAACATAACCACCTACGGTGTTAGCATCTTCCGTTAACATTTCATCAACGGGTTTTCCCGCCCAAAAGACTCCCGGTTATAAATAAGAGAACTGTTCAGGTATAAACTCAGTACACACTCACTCATAAAATACTTTCTCTTCTCCATTACCAATACTTATTCTCACACCGGAGTCGGGTCAAGGATAGAACCCTCTTCTCCCCTTGGCGAGACTAACGGTGTTCTTTTTTGCAGAACCACCGGAGAAGAAGTTCAGCTGCAACTGAATCGACCGAGAGAGAGCTAACCCTTTTTATGCGGATTCAAACCCCCTAACTATCTCGGTTCCGACCATTTAGTTAGTGTTTCTTCATTGGCGCCCACCGATTTCTCTGGTTTTTCTGTTTTATCTCGTTTCGATTCAGTTCCCTTATTTCTCTGTTTCACATGGCAGAGAATTCATCACCTCACCCATCAGGTCCTCGGTCTGAATTCAAGGGTTCTACAACCCCAAATACCCAGATCGACGGAATCATGGGAATCAATACAATCACTCAGGCGAAAAGGACTCCTCAGATCAACTCGTAGAGAGAGCTCCAGAATACTGGATCGGCAGATTCCAGATAGCTTTGAACCAAATTTTCACACAGATTATCAGACCTGAGTCCCCAAACGTCAGATCTGATATTCAGAAAAAAAAAAAAAAAAGCAACAACAGTCATTCAGGAGAAACTACTTCCCTAATGCAAACGGGAGTTCATAACCGTTCAGATCCATTCATGGAGAAAACTCCAGAGTACTGGTTCAACAGGTTCCAGATCGCCATAAACCAAATTTTGCACAACACTCCAGATTTGGGGGTTTCATATAAATTATATGCTCAACAAGCTGCGGATCCGAGGTCACACAACGCATAACTTCCGGAGCTTCGCTTCTTGGGGCTATAAGCCTTGACTAATACGGTTTCGTCAAAACCGAGGTACTACAAATTCCCGAATTCTTTTACATAACGTGAGCACCTTCTAGCATACACTAAACAGTTGGTGCTATCACTTATAAACATTTAAGTGTTATAAACTGGCACTTATACTAATTCAAGTGCCATGACTTTTCAACGTGAAAGTGTTACAATCTGACACTTATCTATGCTGTAACGGATATATATGCACAAGTATCTATATTGATTAGCATAATTAGAACGTCTTTTCAAGATGATGGGAACAATATAAATACCATTGTCGCGGTATAATACCGCCGATTGAAAAATCACATCAAAAATTGTGGTAAAACTTATACTCCTTATTCAAGGATAGGAGCACGTCAGTCTCCATGCGAGTCGAATGCTCCTTTACATACAAGCACGTAAGTCGCCATACGCGCATGCTTCTTTACATTTGAGCACGTAAGTCGCCATCCGCGCTTGCTCCCTTACATACAAGCACGTAAGTCGCCATACGCGCATGCTTCTTTACATTTGAGCACGTAAGTCGCCATCCGCGCTTGCTCCCTTACATACAAGCACGTAAGTCGCCATACGCGCATGCTTCTTTACATTTGAGCACGTAAGTCGCCATCCACGCTTGCTCCCTTACATACAAGCACGTAAGTCGCCATACGCGCATGCTTCTTTACATTTGAGCACGTAAGTCGCCATCCGCGCTTGCTCCCTTACATACAAGCACGTAAGTCGCCATACGCGCATGCTTCTTTACATTTGAGCACGTAAGTCGCCATCCGCGCTTGCTCCCTTACATACAAGCACGTAAGTCGCCATACGCGCATGCTTCTTTACATTTGAGCACGTAAGTCGCCATCCGCGCTTGCTCCCTTACATACAAGTACGTAAGTCGCTATACGCGCATGCTTCTTTACATTTAAGCACGTAAGTCGCCATCCGCGCTTGCTCCCTTACATACAAGCACGTAAGTCGCCATACGTGCACGCTTCTTTACATTTGAGCACGTAAGTCGCCATCCGCGCTTGCTCCCTTACATACAAGCACGTAAGTCGCCATACGCGCATGCTTCTTTACATTTGAGCACGTAAGTCGTCATCCGCGCTTTTTCCTTTACATACAAACACGTAAGTCGCCATACGCACATGCTTTTTTACATTTGAGCACGTAAGTCGCCATCCGCGCTTGTTCCCTTACATACAAGCACGTAAGTCGCCATACGCATGCTTCTTTACATTTAAGCACGTAAGTCGTCATCCGCGCTTGTTCCTTTACATACAAACACGTAAGTCGCCATACGCGCATGCTTCTTTACATTTGAGCACGTAAGTCGCCATCCGCGTTTGCTCCCTTACATACGCGCAACCCTGACACCAAAGTTTGCACAACCAATTCCCACGATGAGCAATCACGTACTATTCACTATCTCTACATCCCTACTCACAGTTAAAGACAACAACTATCCCTCACACCAGGAACGCGCAGCAACTGCGCAGGTGTTATATATAGCCAAGCTATTCAACAAAGTCCAACTTATACATGCAAGGTATTTTTCCATTACACTTGTATTATTAACCTCACGCTTTATAATGCAGACATCATCTTCATACATGTTACTGTTTGTTACAAATTGCATGTAATTCTTTTGGTTCACGCGAAAACAAAATGGTAAACATTGTACACCTCATGAACAGTCTGAAAAAAGGCGCAACATAAGCGCATATGAGAGACAAACGTTCACACACGAGCACAATACCATTTCTCATTCGCTCTACCTAAACAAAGTAATTCTACACATGCAACATATTGTAATTCAAACAAAAAACACAAAACATGAATGCATAACATTTGCATTAACAAGGGAAAGTTACTAGTGCAGCAAGGCACCTTTAGCAGCATTTACAGCAGCAGAACATCAAAACGTTCTTTACAAAATAAACAACAAAAAACATAACTGCAACCTCGTCAGAGGTATACAATATTTCCCAGAACACCCTAACAAAGGGGAACAACAGCCAGCTCAATCTCCCCATCAACAACTGGTATCCTTTCATTCCCAGAGGAAGGATCAGAATAACACCTGTTTCGACGCCGCCGGTACACAAGCAAAGGCTGATCTTTCCGGTTAACCGAAAGATGCTCCTTCAAAGCATTAGCAAACAGTCCAATGGCACATCCATCATCAACACCCTTAGAAGAAGGGAAGATGAAAAGGTACTTCATGTATTTATGTTTTATTTTTCAAAAAAACGTTATAAACGTCAGATCATGAAAAAGAAGAAAACTCACAAGTTTTCTTCTAAGATTTCTTCGAAAAATTGCGCAAGTGTACTTTCTCATAAAAAATTCTCCACTTTCGCGCCAAAAACCCTGCAGCAAAAAGCATTTCTCATAGTCCAGTGCTCCACTTATTTGCATAAGAGCAACACTAGACTGGGGGGACTTGAAGGGGTAAGGTCCCAAAAACCTCGTTTCGAGCGTTTGGACCATACCACAACCTCGATTTTCTAACCTTCTTTAGACCTTGCGCGACCGCACACTGGTCCAATAAAGAAGACTTAAGAGGAAAGCCACAACTTCATATTTAACCCTCTTTAGACCTTGCGCGGCTGCGCACTGGTCCAACAAAGAGGACACAGGTGAAAGGCAACAAACAACACCTGCGCGCTAAAGAGAGATTAATAAATCCTTGCGCCTCTCTCATAACAGACAAAAATCCCAAACAACACTCCCACTTAAATAATATCCAGACTTGGATATTATTCATCTAAGCTGACTCCACACGATAAAGGAGTCACACCAGATTATAGCAATAATCTTCTAGAAAGATCAATTGTGCACCACTATGACGGTTGTAACCGTCTGGTATACGTGTCATCATCTCGGGCCTCCCCGAAATCACGATGATGGCATGGAATTGGAGGAAAATCTCCACTCACCCACTTTCCACGTGGCCAAACCCCAGCTGTCGATCAGGATCACGATCCGTGTGACCTCACAGTTCAATCAAGAAGATTAACGGAGAAAACATAACCACCTACGGTGTTAGCATCTTCCGTTAACATTTCATCAACGGGTTTTCCCGCCCAAAAGACTCCCGGTTATAAATAAGAGAACTGTTCAGGTATAAACTCAGTACACACTCACTCATAAAATAATTTCTCTTCTCCATTACCAATACTTATTCTCACACCGGAGTCGGGTCAAGGAAAGAACCCTCTTCTCCCCTTGGCGAGACTAACGGTGTTCTTTTTTGCAGAACCACCGGAGAAGAAGTTCAGCTGCAACTGAATCGACCGAGAGAGAGCTAACCCTTTTTATGCGGATTCAAACCCCCTAACTATCTCGGTTCCGACCATTTAGTTAGTGTTTCTTCACCTTCCCATCGGACTTTCACAATAGGAATGCGCGAGCGTCTGAGCTGCTTGGTTTGGCGATCCATGATTTCGACAGGCTTTTCCACGAAGTGTAGTGTTTCGTTTACTTGAAGCTCATCGAGTGGAACATGTAAGTCGTGGTCAGCCAGGCACTTTCGGAGGTTTGACACGTGGAAAGTCGGGTGGACGTTACTAAGTTCCTCCGGTAGTTCGAGTCTGTAGGCGACTTTTCCGATCCTTTCCAGAATCTTAAAAGGTCCAACATATCGAGGCGCGAGCTTTCCTTTCTTGCCGAATCGGACCACACCCTTCCAAGGTGATACCTTTAGGAGTACGTAGTCACCAACATCAAATTCAAGGGGCTTGCGTCGTCTATCGGCGTAACTTTTCTGGCGATTCCGAGCTTTTACCAGGTTGTCTCGAATTTGGAAAATTTTGTCTGTCGTTTCTTGTAATAGCTCAGGACCGGTTAATTGCGAGTGACCGATCTCGTGCCACACAATAGGCGATCGACATTTACTTCCGTATTAAGCCTCGAATGGTGCCATTTGAATGCTGGAATGATAACTGTTGTTATACGAGAATTCGACTAATGGCAGGTATTTATCCCAATTACCACCGAAGTCTATGACAAACGAACGGAGCATGTCTTCAAGAGTACGGATCGTTCTTTCAGTCTGACCCTCGGTTTGAGGGTGTAATGCGGTACTTAGATTAAGCGATGTACCGAGAGCCGTTTGAAACGTTTCCCACAGTCGCGAGGTAAACCGAGCATCAAGGTCAGAGATGATGTCGCGAGGCGTCCCATGATTACAAATGATCTCGTCGGTGTAGATTCGGGCTAATCGTTCTACCTTGTAGTCTTCCCGTATTGGCAAAAAGTGGGCTGATTTGGTCAAACGGTCAACAACAACCCATATGCTGTCGTGACCTGATGACGTGTGCGAAAGTTTTGTTATGAAGTCCATAGCTATACTCTCCCAATTCCACATAGGGATCGGTGGTTGCTCGAGTAAGCCAGAGGGTCTTTGGTGTTCAGCCTTGACTCTTGCACAAGTCAGGCACTTCCCAACGTAGAGAGCAATATCACTTTTCATGCCCGGCCACCAGTACTTGTAGCGAAGGTCCTGGTACATTTTGTCGGCACCGGGATTAATAGAATACCGGGATTTATGGGCTTCGTCCATGTCACGGCCCCAGCCCCGGTTTGACCCGGTCAGGAGCCGCGGGACAGGAACCCGTGGTATCTGTGATGCGACAGCGGAAGATTTTTAACAGGATCTTTTTAAAACTCAAAATGCCCAATTATTTTATTCCATAATTTGGGATAAAACCCCGTAATTTACAATAGAGGAATTTAACTAGGAAATTCCCTGATTTATTAAAACATGTTTATTTATTTTTAACTGAGCCACCTCTTCAAGCTTGTTAGTGCTCCGTAGCACGTTTCCTTGATTTACAGCAGGTCGCCTGAAACATGTTTTAAAAATATTTTATCAGCGGGGAAATGCTGGCGAGTCACTCAAATTTGATAAAACGACACATAGTTATCAATTACAGCATAAGAGCGATTACAAAGGCTTCTATCTTATTTTTATCTGGCGCCGTGTCACATTGCGTGACGATGGTCATACCACTATTGGGTCCTGTCACCCAAGTAGTGACGATCACTGTTAGGATATATTAGCCTAACTAGTGAAAATTAGTAATGTGCACAATACCCCACTAGCCAGTGATTCAAGATATCCACGACTTACTCCCTGTAATTATAACTTTTGAAAATAATTTGAGGTATTGTAAAACAGTTGATAAAAAGAGAATGACTCACATTGCAGATTTATACGGGCAGAGTTTAGCCTACTGATTAGCCTTTTAACCTAAATTTAAACAATATACACACGAACTAGGTCAGTAACTAATACAGCATTTACGATAACTCACGAGATTAAACCCTCACAACGAACGACAAAGTGCGATACTTAAACATCCATCGAATTCACGACGAATGACAAAGCATAACCCTAATGTGGGCAGCACTTAAACATCCATTGGATAGTTTCAATCGATCGGACATTGAATCGTAGCAGCGATCGAGTTAATACCCTGTATCGTAGCAGCACCCCAATATTTTGAAAGTAATTTCGACTTTGGAGCAGTATATGTTCGTTTTTGAAAGTTGATTTCGACACAGAATGAAAGCTCCTGTGCTAAGATATTTATAGCTGAAATACGGGGTTGTCGCGGCCCGCGTGAGCCATGGGCTCACCTTTACGAGGCCCGCCTAACCACCTATTCTATGCGTAGGTTTGATTGGTCACGAGTAGGTATGCCAGCTGGTCAACACGTGGATCCGGAACACTTATTCGGTCAACCCAATATTGACGCGGCCCGCGTAAGGTTAAGCTAACCTTTACGCGGCCCGCCTGAAACCCAAAATTCTTGATTTCTTGATTTTTTATATGGATTAGGGTTTCAGGGGTCCGGGTATTCACTTACGGTTAAAAATTGGAAAAATTTTGAGAGTCCTTACATCCTCCCCACCTTATTTAAAATCTCGTCCTCGAGATTTACTGAAATAAGTGAGGATACTTTCGCTTCATCTCTGATTCTAGCTCCCAAGTGTATTCGGGTCCTCTTTTCGAATCCCACTTGACTTTGACAAGCACTAAACGGTTGTGTTTAAGAAACTTGATCTTTCTATCTTCTATCTGAAGAGGTTTCTCCACAAATTTTAATTTTTCGTTTACCTCTATATCTTGGAGAGGTACTACCAGAGATTCGTCAGACAGACATTTCTTGAGGTTGGATACATGAAACACATCATGTACTCCAGCTAGTTCTTCTGGTAGTTGTAAACGATAAGCAACTGGTCCTATACGTTGGATCACTGGGAATGGTCCTACGTATCTTGGACTTAGCTTTCCTTTCTTACCGAATCGAACTATTCCTTTCCAAAGAGATACTTTCAAAAGTACTTTGTCTCTAACTTGAAACTCGAGTGGCTTACGTCGATTAACAGCATAGCTTTTCTGGCGATCTCGAGCCGTCTTCAATCTTTCTTTGATTTGAGTAATCTTGTCGGTAGTTTCTTGCACAATCTCTGGTCCTGATAATTGACTTTCTCCTATTTCTGCCCAACAAACTGGAGTTCTGCACTTTCGTCCATACAGTGCTTC
This sequence comes from Helianthus tuberosus, assembly GCA_030545235.1. NCBI lineage: Eukaryota > Viridiplantae > Streptophyta > Magnoliopsida > Asterales > Asteraceae > Helianthus > Helianthus tuberosus. Next base: position 167,123,728 of record CM060430.1, on the reverse strand, counting down.
GAATGGGGCAGCTTCAATGCTTGCATGATAACTATTATTATAGGAGAATTCGATCAAAGGTAGGTGATCGTCCCAGTTTCCACCGAAATCTATTACACATGCTCGAAGCATGTCTTCCAGAGTTTGTATCGTCCTTTCACTTTGTCCGTCTATTTGTGGATGATATGCAGTACTTAAATTTAGTCGGGTTCCCATTGCTTCCTGGAAACTAGTCCAGAAATGGGAAGTGAAACGACTATCCCTATCTGATACAATGGAGAGTGGTACTCCATGTAAGGATACGACTTCATCTACATACAACTTGGCTAACCTTTCCATGCTAAAGGTTTCCTTCATGGGTAGGAAATGAGCTGACTTGGTTAATCGATCCACAATTACCCAAATCGCATCATTACCTTTTCTGGTTTTGGGTAACTTAGTAACAAAGTCCATTGTTATGAGTTCCCATTTCCATACTGGTATTTCTAATTCTTGAAGTAGACCTGAGGGTTTCTGGTGTTCCGCCTTAACTTGTGAACAAGTCAAGCACTTAGTGTAACACCCGTGTTTATAAATCAAGGTTTAACGTAAGTTTTACGTAAAACAAACATGTAATTAAGATTACATAAACATTTGGAAATACGGGTTTATTAAAAGTTTTGCAATTTATAATTTATTCTACATAACGTGATCGAAATTCGTTGTTTAAAATTTACAACGTGGCAAAGTGCGGAAGCGTGTATATTTATCGTGTTCGGTTCTTCGTTGAGCTTGATCGTCTTTCGGCATCCAAAATATACCTACATTTCATAAACATGAAATACATTAGTCTTATGGGGTTTAAAACGTGTCTAAACGAGTCCAAGAAACAATTGATCACCAAAACAAGATTATCAATCTGGCCTCCACCGTAAATTACGGTGGGACCGTAATTTACGGTGGCTTCTGGGTTAATACTCTTCTGCCGTAAATCAGAAGAAACCCACCGTAGCTTTATTGGCTCCACCGTAAATTACGGTGATACCGTAAATTACGGTGGACCCTGCACTCAGCTTCTCCATTTTGCCGTAATTTGACACGAAATCTTTCGTATCTTTCAAACCGCTTATCCGTTTGACCTACCGTTTCTTCCTACATGTTTGTAATTTGATTCTCCATCATATGGAGTTAAAATCCGACGTCCGGCTTAACAAGACTTAAGACTTTTAAGTCTTCGGCTTATTTCCCCTTTTTACCAAGTTTTGACCCATTCGCGGTTTTATCAAACAAACGTATTTGTTTGATTCCTATATCACATGAATCTCATAATTTCAATGTTATCTATCATATTAGGTTCAATTCACGGGTTTATGTATACTCTTAAACCCATTTGTACTAAAATGCTTATTTTGACCCGTTAAGGGTATTTAAACCCTTTTCCGCATAATTCATAATTATTTGTTTCTAGCATCTTATTTTCGCAATATTTGTCAAATGAACTTCCACCACAACTATATTTATGGTGATTTTACTAAGGTAATCTATGCAAATCAAGTTTTACCCCTTAACTCTTTGTTTTACGGCAAGGACCCAAATAGAGCCGTTTGACTAACGTAATACATCTTTCAACTTCTATACATGTCCTAAGTATTTATTAAATCGTAAAAATCATTTCCAAACAACTCTTAAAGGTTGTTTGCTCAATTTAGCCTCCAAGGGCGTTTTGGTCCATTTAGTCTCTTATTAACAATGAAGGACTTTTGAAAGCATATTTGACCCAAAATCCCTCTTTTAACCTATGATTCTGTTTGAAAAGTCATTAAGCTTTCCAAACGTAATGTCCATTACTTAAAGCATTTGGTTTACTTATCAAGTAACCAAACGTCCATTTTGACCTCTTTTAACACCCTTGAACCGCATGTTCTAAATGAGTGTTACCCTATTTCACATACCTGGTGCAGATCAATATATTGACCCGTTTTTAATACCTTGCTTTTATAACCGCTAGTTCATAGTATTGCTAATACCCATTTGACATTTATACCTGAAATAATATAGCTTGACAATAATCATTAGTCGTTATTGTCAAAGGGTGATATTTTCACCTTTTGACCCATTTGGTCTAAGTGAATGATTATGTTGGCGGATTGATATTTATTACCATCTCATCTATATGACTCACTTTGGTTTACACCGTGTGGTCATTTCACTTATTAATTGTTTTCTTAACGCTTTTTAGCCTATCATGGCTTACGCTTTACAGTGTCTTTCAAAACAACTAGTTATGGTCAACGCATGACCAACTTACCGTTTAATTCCTTTTAAACCATCAACATGGTTTCTTGTCACGCTCGACTACCTTGTTCCGTATGTTTACACGTCGGAACATCAAACCTCAATTCTATATTTATCTTATTCGTAACTAATACGATAAGAGAATATTCTAACATATAAGACTAGTGTAAGCTATACTTACCTTGCATCCGAATTATGCTTTTCCACCATTCTTGCTTCGTTTGACCCGCTTCCTTTCCAAGCCTCCACCTAGCTTGTCAAGCGTCAAACTATCATCATAATTCGTAAGACGGTTATATTAGTCATCATTAATTATGACTATTCCATCTTACATATTTTCTATCACAATTACCATTCGATCTTATTAATGGTCGGTTTGACTACTAAAAGTCAAACGCCCCTTAGCATATAAATGCACATTCAAGTTCTATCTATCAATTAGTAGCTAACATGATCTTATACACTTAGTTACATGAACATGGCTACCAATTTCATCATAACATTCAAACTCATTTCAATCATGTATGAACAAGTTCCCAAATCACTTAATTTGTTTGAGTGCCTTGTTTCTATTATCAAATATGATGATTTTAAACATAAACTTATCATCATCTTTACTATTACATAAAAACCCACTTCCTAGTTTACTTGTTAATCACATACAAGTGATATTACTTCAAGTTCTTCATGATTTCATCATATCTAACAAAACCCACTTCTAGTTACTTATGAACTCTTAACAAAATCTCTAATTTGTTCAAGTAGTTCATTCATATGAATTAGTGTGATGTTTATAAACACCATTAGAACATCAATTTCATCAATTCAACCAAAACCCACTTAGCTCATAATAGGGTAATTATCAAATCCCTAGTTTGACAACAATTCATCAAGATTTCTACTAGGGTTTGTTCCTAAACCAAGATATAATCACAATGTCACTCATAGATTCAACATTCATTCCAAAAATTCGATTATGATTGTTCATCATAATCTCAAAGTATCACCAAAACTGAAAATTCGACATACCTTGTGATCCCCACGACTAGGTGATCATTTATATGCATTCATGCATCGATTTGGGTCTTGATTTGAGCTTCAATTTGTTGATTTGTTGGAGTTAGGGTTTTGGCTCTCCTTGGAGCTTTCTCCTGGTCATTCACGAACACACTAAATGTGTGTGTGTTTTGTTTTTGATTTTAGTAAGTAATCTTTTAGATTATTACACCTTTGGCCCCTCAAGTTTTGTTAACTAATAAGTAGGCTACAACCTATTTATTTTCAACAATACTTTGTTTTGTTAACTAGGTTAAACTTTGCTAGTTTAACTTAGTGAGTTCGGGGTAGTCATAACCCGTTTTATTTTAAGTCCCGTTATCTTGGGCCTTCTATATACCTTGTTTTCCTTAAAAGCTTTTATTCACTTTTTATTCAATATTATGATTAATTATTTAAATCCTAATATTTACCGGGTAAATTTTACCACTAACGGTGCTTTACCCGTCTTTTATTATTAACGGGTTTGATTACCAAACCCATTTTCGGGGTGTTACAAGTCTACCCCCCTTAAAGAGGTTTCGTCCTCGAAACCTTTTCTTACATAATTCATTGAGTTTAACTCAATGTATCTCTTCCAAGAATCTTTAAAACATTACTTATACTTTAACCAATTATTAGTATTACCAGAGAAGTATGGTAATATCTTTTTGGTTAATAATCATCTACGTATTATATACGGCATAATGTAACTTGAAATAACGCAATCTCGTTATTTCCACTAGTTTAATTAACTTAGTGATATTCATCACTTTCGTATACTATCGAATTCTTTATGAATCCGTAACTTTGACCCGTTTAAAGGTCTTTAGTGAAATCTTTTCACTTTTAGCAGCAAATTTCCTTTTGTCTTCAAATTTATTTATTCGATTCTGTCATACCGAACCTACCGCTTACAAGCAAACCAAATTTATTTAAATGACCTTGACCGGTCTCACTACTTAGACTTATTAGTCCAGTTACTTTTTACCGTTTGCTTGGTAATAATGTGATTCTACTTCACATTACCTTTCTTGATCGTGATCGTGTTACATCATGTTTAATTTATATCCAAAATTTCCCTTCCGAAATATCACTTTTTGAATATAACGTCTTGCGCCTATCGGTGTCAAGACTTGAACCTTTCATGCTTAATATTCAATTTTTTTTCCTATCAGGATTCTCATTCGTAAAAACGTTATTTCTTACTAAAACCAAGGTTTTAGTTTAGGATCTTCTCTTTATCTTTCATCAATTATCCGTAACAGGACACTGACAGTCTGTAATTTATTCTTTTACAGTCTTAGTTTTATGCTGGGATTATCAACTGGTTCTCTCGCTTTGTTAAGTAACCCGTAGGTTCCTTCACGTAGCCTCGTAGGCTATTTCCTTAGGTCTTCACCCCCTTTTTACTGAAAACACTAAGGTTCATTTCCTTTTCTTTACGTGACCCAAGGGTCATTCTGGTCCCGTAGACCTTAACACCGTGTTTAATCCCGTAGGTTATGATGATCCCGTAAATCATCTTTTATTTGTATCTACATTCAAATGTATATATATATTCATATATAGCTTCAAAGCATGACTTGCTATGTTTAAAATTGTATATTTTCGCTTATGAGCTTTAGTTGACCTTGACCGTAGTCTAAGGCTTCATTTGTTTATTTCCGGGCGGAATTTTCTGACTTTGTCCTTACGTTTGACGTTTTACAAAAACGACCCGTTAAGGGACATATTCGCATTTTCCGGGTTCGAGTGTAAGTACACTACCTCCCAATGCTTGTCTAAATCATTTTACATGTTTGCGTTTTCTGGGTTCGAGTGTAAGTACACTCCCTCCCAATACTTGTCTAAATCATTTTACATGCTTGCGTTTTCTGGGTTCGAGTGTAAGTACACTCCTTCCAAATACTTGTCTAAATCATTTTACATGCTTGCGTTTTCTGGGTTCGAGTGTAAGTACACTCCTTCCCAATACTTGTCTAAATCATTTTACATGCTTGCGTTTTCTGGGTTCGAGTGTAAGTACACTCCTTCCCAATACTTGTCTAAATCATTTTACATGCTTGCGTTTTCTGGGTTCGAGTGTAAGTACACTCCTTCCCAATACTTGTCTAAATCATTTTACATGCTTGCGTTTTTTGGGTTCGAGTGTAAGTACACTCCTTCCCAATACTTGTCTAAATCATTTTACATGCTTGCGTTTTCTGGGTTCGAGTGTAAGTACACTCCTTCCCAATACTTGTCTAAATCATTTTACATGCTTGCGTTTTCTGGGTTCGAGTGTAAGTACACTCCTTCCCAATACTTGTCTAAATCATTTTACATGCTTGTTTGTCCCTTCACTCGGGCTCATTATCCTAATGTAATACGCTTCCGTCACTCGGTTGTGCGTTTACACTATTATCAAATATTTTGCTTATCTGATTCATTTGGGTACTTTTTTTAATTAGTCCCGTTCACTCCGTCCTTACTACATCGGATGTAAATGTGTCCGCTATAAGAAACTCATGGTATCATATGTCACTACTTACTTGGCCAGAGTAAGCGATTAACACATGATACACATGACCTTTTTATAGTTTTCACATCACGCCCTATGTAAGTAACACCTCTATTTGTTTCTCTTGGAAACAATATCCCGAATACTTTCTCTATTCGGATTTTTCCAAGTTTTCAATCTACATATGCAACTTTCAATTTCTACTTATTTGTTGCATATTACTATTTGTGCAATTATTTAAAATGTGCACCTGGTAATGTTTGCCCCAACGGGCGTTCCTTGCCATTAACCTTGTTCGCGGTCGTTACGCGATTTAGTCCTCGGTGAGCATGCTCCTCTCGTCATGCTTCGGACCGTTTCATCATCATATCCACAATTCGTTTGACTCTCGTCGTCTTCAAACGCGAGTGTCCTTCAATTAAAACATTCACAAAGTTAGTAACGTCAACTTCGATAATCGCCCGTATTATAATACAAGGCTTTTTCTACTATATGCGTCAACGCGCGTATTTTCGTCAACTATACCAATCATTTTAATTGGGGTAACGTGTATCACACGATAGCCCTATGTGTTGTTTACAACACTTTAGCATGCTAGACTATTAACATACTTGTACTTACCGGATTTGCGATCAAGCTTCGAACCGAACACTATTCTTTGTCAAGAGCATAAGGTTTAAGTCCAAGCATGGTTCCTCCCCACCATACTCGAATCTCTTAAACCAAGGCTCTGATACCAACTTGTAACACCCGTGTTTATAAATCAAGGTTTAACGTAAGTTTTACGTAAAACAAACATGTAATTAAGATTACATAAACATTTGGAAATACGGGTTTATTAAAAGTTTTGCAATTTATAATTTATTCTACATAACGTGATCGAAATTCGTTGTTTAAAATTTACAACGTGGCAAAGTGCGGAAGCGTGTATATTTATCGTGTTCGGTTCTTCGTTGAGCTTGATCGTCTTTCGGCATCCAAAATATACCTACATTTCATAAACATGAAATACATTAGTCTTATGGGGTTTAAAACGTGTCTAAACGAGTCCAAGAAACAATTGATCACCAAAACAAGATTATCAATCTGGCCTCCACCGTAAATTACGGTGGGACCGTAATTTACGGTGGCTTCTGGGTTAATACTCTTCTGCCGTAAATCAGAAGAAACCCACCGTAGCTTTATTGGCTCCACCGTAAATTACGGTGATACCGTAAATTACGGTGGACCCTGCACTCAGCTTCTCCATTTTGCCGTAATTTGACACGAAATCTTTCGTATCTTTCAAACCGCTTATCCGTTTGACCTACCGTTTCTTCCTACATGTTTGTAATTTGATTCTCCATCATATGGAGTTAAAATCCGACGTCCGGCTTAACAAGACTTAAGACTTTTAAGTCTTCGGCTTATTTCCCCTTTTTACCAAGTTTTGACCCATTCGCGGTTTTATCAAACAAACGTATTTGTTTGATTCCTATATCACATGAATCTCATAATTTCAATGTTATCTATCATATTAGGTTCAATTCACGGGTTTATGTATACTCTTAAACCCGTTTGTACTAAAATGCTTATTTTGACCCGTTAAGGGTATTTAAACCCTTTTCCGCATAATTCATAATTATTTGTTTCTAGCATCTTATTTTCGCAATATTTGTCAAATGAACTTCCACCACAACTATATTTATGGTGATTTTACTAAGGTAATCTATGCAAATCAAGTTTTACCCCTTAACTCTTTGTTTTACGGCAAGGACCCAAATAGAGCCGTTTGACTAACGTAATACATCTTTCAACTTCTATACATGTCCTAAGTATTTATTAAATCGTAAAAATCATTTCCAAACAACTCTTAAAGGTTGTTTGCTCAATTTAGCCTCCAAGGGCGTTTTGGTCCATTTAGTCTCTTATTAACAATGAAGGACTTTTGAAAGCATATTTGACCCAAAATCCCTCTTTTAACCTATGATTCTGTTTGAAAAGTCATTAAGCTTTCCAAACGTAATGTCCATTACTTAAAGCATTTGGTTTACTTATCAAGTAACCAAACGTCCATTTTGACCTCTTTTAACACCCTTGAACCGCATGTTCTAAATGAGTGTTACCCTATTTCACATACCTGGTGCAGATCAATATATTGACCCGTTTTTAATACCTTGCTTTTATAACCGCTAGTTCATAGTATTGCTAATACCCATTTGACATTTATACCTGAAATAATATAGCTTGACAATAATCATTAGTCGTTATTGTCAAAGGGTGATATTTTCACCTTTTGACCCATTTGGTCTAAGTGAATGATTATGTTGGCGGATTGATATTTATTACCATCTCATCTATATGACTCACTTTGGTTTACACCGTGTGGTCATTTCACTTATTAATTGTTTTCTTAACGCTTTTTAGCCTATCATGGCTTACGCTTTACAGTGTCTTTCAAAACAACTAGTTATGGTCAACGCATGACCAACTTACCGTTTAATTCCTTTTAAACCATCAACATGGTTTCTTGTCACGCTCGACTACCTTGTTCCGTATGTTTACACGTCGGAACATCAAACCTCAATTCTATATTTATCTTATTCGTAACTAATACGATAAGAGAATATTCTAACATATAAGACTAGTGTAAGCTATACTTACCTTGCATCCGAATTATGCTTTTCCACCATTCTTGCTTCGTTTGACCCGCTTCCTTTCCAAGCCTCCACCTAGCTTGTCAAGCGTCAAACTATCATCATAATTCGTAAGACGGTTATATTAGTCATCATTAATTATGACTATTCCATCTTACATATTTTCTATCACAATTACCATTCGATCTTATTAATGGTCGGTTTGACTACTAAAAGTCAAACGCCCCTTAGCATATAAATGCACATTCAAGTTCTATCTATCAATTAGTAGCTAACATGATCTTATACACTTAGTTACATGAACATGGCTACCAATTTCATCATAACATTCAAACTCATTTCAATCATGTATGAACAAGTTCCCAAATCACTTAATTTGTTTGAGTGCCTTGTTTCTATTATCAAATATGATGATTTTAAACATAAACTTATCATCATCTTTACTATTACATAAAAACCCACTTCCTAGTTTACTTGTTAATCACATACAAGTGATATTACTTCAAGTTCTTCATGATTTCATCATATCTAACAAAACCCACTTCTAGTTACTTATGAACTCTTAACAAAATCTCTAATTTGTTCAAGTAGTTCATTCATATGAATTAGTGTGATGTTTATAAACACCATTAGAACATCAATTTCATCAATTCAACCAAAACCCACTTAGCTCATAATAGGGTAATTATCAAATCCCTAGTTTGACAACAATTCATCAAGATTTCTACTAGGGTTTGTTCCTAAACCAAGATATAATCACAATGTCACTCATAGATTCAACATTCATTCCAAAAATTCGATTATGATTGTTCATCATAATCTCAAAGTATCACCAAAACTGAAAATTCGACATACCTTGTGATCCCCACGACTAGGTGATCATTTATATGCATTCATGCATCGATTTGGGTCTTGATTTGAGCTTCAATTTGTTGATTTGTTGGAGTTAGGGTTTTGGCTCTCCTTGGAGCTTTCTCCTGGTCATTCACGAACACACTAAATGTGTGTGTGTTTTGTTTTTGATTTTAGTAAGTAATCTTTTAGATTATTACACCTTTGGCCCCTCAAGTTTTGTTAACTAATAAGTAGGCTACAACCTATTTATTTTCAACAATACTTTGTTTTGTTAACTAGGTTAAACTTTGCTAGTTTAACTTAGTGAGTTCGGGGTAGTCATAACCCGTTTTATTTTAAGTCCCGTTATCTTGGGCCTTCTATATACCTTGTTTTCCTTAAAAGCTTTTATTCACTTTTTATTCAATATTATGATTAATTATTTAAATCCTAATATTTACCGGGTAAATTTTACCACTAACGGTGCTTTACCCGTCTTTTATTATTAACGGGTTTGATTACCAAACCCATTTTCGGGGTGTTACACTTAGATACATATCTAGCTATGTCCTTTTTCATTCCTATCCACCAGAAGTTATTCCTTAAATCTTGGTACATCTTGTTGTTACCAGGATGCATGGTATACCTAGATTTATGGGCTTCCTCTAGGATTTTATTTCTTAATTCTCCCTGCTTAGGTACCCAAATCCGTTTCTTATGGAATCTCCAAATTCCCTCACTTCCTTGCTCTAATTCTTTTATTCTTCCTTTCATTCCTTCAGCATCATCCTTGATTGCTGTCTCTTGAATGCTTTTCAATTGATCCATTAAGTTTAAGTGTAAACTTAATCTAAGAGCACGAACTCGTCGTTGTTTTTCATGATACTTACGACTTAAAGCATCAGCTACTACGTTTGCTTTTCCTTCGTGATATTGTATATCATAGTCGTAATCACTTAGGATTTCCATCCATCTCCTTTGCCTCATATTTAATTCTTTTTGCCCAAATATATATCTTAAGATTTTATGATCTGTATAGACAGTAAACTTACTTCTGTACAGATAATGTCTCCAAATCTTAAGGGCAAAAATTATGGCTCCTAACTCTAAATCATGAGTCGTATAGTTTTCCTCGTGCTTTTTCAATTGCCTTGATGCATATGCAATTACCTTCTTGCATTGCATTAGCACACATCTTAATCCTAGCTTTGAAGCATCACAATATATTTCAAAATCTTCTGTTCCTTCTGGTAAGGCTAGAATTGGAGCATTTGTTAATTTCTGCTTTAAAATCTTAAAGGCTTCTTCTTGTTTAGGTCCCCACTCAAATTTTGTTGCTTTACAGGTTAGCTTAGTTAATGGTACAGCTATCTTGGAAAAATCCTTAATAAACCATCTATAATATCCGGCTAAACCTATAAAACTTCTAATTTCCATTGCTGATTACGGAACCTTCCATTTGGTGATTGCTTCTATCTTAGCAGGATCTACGTGAATGCCTTCGTGATTCACCATATGTCCTAAGAATTGCACTTCTTGTAGCCAAAATTCACACTTCGAGAATTTGGCGTAAAGCTTCTCCTTTCTTAACAAAGTTAAGAGTACATGCAGGTGCTCACAATGTTCCTCCTGACTTTTGGAATAAATAAGTATATCATCTATGAAGACAATTACAAATTTATCCAAATACGGTTTACAGATTCTATTCATCATGTCCATAAATGCTGCAGGCGCATTTGTTAACCCAAAGGGCATGACTGTAAACTCGTAGTGACCATACCTAGTTCTGAAAGCAGTTTTAGGTATGTCTTATTCTTGTACCTTCAATTGATGGTATCCGGAGCGTAAGTCGATCTTAGAAAAGTATCTAGCTCCTTGCAATTGATCAAAAAGATCATCAATCCTAGGTAATGGGTATCGATTCTTAATTGTAACCTTATTCAATTCCCTATAATCAATACACATTCGCATCGAACCATCCTTCTTTTTCACAAACAACACTGGAGCTCCCCAAGGGGATGAGCTAGGTTGTATGAATCTTTTACTTAGTAATTCATCTAACTGCTTTTTCAATTCTAACATTTCGGTGGGTGCTAACCGATAAGGTGCTTTATCTATCGGTGTAGTTCCAGGAATTAGATGAATTCTAAATTCTACCTCCCTATCAGGTGGTAATCCAGGTAGTTCTTCTGGGAATACTTCCGAGTATTCTGATACTACTGGAATGTCCTTAAGTTCCTTTCCCTTAATGTTAATGATTACTGAAATCATATATACTATTTCTTGTTTTCGTTTATAACTAGCAACTTTCATTACTGAAACGAACTTCATTGTTTTCCGTGGCTTATTTCCTGTAATCACCACTAATTCCCCTGTGGGTGTATGAATTTCTATGGAATTCTTATCACAAAGAATTCGAGCATGGTTGGCTACTAACCAATCCATTCCTAACACCACATCGAATCCGGTTAAATTCATAGGTAACAGGTTTGCATGAAATTTATGGCCTAAAAGTTCTATCTTTCCTTCTTGCAGAATCTTATCTATGTTGACAGAATTTCCATCTGCCGTTTCGACTGTAAAAGTCTGCCTAAGTTGGGTTAAAGGTAACCTAAGTGCTTGGCAGAATGAAGTATTTATAAAACTTTGGTTTGCACCAGAGTCAAATAATACTTTTGCATAAACGTTGTGAACTAGGAACGTACCAGCTATCACATCAGGAATCAATTCGGCTTCCTGAGTCGTCAGTTGAAAGGCTCTTACGTTCTTCTTGGTAGTTTCTTCTGCAGGTTTGGCTTTATTATCAGCTGGTTTAGCTAATTTAGGGCAGTCTGGCCTAATATGTCCAGCTTCTCCACAATTGTAGCAGACTGTGAATTTCTTCTTCCTATAGTCTTCTTCTTGATGTCCCGGAATTTTGCAAAAATTGCAATATCCCTTGCATCTTCCAAGATGCTTCCTTTTGCAAGAATTGCAAAATGGACCAGTGGAAGATTGCCCAATCCCCCTTCTTTTGAAATTGTTACGGTTACCCATACGGAATCCTTGGGTAATCTTTTGGGCCACTTCCATCTTTCTATTTTCTTCTCGCGTCCGACCAGTTCGTCAGTCAGAGTATTGGCTAAATCCACAGCATCATCAATCGTGCGGGGTTTAGCAGCTTTGACGATATTACAGATTTCACCAATCAGTCCCCAAATATAGCGGGAAATAAGTACTGGTTCTGGCGAAGCCAGAGTTGGTACTACTCTTGCATACTCGAAGAATGTCGAAGTATACCCTCGACAATCTACACCAATCATTCGATGATTTAGGAACTTATTTGTCATTTGTTCCTTTTCATACTCATGACAGAATTTTCTTTCTACGAGATTTTTAAACTCTTCCCATTTCATAGCATACGCCACAGTTCTTCCTTTAGCTTGTAGAACTGTATTCCACCATTCTAAAGCCCCTTCTTTAAAAAGATTCGACGCATACATGATCTGGTCTTCTTCAGCACATTTACTTATGGTAATTACTGCCTCGGTTTTCTCTAACCAACGCAGTGCTGCAGTCGCCCCTTCGTTACCTACAAACTCAGCTGGTTTACAGGCAAGAAATTCTTTGTAAGTGCAACCAGGCGTTGCAGCTTTCATTTTCTTGAGAATCGGGACTTGCAGAATATTATCGTTATTGTTATTGTTGTTGTTGCTGCCTCCGTTTATACTATTACTGAAGTTGTCCTCATGAGTATGTTTGCTAGGAATAATCTGAGGTTCAACAGGTTTCTGGGCAGCAGCAAGGATTGCTGGAATAGCATTGGCTATTCCTTGAGCAACAATATTTTCTATATCTTGCTTAGTCATAAATTGATCCTCCTGGTGTTGCTCAGATTGGTTAACCTCATTAACTGGTTCATTATTAGCGTTTTCCATCTGATAATTGATATATATAATTTATTAGTATAGAATAAATAACAATTATACACAAAACAATCATACAAATTTCATAACACACATATATATATCCAAAGTTATCGATTTCTTTATTTCCCTTTTTATATATCATATTATGCATCCGTACACACTGTTATGTTACAAAGTTTTATTTTTATTTTACAGGGTTATATTGTTATTACTATTATTATTATTATACAATCACAGTTACGTTCTCACACTATCCCTTCTGCTGATATTTCAGAAACGACGCTCCCCCTCGTCGTACTTCTAGGAAATTTGCTCTCCCACCTCCCGAATCCTATTCCCTGCACTTATCAGCTCCTCGCCAAATTGGCGGAGTTCAGCTAAGTTTTCATTGCTCATTGGTGGGTTTGGTATAGGTTCTGGGTCGAACTGAAGGAAAAAGGTATAAGGATTATTAAGGAGGTTTTGAAACTGCCAGTCATTGGTCCACCACTCGTCCATTTCTCCTAAAGGTTGGGTATGGATTAAAGGTTCTGGGATGGCTGGTTCCAAATTTATTGGAAGTTGGGTTTCAGCAGGATAAGGGTAGAGGTTGGTGTTGATAGGGTTAATGATATCACATCTTGCCAGTAGGCGATCTAATTCTTCTTGTAATGGCAACTCCTCGACTTGCCGAGAACTTTCCCCAATTTCCATTTCTGCCCTGGAATTTTCCCCGATTGCAATTCCCTTTCCTTTATCTATGGGATTCTCTATTTTGGGAATTCTCCTAGTTGCTGGTTTCCTTCTGCGTACACATCTCCATCCTACAAATCTTCTCCTTTTCTTAGATTTTGGTTTCTCCGGAGTTGAAGCGTTGAATTCTATAGGTTCTTCTATATCAGGTATATAACCAGTAAAGTCTTTGGAAACTTCTATTTTCACCGTATAGAGATTGAGATTCTGAAGGGCTTCAGATAACTCATTCATGCTGTTTAGCATATATGCAAAAATACTAAGTTAAAATTTTATAACAAAATTTCACAGATAACCTTCAAGTATTATTGCATACCGTTTTGACTAATTTAATACAAAGGACAACTGAAAAATAAAACATACTAGGGTTTATTGAAAACTTATTTATTTACTGGGTAAAGTTTCTGGTTTATATGGTTTATAGGTGATAAGGGTGCTAAAACTGAGTCAGGGTATTTAAAGATTTGTATTTACTGCTACAGTGGCTAGCATATAAAGATCTGCCCATTTTTCATCTAACTTGTCTTCCCATGGTGGGTTACTGTTTAGTTCCTGAGTTTCCTGATTAATTCTCCTTTCTTTTGGTTGTGATTTCTTTATTTTCTCCTGACTTTTCCTAATAATCAAACTTCTTTTATTAGGAGAAAGTGGTTCCTCATATTGTGTCTTTCGAACAAATATTCCTTCCTCAGTATCTACTGAGTATCTTGAGGAATTTGATTGGGATGAGCTTCCCTTTTCTTTTGGTGAATTATCTAATTTAAGATAGATATCCGAGATTCTTTGCTTACCCATACTGTAACTAACAAATAGTCAGTTAATAAAACATCTAATCACAAAATGATAATCAGGAAAATTAAGTATTTTAAAATACTTAATAGGCTTAAATCAGTGGCTCTTTCAGTAGCTCTGATACCACCTTTTCCTGTCACGGCCCCAACCCCGGTTTGACCCGGTCAGGAGCCGCGGGACAGGAACCCGTGGTATCTGTGATGCGACAGCGGAATATTTTTAACAGGATCTTTTTAAAACTCAAAATGCCCAATTATTTTATTCCATAATTTGGGATAAAACCCCGTAATTTACAATAGAGGAATTTAACTAGGAAATTCCCTGATTTATTAAAACATGTTTATTTATTTTTTAACTGAGCCACCTCTTCAAGCTTGTTAGTGCTCCGTAGCACGTTTCCTTGATTTACAGCAGGTGGCCTGAAACATGTTTTAAAAATATTTTATCAGCGGGGAAATGCTGGCGAGTCACTCAAATTTGATAAAACGACACATAGTTATCAATTACAACATAAGAGCGATTACAATGGCTTCTATCTTATTTTTATCTGGCGCAGTGTCACATTGCGTGACGATGGTCATACCACTATTGGGTCCTGTCACCCAAGTAGTGACGATCACTGTTAGGATATATTAGCCTAACCAGTGAAAATTAGTAATGTGCACAATACCCCACTAGCCAGTGATTCAAGATATCCACGACTTACTCCCTGTAATTATAACTTTTGAAAATAATTTGAGGTATTGTAAAACAGTTGATAAAAGAGAATGATTCACATTGCAGATTTATACGGGCAGAGTTTAGCCTACTGATTAGCCTTTTAACCTAAATTTAAACAACATACACACGAACTAGGTCAGTAACTAATACAGCATTTACGATAACTCACGAGATTAAACCCTCACAACGAATGACAAAGTCCGATACTTAAACATCCATCGAATTCACGACGAATGACAAAGCATAACCCTAATGTGGGCAGCACTTAAACATCCATTGGATAGTTTCAATCGATCGGACATTGAATCGTAGCAGCGATCGAGTTAATACCCTGTATCGTAGCAGCACCCAAATATTTTGAAAGTAATTTCGACTTTGGAGCAGTATATGTTCGTTTTTTAAAGTTGATTTCGACACAAAATGAAAGCTCCTGTGCTAAGCTATTTATAGCTGAAATACGGGGTTGTCGCGACCCGCGTGAGCCATGGGCTCACCTTTACGCGGCCCGCCTAACCACCTATTCTATGTGTAGGTTTGATTGGTCATGAGTAGGTATGCCAGCTGGTCAACACGTGGATCTGGAACACTTACCGGTCAACCCAATATTGACGCGGCCCGCGTAAGGTTAAGCTAACCTTTACGCGGCCCGCCTGAAACCCAAAATTCTTGATTTCTTGATTTTTGATATGGATTAGGGTTTCAGGGGTCCGGGTATTCACTTACGGTTAAAAATTGGAAAAAATTTTAGAGTCCTTACAGTCCATCAAAATCTGTCGCAAATCGGTCCGTTTAGGGATCCAAATTCAGTCCAGAAAGTGGAATATCCCATTCGACTTACTCACAAGCTGGGCTCCATCGTGGTAGATTCTCTCCTTCTTTAGAGTGCGTTCATTAAAACATGCATGCTGAGCTTCGCAGATGAGGGTTTCAAGGTCGTATTGGGCTTGGATGTTACGAATGCTAAGCAGATAGCTCCGTCTGCTGAGTGCATCGGCAACAACATTTGCTTTGCCTGGGTGATAACGAATCTCACAGGCGTAATCGTTGAGAAGTTCTACCCATCGACGTTGACGCATGTTAAGTTCCTTCTGATTAAAGATATGTTGTAGGCTCCTATGATCGGTGAAGATCGTACACTTGGTACCATACAAGTAGTGTCGCCAAATCTTTAACGCAAAAACAACTGCGCCTAGCTCGAGATCATGGGTTGTATAGTTCTTCTCGTGGATTTTGAGCTGACGAGATGCGTAAGCTATAACCTTGTCTTGCTGCGTAAGAACACAACCAAGACCAAGGTTGGAAGCATCACAGTAGACAATGAAATCGTCGTTTCCGTCGGGCAATGTGAGAACAGGAGCATTGCAAAGCATGTGCTTGAGGGTTCGAAAGGCAGACTCTTGTTCAGTTCCCCAAACAAAAGGCTTGTCTTTATGCGTGAGAGCGGTAAGCGGCACAACGATCTTTGAGAATTCTTCGATAAATCGTCGATAATAGCCCGCTAGTCCGAGAAAAGAACGGACTTCAGACGGGTTCTTAGGTGTAATCCAACTCTTAACGGCTTCAATCTTCGCGGGATCGACGTGAATACCTTGACTATTTACAATGTGACCCAGAAACTGAACCTCCTCCAACCAGAATTCACACTTAGAGAATTTGGCATAGAGTTGATTCCCCTGGAGTAGCTCGAGAACCAAACGTAAATGTTGCGTGTGTTCGGCTTTCGACTTAGAATAGATCAAGACATCATCGATGAATATGATGACAAAACGGTCGAGATATGGTTTACACACGCGATTCATCAGATCCATCAAAACCGCGGGTGCGTTGGTTAAACCAAAGGGCATAACAACGAATTCGTAATGGCCGTATCGAGTGCGAAATGCGGTTTTGGGTATATCCTCCTCTTGAATGCGTAGTTGGTGATAACCTGAGCGTAGATCGATCTTCGAGAAACACGTAGCACCTTGTAGCTGGTCAAATAAATCGTCGATGCGGGGTAGGGGATAGCGGTTCTTGATAGTTAACTTATTCAATTCCCGGTAGTCGATGCACATCCTGAACGACCCATCCTTCTTTTTGACGAAAAGGACTGGCGCGCCCTAAGGAGAGGTGCTCGGGCGAATGAAGCCTTTCTCAAGTAATTCCTGGAGTTGGTTTGAGAGTTCGCGCATTTCGGAAGGCGCGAGTCGGTAAGGAGCTTTAGCAATAGGGTTGGCCCCAGGAATGAGGTCGATACGAAAGTCGATATCATTACTTGGTGGTAGACCGGGAAGGTCGCCAGGGAACACATTAGGAAATTCACGAACCACAGGAACGTCTTTCACCTCTGTCCTTCCTTTCTTTTCCTTCTCCGCTACTACAATGTTAGCCAAGAAAGCTCTGTATTCCTTGCGGAGATACTTGCTAGCTTGGACACTCGACATGAGCTTGAGACCTTTTGAAGCAGTTTCACCGTAGACACACAATAAATCACCATTCGCGGGCGAAAATCGAATAATCTTGTCAAAGCACACAACTTCAGCATGGTTTTCGCGAAGAAAGTCCATGCCTACTATGACATCAAAACTTCCGAGTTGCATCGGAATAAGATCGATTGGGAAGATGTGATTGTTGAGCTCAAGAGTACAATCACGAAGAACAGAATTAACGGCGACCGTTCTTCTGGTAGCGACTTCAACATCGAACGTCGAGGAAAGTTGGGAACGCTTACGTCTAAGGAGCTTCTCGAATTCGAACGACACAAAGCAATTATCGGCTCCAGTATCAAATAAACACGAAGCATAAATACCATTCACAATGAACGTACCATTGACCACGTTGTTGTCGGCTTGGGCTTGGCGTACGTTGATGTTGAAAGTTCATGCGCGTGCTGCTTGTTGCTGTTGCTGCTGGTGTTGCTGCTGCTGCTGAGGCTGCTGTTGCCGGGGCTCTTGTTTCACGACCCTGTTTGGGCACTTGTTGGCGAAATGGTTAGGATCGCCACATGCGAAGCAGGCTCTGGCGTTGACCGCGGGTGCCGGAGGAGCTTGTTGACCCTGAGGGGCGGTGAGTAGAGCTTGATGAGCAGGAGCTTGTCGAGCACGGCAGTTGGTAGTGAAGTGGCCGTACATATTGCAATGAGCACAAAAAACGGCAAGCGATGGTAGTTGGGTGGTGGTAGGTACAAGTAGGGCAAAGCGGATGTGGCCTAGTGTATGCATGCTTAGCAGGCGGTGCATTAGCCACAGGCGCCGCTACTTGACGCTGTTGGGCGGGTACAGCTTGTATCGGTGCAGCAGTGATCGCACAGTTCTTGTTGCTGGAGCTGTTCTTTCTCTTGTTCTTCCTCTTGTTGCTCGATGCGGTGGGGGTTTCAACAGTTGGTGCGGCGGTGGTAGCTTGATGCAGATGCTTTGAAGTTTTATCCCTGACACCAGCCTTGACCCGCTTGTCGTTGATTTCAGCGGCTAGTAGGTAAGTCTCTTCGATCGTCTTAGTCTTAGCCGCTTGCACGAAATCTGCAACACAGTTAGGCAGGGCTCGGATATACTTCTTGATCGCCATGTCTGAGGTCTTGACTTGGTCAGGGCAGATGATGCTGAGCTGTTTGAAGCGAGCAGTGAGTGCAGCATTTTCACCTTCCTTCTGCTTTATGTGCCAGAATTCATCTTCTAACTTTTGGCGTTCGTGAGGAGGGCAGAATTCTTCCAGCATGACCTCCTTGAGTTCGTCCCACGACAGACCGTAGGCTGCATCGTTCCCTCGTTTGTTTCTCTCGGCCGTCCACCAATCTAGTGCGCGGGACTGGAAGACGCCGGTAGCATTTAGAGTGCGGTGATCGTCTGGGCAACCGCTCTGTCGTAGAGTGACCTCAATGGAATCAAACCATTGGAACAATGTTGTAGGGCCTTCCTCGCCAGTGAATTCCTTTGGCCCACAAGACTTGAACTGCTTGAAATTGAATGGAGCTTTGGTAGTAGCTTTAGGAGCTTCGGTTCTCGACTCCTCAGATGATTTGCTGACGTTCTCGTAGACATCACTCACGCCTTTTGCTACTTGTTTAACGATAATAGCAGCAAGACGTTTGTCTCGCTTTTCTTGACGAGAAAGTGGTGTGTGACGGGATGATGGTCCAGTTGACATTGTCTGCAATAGACATCGTCATAGGTCTCAGACGCGTCATAATCGATTCTCACCTCATACGTCTACTACTTACTAAAACTTAGGAACACGCATAATCATGTAAACATATAGACACATAATCACATATTCACGTAAACACATAAGCACGTAATCACGTAAGCACGTAGGCACGTAGAGCACATAATCCACAAAAGCACAAAATCATGTAATCACAAGAGGCAGTCAGAATACAGAAACCTATCGTTCACAGTTCGCGAGCGTTCGAATATAGCGATTGCGTCTAGTATACCGAGTAGCGTAGTATACGCGTATAACGTAGCATAAAGTCATCCACAATTCAATGATTTATCAGCGTTTTGAGGTAGAAATGCAGTGCGAGTCGTGCGTGTCGATC
This sequence comes from Helianthus tuberosus, assembly GCA_030545235.1. Taxonomy (NCBI): domain Eukaryota; kingdom Viridiplantae; phylum Streptophyta; class Magnoliopsida; order Asterales; family Asteraceae; genus Helianthus; species Helianthus tuberosus. The sequence continues at coordinate 167,103,799 of CM060430.1, read as the reverse complement.
GAAGTGAAAGCAAAAATCGAGTAAATCTCCAAAATTTTAAACACATAAACAGGTAAACACACATATAAGCACATAAAATCGACGAATCATCAGAGTCAGCAGTTGCGGGCTCAGAATCGAACCACATAAAATCGAGAAATAGATTGTCTGCGGCTAGTAGACTTCGACTAACCAAAGTGGTTCGACTATTCACATGGACTTGTCGTGCACGCTTGACCTACAGGGCAGTGCCTTTGCCTCGATTCTTGGGCGTTGGGCACGCATCCCGTTAGTCATATCGTGACTTCAGGTCGTTGGAGTCCGTCGAGACTTTGGTGAGAATTTTGTAAAATGAGCGGAACAAGTCGTCAAGGTTAGGGTTTCACCCCTAGCTTAACAACTTTGCTCCTGTTTTGATAAAATACAGGAGATTATTCGTCAAAATACGGATTTCACTCCTGATTTGGCATAATTCTCCCCGTTTGTAAATAAAAAAAATGCGGGTTGATCAGGCAACTTATTCGAGAGTTTGCGGTTTTCACACCTAATCTCGATTTAGTTGCTCCTTTGTAGTTGAAAATTCGAGTGCAGTGATAGTGTAGCATAAGCGAGAATAGCGAGAAATAGCGGTAGCTCATACATAATCCCTAACGGATATGCACGAGTCGGTCTGTTGGTTCTTAACTATAGACTAGGTTTCTAAGACACCGACCCGGACTAGGTCGTGTCTTGCCTAATTCCCTATAGTTATGGCTCTGATACCAATCTGTCACACCCCAACCGATGGCGGAAACATCGGGGCATGGCACTGAGCGAAACAGATTGTCCAGAAGTTTCCATAACAATTATCATTACCAATCAATTTAAAATAACATGTCCCATACCATGTCTCAAAAGGTAAACAAATTATTACAGACAAAATCTAGGCAAATAGTTCTATTCCGACAACTCAGATTTAAATAGAGCAATTGTTTATCTGCTTCTAGAGACCCTTGATTTAATTTGTACAGACAACTATTTGTTGGCCTCTAGAGTTTTATTCTAGCCTCAATTTCCTAGCGGTGTGCATCCTAAGCACCTGTCACATACGTTAAAATAAAGTCAATACATATAATGTAAATGTGAGCATACAAGTTGATAATAGCATATATAATTCGAATTCGTTTACGCATAACCAACACGTACACATAGAGAAATGAAGCACGTTAGTTATCGACATAGATCCATCGATACCAATGACTGCGGGTTGACTGCCAGAGGCAGTTCACAATGCATGATTACCACCGTAATCCATGCAAGTAATTGTCCTTAACAACCCCTGCGAACAGGTGCTGAGTCCAAACTATAGTACTATCGTTGCTAAGGCAGGTAGACAACATTCCATGTGTAAACATAACAAACAAGCATTCATAAGTCACGTATAACATGCATTATCGGTTAGCGTTCAAATAGTATTGAGCAGTGTGTTTATTGTGATTTGAAAATTCGTAACGTATGTAACACCCAAAAGTGCATAAAGCAAAAAGGGATCGAGTATACTCACAGCGTTGATGGATTGAAGGGAGCGCTTAGAGCGAAATTAGCCTGATTAGAACGATAACATAACGATAAGTGACGCGTAACACGATGCAGGGTGTAAGTGGCTCAGACAGTAGCTCGGTCGGATTGGTAATCCGATCGGACGGTCCTGCCGTGCGGATTGACAATCCGTTCGGATGGTCATCTGGTCGGACAGGTTTTCCGGTCGGATGACTACTCGAGTGGATTGTTTCTTCCTTTGATGTGTTTGTGTATGATGGCTTGTCCTTTGAAGTTTTCGTTGTACCATTTTGAAAACATGGAAGTATCTCTACCCTTCAAGTCGGTCGATCGGACGGTCAGTGGCGCCGACGACAATCCGCTCGGATAACTTATCCGGTCGAACGGCGACTCAGGTGGCGAGGTTACTTGGTGAGGACAAGTCCACAGCAGGTTGTCACTCGGTCGGACAGGTTGTCCGGTCGGGTGGCATCCTTAGTGCATTGAACATGTTGAAAATTGTTCGAGTGTTAAAGTTCAAGTATCTCATGATCCAAAGAGTAATCCGGTCGGATTGGTAGCCCGATCGGATAGCACTTCGTTCAATACTCAAGCTTCTGATAAAGTTGGTTAAGTGTGGGACCCAAGGTGTAAGCCGTTCGGATGACATAGTCGCTCGGATGGCTTATCCGGTCGGACAGGTTGTTCGGTCGGATAGCACTCCGTGCTGGTCGTTCCGTTCGTCTTTCACCTGCCGTTTTGATTGTTTGTTGCTTTTATCGAGACGTTTTGACAACGTGTTAATCAACAGAACTCCATCTTGACCCAAGCAACCCGATCGTCCAGGAATCACCCTTGTTCGACCATTTAACCGGTTCGAGACGGTTGTTCTTGGTTAACCCGAAATCGGTGGTCTCGTAAGTAGAATCCAGATCTTGAACTAGCACAACACTAAGAATGAGTAGGAGACTAGAACAAGGCCCGATTATATCGGTTTTGAGTGCATTGAGTGTAAAAGAGTTGGAAGAAAGTTAGAAACCATCTTTCAATCCTTTTTCACTATGTTTATGTTTAGATCTATGCAAGATCTTTGTGTATTTGTGTGGAAATCGATTAGATTTAAGTTGTTCTTGGTGGATTGAGGCCAAAACATGAAGTTCTTCAAGAACACATGATGACGTCATCATAGAGCACCTCAAATCTAGTGATTTCACGGTTAAAAGTTAAGATTCAAAAGATAGAAAAGTGTAGGAGTGCGTGTAGAACAAGAAAGTACAAGATTTAGGACGAGATCTTACCGGAATCGAGAGAAATCGAAGAAAAGGTGAGGAGAGCGTGCTGTTCGGTCAGAGAGTTGCCAAAAGTAGAAAGTTTGAAAGTGACATGGGTATTTATAGAGTTACCCAAAGAGGAAAGTGTGGGTCGGTCGGATGGCATCTCGTCCGGGTGACTGATCCGGTCGGATGTCATCTCGGTCGGATGGCACATGGCACCAGATCAAGTGTCAGCTCGGTCGGATGGGCAATCCGGCCGGATGGCACTTGGTTCGGGTGTTTGACGCGACGATTTTTGATATTTCGACTGCATTTGCGAGCGATGCGGATGCGATAGAGTTTCCTATTCAAATTACTTTTAATCCCAACTATTCATATCTCGCGCTGTCTCTTCTCCACTAATTATCATAGTTCGATTTCGATTGAGTTCGATTGCGTTTCGATTGCGATTCGAGTTTCGATTGCGTCTTCGATTGATTACCACAACATAACATAAATAAACATGCACAAGTAACACATAAGGCACACACACAAGTATTTTAGTAACCACAATGTGTAGTTCGAGTTGCGATTCGATTCGATGTCGATTTTATTAGCATAGTTTGATTATCGTTTAGTTAACTTTATCGCATTGTTACTTCCTATAGTTCACAGTCGTAAGTCGATTAAATAGCGAATAACATACATCGATTATTGTGATTATTGTCACTTACTCCACATAATACAACAAAATTAAACACACAAAAGAAATTCACTACAAGTCTGGTTGCGCGAAATCGGTCGTTGACTTTGACATTGACTTCGAAAACACGGGGTGTTACAGTAATGGTAGTGGTGATTGGTAGCTGTGGGTGGTGATGGCAATGGTCGGCGCTAGTAGCGGTGGGTGGTGAGTAGTGGTGATGAAAAGTGGAGGGATTAAAATGAAAAAAAAATCAAGGGTGGATGATAAAAGTTTGAGGTGTTTAGAGCATTCAAAGTATCATCTTCATCTCGATAATTATACTAAAAATTACTACACTTCTCTCTTATTTTCAATTTAAGAATATTTTTTTACTTTTATCATTATTTTTTTTTCTCTCGTTCACTCACAAACACTTTCAAAATATATTGAAAATTGTAGAGGTAAATAATATTTTTCTCCAAATTCACTAATAAACAATAACATTTGTTTTTTCTCATCCACTCACAGCCACTCTATACAGTATAGAGATCTCAATCACATAAATATAAAGCATCAGATGTGAAAATGCTCTTAGAAGTGTCATTGTGTAGAATTCTTGGGAATTAGGGTTCATACATAATTTGTTAAAAAAGAAACTTTATTGGTAAAAAAAGTTTAGATATTAGTCATACGTGTGGTGAGTTTTGTTGACTTAATATGACTACGTGGTCACAAATAAACTATAATACACTTAATGAGTCATCAACGGGTCGCCGGATTAACTTGGTCAAACTTGGTTAACCGAGTCAAACTAAGTGAACATTTTCAAAACTTAAACACCGAGAGTGTTTGGATACATGGGTCTTGTGAACCTACACGAACACACGCTTATATACATTATATGTAATAGGTAGCCGTGAACGGGTCATCTATTCTTATTTGCATTTGTCGGAAAACACGCACCCTAAGGTGAGTTTTCACTATCTATTTTACACACTTTTATGGGATAAAACATGAACATAACTGTTAGATTGTGTATTTCCTTTATATCACTTATGTACTACACGCAACTCATGAAAGTCCTTACACACTTAACTGTTAATACAGGAAGTTAGCGAGGTAATTTGAGTAGTACTACTGGGTTTGACAAACTCCACCGGCCTAGTCGTGCTAGCACAACTGGGAGTCGAACGTGTGTACTATTGACCTAACATTTGCACCGTCGTTTATGATAGACGTGGTGGAAAGCATCAAACACATTTTAGTCAACTTCAGTTCAAAACGTGTAGTAACTTGTAAATGGGCTAGCTACCTAATGATATAATTGAACTTTACATTTTCTGGCAATCATTTATTACTATTGAAACTTGTGAACTCACCAACCTTATGTTGACACTTTTTAGCATGCTTTCGCAGGTCGTTAGGTATGCACATGATTTAGGGCATCTCATGGAGTCACATTTTTATCAAACATTTAACTATTTCCATACTTTATTGTATTGTTTTTGGGCTCGTTATTTTGTGTATACAATTGTTAAATATTTATTCGGTTTACTCCCCCATTTACATTGGACATATAAAACAATATTTTCTCATTTATTGATCAACAAGGTTTTGCAAAAGATCATTTAGTGATCGTTCGACGTAACTAATGACAATAATTCTGGTTTGTCACGCCCCTCGCGGTAAAACCCCACATATGAAATTCTAGGGTGTGATATAATGACTGAGACATGAACCATTGAAATGAATTTACTTTTCACATGTTGGTTTTTAAATAGTAAGTTAATTATTTGTGTTGTTTATGGAAATGGTTGAAGCTTATAACAAACTTACACAAGATAAATTTGTCGATCCCCAACATATCTTAACCCTTCAATCACCTAAATCACTATTGCATTCATCCACGCGAATTCATCGTTTGTTGTAGCTCAATTGCAACCGCAACCCAGGACCATGGATTGCACTTGTCGTCCACCATCGCTGCCTCTCCCTTCCTTTGCATACCTCGTGGCGACAAAAAAATAGTAATACGAACACATAAGCATGATATAGTTTTGTAGCTGGAAGAAGAGTTTGATTGGATACTTTTCTACCTATTTAAGTTGTGTTTTATCGTACAAACTACTATATGAAGTGTGTAAGAATATATTGAACTACTTCTGAATAAATAAATCAAAACAAAAGTGTGATTACACATTAAAAACATGATTTAAACAACAAACGTATTATTAAAGGAGATTAAGTAGAAAGTAAAACTTCAAGTAAACTAATTTCACATGAGTTGTATTAAGTAGAATTTGATTTTATGGCTAAATATATTATATTTTCAGTATATTAATTTACAAAATTGATTTGTGAGGAGCTTTTACTATTCAATTTTTAGTGTCTTGATTGGTGGATGAATATTTGTAGATCAATTGGTGGATGCCATAATCAATGGGGTGGTGGTCCATTGGAAAAGACAAAACATTTAAACACTTTAGGAGAGAGGGAGGTCTTGGTTTTAAGTCACACAGACAGTAGGGAGTAAAATAAATTTCCCGTTAAAAAAACGGGTGGATGCCATACGGCATCAAATTTTATACAAATGTATTTATACAAGTCTTAAAGCCATGTGTACAAGCCTCTATTGTATATAAATATTTATGTTTTCTTGCCTTAGACTATTACTAAAAATAAAAATTTTCCTTTAGAGTATTAGTGTAAGAACCAAATAATCCTTATAATTTACTTTTAAATTCAATAAAACCTATACTTTATAAATGTATCTAACTGCAACTAATTATTATTATTATTATTATTATTATTTGCTATTATTATCATTATTATTCAAAACCTAGTTGAGTTGCAAGTTAACACTACGTAACGCACATGTGTGGTTCAACGTTTTTATGTATAATTTTTGTTTGGTTTAACGGTAGCGCCGCAAAGCGTTTCACCTTTTTACATAAGATTTCAGATACTGTCAACGTATATGTTATAATGCATGGAAATTATTTTTTTCTTTTTACGTTTTGGTACAATTTTTACTGTTTAACGTTTTTACGTCTATTTTGGGTCTGGTTTAACGATCTCGCCGCAACGCGCGAGTCCTAAATACTAGTTTAAGAAAGTTAGAAAATTATTAAATTAATGCATTTGACACAAGAAAGATAAAATAAGATAGAGGTCGACCCTTGACATATCGGTGCCCATTAGCCCATGTTAGACGTAGGGGTGTAAACAAGCCCAGAGGCTCGAGAGCTACTCGTGATCGGCTCGGTTAAAAGCTCGAACGAGCCGAGCCTTAACGAGCTCGAGCCTGAAATAGAGCTCGTTTTGTTATCGAGCCCGAGCTCGAGCCTGAAATACAAAGCTTGTTTAGGCTCGCGAGCCTAAACGAGCCCACACAAAATTTTAATTTTTTTATATATAATATATTAATAATAATGATAACATTGATGAGCCGAGCTCGAGCCGAGCTTTGGCTCATTTAAGCGATGTTGAAGTGAGCTCGATGCAAGCTTTTAGCTTGTTTAAGGTGGTTCTCCAAATACTTCGAGCCGAGTCGAGCCGAACTCGAGCTTTGGGTTTTACTCGCGAGCCGAGCTCGAGCTCAAAAAAGTAGGCTCGAACCGAGCCGAGCTCGAGCTCGAGCTTCATAAAAACCTAACGAGCCGAGCTCGAGCCTGGTCAAGCTCGGGCTCGGCCCGACTCGTTTACACCCCTAGTTAGACGTCACCATGCCTATGCGGCTATGCCTCTCTACTTCACTCTCTATCTCACCCACTTTTGTATATCACTTCAATTTATCTCGCTTTCTCACTAAATGTATCTCTATGTTTGGTCTCATGATATTTATTTCGTTCTTTCTCTCTCACTCGACGTTTGATTATTAGCGCAATACCATTAAGGCAGTTACCACTAGTGAGCAGGTAACCACAACACCAATCTCCTATTTTGAACACTTGTGATAATGATTAAAGCTTATTTTCTGACTTGGTAGCTTTTTAATGACTACTCGTGCAAAATGAGCACCCCACAACCGTTAAGCCCACCATTGTAGTTCTATCACATGTAGGTAGCAATCCTTTCTCACTTTTTTCTAACCATTTCTAACATGAGGTAAACAATAGTAGATATGTTAATATTTTTACACAACTTGATACAATGATTTAAAAAGACATAAACAACCCAAAGCTAATATCAATATTGCTTCCCACACCAAAACCTAATCACAACCCAAATCAATTCCCGATACTAATCTCAAACACATGATGTTTAGGTTACACAAATTACAACAAGACGTTGGGCTATTTTGAACTACTTATATGATACAAATATCTTTACTTTTTTTACACGAGCCATTAGGCTCAGGTACATTGAGTTTGTTTTTTGTTCTCTTATTCTTACGTTTTTTGACGATATTTTCACAAAATGTCATAACACAGGCAGGGCACCAAGAGTAACCTATTAGATAGGGGGTGTTTAGATGTTGTTAAAACTAACCGAACTGTCCAAACTAAAGAAAGTCAACTGCTTTGTAATATGAACGGTCCGCTTTAATGGTCTCGTGGCTACAATTCGACTTATGGTTTGAAACTTGAATCTGGTCGTGTAACTGACCGTTTAGTATTTGTTTATTTATTTTAGAAATACAAAGTTATGCATATATTATATTACGAGCAATCCTTATCTTTTTTTGTAAAATTCAATACAAAATTATGTTTTCTAAACCGCAAAAACTTTTGTTTTCTTTGGTCTAAAATCGCAAAAACCAAACCGTCAAACGGTCTGTTTGAATATGGGTGTGCATGGGTTGTTTGGACTTAAATCAAGTCAAGAATCAAGAATTTGGTTTTTGGAAATCATTTGGGTTCTCTCTCCTTTTCTTTTCATAAAAGTCTGCTCAGTTTTTACGAATTCGATTCAGTTTGTTTTTATGGGATGAAACCCAACTGAAAATCCGGTTTTTAATATATTATAACTAGGTTAGAACCTCGTGTATTACACGGGTTGAATAAATGTAATTTTATATATTAAACAATAAAAAGTTAGATCTTTATGAACCCCGTATATTGTACGGGTTAAATAAATGTAATTTTATATATTAAATAATAAAAAAAGTTAAATCTTTAAAAACCATGTGTATTACACAGATTAAATAAATGCAATTTTGTATACTAAATACTAAAAACGTCGTATCTTTAAAAAACCCGTCTATAATCGGGTTGAATAAATCTACCAAATAAAAAAAAAATTACTTCCTTAAAAACCTCATATATTACATTTGTTAAATAGATCTAAAAAGAGTTATATCTTTAAAAATCATGTGTATTACACAGACAAATAAATGTAATTTTGTATATTAGATACTAAAAACGTCGTATCTTTAAAAAACCCATGTATAGTCGGGTTGAAAAATATACCAAATAATAAAAAAAAAACATATCCTTAAAACCCCGTGTATTACACGTGTTGATTAAATCTAATTTTTTGTTGATTAAATCTAATTTTACATAGCAAATGATAAAAAAGTTATATCTTTAAAAACTTCGTGTATTACACGGGTTATATAAATGTAACTCAGTATAGTAAATAAGCTCGTGTTGAATAAAATATAATGTCATATGTTAACACTTACAGTCCTCATGATTTATCTTTTAAAAATGAACTTTGGTGTACTATTCACTTATTATAACATTTCAGTTTCAAATGGGAACCTTTGATTCCTAGTTTACCATAATTTCAATCACCGAACTCCAAAGTATATTGTGGACTCGGGTTACTCTCGGAGTACTTCATTTGGTTCAGTGGGTGCCCCGAGAGTATTCATGATTGATTATGTTGGTCGTTAAAAAAAAAAAACTCGGGATGTAACTTTATAATTATATAAAAAACAAACGTTTATTCTCACCTAAATATTGTTTAAAATTATTTATAGAAAAACAAATATTTATTTTTATGTAATTTTGTTTAAAAATATTATTATTATTATTTAATATAAGAGATAAATAGAAAAATAAGATGAAAATACCGGAAAGTAACTCAGAAAATTTTTTCATTGTATGGGAAGCATATTTCATTCGATCACTTGAGATTTTTTTATTTGTTACTTTTTATATGTTAATGTTAAGTTAATTAATCATTTGTCTACATAATTATTTCAATTTGAATTTCTTATTTTCAAACTTGTGATCACATATCGGTTCAATGGTATTCTCAAATAGTATAATATTTTTATTTTAATTATTATTTGTATAGATATAAATAATAGTTATCTATAATTAGGTAGAAAAGATTAAATTAAATAATATTTCGTTGGAGATTATCTATAACTAATTAGAAAATATTAAACTAAATGATAATTATCCATAGAGTAGATGGCCTAATATAATGACAAGTGTCCCAAAAATGGTTTCTTTTATTATATAGTATAGATAGTTTATTATTATATTTACTTTTAATAACAAATTTTTTTTAACATCTGTTTCCTTTACCTTTTTTTTAATATTTGTTTTTTTTTCTTTTTTTAACATGTATTAATTTATCGATTAATTTGATACTTCTTTAATAAGTAACGTTATATAAATGTAACTCTGTATAGTAAATAAGCTCGTGTTGAATAAAATATAATGTCATATGTTAACACTTACAGTCCTCATGATTTATCTTTTAAAAATGAACTTTGGTGTACTATTCACTTATTATAACATTTCAGTTTCAAATGGGAACCTTTGATTCCTAGTTTACCATAATTTCAATCACCGAACTCCAAAGTATATTGTGGACTCGGGTTACTCTCGGAGTACTTCATTTGGTTCAGTGGGTGCCCCGAGAGTATTCATGATTGATTATGTTGGTCGTTAAAAAAAAAACTCGGGATGTAACTTTATAATTATATAAAAAACAAACGTTTATTCTCACCTAAATATTGTTTAAAATTATTTATAGAAAAACAAATATTTATTTTTATGTAATTTTGTTTAAAAATATTATTATTATTATTATTTAATATAATAGATAAATAGAAAAATAAGATGAAAATACCGGAAAGTGACTCAGAAATTTTTTTCATTGTATGGGAAGCATATTTCATTCGATCACTTGAGATTTTTTTATTTGTTACTTTTTATATGTTAATGTTAAGTTAATTAATCATTTGTCTACATAATTATTTCAATTTGAATTTCTTATTTTCAAACTTGTGATCACATATCGGTTCAATGGTATTCTCAAATAGTATAATATTTTTATTTTAATTATTATTTGTATAGATATAAATAATAGTTATCTATAATTAGGTAGAAAAGATTAAATTAAATAATATTTCGTTGGAGATTATCTATAACTAATTAGAAAATATTAAACTAAATGATAATTATCCATAGAGTAGATGGCCTAATATAATGACAAGTGTCCAAAAAATGGTTTCTTTTATTATATAGTATAGATAGTTTATTATTATATTTACTTTTAATAACAATTTTTTTTAACATCTGTTTCCTTTACCTTTTTTTTTATATTTGTTTTTTTTTCTTTTTTTAACATGTATTAATTTATCGATTAATTTGATACTTCTTTAATAAGTAACGTTATATAAATGTGAAAGAGGCAATGGGCGAACAAACACCCCGTAGGACGCAGTTATGAAGGGTTATGTGCTAACTGTTTATTTATAGACAAATATGATGGAATTCTTAGTGAGATGATAGAAATGAAGCTAGTGGAAGGATGCCCACGAGTGGGAGCATATTTCATGAATGAATGAGACCAATTCTGGTACGGAAGGTACATATAAAGAAGCGGATCGATCCGGCACACGGATAACCGACTTATGCATTGAGGGCGAGGTTAGTAAAATGTTTAATTCTTAATTACTGATTAAGAATCCGTAGATTTATTTCTAAGTGTGAACAAAATGAATGGAAGAATAATTATGGTATGGTATACAATGATCGACCTGTAATGGTCAGCGTGAGAAGGTATGAATGTCATTAAGAGGGAGATTTAAAGGCCTTAAATGAAAGTTTGAGCTGAATTGGTTAAACGCTAGTATGGTGCTCGTACATAACATACCCAGTTGTTATCATAAGTAGTTCATGCAAGGAGCTAATAATAAAGTGTGCGAAGGATTAAATTTAAGGCTAAACTCAAACTAGTAATTAGTTCAAGTGACGGTAGTAACCGTAGAATGATACCTTATACTCATATTAAGTATGAAAAAGCAATTAGGAAGTGGGTAGCTTTGTATTAGTACCACTAAGTCATTAAATGTCTATAGTATACGTATAATGTTATGCTAAGCCCTCATATGAACAAGAAAGTAATTGGAAGAACGTTAGTAATGGGATAATGGGGTTTGCTCATGATTACAATAATGAATTATATCGTGCATGATTCGTGTGCGGAATAAAATAAATCGATTTATTTATATTAGTAAATGTATGAATATGTTACGCTTATTTAGAAAGATAGAAACAAGTCGTAAGCATAAGCTTGTACGACCAATAGTATACATTTGGAATAAATTTCAAATGAACGAACCGCTAGTGATGATGTATGCTAGGAACTAGCATTATAAAGTGAAAACCAACACCAATAAGAGCTCTGGATCAGATTCTGACTTATATGTGATTATGAAAGTAATTTACGTGATTTAAGAACGGAGGGACAATGCGTACAAATACGTTTATGCACGAATGAAACTATTGCCAAGATCTCGAATGCATCTATGTTGTGTTAAGCATCGTGAATGAATAGATGAAAAAGTAAGAGTAGAAGTGGTCAAGTTGGAATGAGAAAGGTTTCGGGGACGAATGTAGGTAAGTCCTCAATTTAGGCGACTTGGCAATTTGGAGCGAGCATATGCACACATTATGATCATCAAGCGCTTCCGCTATTTTGTATAAATGTTTTGGGTCAAAAAGCTTGTTGTATAGCCTTGTTAGTCATTGCACTTTTTAACTATTGATGTTATGTTTTCAGTCGTGTCTAGTCGAACGGGTTGTAGACTTACTTGTTTGGTTGATGGTTAAAACAGGGATATGCTCGTCTTATGGACGGGTCATGCCCAAATTTTGTTAAATTAGTGCACAAATGTTATTGACTTCATCATTTTAAATTATGAAAAGCTTGGACTCTTTTAAAAAGTTTATGTTTATAGTGTCCTTTGGTCGTCATTTTATTAGACGCAACGGAGGGGTCTAACAATATTGTGGACTCGGGTTACTCTCGGAGTACTTCATTTGGTTCAGTGGGTGCCCCGATAGTATTCATGATTGATTATGTTGGTCGTTAAAAAAAAAAAACCCGGGATGTAACTTTATAATTATATAAAAAACAAACGTTTATTCTCACCTAAATATTGTTTAAAATTATTTATAGAAAAACAAATATTTATTTTTATGTAATTTTGTTTAAATATATTATTATTATTATTATTATTATTTAATATAAGAGATAAATAGAAAAATAAGATGAAAATACCGGAAAGTAACTCAGAAAAATTTTTCATTGTATGGGAAGCATATTTCATTCGATCACTTGAGATTTTTTTATTTGTTACTTTTTATATGTTAATGTTAAGTTAATTAATCATTTGTCTACATAATTATTTCAATTTGAATTTCTTATTTTCAAACTTGTGATCACATATCGGTTTAATGGTATTCTCAAATAGTATAATATTTTTATTTTAATTATTATTTGTATAGATATAAATAATAGTTATCTATAATTAGGTAGAAAAGATTAAATTAAATAATATTTCGTTAGAGATTATCTATAACTAATTAGAAAATATTAAACTAAATGATAATTATCCATAGAGTAGATGGCCTAATATAATGACAAGTGTCCCAAAAATGGTTTCTTTTATTATATAGTATAGATAGTTTATTATTATATTTACTTTTAATAACAAATTTTTCTTTTTTTTAACATCTGTTTCCTTTACCTTTTTTTTAATATTTGTTTTTTTTTCTTTTTTTAACATGTATTAATTTATCGATTAATTTGATACTTCTTTAATAAGTAACGTTTATAACTTTTTTCTAAAACCTTAAGTACGGAGTTGTGCTTGATTTATTCCCCTGACATTCCGTTATAAATTTTCTTAAAACGAGGTTATACTCAAAATGAAGTATTTATTCGATATCATGAAACGGTACGATGATAAACTAAATCGTTCTAATGGTTTGACTTTCTAAACAACATGCTTTATTTTCAAATCACGTTTGTTTTAAATTATCACTTGCTCGGTTTTGGCGCAACGCGCGATATAAAAAAACTAGTATATATATATATATATTGATTTTGAGGGACAATGAATAGTAACTTTATTTTTATAATAATGTATAGTTTTTTATTATTTTATTAATTTATTATTTAATATATTATAATAGTTTATTATTATATTAACTTTTAATAACATATTTTTCTTTTTTTAAACATCTATTTCATTTACCTTTTTTTAATAATTGTTTTTTTTCTTTTTTAACATATATTAATTTATCGATTAATTTGATACTTCTTTAATAAGTTACATTTATAACTTTTTTCTAAAAACTTAAGTACATAGTTGTGTTTGATTTCTTTCCCTGACATTCCGTTATAATTTTTGTTAAAACGAGGTTATACTCAAAATAAAGTATTTATTTGGTATCATAAAACGGTACAATGATAAACTAAATCATTCTAATGGTTTGACTTTATAAACAACATGTTTTATTTTAAAAACACGTTTGTTTTACATTATCATTTGCTCGGTTGCTCGGTTTCGCAGCAACGTGTGATATAAAAAAACTAGTTGAGATTATTATTGTCTGGTAGTGGCAAAAACAAAGGAGCCCAATGTGATCGCACACTCGGCCCGTTGAGCCGCAATGTAAAACAGAAAAAGCCCAGATCAGCCGACTTCTGAACGCAACACACAGACACACAACGCGGAGAGAAGAAGAAACAAACACACCAACTGCGACCACCGCGAAGACCACCACAACCACCACCACCACCCTCACGCCTGACCTCACACCTCAATTTCACTCTCTCAGGTATCATTTCCCCCATCCAATTGCTCCCAATTTGCCCCACAATTCTTCCACCAATAACTAGGGTACATCATCATCCAATTTCCTGATTGTTTCTTCAATTACCAAATGTAGTTCGTTTTTTTAGCGATTTGCTTATGTAGCTGTACTTAGTTTGTTGTTGGAACATGTACGGATAGTTAGAACTTGTTATCAAGATGTTGTTGAATGTTGATGCTAGAGCGCTGACTTTTTGTGTGTGGAATTTGTGATGCGTGTCAGTTGGTTGTTGTTTGAAGTTTAAATTTTAGGTGTTTTAGATAAGATTCTGATTTGAATGTGATTCGTAATTGGTTCAGTGTAAAGTTTGAGCTTTGTTATACATATGAGTGCGGAGTACCGAAATGCGGTTAATTTATTTAGTGATTTACAGATGTAGCTGTAGTTAGTGTGTTATCGGAACGTGTTCGGAGAATTACAGCTTTTTTATTAAGATGTTTTTAAGTTTTAACTAGCGAGCTGACTTTTTGGCTGGAATTCTTGATGCATATCTGTTTTTTGTTGTTTAAACTATACGTGTGTTAAATCAGGATTCTGATTTGAATTTGTTAGTTCAGTGTAAAGTTTATACTATCTCCTACATATGAGTGGAGTACCGAAATGCAGTAATTTATTTATGGATCTACATCTGTAGCTGTAGTTAGTATGTTATTGGAAAATGGGGGAGAATTATAGCTTTTTGTTAAGATGTTTTAACTAGAGCGCTGACTATTTGGGTGGAATTCATGATGCATATTTGTTGATTGTTGTTTAAAGTTTAAACTCTACTTGTGTTAAATCAGGATTCTGATTTGAATGTGTTCATTCATTCAGTGTAAAGTTTGTACTATACTACTATTATCTACATATGAGTGGAGTACCTGTACCAGTAGTGCTTTAAGCTATGGCTGCCAAAGCTAGATTTGAATCGGCTTCAGCTAGTTCTTCTGAGCCATCTTTTTCTGGACCTTATTCGAACGGAAAAAGGGGGAATGCGGGGCCCAATTTGGATAGGTCTGGAAGCTTCCGAGATGGTGCAGAGACTCGAATGTTTGGTTCAGGGTTTGCAGTAACACGAAGTGGAAGTAGCGCATCAACAGCAGCAGGGAGTTTACCACCTTTGTCTCAGTGTTTGTCTCTTGAGCCAATACAGATGGGTGAGCGTAAAAGTGATCGCTCAGTTGAGTTAAAAAGAGTTATGGGTATTATTGCTGGAAGCACAAGTGAAGATAGTTCTTCTGGTGCTGCTGTTTCTTCTCATTCGAAACCTTCATCTCCATTGGCTGTTGCAGCAGAGGATTTGAAGCGTTTGCGATCAAGTGTTGTGGATACATGCAACACAGCTAGGTACTTTTTGTTACTTTCACTGTTAGCCTTGAGTAGGTTTAATATTCTATGATGCAACGTTTTAATAGGGGAAGGGCAAGCAAATTGGATGAACGCTTGCATAAGCTGGATAAATACTGTGACGGTGTAAACACAAAGAAAACACAGAGAAGTGAAATGCTGACTAATGATCAAGCAGGTTCTTTAAACTCGAAGATTGGAACTCAAACTTACAGAAACCCCGCAGAACTAGTCAATCAAAGAGTAGAAGATCGCCCTAAGAATGTTCTTTTGAACAAGCGTGTACGCACTTCAGTTGCAGAAACAAGGGTTCGCTCCTTATAAGCTTTTGAAACTTTCTTTCATTTCATGGTAAAACTATTAAATCACTTTCGCATATTGCGAAGCTTGTTAAATATATATATTTTTTTTTCAAATCTATATAGTCGGAATTACGGAGTAATGGTCTAAGAAAGCAGCCTGTGGTAATGGCTAAAGATCGAGATTCAGTCAAGGATAACGTTGAAGAATCTGATATTTTAGAAGAAAAGGTTCAGAGGTTGCCCGTAGGCGGGGAAGGATGGGATAAAAAGATGAAACGAAAACGTTCAGTAGGAACAGGTTGTTCAAGGCCTATCGATAACAACGGAGACCCAAAAAGAGCCATTCAAAACAAGGCTGATAGCGAACCTGTTTCGCAACCAAACGACACCCACCCTTACAGGTAACCTATTTATTGTTAGGAAACATACATGGTTAGTGGTTACATAATACAATGAGTTCATGCAGATTAGGAGCTTCTAATGGTACCGGCAATGCTCACAAACCGGATAACAAGTCCGAAGGGTCATCTTTATCTAATGGTTCTCGTGTTCGTTTGTCTCCCAGAAATGAACTTGAGGGGCCCATCGGTGGACCGAATAAGGAAAGGATTCTCACAAAAGGAAACAATAAGTGCGTGTTTACTTTTAATATGACGTTTTTCATAATTTTCCGTTTCTGTTGTCTAAACCGTATTCTATTTGCAGGTTAAATACCCGTGATGATAATTATATTCCGAGTGGTAATTTAGTGACAAAAGGGAAGGCTACGAGGGGTAATCGTAACGGTGCCATGGTGTCAGCCAGCTCAACACCAAGTACGCCTCGTTTATCTGGAACTCCAGAAAGCTGGGAGAACGTGACAGTGACAGGTGGCAGCAAAAACCCGTCAAACGCTGGAGCTGTAAATCGGAAACGGGCTATGCCCACGGGTCCGTCTTCTCCCAATATGGCTCAGTGGGTTGGTCAGAGGCCACAAAAAATGTCTCGAACCAGGAGATCAAATCTGGTGTCACCCGTCTCGAATCAAGAAGAAAAGCCGTTATCATCTGACAGCTGTTCACACTCTGATGTTAGTGCTAGAATAGCTTCTGATGCGACCAATGCTCCCGTTGTTTCCAAACCCTTGAAACCGAAACTAGAGCCGGTTCAATCTCCATACCGGTTGTCCGAAAGTGAAGAATCTGTTGTTGGTCAGACTCAAACTGTTGGACCTTCGTTAGCAATTGGAATGAAGGCTAAATCTGTAATTAATGAAGAAAGTGGTGACGGAGTGAAGAGACAGGGTCGTAGTGGAAGAGGCCCGTTAATCGCAAGGGCTAGCGGGGACAAGTTGGATAACACACCCATCGTTAAGCCAATTCGAACTAATAAGCCCGGTTCTGAGAAGAACGGAAGGTGCTAGATTTTATCTATCGAAATGACAGTTATTATTATTATTATTATTTTATTATTATTATATATATATTTTTAATTTAATCCTTTTTGGGTTACTTATGAAATGATGCGTTTGTTTGACAGTAAGTCAGGGCGGCCTTTGAAAAAGCTCTCGGACCGCAAGGGGTTTTCACGTCTTGGCCATTTGCAGAATGGTGGTTCTGATTGTACAGGTATGGTGTTACTGGATTTAACATCTAAGGATATAACATTTGTATAAAATATAACAGGTTTTTATTTTTAATGATATTTTTAGGGAAATCTGATGATGACCGTGAAGAACTGTTGGCAGCTGCAAATTATGCTCGTAATGCTAGCTGTAAGACAGTTACTTTTTTCTATTTTAGGTGCAAAATTATAGTGCAATTTAATTTATTTTTTTTATTTTTTTATTTTTGTAGATCTAGCATGTTCAAGTGCTTTCTGGAAAAAAATTGAACCTATATTTGCTCCTGTCAGTTCAAAAGACAAAACCTACTTATCTACACAGGTGCAGAACTGTTTGTAACAATATTGTTAAACTATTTTACATTCTTAATTTCTAATTTGTCAATCACTTGTTGTGATGCTTTTGAAGCAGCTAAAAGAGCCTGATATTCAGGAAAACTTCCCTCAGTTTCATGGTCGTGCAAATAATGTTGCGGTAAGTTTTATTTGATTTTGATTCACATTTATTTCGTTGTTAAGGGTCATTTGGGTATTTGATTTTTTCAGATGAACGTTACACATGAAATCTCGGTATATGATACAAATGGTTCTGGAGAAAGGAACATGCATGTGAAACATCAGGGAAGCGAGTCTTTTTCCGGAAGACTTGCTTCAGATAAAACACCCAAAGAGTTCATCCCATTGTTTCAAAGAGTATTATCAGCACTCATTATAGACGAGTCCGTTAATGAATTCGAAGAAGAAGAAAATACCGAAAATATACCAGTTCAAGATGCTTTTAATGATTCAGCTTACGATAATACATTTCACCATGATGATTTCAGTGAGCCTAGAAAGAAGGCTAGGAGAGAAGTTGAGCAAGATACCATGTTTCAAAGTGTTCATTCTGTGAAGTTGTCGTTTTCTAGCAACGGATGTACCACCGCCAACACTTTTAGAAGCCCTATCGTTAATGATTCTCCATGTGATGATGTGGCGATGGTTGGGATCTCAAACAATTTGGTCAACAGGCCACAAGTGATACACATGGAAGGTTTTGGCATTCCTTCATTTGATAATCATCATGAACAAATGCGTTTAGATGACAAACTTCTTTTGGAGCTCCACAGCATCGGTCTATATCCTGAGTTAGTGGTACGCTCATACTCATTTTGCTTAATATATGATTTACAATACAGCTCAATAAAGTAATGGGTCTAAATTGTGTGTTTAGCCTAAGTTGGACGACAAGGAGGATGAAGCAATCAAGCAAGAAATCAACCAACTGAAGACAAGACTTCGACAACAGGTTATAAAAATGAAAACGTATGACACAATATCGACAATGATCACCAATATTTACTATTCTTCCATTTTCTTTTTCATTTTTCGATAGAATTATAAAAAGAAGGCATACTTGGAGAAAATATGTAGAAGTTTCGGAAGCAGCAGCGTAGGGCGGTAAGAACTTTATACTCAAATCTCTTATTGTCAGCTTATGTTTAAACTTTAAACATCATCTGCTTGTTATACAGAGATCTTGAGCAGCTTGCAATGGACAGACTGGTGGAGCTAGCTTACAGGAAACTTCTGGCAAGTTTTAATCCTTAAATAACGATTTTAGATTGTTATGTGATATGGGTGGAATAACGTTTTTATATCCTTGTGATATTTTTGCAGGCTACTAGAGGACCTTCTAGAGGTGCGATTGCAAAGATTCCAAAGCATGTTGCGTTGGCATTTGGAAGGAGAACGCTTTCCAGGTGTCGTAAATTTTTGAAATCGGGTGTAAGTTGCTTTAACATGGCCCCACTTCGAGATATCCTTTTTGCTCCACCGGACATTGAGTTGGAGCCTCCCACCAAGTATATCGGATTCCAAAATCCCCACCCAGATTCAAGAATATCATCTGGTAAGCCACTTTCTTAATCCACTGGTGTTGTGTTTGGATTCACTTTTACCCATTTGGCAACTTAATATGGTGGTACATTATCAAATGGACACCTATGATTTGCGAATTTTACTAAACAACAATGGCATTTGAGCTATTTGACAGATCTTTGTATAAAGTTAGATACACAGGCCTGTAAACGAACCGAACGAACACGAACATAGGCATGTTTGTGTTTGTTCATTTAACTTTAACAGAACACGAACACGTAATCGAACAATTTTTTTTGTTCATGTTCGTTCATTAAGAAAATGGGCATGCTCGTGTTTGTTTATGTTCTTTCATTTGTTTAAAACCTAGACGAACAGTTCACGAACATAAACGGACAAACTTAAAACGAATATAATTTAACAAACAAAAAATGTCACAAATGAACATAAACGACCAAACATAAAATGAACATAAAGTAGCTTTACTTATATAAATTATTGATTAATTACGGTAAGTTCCATTTGGAAACCCATTTTTACTACTAGAAAGCCCAATTACTAATTAGTTACATTTATATAAGTAGTTAGAAAGTCCGTTTTACATTGATATTTATGTAAATGTAAAATATGTATTTTTTAAATTTTAAACGAACATAGATGAATTTAAATAAACGAACATAAACGGATATACGTGTGTGTCTATGTTTGTGTTAAAATTTGGTTTATCTTCGCTGTTTTTTTTTTTGCTCTCAGATGGTTTTATTTCATTTGATTTTATTCCTGATCTCATTTACTTATAAGGCCATTCCACATGGTTTTATTTCATTTAATGTTATCTTAGATCTCATTTACTTATAAGGCCATTCCACATGGTTTTATTTCATTTGATTTTATCCTAGATCTCATTTACTTATAAGGCCATTAAAGGGTATTTTAATATTTATTTTATGATGCACCAGATGAGGCTTTTGCCATAAACGGACCAGTATCAAACAGAGGAAAGAAGAAAGAGCTTTTACTGGACGATGTCAGCACTGCTTTTGGCGGGACAACAGGAAAACGCGCATACCAGGGTGAGAGAAAAATGAAAGCAACAGGGGGTCAAATACCAAACCAATCAACAAGATCATTACACCCTGTACAGCCTTCCCTAATTAGGGAGAGTCGGTTAGAGCGCAGTAACGTGACTCAAGACAGTAACGGGACTCAAGACATTGACCCGCTATTAGACCCGATTGATGAATTAGGGGTGGGTGGTCCTCAGGATCTGAGTTCTTTACTGAATTTTGATGATGAGGAATTACAAGACCATTTTTCAGCAGGACTTGAGATACCGATGGATGATCTTACTGAATTGAATATGTTTTGATAGAAACTTGATGATGGTTTGATTTTTATTATAAACAGTGAAGTGTAAATGTATATTATTGTGGAAAAGGTAAGATGTCATGTAACCAACCCAGACCCTACCCATCATTTGTAATTATAGTCTCCTTTTTCTTTCTTTCATTTTTGCTTTATTCTTTATTTAGGGAATTTCCATTACCATTACCAAATACAATTATTTTTGAACCGGTCAGGATGAATTACTGGCAGTATTTTTGATATTTGTATAATGCTTTTTTTAATTGAATGGACTTGTGAAGAATCCTATGCAAATGAGTGATGATGGTACACCCTTCTGTTTGAACCTTTTCTTGTTATTGTCTCATCAACCTTCTAGGGTATGGTAAATTAATAAAAGTAAAACTGGTCAGTCCTACAACCCATATGCGTTTTGACTTGTTACACAACACCCCCCCCCCCCCCCCCCCCCCCCCCCTCCTTTTGACACCTTTAGAATGAAGCCATTGATGAATTTGGGCATTTAAACTTCATTCGAGGGAAAAGAGAACATCGTTCTCATAACAAACAAGCTCGTCAAAAGAAGTTTGTTTCGAGTGTCTTCCGGCAATTCTTGGGTGACCGGTGATCCCTTGCGATCTTTCACTTTTCCAAAAACACAAGTTTAACACCTGTGTTTGGCTATCCATAAAATCTCTTTCTTTTCCTTGGGTGATCGGGCTAAAGCCTCTAGTCTAGAGCGGACGTAGGGTCTTCTATATGCTCCATCTCCTAGGATTGTTCTCTAGGGATGCGAAGAACGGAGCGAATACTCAACTTTGGAAGCACCTTTGGTTTGGCCGGATTTCCTTAAAGAATCTTTTTCCCTCTTTATTGGACCTGGAAAGGGACAAAAACTGTTTGTTTTCTGACCGTGTGACTCGAGATGCGTCTGGCTCCTTATACCTCAAATGGTATTGCCGTTCGGTAGAAGAGGAAGTGGCTGATTTTAGAGTTACTGATTAGTTCCTTCCCCCTGGATAACGGTCTCGATTCATGGGTTTGGGATGGAGACACATCTGTCGGCTTTCAAACTTTGCAGTGTAGAGAATAAGGACTCTTTGGCTTCCCATCAAGGTTAGATGTTTTGTTTGGAGGTTGGCTCGAAACAGAGTTCTCTTCTGGTGGCTAGGCTAGGGGTATACATGTTCCCTCATCGGCTCATCCTCATGTTCCTGTTGCGGTCATTGGTTCGCTATGGTGGAGGTTGTCTCATTGGGTGGGGCTTGATAGCTCGAGTTTTAGAGATAATGCTACCTTCTCCGTTTCAGGGGCTTTTCCGGCTATTCCCATCGTTTACACTACCCTCTGGTTGATTTGGAAATCCCGTAACGGCTATAAATTTTCTTTCTCATAAGCCTTTTTCGGAGTGGAGTTGTAGTCTAGAAACTTGGTTTGCCTAGCTAGTTATGGGCCCACAACTTTTTTTTCTGTAATTTAGGTATTTTCTAAAAAAACTTATTTCATCCACTCTTAATGACTTTAATTAAAACAAACTATTGAACTAAATGTACGACGTTGGAAATCAAAACCGCAATCCGAGTATGTAGTTGATTAGAAATTAGATAAGGAGTTACTAAATATGTTTAAACATATAGTTTAGTTCAAGTACTTGCAACTGCATCGTCATACAATCTGGAAACAGGTTAGTTAAGGACGTCTTTCATTGGGCCATCATCATGATCAGCTTTTCTCTTCCTACATGCTACCATGTCCTCAGCCGTCACCTGAAATGAGCAGGCAAAACCCAAAACCATATAACCCCAGTTGATATAATTACTTCTCTAACCAAACAGCCATTATAATTGTTCCATGTACCGATATAGCTCAAACACGATACCAATATTACCACTAAATCAAGAAAACTGACCGTTAAATAGCCTATCAAGCCCGCTTAATTTGTTATATATATATATGGAGGAGATCATGTGAGAACCACCCTTATTGTGAGAACCGCGAGAACCAATGTGAACACAAACTAAAATAACTAAAAAAACCTAACCCCCCCCCCCCCCCCCCCCCCCCCCCCACACACACACACACACACACAAAAAAACCTAAACCCCCCTCCCCCACATTGGTTCTCGCGGTTCTCGCAATAAGAGGTGGTTCTCGCATGATCTTCTCCCTATATATACATATAGGGTTAGGTTAACGTACAAATGCCCTTATCGTACATTACGTACGCTATCATCTCAGCCGTCAGATCTTCATCCCACATTGAAATCACATGTTGGTTTTTTGTAACAATTTCGCATGTTGGTTTTTTAACATGCGATTTCATCAATATTACCACATGCGAAATTGTTACAAAAAACCAACATGCGATTTCATCAAAATTATCACATGCGATTTCACTATATCGTACGTAATGTACGTTAAGGGATATTGTATTTTACACTTTGCCTATATATATAGGTAGAGGATCCTGTAAAAAGTGTTCAAAGTGTGAGAAGTGTATTATAACACTATATATAATACTATATAACACCATATAAACACCGTATAACAATGTCATCATACTCAGTTAATCCCACCAATAGCAAAGCAAAGGTAGGGTCTGAGGAGGGTAAGATGTAGACAGCCTTACCTCTACCCCATAGGAATAGAGAGGCTGCTTCCAGTGAGACCCCCGGCTCGATAGTAGTTTTGCATCAAGCCGGACATAAGGCACATAACACTCAGCACTCGGGACAAAGACCGATTAGTGAATGTACCCTTTTGTCTCTCAGCTATCAACGCCACCACATGATGCAAAATTAACCGTCCTCAGCTTTTAACGTTATTTTCACAAAGTTAGTAAAATAACGTTAAAATTCGTGCACTTTCACTTTTGCCCCCGATGGCCCACACATATATACATTATATGCGCATACCGCAAGCGGGGCGGGACCGTATAACAATGTAACACCATATAATACCATATAACACTTTGTAACACTATATATCATTATATAACAAATATAACACTATAGGTTGTCTGATAGCATGTCTATGATAGATGTATAGTGTTATATTTGTTATATAATGATATATAGTGTTACATAGTGTTATATGGTGTTACATATTGTTATACGGTGTTTATATGGTGTTATATAGTATTATATATAGTGTTATAATACACTTCTCACACTTTAGGCCCTTTTTACACTATCCTTACCCTATATATATATATATATATATATATATAACATTCAGACAACTACAGCTAGAGGATGTTGGTTATGAGTGGCAAAAACCTTGATGAATATAACATTCAGATAACTACACGCATTAACTGAGATAGTGAGATACTGCGTTGTTCACGACAGTGGCGGATCCAAGGGGTTCCTAGGTTTGGAAAAAAATTAGTGGAAACCTTGGAAGAAAAAAAACAGTGAGAATCTATCAAAAGGAACCTCTCGAAAAGAATTCCCGGATCCGCCACAGGTTTACGATGATCCTAAAAACAAAC
Source organism: Helianthus tuberosus (assembly GCA_030545235.1). Taxonomy (NCBI): domain Eukaryota; kingdom Viridiplantae; phylum Streptophyta; class Magnoliopsida; order Asterales; family Asteraceae; genus Helianthus; species Helianthus tuberosus. The sequence goes on along the minus strand of CM060430.1, from coordinate 167,079,365 downwards.
AAACAAACAGCGGAAGGAAACAATTACGATTGTAATGGTGGGTTGGGTAACGGGTCAAAACTGGCTCAAGTTAAGACTGGGTAAAATTTAGTATAGTGAAACAGGGGCCCCACCCTGATGATCAATGATTCTATGGGTCCCATCACGATTTCTCTTCTCATGAACCCATCGGCCCACACCATCAGATAGCACCCGAATGATGAGAATTATTAACGGAGCAAAGCAAAGCAAATAAAATCCTACACGACTTCATCTCACAAGTTAACGACAGTTGAGAAGCAACGATAACTAGAAGTGCTAATTAATGATCAAGAACTTCATCCTGCTTGCATGATAACTAACCATTCATAAAGCTGGCTCACCTTGTTAAGTTGTTCAGCAAGCATTACTTGGTCCAAAAGTAAGTCATTGGTTCCGCAGATAGCAAGCTGCTTTTCCTCCGTTGCGGTTGGGGCAATAACATGATCTGTTAAGCCAAAATCAAATCATAATAAGCAGATGAATTTCAACATATTTTTCTGGTATATTAAATTAAACATCAGTCTTTATTTGGATTATTATAATTTGACTTGCAGTTGGTACATAATTATAAGAAAACGTTATTATTTACGAGTCTCAAGCTGGCGGTTGATGTTTATCCTTTTTGAAATAAAATACAACTTTAGTTTAGTGATCCTACCCGCACGTAAAAGTTCACTTGGAGGAACTTGTTCAGTAGCCTCCGCATTGGGGTACTTGTCCTTCATTTTGGATTTGAGTTTTTCTTCAATAAGTTGATATATTGGATCCGTTGATTTAGCTGGAGGTCGAAGTGGCCGTAAGCCTAAATAACTCGCAACTATCTCTACCCTCGAGCACCCCAAAGCTTGACCACGTGATCTGATCTCATTAACACGCTAGAATAATAAATTTTGAAACATTAGTTATATATGTGTGTAATACGGATTGGATTAATACAAACAAATAAATAATAATACTAGTATCATTTAAGGCAGCCTCACATCATATAACTTTTTATCTGGAATCCTCTTTGGAAGACACCAGAACCGAGCTTCAAGATCCTTGCGTTCACGCAGATATTTTGCTGTCGCTTCGGGAATACGCAGCTTCCTATAGATATTCAAAAATATATATTATTAACTTGTAGACATAATAATAATAATGTGATAAACAAACAAGAATAAAGAAATATGTAGGTACCTTTGTCCATTATGATCAAGATCAGGCTCAAAAATCTCCTCCATAGTGTTTGTCATCCTCTAAGTGATTGATGATGAATGATATCAACTAGATGGAACACCCGCCGCGTTGCGGCCGGGAGCTTGCAATTTAAGACGCAACGTATACAAACGTTAGATGGCGTTGCGGGGGTGACGGATAAATGACTTCAAACATTAACCATGTACTTAAACATCAATCAACTCGAATGACATAAACATAAAAATATGTTTCATAAGGTAAACAAAATTACAGCATAGCATAAAAGACTTGTACTACTTCGATCACAGTGTCCTCTCAACTGGCTCAACAAAAAAGAATTAAATTAAAAAAAAAAATCCTTCTTTCCATCACGGCTTGCCTCTTTTAGGATTTCTAGTACTTGTTTACTGTGTATTCCGCATTATACCAATTAACAAACACCCCCTTATCTAATGTTGTGCATTCATCACCGAGTAGCGACTGTCGAAGTTCCCTTCCAGTCTTCCCGCTGTCACAGTCCCAGGTACAACCTTCATAGAGTCGCCAAGGCGATTAGATGCATAACTTTTTTTACCATTCTTAGACTTCCCAAAGCCCTCAAAAATCTCTAGCATCCCTTTAAACGAATCAATCACTGTATCGAAAGTATTTTATCGAGTCGCCATGACCTTGATCTTATACGAATCATTCAAACATCCCCTCAGCTTATATAGTTGGTAGAAACACACTGAAATACCCTTAGGCATCAAATTTGCCTCAAAAGTAAATTCAAGTTGGTGTTCGAGCTTTCTTTCAGATTTAGCGGGTCCTAATTATAAACAATTAGAACTATTGTTTCAGATGTGGGTACTGTTTATAAAAAAACTCATGCATATAAAGTTGTAGTTACCTTGGAATACCAAGAACTTGTTCCTCTCCATGAAGTGAGGTTTGGGATGGAAAATAGTCCTATTACGCAGCGGCTGAGATGTAAAATGAGCTCTACCATGTGACGGCTGAGATGTAAATTGAGCAAGTGTATACTGAAGGCCGGTGAGTTGGGTTTCCTGTTGTCAAACCTGTAACCTGATTAGCATTTCATACTACATGAGTACATGGTTAACTTCTCAACTTAGGCAACCAATTTTCCATAATTCAACTCTAAGTTTATAATTATAAATCTTATATTTCGTAGATTGAACCTTGAAGGGCTTCCAAAGTAGATAAGGCGTGAATGGAAGTTGTAAACTCAACGGAGCACAAAACCATAGCTTTATTGCACTTAAATTTGATATGATATATAGTAAATATCCATCACTGACATATATGATTTCTTTTTTTTTTAAGTGGCATATGTAATATGTGAAACTGACCCAATTAAAAGAAAAGAATCTGATAACTTATTTAAGCTAAATAAAAATCATGATCAAAGCTGAAGGCAACAAATTAGGTTCTAGAAATATAAATAACCATAGGAAGGCCAAATGAATGTGCTTAAATCGAATAGCAATGAGAACCTTGTATATTTCAAAAAATTTATACCTTCTGTTTGAACCAAACCCATGCATTTACTATTCCATCAAGCTCTTGAACCATGAAGTTGTCAATTTTAGTTTGTTATGTGGGATTTTGTTAGTAAATAAGATAATAAATCAACACCACCAATTAAAACTGAGCTTGTATTTTAAATCAACAAATGAAAAAAGATGGCAAAAAGAGTGTGGATGACATACTTGCCAATCAAGGCAGGACCAATAATTGAGTTAACATTCTCCACAGCCTTCACATTATGAAAAATTGTTAGTTTATTTGCTACCACTGATTAGATAAAAAGGGACTTTTAATAAACTATATACATGATATAACAAACGTTCATTTGCAATATGGCTGGAGCCCCTGGCGCAGCCACTCTATCTTCTAGGACAGAGGAATGGCTTTCCCTATTTCACCCTCTGCAAACCTTACATCAAGTGGGATATTGGTGGTTTGTTCATTTGTTTGTCTCATTTGCGGACTTATCTTGTGGGGAGATCACGCTGGAGTTTATTTTACCCAAACTTTTTTACATATGTAGCTATTTTTACTAACCTTTTTAAGTAATTAACCATTTGATAAAACTTGGATTATTACATGTTTATCCACAAATGTTAACTCAATTTAATTCACATGACACCATTCATCATGCAAATCCACTTGTATAATAGCATGTGAACACAAATGGATATATGCATGGATATGACATGGCCACACACTTTAGCCAATGGAAAGATTACATGTACATACATGTACCAGTGCAAATGAAAACTTTCAAGATGTTTTAAACCCAAAATAGAGATATGACACCCAATGGAGAGATGACAAGTGACAGGGCAATTTTCAGACCCGAAAAGCACCACCAACGACTTTTTTACCAAGAACCTTGCCAATGGCGATATACATGTTTGACCGGTTACCCAATCCCACACAACCACCCATTTTGCCACCTATACTATTTATGTGAACACAAAGCTAAAAAGAGAGGTAGACACATGCCTGATAGGTATATAACATGACATATATTAGGGGCATTTGCTGATTCATCTTCTTCTCCAGCTCATTTGTATACCTTGTCTTCCGCTCCTTCGACCACGCTGCAGACTATCTTTTTGCAAGAATCCTACACACCATCCAAAGCTCAGTTTTCAAGAATCCAAGTTGCTGTCAACACCATCTTGTCGCAACTAAAAAGCTCAAATTCCTGGACCAACTGCAACAAATAGAAAACTTTATATTTTTGATACCTAAAACAGCCATATATATCAATTAACAGTGTGTATGCCATACAAAGATTCCTTTAAATCATCAGAAGTGAGAGTATTTAGATAAATGAAGGTATAGAAATACAAATTCTACAATACAATACAAAACTTGACACGTGTTACGAACAAAACATACGCACTCATCAACAATTGTTATAAGATGCTACTTGTTACCAGCAAAATGCAACGTGCTATAGCAAGTTTCCTTTTTCGTGAATCGTGCCATGCTATTTTTTGGTTTACGTTGATTCGACATGTGGAAACTAACGTTGGATAATTTTGCAAGTGAGGTTACAAAGCACGTAATGGAATTAGTGTTTATTTGTGATTATGAGTCTGCTTGAGATCTGAGTACAAATAAATTATCGACAACCTAGCATTTAGGTTTAGTAACAAATCAGAGGTCATATAATATATTTAATGACAAACTACAAGCGTACACAGATCTAAACACCCCTGATTCATATGAACGAAAAGCAGGCTGCAGCCTAAAAGATTTCTGTAGCATACCTGACTCCAAGAATAAGGGCAGCTTCTCTTCTAGTCATCTGAGGTTGGAAACCACGCCAATAAAATTTGCGAATGAATGCATTCCAAGCTTGAATGCTACGGTTGTGTTGCTTGTTATCTTCACCACCCCGGCGATGTCCCACTGCTAAGCCGCCCTTGAACCACCCGGTCGGAAACCTAACTTTCGCCTTAGCCGCCCTCCTCTGTACTGATCGTGTCCTATAATCAACAATTCAACACCATATTTTAAAATCAACTGTATGATTCAAATGTAAGGACCCAAGAACAATGACACCACTTCATATATCACAAAATCTAGTTAAAAGCACCCAATTTCTTTGATTAATTTGCGTACCAACTCAAAAAAAAAAAGAACACGTGTACCCTCTCCAGATTGAAGAACAAATAGGTTAAAATATCAAATAACATACCAGATCGACAAACATAATCAGAAACAAACCCGATATTTTTAGCTTACCAACCTGTTAACGCATTCAGATTTGAGTAACGACAAACTATACAGCAAAAAAAAGACCAAATCAGGTTAGTGGTGCTGAAAAATTGAATGGAACAACAAAATAAGGTTGAAGAAGTAAGAAACCCAAATTTTGCATCAGATTGGAATCGCTTCTTACACCATAGCACAGAGTGGTTAGTTAGCGGCAGCAGTGATGAAATCTGGAAGCAATTGGGGTTTAGAGCAACTTTTCGGTGATACAGCAGCTAGCGGCGGTTGGTGTTTTATGGTGAAACCCTAGCCACCGCTGTCGTCACAAGGTCTAATAATTGTCTGACCGGAGAAGAAAAATGGTCTAGCCGTAGAAGAAGATGGTCTGGCCGGTCTGTTTATGTTTTCAAGCTGGCGATTTGTGGTGGTGATGAAGCACACACCAGAATAACATCGCCGTGGTGGCATAGCCGCCGCAGAACGACTGTGACACTACCACAGAAGCCGGGCAATCCACTATGTCTCTATCTTTCCTCTCAACCTTTGACTCAAGTGAGGCAATGGACAAAAAGCAACGTGTCTGACAAAAAAGGAGCTCTTACAAAACTAACAACCAACAGTACAACCAATTTAGACATGAAACAACATTTATGCAAAATGTACAACTTGCAATGCAACATTATGTTGCAAATTTATAATATATAATGTTTGCAACATACTTTAACAATTTAGTGTCAAAAACAAAAAATAAATTTGAATCCATATTATTTTCACACACAGTACATTCCAAAGAACAACCATGAGTCATGAAAAATTTTCAAATATTATATTTACCCTATTAATTGGAGAACATGAAAAATCGGTGGTCGTTCATTTTCCTTACTCCATACTATATTTACCCTATTAATTATATCGAATACCATCACAAATTCATAACTGGAAGATTTTTCACTGCAATTTCGTATGACTAATTCCCAAACATGAAGAGCATGAGGAGTTATGTTATTATTGTTTTTTTTTAACATGGATTTCTAACAATGGATGGTACCGGTGAAAATATGAATTAGCTTTTGTTTAAAGAATTTATTAAATATGAGTTAAGATGAAAGGCTGCAATTTGAATTTAGGATTTATGTGATCATCCCCAAAATTCAACACCCCTTTCTCTAGAATAGTTGTTCTGGTTATGAAGTAGAAGCTGCGTTCAAAAATGACAATATTTTAATCGCCATTCAGAAATCACAATGAAAACAAAATCGATTTCAATTTTAAACCCTTCAACAATGAGAAAGTCAGGGCAAAATCAAACCATTCAACAATGAGAAAGGGGGAAATTGAGTGTACCATATCTTACACCAACAAAATTAAGCAAAGAAAAAGAGAACTAACCTGCAATCGGCTCGCTGAAACCCTAGCCGCCATCGCCGAGGGCTTCTGATGCTATCTTGGTGGTGAAGAAGATGACCACATGAACATGACGATGACTGATATTCGAAGAGGTTCTTGGATTGTTTAACAGGATTGCGTTGTCGCCCGTAACGATAAAGGCCGATGGGAGTCGCTTTGCTTTCACATCTCTCTCTCTCACCGTGACTCTCTGGAACATAGAACATGTGTATGTGTGTGGATCTTTTGGATTAAGCAGAAGACATTTGTGGCAGAAGTGAGAATGATACAAACTATCCTGGCGCACTGTAGCAGTGCTACAGTTCTTTAAGTTGTTTTTTAATATATATAATAATTTGATTCCAAGAGAACGATGAAAGAACTTTAGGTTTGCAATAACAACTCTTTTTATTACACTTTTTTCCCTAATTATTATTAGAGTAAATGCAGTTTCCTTTTTTTCCACCTCCTTTTGACTTGTTACCTTTTATAAGTTAATAAGTTATAACAACTAGGATTACGACCCGCCGCAATGCGGCGGGGATTCTTTATTTATAACTAAGTCGATCTACGACCCACACGTTATGTTAAACCTGTCAAACGGGGTAAAAATAGACGATGTAAAAACGTTCACCCACACACGCACGTTGCGTCGTGTTAACTCGCAAAATTTAGAACGAAACGTAAAAATGTTAAGCCAAAGACGCACGCTGTGATGTGTTAAGTCACAAAATTTAGAACCAAGCATAGAGCGCAAAATTTGCGGAAAATGAAAACTATAAAGGACCAAAGTTGAAAGTAAAAAAAGTTATGAGGATAGATTGTAAAAGATAAAAAGTTTTGGGTTAAAAGTAAAAAACAAATAGTTTTGGGTTAAAAGTAATTTATGAAATACTTTTGGGTGAAAAGTAAAAAAATCAATTTTTTTTTGGAAAACCCCCAAAGCCAACGTTACGACAACCATATGCATAACAATTTTTTCTTTGAAAAATCCCCAAAGCACACCCCGCGTTGCGGCGGGGCGTAAAACGGTGTCAAATAGTACTAATGTCACACAACCGTTATCGACAACCAACACTGACTCGACCTATAATATGCGTATTGCGACGAACCTGTCAAACATGAAAAAATAGAGGTAAAAACGTTGAACCACACATGCACGTTGCGTCGTATTAACTCGAAAAATTTATAACTATACGTAAAACGAAAATTTGCGAAAGATGAAAAGTATAAGTGACAAAAGTTGTTAAGTTAAATTGCAAATAATGAAAAGTTTTGGGTTAAAGTTAAAAAAACAAATTATGTAGGGTTAAAATTGGAAAAGATACAAACCTTTGGGTTAAAACTAAAAAATCAAGTTTTTTTTTTTTTAAAACACCCAAAGCACAACTTACAAGTCCTTATGCACAAAAAGTTTGCTAATTTATATAGGTTTTAATAGTGTTTGGCAAAGTAACAAGTCCTTTTAAAATAACTTATGATTTGTATTGTAAGAAAGAAGTCAAGATTTGTAACTTCTCAAATATCAAAAAGACTTTTGAAGAATTTATGATCATTACACCCTTCACCTGTCCCTCCAAACACTGTCGCCATCTTCAACAACAAACAGATCTTCATCTCTCAACGATCTTCATCATTCATGCATGCCTCCTACCCCATCTTCAACAACATTAACTTCAATTCATCTTCAGCATAACTTCAATTCATCTTTCAACCGATCAAATCAAACCCTTACTCCATTTCTGTTATCATTAATCTCCATCTCTGTTCATCAATTAAGGTTACCAGCGACTACACCTTCATCTGCCGCCTTCAATAACCTGACGCACATCGCCTTCATCATCAATCTGCAGCAAAACACAACAGCTTCTTCGTCAATCCTCCAACTACCGCCCGCCTTCAATTACCCCCATCTACCATGCCAACTTCGTTTATATCCAACCCTTACATCTGTCCCCTATATATCTACCATCAAACCTTTACATCTCAACAACAAAACAGAATCACCCATCTCTGCTGTTGCTCGTTGCTGCCGGAGCCATACCGGAGATAGGGATTAGGATCAAATACAAAGGATCCTAATTGTAAGAAGTGTAAGAAAGATTTATAGAGTGACAAGTGTCCAATAACCTAAAAAACCCACTACACAAAAAAACCCACTAAAAAAAAAAAAAAAACCTTAAACATCCACCACCACCAACCCCCCCCCCCCTACATCACCCACCAAAAAATTTTTTTTTTTTTTTTTTTTTTTTTTGCCGAGGGGGTGGGGGTTTAGGTTTTTGGGTGGTGGTGGGGGTGGGTGTTTAGTTTTTTTTTTTTTTGTTTTTTTTTAGGTTTTTGGGGGGTGGAGGTGGGGGGGGGGGGGTTAGGTTTTTGGGTGGGGGGGGGGGGGGGTTAGGTTTTTGGGTGGTGGTGGGGTGGGGTGGGGGTGGGTGTTTAGGTTTTTGGTGGTGATGTAGTGGGTTTAGTTTTAGGTTATTGTACACTTGTCACTCTATAAATCTTTCTTACACTTCTTACAATTAGAAGTCTTTGTAGAATAACTTGACCCAGAGATAGAATCAGCTAATTTTGCAAAAGGTAATTGAAGCCATATGTAACATAGGTACATATTAATATTGATCCATTCTTGATTTGTAAATTACAAAAAAAGCTATATTGACTCATCCATATAAATAAATTTTAATGCATGTGGCCAAACAAACAGTTTGGTTAATGGGTCAATACGAAGTTATTTAAATTTTTGTGTTGGTGAAGTTTAAGAGTACCCGTACTCGGGCGTTGTTTGTAAAAAAAATTCAAAAAAAACGCCTGGAAAAGCCCCGAGCCCCACTACGGCTAGCGTTTTCCGGCGTTATTTTTGAAAAAAATGCCCCCGGCGTGTTTATTAAAACGCCAAAATGGGATTGTGATGGCTTGACTTTGGTTTGACTGGCCAATGAGAGAATAGATTGGTTTTTTTTTTTTTTTTAATGAAGAAATGATTGCATGGGCGTTATTGGAATAATGCCCCACTACACCACTTTATGCTATAATGCCCCATGCTGACTGGGATGACACGTGTTGCAAAACGCCCCATGGTGTGGGCATTATATTGATTTACCACTACACATGGTTTAACAATGGTTTCCTTTTGCCTTTCTCTTTATTTTTTTTTATTTTGTATTTATTGGCTAAAAGAACCCCTTGAATTTTGTTGGTTGATAGGAATCACATGAGGCCCAGATTCTAGGTTTCAATTCGAGTGTTGGAATGAACATAGAACTATTTTCTTCTAACCTATCCAACCAAGAACCAAATTGACTATAGCTAGTCATTTGTTTGTTCTGAATTTCTGAGTGATAATTATGAAGCAGTAGTGTAGTCTTTCTTGGATTAGAGACAGTGCCATTCAGTGGGTTTTATATATTTTGGCTGTGTGTTGTTTGGCTCTTTCTTTTGTGAAAACCAATTCCGATATAAGTGTATCAATAATACATGATATTGTTGGGATATAGAAAAAGAGGATCAAGTAATGCCATGTACCTTGGTAGCTAAATCATTATAGTCTTTTGAAATAAACACTATGTAGCTTTTTCAAATGAGTAATTTTATATGAATTGTGGATATTTAATTGTTGTTTTGGTAACACAGCATAATATATATCAGTAAATGGATGAAAAACGCCAAAAAGTCGTTGGTTGTGAAACATCATCCAACAAGAATAAATCGAGATTATTGTGGGATGATTTTACGTTCAAGGAGTTTGTCGATGCGTGCATACTTGAATATAAAAGAGGGAATAGACCTGGTACAAGCTTTAGTAAGGTTGGGTGGGCGAATATAATAAACACTATGTACGAGAAAACAGGCAAAACCTTTGAAAGAAAGCAAATAACAAACAAATGGGACATCATGAAAAAAGAATGGAAGCTTTATGACCGGTTAATTAGGCTAGAAACTGGGATTGGTGGGACGAGAAGCTTCATCGATGCATCGCCCGAGTGGTGGGATGAGAAAATAAAGGTATGTTCTACTTTTACCATCTAATAAACTTATAATCAAAGACATAATGTTAGACGTATTTGTGTTTTGTTGTAGGTAGATCCCAACTATGCCAAATTTAGGGGTGCAAATTTGGAGATCTTCGAGAAAGATTATGCTACTTTGTTTCGAGATTCGGTTGCTGTAGGAGACAATGCTATGACTCCGATACAATTTCAAAATGATGTTCAAACTGAAAATATAGAGGGCAAAGGAGATAGTGATGAAAAAAGTTTAGGTGATGATGAGCCTTTGTTTCCTCCTTTCATCGAAAGTAGTTCGAATAAAAGGAAGAAATCTAAGGATGTTGCTCACAAACGGTTAACCAAGAGCAAAACTTCATCTTTCGAAGAAAAGCTAGATGTTGTATTGATGGAACACACGTGAGGGCATCGGTTCGATTGAAGGACCAAACGAAGTACATTGGTCGAAAGGGATATGCGACACAAAATATAATGGTCGTTTGTGATTTTAACATGTGCTTTACATTCGTATGGGCTGGATGGGAAGGTAGTGCACATGACACCAGAATCTTCAATGAAGCCTTACGAAGGCCAGAGCTTCTATTTCCACATCCAACGGGTGGTTAGTATAAAGCATTTTTTATGTTATTAATACTTGTTTGAAACGACTAACAACTGTTTGTTATATTTGTAGACAAATATTACGTTGTTGATGCCGGATACCCAAATACTAAAGGGTATTTGCTCCATACAAAGGTCAAACCATTCGTTATCATATACCAGAATTTCAACGTGGACAGAGTAGTGCTATGCGTGCTCCTCGCGGACCAAAAGAGACATTTAACTATCACCACTCGTCATTGGGGAATATCATTGAACGAACCTTTGGAGTATGGAAAGCTAGGTGGGCATTATTGAGAGATATGCATGTTAATTACACGTTCGAGCACCAAGTGAGTAGTGTGATAGCATCGATGGCGATCCATAACTTTGTTAAAAAGTCTGGTATGTTTGATGAAGCATTTAACACGGCCCAACAAGAATCTTACAATCCCCACGGTACTAGCGATGAACTTCATGAAGAAGTTGCATCTACAAATCATGCGGATGATGATGGTATGTATATGGCAGCGATAAGATATATGATTGCGCAAGATATGATGGAATCATGAAGAAGAACATAGTATGACATTAGTTTGTTATTCTTGTGCATTTTTTGTGTTTTTTAGCAATCTGAATGTAATATTATTATGTTCTAATTAGGAAATTATAAAATATGTACACAAATTTTATGTTATATGTTTCATGAAGTTGTTTTTCAATATACAAGAGAGAGAAAAAAAATAAATAAGCTAAACCAAACACTTTTTAAATGATGTCATTTTTGGTCATTTTACATGAATAAGTTAAACCAAACATCTTTTAAAAAAAACTACTTATTGACTTACTGACTCATAAGCTAACCCAAACACTTTTTTAAAAAGTCTTTTCAAAAAGTCATAAGTTAATAAGTCATTCTCACAATAAAATCATTTTTTAACTTAAATAAGCTAACCCAAACACCCCCGAGGTTTGGTACAGATTGTCGTCTGTCTCCCTGCCTTTCAGTTTTTGCCATCTGAAACCCTCACATGGTTATTACATTATCATCTGCCCCTAACTATTAGTCAACGGTTACTTTGACCATTAAATTTAGGGGCAGTATGGTTTTTCACCTACGAATCTTCCTAGCCACATCTATAATAAAAGTTTGCTATTGTAATATATTTAGGTGACAAAACAATCACCGTCGTGCCATTGCAGCTGTCATCGTGACCTCACTCTCACCAAAGAAAAAAACATTAAAAGTTGTGGGCGGTGTCCCAAACGGACATGATCTGGTGGTAAGGTATCTTCTGTCCCTTTTATAGGTACACGGGTATTTAGGAGTATGCTATTTTGCTATTAAAAAAATTGTGGGCCATGACTGTTTGTACGGCTGGGTGATGTGGTATAAAGCCCCTAGTCATGTAGATTTTGGGATAAAAATGACGCCCCCTTTAACAATGATGGTGTGAGATGAAGCTCCACCAAGTTTATAGCGCCCCACTAATTAAATAATAAAAAAAAAGAAAAAAAAATAAACAAAACGTGATTTGTTAAGGAACATGAGTCTCACTAGTTGCAGCCCCTTCACGCCCGCTAGCCCTTCAGGCAGTAGGTTAAGTGTTACCTTTTACTTTTCAGAATATACCCAAACACAAAACCATTCCCTGCCGGCTGCTCTGCCGCTAACCAAGTACGTCTTCCATCTCTGTGCTTGATTTAGGGCATGTTTGGGTAAGCTTTTTGAAACAACTTATTGACTTATTGGCTTTTTGAAAAGTCATAAGCTCTAAAATGATGTTTGGCAAAGAGGGTGTATGTGAGGGGAAAAAGCCAATAAGTCAATAAGTCACAAAATCCTGACTTTTCCAAGAAGCCAATAAGTCAATAAGTTGTTTCTAAAAGCTTACCCAAACATGCCCTTATTGTGTGTTTTTTTTCTTAAATAAATCATAAATGATTGATTTTTCACTAGAACATTCCATTAGGATAAACCTTAATTGAGTTATTTTCGATATTAACCTTGGGCCTTATTTTCAGCTTCAGAATAAATAGTAGATGTAAAGATTTTCAATTTTCGAGCACAAATTACTTACTTACTTACTTACTGCTAAATGATACATTATTGCTGGCTTTATATAATATATGCAATAAAATCATATTTAGTTCTGTACATTGGATCTATTATGTGAAAACATATCCATTTGTCTTCCATTATGATAATGCTGTTTACTAAATTAAGATGTTCATCCTGTGATTTGTCGAATTCTTCGTTTTGAATTTCAATAGTGTCTTGATACATTGTTGCATACTTGCAGATGGATTCTGCTTCATCTTGACCTTGATTTGTCATTTTTGATACCAATATGAGAAGTGCTAGTTTTATCTGGAATGTCTGTAAATCATCATTCACATTTGGGTTAATAGGTCTAACCGTATCAGACCGTTTTGCTAGTGTTGTCCCTGTACGAGGGCTCTCTATGTCGCCTACATTTAATCCTCCAAATAACTCGTCTTCTTTCGGCTTATTTACTAGTATGTTTCTAATTTTAAAATTGAAAACTGAATCAGCTTGATGTGTGCCAGTTGACTTTGATTATGTTAGTTTGACTTTGTTTATCGAGTTATTGGTTTATCTACAGATGACCATGTCTTGGTGGAGAAACGTTGCCTTACGGATTACAAGTTTTCACACGGCGATGTTGTAGTTTTCTGGTATAATTTAGGTTTTCTATTTATATATTCCTTCTTGTTTTATGTATTTTAACTTATTTTGTTGTATTTTCCAACTTGGAATCTTGAATCTTGATGTGTTAAGAGAATGTTTAAAATACAAAAGTCCCTTAATGTACGCAGTACCCGATAACGTGCGTAATTATGCATATAACATGCGTAATTAGGGTTGAAACAACCCATGTGTAAATTTGAGTTTAACATGCGTAATTTTCATGTTTGGTGGCATGCGAGTTTTGATTTTTTATTACGTGCGTAATTATGCATTATAACGCGTGTAATTATTTCAAGTTAATTACTATTGTGCCACCGCGTGAAATTGAAGGCCTAGGGTAGGTCAGATGTGCGGTTGAGATGCTCGCGTACGCTTCGCACGATAAGGTGGTCTTGTACGTTAACCTTCCCCAGGTGTTAAAAAGTATGTATTTTAATGCAGCTCCCCACGAAATTATAAGGAGAGACAAATAAAACGTATAACTGGCATGCCGGGTGATTGGATCAGTGTTCCTTTCTCATATGATGCTGTGAAGATTCCTGAAGGTCATTGTTGGGTTGAAGGAGATAATCCAACTGACAGCTTGGACTCCAGATCCTTTGGCCCGGTATGTCAACTTCATGATAACTTTTGATTTTTGTTGGACCGTCTTTTTTTAACTAAAGGTGGGAATTTTGACCCATTTGCTTATTACTGGATTGATGTGAGTTATGTTTGTCTCTAACGGGTCAAACTACAAGGATTTAACTACAAAGAAGTTCTAACATGTTAATATTTGTCTGAAGTCTGTATTCAAATGCATCAAAACCTTCTTTTAAATTTTAATTAACAATAGTTAGATTTCTATTGTAATTATATCATTTTTGTTAGCATATTTAACACCTATCTATAATTTTAATAAGTGCTCAACCTGCACTCCAAATGCACCCGTTTGTCCAAATCCATTTTGACCCATTACCCGCCCTGTTCATGTGCCATCTCTACCTTTAAACAAAGACACTCGGTTAATATTTGATTTGAAAATGTTAATAATTTGTTAACTTTTAGCAGATTCCGCTGGGGTTGATTCGTGGAAGGGTTACACACATTCTCTGGCCGCCTCAAAGAGTCCAGAAAATTGATAAAAAGCTTCCTCGGAGTGGACTTTCCTTCTAAGGTGAGTTTAAATACTCAATTAACAGTGCTGACGAAGATCTATGAAGATATGAGTACAATGACCAGAATTTTCTATAGGTTTATGATTTGTTTCTTTAATTTTTTTATTCTGAAGTTTTTTTAGGGGGTATTATTTTGTTTTAGTGATCATTCTGCAAGTGTCTAGATACATTATTTGATATATAACTAGATTTATCACCCGCCGCAATGCGGCGGGGATTCATTAGTTATATATCATGTTAGATGAAAGGCAAATGTTTCTCACATGACCACGAGCCTGTGTGTAAAACCGAGAAAAAAATAAATAAGTCGATCTCTGACTCGCACGTTGCAACAGACCTATCAAACGGGGAAAAATAGACGCGCTGCGACGGACATGTCAAACAGGAAAAAATAGATGAAAAAACGTTGAACCCCACACGCACGTTGCGGTGTGTTAAGTCAGAAATTTAGAACGATACGTTAAACAGAGAACTTATGAAAGATGAAAAGTATATAAGAGACTAAAGTTGAAAGTAAAAAAATGTTAGAGATTAAATTGCAAAAGATGAAAAGTTTTGGGTTGAAAGTAAAAAAAATTAAAGGGGTTAAATTGCAAAAGATGAAAACTTTTAGATTAGAAGTGAAAAATCAAATTAATCAAAGGGGTTAAAATACTAAAGATTGAAACTTTAGACTTAAATTGCCAAAAATTGAAACTTTAGAGTTAAAAAAGAAATCAATTAAACAAAAGAGATAAATAGATTTATTATTATTTAATAAAAGAGATAAATAAAAAATAAGGGTGAAAAATTACCAGAGAATGACACTTGTCCAAAAAAAGATTTTTGTTTATTAGTATATATAAGTAGTTTCAAAGAAATTAACAAACCTGGAACCCGAATTGAAATTGCAAAGTTTGTGAAAAACCTGGATTAATCTCTGAATCGTATGAGAACTATCAGATAAACCTATTTGCGGGTTACACGCAATGATTTATCGGATCAGACAGAGATCACTCTTGTTGGAATTGAATTTGGTTGAATCTGTGAATGAGAATTGCCCAAGGCACACCAACCGTAACCGTAAGTCTCTTTATTTCTTATATTCTGTGTGCGTATCCCATTACCATATGTTCCTTTTGATCGAGATCACCAGAAGTCTCAACCAACTTCATAAGGCCTCCTACAATTGATATAATGGACTTCTTTTTTAACAAATCTTATTGGCCCAAATTCCATTCAAAACACGAAAACGTAGTGGGCTTATATTAATGAAACACTACCCAAAAAGAAAGTGAATTATATGAATGCTTCACTTTTACGTTTTAAAGGAATATTGCCAATTTAATGGTTTTAATAAAACCATATGTTAACTTTTGTTTCCAAATATTTAAGCCCAATAAATTGTTAATATAACAAACCAATTGTTAACTACAAGGCCCATGTAAATTAATTACATAACAAACTCAAATAATATTAGGATTAAATCGAGCCCGCACTCCCGCGTCACCTAACTCGGTTAGTCTCTAACATTATTTCCTTGATTGACAAATTAATCCAATACCCTAAAATCCGTTGATAACACTAAAATTACCAACAGGTTATGCATCATGAGGGTGTTCTTTACAAATATATACTAAAGCCCTATTTCTGGCCCAGGAAGACGAGACATAACACAACATCTTCATTGAGACCAATTCGAACTAGAATGGTCTCCCTCAATAAGAGGACCTTTGTAGCAAAAGTGATGTATAACTTCTAAAGGTTTGCTTATTATCTTATACAAAATTTCATAACACTAAATACTTTTGCGAGAACAATTCTTCATATTTTTCTAAATTTTGTGGTGTTTATATACACATACATAGGTTATTCACATAAAAAAAAAACTATCAGGAAACTGTACTGTTTATTTACACATGCACAAGTTATATGCGAACAATCAAACTAATTTGTTCTCATTTTTTTAGTTTTGTATCACTTTCCTATTCATGTATAGGTTAATATAGTGTATAATGACCATTACATTTACATGGTTTTCTTTTATTTTTAGTTGATTTAAAATTATCATCATGGGTGGCTAAGATTTATTCAGCGTGTTCTTGCAATATGCCAATATATAGTGTATTGAATTGATCCCTGATGTTTATCTTTAAGTACAACTGAAGGGACGACGTTAGTGTAAGTTGGTTCTCAAACTTATATGATGAAACCGATGTTGGGCCATAGTCTAGAAGTCTTAAGAACATGAGCATCGTCATCGTTGTCATTAATCATCATCACAAGATATTTCTATGATAAAGAGAATTTCATTGCAAAATGAGTTCTTGATTTAGACAAGTTTGGATTATGTAAAGAAAAGTAGAAAAAGACGTATTTAATATGTATTTTAAACAAAAAAGTAGTATTTATTAATCATGCTCTTGTATTATTATATAAAAATCATATATTCTTAAAGATGATAAGATGACGAGTGAAAAGCAATGATTATTTTCTTTTATCAGAAGGTAAAAACCTTAATTGTGATTGAGCTGAGTTTATATATTTTCCCCTCTAGAATCTGTATTTTGAATTGAGTTTCTTAAATGTAATTGAGCTGAGTTTATACACATACATACTATGTAGATGCTTTTAAAATATATAAAAAATGTTTTGGCCCCGATATAAATGTCAAGTTCCGCCACTTTAAACTGTTTCTTTATAAATAGCTAAACATAGTTATCGTTCTCTGGTTAAATAATGAATGAGAGAAGGCCCCTCAAAAGGTTAGAAAGCCATCAACTTCAAACTCTATTTTCGTGTGTAAACGAGTAGCGCATGTTGTTGTCTCCTAGTTATAGATATCAAAAGTGTACATATACCAACAACAGATGACATGCACATTAAGATCACTATAAGTATTGTTTTCAGGACATTGGATCTCTTTGGGACCAATGTCCCAACAAACTTAAATTTAACCTATAGATACACCTGATCAATTCAATATCCAACATGTGATCATCGTTTCCCTTAGGTGTATCATTATGCTGACGTTTTAGGGTCATTTTTCTAAATTCAAATGTGGAATTTTCTTTGTGTTTTCTGTGTATTTAAGCTACCAATGTGGCAGAAGCAGTACATTATCTACGAGTACATTCACCAATTTCACATAGTGGAACCACTTATTCCGGCTTTCTACATGTAATGATCGAGAATTTGATCACACCCTTCTGGAATCCTTCAATCATCAATGGCATTACCAATGCCCCTCTAATAGTCTTCCATCCTGTTATCAAATTCAATCCACAAGTTGAAAGTCAACACGAGATTCAAAATGCATAAAACCTCCTAAGTCGTTTTATATATACAGTACTAAAGTTTTTTTCCTGCACACATTTAACTGCTCATTAATCTTAAAAAAAGGAAAAGGTAAAAGTGTTTATGGTTTGACCAGACGCTAAAAGCTACCATTTGACCCATTACCCGACTTGCCAATTCTGTCAGCAACAGGGAACCGATACTTAGACGACATATCTCAAGAGAAAAGAGAATTAATACGCTAATTAGAAATTACCACTCTGTAGCAATGAAGTTAGGCCATCCCAGGTCAACGCAGACCGTATCACAGCTGGCCAAAATGGGGCAACATTGTCCGACCAATCAGCAGACTTGATATCCTTAAGCCAAGTAGCAATACGATAATCAACTTTAATTCAAAATGTGTTGGTAACTATGGAGCAAACATGATGCAACTTACTTTAAGAGAAAGGGATTCCAGTAGCTTTATATAATCCGCAGTGGAGCACCAAGCAGGCAGATAAAACCCATCACAAATCTTGTCTAAAAGTCTTTTTTCCTCTGGGCGCAGAGATTTTTCAGTAGCGGAAAGGTCCCTGTGGCACCATGTGACTATTATTATTGTGGCTCCAGGGGCAGCCACTCGAGCCAACTCGCTAACAAACTGTTGATTTCGAAACCAAAAGTGTCATGAAAATCAAAACATACAGACGAAAACACATGACATTACCTTTAGTTTGTCAGGCATGTGCTCTCCACTCTCCATTGACCAAACGAGGTCAAACTTCCCATCAGGAAATGGCTGGTTCAAAGCATCTGCAACTTGAAATGATACCTGCTTATTGTTCATCATGGTTAGTAAACTTTTAGGAAAATTAAGGGGAAAAAAATTAAGTTTCCACTATAAATTGTTATATAAAGATTAATAATGCCCAAAAATTTATTATGAAATACCAAAACCATACTAGAAATATAATAGACTCATCATGCCACACTGAAAGACGGGATAATCTGATGTCTTGATGTCATATTAATATATTAATACATACGGTAGATAGTTGGGTAACGTATAAAAAATTTCTTAGAGGAGACATATAAACCTTATTACCTTGTTGGCCAATCCTTGAGCAGTAGCAAGCGCCTGAGCCCTTTCAGCTTGTACAGGGCTAAGAGTGATGCCACAACATTCCGCCCTGTATTTTCTCGATAGGTACCTTGCACTACCCCCGATTCCACACCCAACATCAACTATACTCCTAGGTTTCTTTGAGGCCTCCTCTACAAGAAATGCACATTAATCATAGAACACATCTTATATTGAAACCGCAAACATATAGAAACCTCCAAGGCACATAACAACAATCTCTCTTACATAACAATATTTGCATAAATTTTTATTACGAATATTTCACTTGAATATTTCGTTTAAAAATCTCCACTAATCTAAGATATGTGAGGAGTAATACTGTAAGTCTGTAACTATATACCAACCAATGACTCAATGAGTTCGTTAGGTAAACGAATCATGAAATAGGCAACATGCTTATGCACGTTGGCGTAGCTTAGTGGGGGCGGCCGACCCCCCGAACTGTGGAGAGGAGAGTATGTAGTTTTTGTATAGAAATTTTTTGGTATATACGTTTTCGACCCCCGGACTGAAATCTCAAGCTTTGCCACATACAATACAATGAATGAACAAATTGAGAAAACCTTTAGCATGCAATTTATCAAGTTGTTAGAAAAAATAACTACCAGAAACAGAGGCAAAAGCGAGCGCCTGATCAATCATACGGATCTGAGCAGAGCGGTGGTCGGAGATTTGTACGACGGCGTCGGGGTCGTAGAAGCCATGGTGCATGTGTTCTCCCCATATATTCTCCCATATTCCGGACGATTCGTCGTAGAATTCTGCTATACCTTTCTTCAACTGCTGGTCATCTGCAGCCGTAACAGCCAGATTACTGTTGGCTCTTATAGCTCCTCCTCTGATGAGGCGTTGCAGCGGTTGTTGTTTACTCCGGCTGAAGAGTCTGGATTGGTGTGGGATGGTGGTGGTGAGGAGCGTGGATGCGCACGCGCCGCACAATGAAGTCATTCTGTTAGATATTTACCTGTAGCTGAAATTATGCAGTCCGTACAAACACGTAGCGAGTGTGGGACGGTTAGGCAGGACGCTTTACTTGTGGACCATTGGACCAATGCGGAGCTCTTCTAGTTTTGTGTTTCATACTTGTCCATCTTTCCAAAAGTCGAGGGGGGACAGCTACCATTCAAAATTTTGGAATATTGATTATTTTATTTCAGTTATATTTCTTTTTATTATTTTATTTTAGTTATTTCTTTTTTTAACAGCAAACTATCATCTCTTGAATAATTTAGGGGGAGATGATAGTTTGCTGTTAAAAACAGAAATATAACTAAAATAAAATAATAGTTGATTTAAATTATCAATATGGGTGGCTAAGAATTATACAGTGTATTCTTGCAATATAGTGTCATGAATTGATCCCTCTTCTATATGATGTTTATCTTTAAGTACAACTAAAGGGACGCGGTAATGTAAGTTGGTTCTCAAACTTATATGATGAAACCGATGTTGGGCCATAGTCTGGAAGTCTTAAGAACATGAGGATCGTCATCGTTGTCATTAATCATCATCACAAGTTATTTCTCTGATAAAGAGAATTTCATTGCAAAATGAGTTCTTGATTTAGACAAGTTTGTATTATGTAAAGAAAAGTAGAAAAAGACGTATTTAATATGGATTTTAAACAAAAAAGTAGTATTTATTAATCATGCTCTTGTATTATGTGTCATGATATACTAGGAAGTTTATTTGGATAAAAATGATAGCAAGTAATTTTGACCATCTATTTAGTAATCAAGGGTGAATAGGAAGTAATCTTGACCATCTATTTAGTAATCAATAGTTAAGATTAAATGAGTTGGTTCCAATTGTTCACTAATTACAGAGTTGGTCCTAATAATTTTAAATTTTGCACTCGGGTGATTTTTATCATTAACCTCAGTTAAATTTCTCTGTTAAGTTGATGTTAAATGACCAAATTGCCCTCAACAATTAAAAAATTAAAAGTAAAAATATAAGAAATATATTACAACTATTAGGACCACCCGAATGCAAAACTTACAACTATTAGGACCAACTCTGTAATTAGTTAACCATTGGGCCAAGTCTGCAATTTTCGCAAACCACAGGGACTAACCAGGCATTTCACTCATATATTTGAGTCGGGGATTTTTTGCTAGTAAAGTATTCTTAAACAATATTTTTTGAAACTCGGAAAACGATAGTTTTAGAACAATCACATCGCTGGCCACGTGGAGAACTGAAAGCCCCCCACGGACATTCCCTGTGTTGTGAGATTGCTCCGGCCACAAACCCAGCTCCATTGGTCCATGACCAAAGACCTAGTCCGCATGCAAATGGTGGATTTTGATGTGAAGGTTTTGTGTTATGGAAAAATGAAGATTTTTTTAGGGAGGCTTGAGATCTAACATGACATGCCAAGGTTGAGGTTTGTAAAATTTTACGTTGTGGATGCTCTTAAAACCCAATAGCAAATATAGTTTAGTTGGCAAAAATGTCAAGATACAGATGGTTATTGCTTCATAGGTTTTTTTTAACTCCCATCAAACCTCTCTCAACCACTCTTCTTTTACTCCAATAATAAAAGGTATACAAGATGTTTAAGTCCAGTGATTCCTGAGTTCAGGTAACGATAAAGAGAGGTAAAGTAATTTGCGGTTGCCGACTGGCGGCAGGTGGTTATGTTGTTCAGCAGGTGGTTTCACCATTCTTTGGTTTTGGTTGGTACCGGTTTCCTTGTAAAAAATGGTGACATTTAGTTCTAGTTAACCAGGTTTGTCAATGAAGCCTAGCACGACCCAGGCTTGGAATTCACGCCCAGTTTGAGCCATTCAAGCTGGCCAGCTCAAAGCGTTTAAGTTAGCCAGGTTTATCAATCATGCTCAGTTCAACCTGTTCTGCCAATAAGACAATTAAAAATGACCCAAAGTGATTTCTAGCAACGCAGGTTGGAGTTTGTTGGGCTAAGTGCAACCATTGCTAGTAAGCATATGAGTGTTAAATTCAAAAGACGCGAGAGAAATACCAAACTGTACAAAAACTAGCATAGAGTAGAACAGCACTCGGTACCTATATAATAACAGAACCCGCTAGGTACAAATTGTACCGGTGCAATGTGACCTAAAGTGGGGGATTATTTTCTTTTACTTCAACTAAAAGACAACATGTTTAGACTTAACTAACTCACCAAATAGTTTAAGTTCGATTCAAGGTCCGGTACCAACGCAGTAGCAACTTCAACTCAAAGACATGTTTAGACTTAAATAACTCACCAAATAGTTTAAGTTCGATTCAAGGTCCGGTACCGACGCAGTAGCAATACCTAAATACCACTTACTCCTCAATACAGATTTGGTAATGGGCAGCAGCAGGATCTAAAGATTATCTCATAAACTGGCAAAAGTGGTACATCAAATATAGTTCAAACTTCAACCATACAGTGATCCGAGTGATCGGGTGGCTATAGAAGCTAGAAACGCTATTGACCAGGTCACATTTGACCAAACTAGGTGGAACGCACAGGGTCGGATTTTATGATAATCCTTTCACAAGAACTGAACCTAGATTTCCCAAGCCATAACAAAATCCATTACACTTCGTAAAATATATATCCATATCAGTATTAATTTTGGAAGACTTTGCACACTGTACAAACAAAGCTGCGAAGCCTCTTACAAGGTTTAAAAGAACAGAAACGAGTTTCGAGACGTTTTCCCTTCGCCTTACGAAGCGTAAGCCTCAAGGCGAAACAAGGCATAAGGCCGAGGCGGTATTAATAAATAAATATAAAATTATATATATTATAAAAATAATAATACTAACTATTTTCATCATCAGATTCATCAAAATCAACAAAAACACACTTAAAAAGACATGAAATGCTTGAAATTGACACAAAAAGTCAAAAACAACTATCAAAATCCCCTGAGGCGCAGCTTTCTTAGTGCCTCAGCCCCTGTGAGGCGCATATACATTAAAAACACAAGGCGTGCCACAGACTCGTTTTTTGGCCGTTTCGCCTCGAGGCGCGCGCCTCAAACGTTTTTTAAAACCATGGCCTCTTATCAACCATAGAATTAATGTGGTTATAAAGATAAAACTGAATACCTACAGCATATAGCAGCTGATGATAAATAATACAAGGATGATTAAAATAAACACAAACACACAATTCAGTCTCAAAATACAGCTTCTTAAGCTGCAAAAGTGCAAGTTGAAAAAAAGATACTTGATCTTGCAATGAAGCAAAATCAAAATCATAAAATGAAAAGAGCATTGTCTAGAAATAACTAACTAGCAACTCTCAAGTATTAGTGGCCCTGGTGTAGATTTGCTGACTAGCATGGGAAGATACCATCCTAATTGCACCTCTTGCCATCAAATCCTTGATTGCCTTTCTTGCCAATGACCCATTAATCTAAACCAAAAACAAAATTTTAAACAACGTTCATACAAATCCAATCAAAGATGGGAAAAAGGAATATATGAGTACCCTCAATCTGTCTGATAAAATGGAAGGAGTAATGAGCTTGAACTTTGGAGCTTCAGAAAGAAGCTTATCATAGGTGGCCTTATCAAACAAAACCATGTTGTTCACCTTCTCCTTTTGCTTTCCTTTGCTCCATTTCTTTTCATATAACAATCATAATCAGATCAAAACAAATGACTAATCTCATACTAAACTAACACTATACCCTAGCACACTATTTAACTAATCCCGAAATTAACAAACACAATTCAAACAACAACAAAATTAACCAAAAAAAAAAACAAATTGGTTAAAGAATGAACCTTCTTTTTCTGCTTTCCACCGCCGGACTTGGCTGGTTTAGATGACGGTGGGGGTGCCTTTTCCTTCTTCGGAGCCTAAATTTAGCATACGATAATGACATTGTTATGAACTTTACAAGATCGAATTAGAATAAAGAAAGTAAAGACGATGAATTGTACAAGTTACCATGAAATCTGCTAAAGTTTCTCAAGAAAGAGGCTGCGCGAAGAAATAGAGTATGCATCTGTGTGTCTGTTGTTTATTTATATCTAGGGTTTTCAAGGTACTACTGGTTAAGTTTGTGGGCTCTGTGTGTGTATTATTGGACTATTGGGTCCGGTTATTTGCAGCCCATTCCATTTTTTTTTTTTTTAAGATTTAACGAATTTCTTTAGGAAAAATAATCAAAATATACAAAATAGACAAGTTGATCAAGCAAATTATCAAAAATAGATATTGACTGTCAGGTAGATACGGTTTAGCTGGTATTTTTTTGTTGGCTTATCCTCCAAATTTGTTGGCTTAACATACATTTTTGCCTAACGTTTAAAAGTCAATGTCTATTTTGTTAAAAACTGAGTCAACTTGTTTGTTTTCATGGATTTCCCAATTCTTTATTCCTAACTCTATTGGTCAACTGATTCACTATCATTACATGTTTTACACTTGCTATACACAAATGAAAATTACTAGAAGCAACTTTATGATTTTTAACAAATTCAGCAATAATATAAGTGATTATGTCATTAATCATGTTAGTCATAAAATATGCCAAAAAAATTTACTTTGTTCTTGTATCATCAGAAATGTTTTGTGACCTCACACAAGAGCTTACTATGTAAATAGAAGCGATAGAAGAACTGGTAAGGTTTGAGTATTTCAGTCTATTTTTAGTAAGACACAAATATAAAAGATAAAGTTAATACATGAAATAATTTGTGCTAAATAAACAATATCAAATACATATCTCTACAAATGATTATTCTATTTTCTTTATTTTATGTGACGATAAATAAAAGCTCAAGCACAGTTTTTTATTCTTTTTATAATGACATAATGACAACTATAAGCCTGTTTTTATAAAAGACTCAAAGTGAAGGCCTAAATGTTAAAACATGCCGATATATTTATAAATACATCACAAGAAAGAGTACATTTATCTCTAACAAAGTCAAAATCACCGAAAATCATATAAGCAACCATGCTCAGTTCATTTATGATTCATACAACATTTCAAATATGAAATCTTTGATATTGTGAGGCCACATGCATCGGTATTGAAGATGAATCATAGGAAATCACAATAAAGTAAACTTAATCTTAACGGGACAGTGCATCAACTTTGTTGTTAAAAATGAGAAAGCTGCTCCAGTTTACGTGATTGAAAGAACTTGCATCGACCTTTACCACTTGATTCGATATCTTCACTTTTCCTCTTCATCCCAGTGAACCCTAAATTACTCAGCTTTGTTTGTCGTTTCGCCGTCTTTTTTGAGGACCCATCATCATCTGCTTCATCTGCTTCCCTGTAAAAAACAAGAATGTAGCAATCACATGAACCCATTTGGCTTAACCAGAACCCACTTTGACCCGTTAACTTCAGTGAGGACTGAGGACTTACCATAACACTTCAACACCACCTTTGAAGTAGGATTCACATGTGCCCCAACTGAAGCGAACCAATGATGGGAAACCAAATACCGAGTGCTTGTGATGTTCTAACCAACCTTTAGTGCTGGGATCTACATAAATATTCGTTCGACAAGTAGGTTAATATAAAGACTAATGAGACCAAATAAACAAAAAAGCTTGTCAATATTAATAGGTTTTTTAAAGTAAAGAAACAGATGAATTCTCACCTCCGGGATACCCAGATCCAAAGTTTCTATGCATATTTTCAGCAGTTTCATCAAAGTTCCAGTTTTGCAATGCATGGTCCCTTGTAACCTGAATTCACAAATAATCGGGTCAGAATGGCCATCCCAGAAACACTTCTTATCCTTTATTTATTGAGTTTTATAAACAACTAATTTCTTAGATATCATTGGAAATAATCTAATTAATTTTATTGAAACCATTTATGAGGTTTCATACATTTTACAAACACTTTGGCTGACTTAGTTTCAACCATTATCATTGTAGCCATATCTTCTAAGTTTACCATTTGACCCGTTAAAGAAAAAAATATACCCCAAATCGACCCATTTATCCATAAAACAGTCGAAATTGGCACCTCTAGTACAGAGTCTGTTCAGAGACAGGATATGTGACTTTATTTATAGATTGAAAGAAAAGAAACTGAAAATATAGAAACAATTAATCTGAAGTTCACCTTGGCGACTATACTTGCTCCACTAACAACTGGATAAAGACTATCAGCTTTCTTTGCAACCACAAACTTAATAGACGGGAATCTCTCTGTCAGCTTAATTCTGTATTTTTCAGCATCTCCTACCGTATCAACATATACCTGTCAATGCAAATAATTGGTGTCCTCCAGTTAAGAGCCCATATGCATCAATAAATCCCATGGTTTATAAAAGTAATTTGACTGATGAACATATCCCTAAAATACCCCTTCATAAGACATAACTAATAAAAATTGTGTGCCACAATCAATCTCGAATACTAGATACTATCTTGTAAATTATACCTCAGTCAGAAGATATCCCATGTCCAGCACCTTCTTGACAAGTCCCATGGCAGATTCATGTGAAACCTCGTTCAGGTTAATCTTATTTCTGTTAAGAGATGCAAAAATAGATCGATTGGTATTTGGAATAATGATTTAATCGTTAAAGAATATTTACTGAAGGATGTAGCAAGCTAACTTTTGTAACATTTTAGCGGAGAGCACTCTAGGATCAATGACATCAACAGCCCAACGAATTGTCTCATCAGCCTTTAAACTTTCAAACAACTCCTCTCTTTTCTCTTCTTTTAAAGTCTTGGAATCTGCATAAAACAAGAGATAGAAAATGATGAGTAAATGCACATCATACCAAAATCAAGTAACCTGTAGATGAAGCAGGCATTTAACATGGTAAAAATATGAAGATGCAATAGCTACATAAAGATATAATTCACATTCATCATTGGAAATGTTACACATTTGGAAAATCTGCCACTGCTGAATACAAGTTTATCAGAAATGTTACATGTTCATCTAAAAGATAGCTACAAGTCTACAGCACTACCAAATAAAAAGTGATCTAAATTCATTAATCTGTTATCTAATGAAACCTTGACCCCTAAAAGATCGAATAAGAACAGGTGTGAGGAGTATAATTAATACACCTAAAAATAATAAAAGGGTCTACTCTGTTTATAAATTAAAAGCTTTAATCATAATCTTTTTGAGGCATAACATTCCTAATTCACTCTACAAAGACATATATACTCAATACCTCATGCTACTAAATTATCAGCTTCATGAAAGTTCACAAGAATACAAGTTCTGTAACAATCTCACCAAATGGAGAGAGAAAAAAAATACCATTCAACTTTATAAAAAAGGGGAAAATTTCAAACTTTAACAAATTTCTAGGTCATAAAAACAAATATAACATCCAGATTTAGGGTTCATTATTTAAAGGAGATAACACAAACCAGCAAATTCCAAAGTTGAGAGAGTTTTCTTGTATGAAACCGGACAATACAAGCATCCATAAACCATGGGACCTGAAATCAAAATCAGTAGAATAAAACTAAAATTAGCAATAAAAAGTCAGACTGTGTGATTGGTGGAATAGTTAAGAAAAGAAGAAAACCTAAAACAGGGCCTCGACCGGCTTCATCGATGCCCATTATGCAAGGCGTTGAAGCCCATTCCGGAATCTGACTTTCTGATCCCATTTCAGCGGCTACTAATCAAGCAGAGCAGATCAGATCAGATGAGATATTACTATAGGTGGTGTTGTACTGCAATTCCCCCCAGTCTTCTTGTTCCGTTTCTGTACACATACAACCTATTATGTTTAAGGTTTTTATTTTTGTTTTTTTCTTTTGTTTTTTTTTTTTTAAAGCACTTCATGACCTCTTAGATCTCTTATGCATGCCTCACGCATACCATAAGCAGACGTTTTGTAACGCCTCAAAAACCCAAATGTTAAAATTTCAAGAAATAATTTATTTTACATGGTGTGATATTGAGGTAACTAAGTTAGTGAACTTGGTTTTATATACAAGTTAGTATATGAAATGAAATAAATGACAAGTTTTAAAAGATTGAGGGGTTAAAAGAGTAAAGTGTTAAATAAAACACTTGACAAAAAAAAATAAGTCAGTGTTCTGGGGGGGTTCTGGGCGTGCGATCGAGAGCAGGGCCAAGGGAAGAACCAAAAACCCTAACAATCAAAAATCATCAAATTGAAAAGGAGATCAAGGGGAAAATCGAATGCATGGGTCTGGATACTCTTTAATCTAAGTGTATTGATCATATGGTGAGTTCAATTTCATGTTTTGATGCTTTTTGTTAAGTGGGTTTTGATTAATCCGTGAAGATTGTATGAGTTTGAGTTTGCATGAGGGTTAATATCATTATGTTGAATGCGAATTATCTTTAAATCTGATTATAGCAAAGGATTGAAGTAAAAACCCACTTGTGTTAGTCATATGATAAGATTCTAGCAATTCTTAGATGCTAAAACTTATGAGAACTTGAAGAATGAATGTATGAGTATTAGGGTTTTGGTAAATGTTCTTGATGTAGACTAAGAAGCTAAGCGAAATTGGTTGAATTGATCAAGTGTGGTGTGAATGAGTAGATTATGCATAAAGCACATGTACATAGTGCTTAAAATATTGTATGCACACCAAGTGTTCGATTAAATGCTTGAATGGTAATTTTATAAGTTTTGAAAGAATTAGGAAGTCTTGCATTGTATTTGGAAAATGTAAAGTAAATAAATTGTGAAAAGTGTTATCATATGGAATACAATCTATATGTGAATGCAATAGTTATGTAGGTGAATGGCATAGTTCAAAATGAAAGTGGATTTTGTGTAGGATTGAAGTTAAAATGGTAAAAGTTGTATGCAAGAAACTATTGTGTTATAAACTCGCTAGTTGATGTGTTATGTACGGTAGTAATAAAGTATGATGATACATATCCCTTATACGCGTTAATAAACTAACAAAAGTCAAATATTGCATGATTTGAAAGCCGAACGAATGAATGTATGTAAGCTAACCGTGTTATGAATGTGACGACATGTACGGATAGGAGTCATGTCATCAAGAGCACAAACAAGGAAGTGCTACGGGTCGAAGGTGAACACGGAAGCTATGTGCAAATTCAGGCGCACGAGGTAAGTAATTTCCGGGCTCCCTCCTTATTAGTAAAGTGGTTGATGATATGATTAATGTTAATTGAAGTGGTGAAACGTAAATTAGATGATGATATTTAGTAGTTGCATCACATGAGTGATTATCCGGAATCATTCATTAATATAGTAGGGAATGGTTATGGTTTAGTTAGTCAAGTATGTTTTGGAAATTTAGAAAGATGTGGGTATGTAGAAGTAAAGATTTTCGTTAAGACGATCAAACGGGTCAAAATAGGAGTTTAATCATTTTGATATGATTTGCATAGGTGTCAATGAAGGTGTTATAATAGCGTAAGGATGGAAGTCCCTACTAGTTTGTTAACCGAGAAACGGGGATTTGAGTTAATGGTGGTAATATTTTAGCCTCGCCCTTAGATAATAGAATTGTTTAACAAAATGCGAACGGGTCGAATAAATGTGCATAATTCTGTAATATTAATGAAACGCGAAGATACTAAGGACCCGGGTAAGGACGTTTAGCCAATAATGTAAAGACAAGTCTTACGGACAATTAGAATTAAGTTTCAAGCAAATTAATTGAGAAATGTTCAAGTTATGCAGGTTTTAGTAATAATATATGAATGGGTTGAATGGTTGAATCGAGCATGTAGAGCCGAGGGCTTAAGTTAAGATTTTTCTTTGTTCGGATGTTATATTACAAGTTCATATGCTAAAAAATCTAATTACCAACGCGTAGGAAAAAGAATCGTGTAAAACGGATAAAAAATGAGAGAGTTATGTCCGTTTCGGTAAGAATTCATGGCTGGGAAAAGTGCAGAGCTGACACGGCCGGGTGGTGAGCTGACACGGCGGGGTGACGGTTCTGTGAAAAATATATGGTTAGCTGACACGGCCGGGTGGTTAACCCGACCCGGCCGGGTGAAGGGGCTGAAAAATAAAAAAATATATAATATATGTAAGTAGGAAGTGGTTGCTAAGAATGCACGTAAGAATTAGGAATGTATACGTTTGTGAATGCGAAATGTTATAAATGTATAAAGGAATGGTATGGAATGGTTTCATTATGTTCGAGCATTAATGATTGCTAATGGTGTGTTTGAGATTGAAATGTATTGCAGGTATATGAACACCGGGTTCTTGAAGTATCGAAGTCGAACTCTGAATAAGAAAATACGAGAGGATAGTTAAATAAATCAAAGTTTCATTGTTAAATGTTATTCACTATTAGATTATATGAGAATCATGTTGTATAACGTTGTCTATGACTAATGGTTAAGTTGTATGTGATGTTCACAGGTATTGCACGTATCTCTACCACTACTATCGAAGATAAGCATGCATTGATCGAGCCGCAAATCAAAGATTGTACGGGGAGAACGGCCACATAGTCTGATTTATGTTTTGTCTTGAAGCGTTAATTTAATGTGGTTATCGTTAATCTTTTTTTTTTTTTTTTTTTTTTTGTAATTGTTTATCATTGTATTTGAGCTTTCAAATAAGTAATGGGTCTAAATAAGAAAGAAAATTTTTGGGCTCATTTTTTTCGCTGCGTCATGTTTAAGTTCTTACAGGGAATCGTTCATTATACGAACGGGTCATGCCCGAATTTTGTAAATAATAATACTTATTTGGAATAAGAAATATGGGTGTTAAACGTTTGAGTCTGCAGTATTTTTGTTTTCTTGAAATGATTTCATTAAAAAAAAGTCTTTTACACCTCTTCTTGGGGCAGATGTGGACTCCCCTCTTCAAAGCTCTCTCAAAACACAAGTTCTCAAACACTAGCATCTTCCTCCTCCCAACCGACACCTTCACATCTCTCCCACCACCACATCTCCATCACCTCCCCCACCTCCGGTCGAGCCGCCTTCACCGCCGACAACCACCTGCTGCCTCGTCGACCCCACACAACAACCACCTCCTCGACAACCACCTGTTGCCTCCAAGCCGCCGCCCTACTACCTCACACACCAATCTCCACGTCGTTGTTGTCTGGGTATGTTCATTCTTTAATTTTTGTTAAAGACTTGATCTTTTTATTGTTTAATGTTTGTTTAATCATTGTTTTTTTATGTTAAATTCTTATTGTAATTGTTGTTTCAATTCTGATTTTTGTTTAATGTTAGTTCATAATTGTTATTTTTGTTAATGTTAGTTCATAAGTTAATTATTGGTGTTTATATTATGATTTCGCTTATGGTTATGTTAATTTTTTGTGTTTGTTATGGAATGTAGATTGTTCATCTTGATGAATTGTTTGATTAAAGATTTTATTTGTTTGATTATATTCTGATTTCAGCAGGTTGCAGAAGTTAAAAAACAAACAGCCTTCTTCTTGCAGACTGTAGAGGTTTGGTCCACCTCTTCAGCTACAAATGTCTGCAGATGTGGTCCGCAGACTGCATACGTTTTACCTCTAAAAAAACAAACATCGTGTTTTTTATCCCTAAATTAATTCAAAGTTTTAGGGATATTTATCTCTAAAGTCTTGAAGATTTCAGTTGGTCTTCAACTAGTTTAGGAATAGCGAGGGTGACCTAATGGACAGTGGCGAACCTTGAGATTTCTGACCGGGGGTCGAAAACGTATATACCTAATAAAATTAAAAAGTCGGGGGGTCGAAAACGTATATACCTAAAAAAATTCTATACGAAACTACATACCGAACACTACTGAGTGAAAAGTTCGGGGTCCCCCCCCCCCCCCCCCCCGCGACCCCTACAAAGTTGTGCCTCTACTAATGGAAGAGGGAAGCGATTTAAGTGACGCATATAGGGTAAAAACATGGCTACGCCCAGAACTTTAATCACGTTTCGGCATAACAAATTTCGAGGAGAAACCGTGTCGAATGGTGAAACTAGTTTAATTTAAGTTGTTTTGTTTTTAATTATGCATTTTCATTTAAATTAAGATGTTTATGTTTATTTGAATTATGTATTTTACATTTAAATCAAGTAGTTTTATTTTAAGAGATATTGGATTTAAATAACCAAAATTTTCACCAATTCGCCGATAACACTCTTAACTTTCGATTTGTACCATACAACTCCCAACTTTTAACTTATTGGTCGATAACACTCCTAAACTAACCCAGTTTGCTAACATGTCACCAAACTAGTGCCACATTAGCTGCCACATCATCAAAAAATCCAAGCCAGATGCCACGTCAACTGCCACATCTTCAAAAAAAGCCGGTCAGGTGCCACGTTAGCTGCCACCTCAGTTGCCACATCATCAAAAAATCCACGTCATATGTCACATCAACACACAAGTGTCACATCAGCAAAAAACTAACTGGGTTAGGGTTCAGTTAGTTTGGAAGTGCTATCAGCCAATAAGTTGAAAGCATAGAGTGGTGTGGTACAAATCGAAAGTTGACAGTGCTATCGACCAATTAGTGAAAGTTGGAGTTATTTAAATACAATATCCTTTATTTTAATTATGTAATTTTTATTTTAATTAAAATATCGTATAAGTTTAATTTAAATTAAAATAAAATACTTTAGTTTTGGGAAAATATGGGGAAATCACCATACAATTTGGGGAAAACTGAGAAAAGTTGGTGAAAAGTTGATGTGTTACTGACGTATCATACGAGGAAAACGAAGAAAAATGGGAAGACCCTTTGTACTCTTAGGCATGTATTGAACCCATGATCTCCCAATCGATAAAAGGGAACCATATAACTTCATTTTGTGTTTCCGAGTCCGAAAGAACAGAAAAGAATGTAAAGATGTTACGTGTTCCCGAGTTGAAAGGAAGAAAAAAAGACGTGATTTTACAATTATACACTCATTGGATTTTTTTTAATAGATTAACTAGGATAAAACCTTATATTTGTCTTCTTCCCGTTATATGTTCCGGAGTTCACTAATGGAAGGGAACAATAGAAAGAAAGTAAAAATATTTTGTGTTTCAAAGTTTCATTTAAGGAGAGAAAAGAAATGAAAATAAAGATGTTGTGTTCTCGAGTTTCATTTAAGGAAAAAAAAAGAAAGGAAATAGAAGAAAAACTAGGCTAGATTCTTTAATTTTTCTTTCTTTCCGATTTGAAAAAGGAAGGAAAGGAAATGAAAATAAAGATGTTGTGTTCTCGAGTTTTATTTAAGTAAGAAAATGAAAGAAAGCTAGGCTAAGTTCTTTAATTTTTCTTTTCTTCTGATTTGGAAGGAAAGACGTTTTTTTTTTCCTTTTTTTCCTTTTCCTTTCTTCATTTTCCTTTCTTTATCTTTTCCCTTGTTTAAGTGAACTCGGAAACAAAGCTTAATACAGAATTAATTTTACTTTCCTTCTACTTCCTATTGTTTCCACAAGGTTTTTATCCACTGCTTTATTTTGTCAAACATTAAATTAAGTGATAGATACACAAAATAAAAAGTTACAAACTTCTATTATTATTTAATACGATTCATTGTTTTTTAAAGACAAAATTGCAGAAAACAACCTTTATGTATACCCAAAACTGCACTTTATACCTTTCACTATGAAATCCGCCAAAACCAACCTTTACGTTCATGTTTTGCTACAAGTTCAACCTTTAACACAAACTCTGTTAATATTCTTGGTTAAATCACCTCACATGCTTTGCATGTGAGGGTATTATTGTCATTTCAACCTTGTTTTTATTGTTTATTAATAAATTATATAATATATAATTACACATGTTGCAGGAACTCTTGACACGACACAAGTCAACAGTTGCTGAGTTTCTTTCTAAAAACTATGACTGGGTAACACTCATACTTGAATTTTGTCCATTGTTTAATATTAGTAAAAAGGTGGATCCAGTGTAGTAGTTTAACTAAGTGTTCAAATTGATATTCATCTGTCAAGAATGAAGATGATTACATCACATGAGATGAAAAGAGAACTCCGTTTCTATGACAGGAGCATTCTGATATTGGCAATTTTCGATCTCAAATATAGATATATTACTGTTCGTATTGGTTTAATAAGTTGGATTTGTAGCTTTAACTTTTCATTGAGCATACCATGCATGTGTTTCTCTTGTCAGTTTTGAGTCACCCAATTACATAACAAGAAGACAGGCTATCATTTTATTCTAACATACCATTCTAACAATATCATTTTCATCAAGGATCATTCTAACACTACCACTAATATGCTTGACCAGGTTGTACCTTGCGCATAGGCAGTTGTACCCACCATGAAAACACTACATCATGCACTCAAAGTAAACCCAGATTTCTTACATAACTCTACATTAATGTTTTTCTCACAATCAATCATTTAAAACATGGAAGTTAGGAGAATACCCATTTAAGATAAAACCCAGTATCATGTTTTTGGGTATGAACAGAGCACACTAGTCATTTCATCTTGACACATAATTTTCCTAAATAACTCGACAAGTATGTTCATTTATGCATATAATCAAACATGTTACACGCATTAACCATCATAGTCCTACTAAAAAGATTCAAAGTTTCACACAGGCATTTTATCAAACAGGTTGTACTCACCATTCAGGAGACGAAGATCAAGCATGTCAAATATATGACCCTCATCATAAACCTCTTTGCGAATAGGGGAAATACTGATGCCCTGCCCTGGTTTAGGTCGCAGGGTGTGACTGCAGATATAAATGGAGATGGGTATGCTTCATAGGAGATAAAAGAAGTTGCAGAAACAGAGTGTGTGAAGTAAGAACTAGGAAGTTTGCTGTTACGATTTATGAGAAAGCTCAAGCAAAGCAATATGAGCGAAGGAGACAGAGGAGAGATGAACAAGAAGAGTTTGATGATCTGCAAGGTAATTTATTAATAAACAATAAAAACAAGGTTGAAATGACAATAATACCCTCACATGCAAAGCATGTGAGGTGATTTAACCAAGAATATTAACAGAGTTTGTGTTAAAGGTTGAACTTGTAGCAAAACATGAACGTAAAGGTTGGTTTTGGCGGATTTCATAGTGAAAGGTATAAAGTGCAGTTTTGGGTATACATAAAGGTTGTTTTCTGCAATTTTGTCTTTTTTAAACGGTAATATATATTTTAGAGTAAACTATCATTTTGGTCCCTGTGGTTTGGACAATTTTGTCATTTTAGTTCAAATCTCAAACTTTTTAAATCTGGATCCCTGTGTTTTCACTTTTATTGTCATTTTGGTCCAAAAAATGAAACCAAATGATATTTGGCTAATAAAATCATATTATTTTGTTTTTTTCTTAGGGGCAAAATGGTCCATATAAATTTAATAATATATATATATATATATAGGGGAAGGTTCTACGCAGAAACTAAATACTGCGAGAACACGCAGAACAAAATGAATAACTCATTTTTTCAATCCTAAAAACTTAAAAAATAAATGAAAATGTTATAGAAGTAAGATTTATTGTTTCTCACACTAGAATTTAAAACAAAATATGAAAAATCCTCAGTTTTTAAATAACCTACACAAATGTAGGTTATGTGTAGGCTAAATTACCTACATGTATGTAGACTATGTGTAGGAAAAAATATATGATTTTTTTATCTATATATAATACACATATGAATGTAAGAAACATAAAATTTAAGAAATATGAACCATAAATCCCAAAAATTAATGATTTAAAGTTGTTCTTTTTGTTCTCGCAATAATTAGTGTTCTGTAATGATCCTTATCCTATATATATATATTAATCAAATGAACATGAACATCTTGAAAAAAATATTAACACCTTCAAATGAACAATATATGAACATCATCAAACAATAAACATCTGCAATAAAATATGAACATGAGATCTTCAAAATAAAGAATATAAATTCTGAAACATGAACATCATCATAAATTCGATCTTAAACACCTTCTTCAAACCTTATCTTCGAATTCCATCTTCATAACCACCACCATCAACATCATCTCATCAATTGTTTTAGATCTATACAACCACCAAAAAATTGAAGAACTTAAATCAACCTGGATATAAACCCTATCAAATTTACAAATAATTAATCATCAATACCCAAATAAAAAAAGCAACACATAAGGCCAGGCGGGGTGGCACGTTATTTTAGCGTGATAAAGGTTCTCCACGCGTTAAAAAAAAAGCACATCGTCGCCACTCAATTGATCACGCGTGGTGGATTCAACGAGTTGAGTTTATCACGCGTTGATTTCAAATGTGACCGTTTCATTTTTGACCGTTTGGAACAATTTTTTGACCGTTTGATTTTAATTGTTTGAGGGTTTTTATATAAAATCCAAATTATTCCTCCATTCAATAAAAAAAACTCTCCAATTTAACTCCAAAAACTCTCTAAATTCAACTAAAAAACTCTCCAAAAATTATACAACAAACATGAAAGGATCAAGCAAGAGAGGTGGGGGTTCGAAAAAAAGAGGTTTGGGTACGAAGAAAATCCCGTAAGACCCAAGGTTCGAGCGAATCTTGGCGAGCCGACGCGTTTTAGGTTGCAAGACGAACCCGACCAAGTCCCACCCTTTCAAACCCAACAATATCCACCCTTTCAATCGCAAACGTATCAAAACCAACCGTTCGTTCCACCGTTTCAACCTCACCAATTTCAACCCCAATCGTTTCCAAACTTTCAAACCCAACCCCACCAACTCGACCCACTACTAGAAGACAACACCCTCATCCATCATTTTGCAAACGCGTATCGTGAACCACAACAAAGTCTTGACGACGATGAAGATGATGATTACGTTCAAGAACAACAAGAAGAAGAGGAAGACGAAGAAAATGATGACGTTCAAGAAATCGTCCCAACCGTCCGACAACATTGGACGAGCGAGGAGGAGGTGTCCTTGGTGAAGGCGTACTTGCATATCTCCGAGAACAAGAAACATGCCAACGAGCAAAGAAAGGGTACGTTTTTTAGACGGGTCATTAATCATTTTAGCCGACTTCCCGGTGCAAAGCAACGAAACATGGACCAAACGACGTCGAAATGGACGGATTTGAACGGGAAAATTAGTAAGTTCAACGCTTGTTTCATTCAAAATGTATGTTTTTTATAAAGTTTAAATCTTTTTTATAAACTCTTATTTATAAAAAAAATACAGTTTTTTATAAAAATACAGAAAACTTTTTTTTTTTTATAAAAAACAGAAAACAAAATTTTTTATAAAAAACAGAAAACAGTTTATTTTTTTAAATAACAGAAAACAATTTTTTGTTTATAAAATTCGGAAAACAGTTTATTTATTTTTTTAAACAGAAAACATATTTTTTTTAAAATACATAACCTTTTATATTTTTTGTAGAACCGAAACCCACAAAGTGGAGCGAGCGAGGCGACAATCATGCGACAAGCCACCGAAGAGTATTGCGATCTCTACAAAAAGAGGAGTTTTCCACACGTGGCGGCATGGGAAGTTGCGAGAAATCACCCGAAGTGGGTCCCGGTTGAGTTGGTTGACATGCGTGGTCCTACGGCTCCAAAAAAACGAGGAGGTTCGAAAAGATCGAAGACATCCGATTCGGGGAACTACACGACTTCCGCGTCGGATAACTTGCCCCAAATGAACTTAAACGACGACCCCCTTGACGAACCCGATCAACCCGTTGACGACCCCGTTGAAGAAGATACACCTACAAGGCCATGACGCAAGAAAAGTGGTGAATCGTCAAGCAAAGGAAAGGAAGCGGTGGCGGAGTCGATCTTCAGAATCGAAGAGGAGAAAATGACGCGATACAAGAAGGCCGAAGAAAGAAAAGATAAAATTATGTCCATAAAAGTTGAACGCGAGCAGGCCTACATGGGACACTTGAAAACGGTTGAAAGACAAAATGATTTAAAAATCTTGTGTGAAAAGCACGCCCTTCTTGACGAACCTTTAAGTCAATTGTAATTCAACAAAAAACGCGAGATTTGCGCAAAGTGGGGTTGGGAGATGCCACCCGTTTAGTTTTTTTTTTTCCAATGTTTAGTTGTTTTTTTATTTTGCTATGTAATTTATTTTTTAATTTTAATGAAATTTATAATTTAGTGTTTATTGTTGATTTCTAATTAATTTTTTTTTTTAAATTGGGAGTGATAGAATTATATCACTAGTGACCACCCCCACTATATTTTTATCACTAGTGATAGAATAGTGGGTGATGACATGGCATGAATTGATTGGATATTGGGAGTGATATAATTCTATCACTAGTGACCACCCCCTCCCCCTAATCTACTCAAATAATGAATCGCTAATTGCATAATGCAAATAAAATCTTACATGCCATACAGTTTTGTTGCCAGCAAGCTGAAGAAACCAAGTCTTTTCCCCTTTTGAACAAGCCTGTCATAAACATCTGAACATCATACATGTGCATCAACATCTAAATACATGCTATATAAATGGAAGAAAAATAATGTTTAATTAAAAATAATGGTTCAAGAACAACACCAAACATCAACTCAACTAAATCTCAGATTCAAGAACACCACCAACATCAACTCATCCACCACCCTAACACCGCTGTCAACACCATAAACTCCGCCGCCGCTGCCCCTGTCGCCCCTAACTCCGCCGCCGCCCCTTTGCTCAGATTCAAGAACAACTACCACCAACATCATCTCGCGGCTCTCTCTCTCTATATGGAATTTCTCTCTCTCTAGAATCTAAGGGGGTAAGGGTGGCTAGGGTTTAACATCGCTGTCACCACCATAAACACTGCCCAGCTAGATCTGTGGTGGTGTAGATGAATGAAAGATCTTCTCTGGTAAAGTACCAGTTGATTCCCAGCCGCCCTATCTTCTTCTCAATCGATGGTGGTGGTGGCCATGTTTAGGAGGGTTTAGAGAGAGGGGGTTTTGATAAAAAGCTGTGATGTTTGTGTGTGAGAAAGAAATCTGACTGGTTTTTTTTAGATGATTGAACACAGATCCATAATCCATTTTTAGGATATGTGGCAATGGAATTCAATTTTGGGTGTATGGAAACCTTTTAATTTAATTAATTTAAGAGTAAACTGCCATTTTGGTTCCTGTGGTTTGGGCACTTTTGCCATTTTAGTTCAAATCTCAAACTTTTTACATCTGGGTCCCTGTGGTTTGCATTTTGTTGCTATTTTAGTCCAAAATCCAAAAACCCTCTATTTTGACCGTTGAAAACTGATTATTTTGTCCTTTAGTGCAGGGGCATTTTGGTCATTTTTTAAATTTCATTTGTTGTAAATTCATTTAAATTTCATTTGCTGTAAATTTCATTTATTGAGCTGCACTCTCCCTCTTCTCTCTCAAAACCCAGATCAACTCTCTCTCTTCTCTCTCTCTATAGCACCACCACCACCACCACCGCCACCTCCTCCCCCTTCTCACCACCGCCACTCCGGCGTTGTCCCATCCAACAGTCACACCCACACCTCCTTCCTCGTTTACCCCCTTCTCTCTATAGCACCACCACCACCGCCCCCATCTGCCACCACCGCCCCCATCTCTCTACACCACCTCTCAATCCCGCCACCTGCCATCACCCACTCCCACCCCCACATCACCCACCGGCCACCACCACAACCACCGTCACCACCACCCACCTGCCACCACCACCCAACCTGCAACCACCAACACCACCATCCGCCTGCC
This sequence comes from Helianthus tuberosus, assembly GCA_030545235.1. Lineage (NCBI taxonomy): Eukaryota > Viridiplantae > Streptophyta > Magnoliopsida > Asterales > Asteraceae > Helianthus > Helianthus tuberosus. Next base: position 167,039,614 of record CM060430.1, on the reverse strand, counting down.
ACCACAACCATCGTGAAAACCCCTCAAATCCGAAAACCCACCATGAAAAACCCTCAAATCCACCACTGTAACCACCCAAAATCCCCAAATATTCACTACAAAAACTCAAAATCCCCAAATATTCACTAGAAACTTCATAAAATACCCAAAATCCCCAAATACTCACATTATCACTTACCAGACGATGTATCCCTATCACTGGAGTTGCCGCCGTCACCACCTTCACCAAACTCAAAGCAAACCCAAACCCGAGCCACACCATAACCACCTCCACTGCCGTCGTCAACCACCCCCTTACATCATCATCATAATCACCGTCCATCATCATCATAATCAGTCATTGTCAACCACCCCCTATTTACAGATCTGAAAAGAAAGAAGGATGGAGGAGAGATACAGGTCTTCGCAGGTCTTGGCGGTGGTGAACGGTGGTGATCTGTGGATGATGGATCTGTGTAGAGAGAGAGAGAGAGAGAACTGAGAGAGTGTGTGTGTGTGTATCTGTGTTGTTTTAGTGAGAGCGAGATCGAGGGTTATATATATATATATATATATATATATTATATAATATATAATTAATTTTGTTTTAATTTATTAGAAGAGTAAAATCAGAATGACCAAAATGCACCTGCACTAAAGGACAAAATAATCAGGTTTCAACAGTCAAAATAGAGGGTTTTTGGATTTTGGACTAAAATGGCAACAAAATGCAAACCACAGAGACCCAGATGTAAAAAGTTTGAGATTTGGACTAAAATGGCAAAAGTGCCCAAACCATATGGACCAAAATGGCAGTTTACTCTTAATTTAATTAATAATGTGTTGTAATTTTAATAAATTTAATTTAGTTTATTAATTATTGATATGTTATAATAAAACCTGTGATGGACAAAAATGCTCCTACACAAAAAGACAAAACAATCAGTTTTCAACAGTTAAAAAAGGAGGTTTTTGAATTTCGGACTAAAATGACAATAAAAGTGAAACCACAGGGATCCAGATTTAAAAAGTTTGAGATTTGGACTAAAATGGCAAAAGTGTCCAAACTACAGGGACCAAAATGACAGTTTACTCTATATTTTATTATGTATTCAACTAGAGACTTGAATGAATGGAACTCGTCATAAATGTAGTCAAACGTTACCAACTCGGTCATAGATTGCCAGAAGAAATAAATACCCACAACATTAATAAAAAAATCTTGAACGAAAAAATATACAAGTTTTAAATGTCTGGTCTCAAAGTACATGATCGTCAGGATTTCATCCCCTTGTTTACATCATATTGTATGTTAATATGGAATTTTGTAACAAAAGCATGATACATACATACATAAACCATAACCAATTCAACCATCAAACCAATTCTTTAACTGAAAGCTGCCAAACCACCTACACACAGCCAGCTAATCTCACTCTTTTCACATGAACCGTCCAATTTAGGATTTGGCCTTTAACAACAATCCCACGGTAGGTCTACCCTCGTTGCGTTTTCCATGATGTTCTCTGAACAAAAGACAAATCACGTTTTAAGTTAAGTCCGTCACATTTAAATAGTCGTTTTGGTATGAAAGTAGAGGTAACAATTTCAATCCAGTTACTAATAATTCAATTGGTTTAGATGGTTGGTAACTTATCTTAACTAAACGATAAAATGAGTAAATGACAACCTAAGCCAACCCAATCCGATCCAACTCGACTGGCCCTTTTGACAAGGCTAAAAATGACCCGTCTCAAAACTGAACCCGTTTGACCCATTGACAGATCCACCAAACACATAACGAAAAGTGAACTTACTCTACTAAAAAGCGGTAAATGGAACCAGCTCGATCTTTATCCGTACATCTAGTGATCAAGTCAAGATAAATCATCGCTTCGTGTGGGAGAAGACCTTCCATGAAAAACTTAAGCAAATGAGAATGTGTGCCAGGCATCACATCCAACGACTGCTCCAACAATCTCTCTTGTTGACCTTGAGTCAACTCCGCCGCCTCCATCAACGGTAAAACCCCCCTCTCTTCCTCTTCAAAGTGCTGCTTGCATTTCTCCTAAACACACATACAAATCTTAATTTTAGATAAATTCATATAATGCAGTTTGACCTTTTAAGTCAAATGTTTTATCAAACACAAAACATAAACATAAACATACCAGTAACGATTTAATCCGAGTGGATAAACTAAAAAGCGCATCTTGGCTTGACGAACTCCCCGAATCAAGAACTATGATGGTTTTAATATCTTCTTTAATCCCATTCATGAGAGGTAAATCTCTAGCATGTTCTTCATTTACAGATTTAGTCAACCCTGCATCAATGATTATACAAACCAATCAGATCTATGATCACTAAAAAGCAATGTTTTAAAAACCGGCTTTTAAATCGCACCGGGTTAGACTCAGAATTGGTTTAACCGATTAAACCAGGTTTTACCGGGCGGTTCAACTGGGTTGATTAATTAACCCTAATACCCTATAGATCCATATAATACAATTTCAACTCAAAAAATAATCTAAAACTACATCATTTCATAATAAAAAAAATATTTTAAAAGTTAATCCATAATAAAATAAATAATTCAAATAATCCATAATAAAAAATATTTTACTAAGAAGGTAATTCGTGACATTTTTTGACCATAAAGATTAAGAATCCAATTTTTAACTTTTGACCCGGTACACGTATACCGGTTTAAACTGGTATAACCCAATTACCAGCGGTACAATTTGTTTTTTGTTTCTTCAGTTTACTAGTATGATTCGTGCCGGCTGCTTCCAGCATCTGGTTTAACCGGTTTTTAAAACATTGGTAAAAAGAATATAAATTAAAGATTACCTCTATCTTCTCTTTCTAAAACCGGAAACACTATTCTTTCTTCCATCTGAGCATGTTCAAGCATAACTTCCAACAACTGTGAATAACTTTTCCCATACTTCTTAACCTCCATCCGTGCACTCCCCATCACCGGATCCCCCTTTGATCGTCCGCCACGTGCCGCCAGATCCTCCCCCCACCTCACCATCCTCTCCAAATGCCAAGTCAGACTCTTGTGTTGCAACGCCGTCGTTAACACCACTACCGGCATTGTTTCATTGTTCCAATTGCTCATAAGAAGCATTGGTTTCGGAAACTTGACATCCAAGTAACGGAGAATGGTTTCTGGTGATCCTGATATGACGTCAGATCCGTACTGAATGACCGGCGTTGAAAATCCCATATCGGATTTTTCCGATGGGATGAAAAGTATGGTTACGGGTTTGTATAAGAGTGCGAAATGAATGTAGGATGTGGCTGGGTTAGTTGGAGAGCCGTACAGGCGAACTAACGGTAACGGCAACGGTGCCGGTGACGGTGACGGAGAAGGGTTGAAAGCATCGGAGAGAGCTGTTTTCCGGTAAAGTTGATCTGGGTTATCTGTTTTTGGGTAAAATTTATCCAGATGATGATCTGAGTTTGTTTTCTTGAGGGTTTTAGAACAATTCCCCATCTGGGTGGGTCAAATTTAGGGAGGGTTTATGGTAGTTGAAACATGTTGGAGGAAACAGCGGAGATGATAATGTTCGAAACTTAGATCGGAAGAAAGAAGAAGTAAAGAATGAGGGGAGGATAATGAGTGATTTATTTAGGATAATATTATTGGGCACAGCACATGGGAAGAGTGGGATGGCGTGAAGGGGAAGAGGGAATGAAGAGACGAGGGTTTGTGCGCCTTTTGTGGAAGCATATGGAAAAGGGTGGGTCTGACATGTCAGTGCTTTCACATCTCGATATACTTAGGTGGTGTTTGGGATTCCTTCTCAAAATGACTTATTGAGTTACATGGAGCTAAAAGTCCTTTTTGAGAAGGAGAAGCTTAGCCAAACAATATTGAGAAGTTAGGAAGATGAGAAAGCTTAGCCAAACACAAGCATGAAAAAGACTTTTCAAGGTGGGTTTTTGTCTTCAAGAAGGAGAAAAGGAGAAGTCACAAATTGTGACTTCTTGAGAAGGAGAAGTCCTTCTGAGAAGGAGAAGTGAAAAAGCTTAGCCAAACACCCCTTTACTAGTCTAGATCAGAATAATAGTATACTGTCATCATCATACATTGTTTAATCACTATATGACCTGGTATGTATATACTACAAGCCTCCTCTAGGCATACCCGTTTAGGTTCGAATCCGCCGGCCCGCAATGCATTATCTCCCGATCGGTCTAAGTCCCGTGCAGGAATCCCACTAGCCTAGAATCGAACCTGTGACCTGTGAGTAAACCTTCACACCTCTTACCAGCTGAGCTGGTAAAATAAATAATTGTTAGTTTTCGGTTAAATCACCAAATATATAGATGTTTACTATTAGTTAAATCAAAAATAGAAATTTATATTTAGTCTTACTAGAAATTAAACACATTGGAACAAGATCAATCACTCAAAGATGTCGAATAAGCTAAGCCAACTAAAGATGCTAAAAACTTACACCTGTATAAATTGGATTGGTAGTTGTCATAAATGCATAGAATTTAAGGTTTTTTTGTGAGGATTAAATTAGGTTTTTTGTGACGACTAAATTTAAGGGTGCGTGAATGGTTTCACCCCCTCCCTCCACATTAGCCTTTAGTGCCCCAACACTAAAGTATTTGAGACATATCTGCAATTGCTTCTCGATTGAAAACTGATTTTCTAAAGTATTTGAGACATATCTGCAATTGCTTCTCGATTGAAAACCGATTTTCAAAATTTGATAAATGGTTTTGTCGGGAATTTGATTTGAATCAACTTCCTTAGCCAATTACATCCTAATAAACAAACAATCTAATGATGCGCTTTGACGTATAATTTAACATAATTTGTTTTACATGTTTTATGTTCAAGACCATTTACCTAATTACTTGTTCAAACCCAATAGTGAATGTTTGGAATATGAAATTAACTAGATGTAAGCCCCGCCGCGTTGCGGCTAGGGCTTACAAATTTAGGTGTAACGTATACCAGGAATACCAACTTCGCCTTTGTTGTGATATGTATTTCTTTCATGTCTACGTATTTCTTTTTTTCTTAAAAAAGTACCTCAAAGCATATATAATATTAAAAAAAAGTTTGGGATTAATCTATCTTCTTTTAAGTATAGATTAACATGTTTTAAATTACTATTTATTATACATCGACTAAAAACTGAAATAATATTATAATTTACTTTATAGTGGTTGGTGGTGTTTTTGATGGTGGCAGTGATGGTAATAAACAAAAGGTTTTACCAAAGTTAATTTTTTATTCGATAAAAGAGTTGTTGCTTACTTATATGTATAAACATCCCTAGTTACCCACTATATTTATCTCTCCCCAAAACCTTCCTCTATTTCTCACTCTCTTAAACTCAACTTTTCCTTCAATATTTGATTTCATAAATGTTGTATAACATATCCTAAGTCTTCCAAGAATCTTTACATAAATCTCTTTTTATAAGGTTATACCTACATACATATATAATATGTATCTGTATATGTAACCCCTCAACTGTGTCCAAATTCTTGAAAGTTATTTCCAACCCCCACCATCTCAAAACCTCATCATCAGAGCACTTAAGCACCGGCACCGCCTCGCCAGAAAACTGGTTGAGGGTTGTTGTTGCCTCCTAGGACCACCCCCTCTCTCATTATGCACTCAACATCTCCTTATTTCTGATTCGACGCTTCGGTTTTTAGATTTTTAATAACCGAAAATTTTGGTTCGGTTTTCGGATAACCATTTTCAATAACCGAAAATAATCGAACCGAACCGATATGTTATAATAGTATGTCAAATCCATATATTTTTATGTTTAAGTTGTTTAAGTGTTTAATCCATGATACTAAGAATTATTATTAATTTTATTCTTGATTGTCAAATATTTATAATTAAGAACATAACATATTTATGTATCATTAAAATGATTTATCCATTGTTTACTAGAAATAACTAAATTTAACATAAAAATTAAATGATTTTAAAAGTATTATAAAAGAAAACGTCTTAATAAAAACATTAAAATGGATTAGAAGGTTATGTTTATATGAACACTATTAATAAAAAAGACTAAATATATTCACTTAAATGTAAACATTTAAGAAACATTTTTAAACTTTGAATTATACTTTTAATTTTTGAATCTAACTTAATTTGTTTAATAAACCGAAAAACCGAACCGAACCGTTGTTAAAACCGTAATAACCGAAACCGAAAACACCGAACCCGAACGGTTTTCAAAAACCGAATTTCAGTTACGGTTTTGATTTTACTCAAAAACCGAACCAAACCGTGCACACCCCTAGCCACCACCCAAGAAAACCAATAAAAGGATAAATGGAAAATAACTTGTACAATATATCTAGCACAACTTACATGCCTAAGATTCTTATAAATTAATAGTATATAAATGTGTTTAACAGTTGGTAGGTACACCCTCTTAAAAGGCAACCCACTTTCTGCACCAATATCCTACCTTTTTTCACCAAAATCTGAAGCAAACCAAATATTAGCTAGAGTTACAATAAACAACTATGGTGCTGTTTGTTTTTGCTTATATTGTCAAAGAGCTTATGTCTGCGGGCGGGCAGACATAAGCCCTTGAAGACTGTTTGTTTAAAAAAAAAGATCTTAAAATAGCTTTTAATAGCTTAAAAAAAAGCTATGAATTATAGCTTCAAGATCTTCACACACCACCCACCCTTCTTCTTCTTCTTCTTCTTCCTGCCACCACCACCTCCACCACCACCAACCCACCACCACCAAACCCATCAAGACCGTAGAGAGAGAGAGAGAGATCTGTGAGAGAGAGAGACCGTAGAGAGAGAGAGAGAGACATGTGAGAGAGAGATCTGTGAGAGAGAGAGACCTGTGAGAGAGAGAGAGAGAGAGACATGCGGTGGTGGTGGCGGAGGTGGTGTGGTGGTGGTGGTTGTAGAGAGAGAGTGTGTTCTGTGAGGGAGAGAGACCGTAGAGAGAGAGAGAGGTGGTGGTGTGATGGCGGTGGTGTGATGGCGGAGGTGGTGGCAGAGGTGGTGCGGTGGTGGTGGTGGTTGTAGAGAGAGAGAGAGTTTGTAGAGAGAGAGAGAGAGCAGAGAGAGAGAGAGCTTGTGTGTGTGAAGTTGTTTTTGAAGGAAAAAAACAAACCCTCTTCTCCTTGCAGACTGCAGACATTTGGGCCACATCTTCTCTTGCAGATGCCTGCAGATGTGGTTCGCAGACTACAGACATTTTACATCTGAAAAAACAAATGTTTATTTTCTAACAAAATCATAGGTAGTATCATGTTTTATTTTCTTTTCCTTTTGAAGTTAAAAACTCACAAACAACAACCATACCCAGTAAGGGTGAAGGGAGTGGTTACCTATTTAGAATAGGTAAACTCCCCATTCATCCAATCAGACAGTGCCACGTCAATTCACCTAAATTGTTTACCTAATGCTCAAAAACATTGGCGGTGGTTTACCTAATGGAGTTTAGGTAAACTATTTAAAAAAAAGAAAAAAATGTGTGATTGGTTAAGAACGAATGGACCCCACCACACACCCATCTCTCTCCCCATTCCCTCCCTCTCACCGAATCGGTGACCACTCACCAAAATCTCGCCCCATTTCGGTAAACATTTGAGCGGTAAATGGTTAGCGGTGGAGTTGGGATCGGTACCGTGTGGGTCTACCGACCCACTCCGTTCACCCTAAAATATTAAAGACTCGCATGCTCATAGAACTTATAAATATAATATAACATCTTAGTTATCAAGCTACTCAATACTGTTAGACCAAAGGCACACCTGCAATTGATGTTTGCAATCTGCTTTATATGTTTTCAACATCATGATGTTTGTTTAGACTTGATGGATTACGAAATGTATAGAGCACTCTACTATGGCACCCACACAAACAACAAATAGTTGTTTGGTTTCGTTTTAATCATATAAAAGACTTGCATGCTCACCAATTCGAGTTCTAAGTTTTTTGTGTTACTTGAATCATGTTACATGTAATTTTGTAACATCCCGATTTTTGGTATAACATGTATATGGGATATTCTAAATCTCATGTTTTAATAATAAATTTTCACTGCTAAGCTAAACCTGGATATGCAATTTTCATCTAATTTGCATGAAGAACAGATATAAGAGAAGACATGAACGGGTTCAATAAAAGTAGAAAAATACCGTTTAAATGGAAAAAAAACAAGATTCACAAACAGATTTGAGTTATTTCATTATGCAGAAAATCAGACAAGCATATACAAGAACAGCAAGGCGAATGCGTGATTTATACACCAAAAACTATTAGAAAAAAAAGATGTATGAGCCTGACTATAGAAAGCTTTTAACATTTGAACCCTCTACAAGCCATGAGCCAGACTATGATGATAAAAATAGCAATGGCTCCACCTACCATAAGCTTCATCTGAAGATTTTGTAACCACATCTTCCTTCTTAGTTGCCTTCCCTGCCTTTGGAAGCTGTCTGCCTGAACACAACAATGCCTTTTATGTTATTTGATACTCACTAGAATATACCATTTTTAGAGAATGGTATAAACGTAAATCCGTACCTGGAACTGAAGGTTTTCTGTCTTATCAACCAGTAATTCAATCTTCTCACCACGATCCAAAACCTGTATTAATTTTATCGTTTATAATAATACATGGGTCCATTACTAGTTAATCTCATAAACGAAATTATTCGGTGTACCAACAGAGTTTCAGCATTTCTAGAAGTGGCAATTTCTTCCCATTAACATTGTGAATGGATCAAATGTTTGTGTTTTATTTTAGGGAAAATTACCAAATTAGCCAAGAATAAACTTTGACCACCAAATTAGCCATTTGATGCCTCCTTGGAGCAGGGCATCACGGATTCAAATGTGCGGGATGCCTCTTTCAATGTGGAAGTGACCCGTGTCTCAATGATTAGGTAGACTCCTCCAATGCCCCTCAACAGACTCATCCAATGCCTCAGCAGACTCTTCCAATGCCCCTCAACAAACTCTTCCAATGCCTCAGGCATGAGTTAAAATTTTATGTGGACCTGCCACCCACTTCATCTTCACCACCGCCACCACCACCGCCGCCGCCGCCGCCACCACCGCCGCCGCCGCCACCACCATAAAATATACTACTAATCTTTGAATTCGAAAATAATAGTATTAATAAAAACTGAAGTTATAGGGACCACGTTCTTGCATAGACCGAATGCAGCATATAATGCAACTTTATTCAGATTCGTACATAATGCAGATTATTCACCATAAAATTGACTTCGCAAAGAATTTAAGAACAGTGTTTTAGAGCAAGGATATGAAGTTATTGATGTGTTGGAGCTCATGAAGGATCTTGAAGATGAAGTGGTGGTGGTGGCGGTTGCGGTGGCGGTGGCGGTGGCGGTGGCGGTGGTGGAGGTAGTGGTGGCGGTGGTGGTGAAGATGAAGTGGGTGGTAGGTCCCACATAAAATTTTAACTCATACCTGAGGCATTGGAAGAGTCTGCTGAGGGGCATTGGAAGAGTCTGCTGAGGCATTGGATGAGTCTGCTGAGGGGCATTGGAGGAGTCTACCTATTCATTGAGACACGTGTCACTTCCATATTTAAAGAGGCATGAGGGGTCTTGAAAGAGGCATCCCGCACATTTGAATCCGTGATGCCCTGCTCCAAGGAGGCATCAAATGGCTAATTTGGTGGTCAAAGTTTATTCTTGGCTAATTTGGTAAATTCCCCACCCTTTATTTTATCTCAATCAGGTCAAATAAAAATTTTAAGGAATGGGCCAGAGGGGTTAAAAGTTTCCCAAATGTTTAATTTTAATGCATACATCTCCTAAATCACTTTATTTTACAGATTTAGATTATTGCTATAAAATAAAAATACTATTGTTTTCAAATCAAAATTACATATTAACTATTATTATTAGAGTACATGTAATGGGGCTTTATATCACGGGGATAGGGCCTATAGCGCCGCCCCACACCACTACGGGGGGCGCTATGGGGGAGATTTTTGAAGGGGCCGCCATACATATCGCGGCGTGATGGGAGGATTTTTCAAAAAAAGGACCGTTGCTTGAGGGACATAAATAATATATTATTAATTGAGTAATGATGAGGTAGGGGCTTTATGACTACGGGCTCTAGTGATATAACGCCCCATAAAGCCCATGTATGACGTGGCGCGACACGTGTCGCATAACGCCCCCAAAGGGGCTTTATGACTACACATGGCCTTAAGATAGTGTTTGAGACTTGAGTATCAATGATAATGTCTATCTAAAATAAATACCTACACGGGTCATTGAGAACGAAAATAAATACTAACCTTCTCAATGTTGTCCACCATAATCCCTTTAACCTCTGTTATCTGAGCTTTCAGTTTAGACAGTTTACTCATTTCATCTGGATGATTTAAACAATACTCCATTTGCTCCTTTATCTTTGGCCTATTAATCGAACCAAAAAGATTCAACGAAAACTTAATACATATCATTGCAAATTTCCCAGAAAAGGATGAGATAACGCACCCGAACTCCCTATCAAGATTGTAAGCAATACTAAACCGATCTTCAAACAAATCATCATCACTGTCATCAGCAAGTGAGTGATCGCTTCCAATACTTGCTCCATAAAGTTTCTTGAAGTCGTCTTTCACTCTCTCTAGAAACACAAATGGCACACTCCTTCCAATCGATTCATCCGCAACAACTAGAAAACTACATCAAACAGATGACAAAATCACTCATATGACTACCGATACAATAACAGAAACCGTAAAAATAACATAAATGAATAAGTATGAAAATACCAAAGCCACTATCAAGCAAGAAGTTGAAGGTGTATCCGTCACACGAATACGTGTACTTGGTGCTCCCAGAA